>JAUDYJ010000004.1:112571469-113171469 GCA_030761175.1 Masticophis lateralis | reverse complement strand
TAAAAATTCTCCCCAAAAATTGACTTGCAGAAATTGGGTATGGCTAGTCTAGAGAAAAGAAGGACTGGGGTGACATGATAGCAGTATTTCAATATTTGAGAGGCTACCACAAAGAAGAGGGGGTCAGCGTATTTTCCAAAGCACCAGAAAGCAAGACAAGAAACAATGGATGGAAACTAATCAAGGAGAGAATTAACCTAGAACTAAGGAGAAATTTCACACAGTGGGAACAATTAACAAGTGCTTCCCGGAATTGTGGGTGCTGCATCATTGGCGACTTCATTATTGAAGAATGGAAAAACACTTGTCTGAAATGATATAGGATCTTCTGCTTGGTCTCCTTTCCAACTCTGTTATTCTGTTTCAGTGAGACACATTTTTCTCCACAGTTTCCTAGGACACAATACCTTTTTGTGTACAATTTTCCTTAAGTAAAGGTGCATGAACACATTTACATCTCTCTCTCTCTCTGGAGCTGCCAATTACATCATAATGTTTGGAAAATAATGGATTTGGAGATGCAGCCATGCTGGCTAATTGTTGAATTTTTGAACAGGATTAGGGTTAAGGAAATCTGTCTCATATCTTTAATTCTGGATTGTAAGTATTGTCTGTTTAGCCTTTCATCTGTGGCTATGTCAAAATGCACTTTCTCAAAATTCCTTTGAAGTCCTAAACTGTAGATGGCAGTAACAGCTAGCTATTAGCTATGATGCTGGCTTGTGCAAAACTAGTGCACATTAATCATACATACAGAAAATTTCACAAAGTACAACCTGAAAAAGACCTTGCTTTGCCACAATCAATCTTTATTCATTGCTAGATTAAAGTAGTTAGGTATACTTGATTGCTTTAGGTGAAAGATAAAGTTTATAAGCAACTACATGCATGTTCCCCTTCTTGGTTTGACTGTGATCTGTAGGTCTGTAGGTCTGTATCTATCTGTCTCTCTATATCTACAGACAAATGCACACAATCATTTCATCCTTGGTTATATTTGGACCACACACAGTGTATTCATTTTAATTGCCATATGCTGACATTTTATCTTTAGTCCATGGCAAAGTACCAACTATATACCAATTGTGATAGAAAGGGGGGAAAAAGCTCATCTGATATGATTAAAAGAGCATTTCTTTGTATATCCTGAACCTCTATCCACACTGAAGCATGGAGATATGTTCTAAACTAAGAGTGGATGCCAATTATTTTTCTCTTCCCATTTTAGAATGAATTATAGTTAATATGTATTAACATTCATTAAGGATTTGACAGAGTCAACTTCCCTGTGCCAGAATTTAATCCCAGAATAACAGAACCCAGGAGCAAGTACAGGATGTACAGTACTTACTTTGGCAGAAAATTGCACATTATGATTTATTTATTTTTTTCTCCTTGTTTGAACAGGGAAGAAATTCTACTACCTCATTTCAAATCAGCAGATATTCAGACCCAATAGTTCTACCTTGCTTGTGTTCAAAGGTCTGGCATTACAATTAGTTGGGAAATCAGATTCTGTTCTCTTTCTATACTTAACATTTTTTTCCCTATGCTTAACCAGTACAAGCCACCATTAGGGTCAATCATACAATATATTAAGCTACATACCATAGTTCACAAACCAGAAAACGTTGCTGTTGTACTTAAGGCTGAGTTCCCCAACCTTTCCGGCTTTGTGGATTAGCTTGGGAAGGGGGAAGAGGGGATGGTTTCAGCAATGGGCAAGCACCCACACAACTCCATTTGCCTGATTGGCAGGCACACATGCCCTCTGCTCGTGCAAATGGAGCACATATGCTTGCCAACTGCTTGCACAAGTGGAAATGTGCACATGCTCACCCACCACTTCTGCGGCCTCGTTCCGAATGGCTCAAGGCCCCATAGTGGGGTGCAGCCTGTGGGTTGGAGACCCCGATTTAAGGGAACAACTAATGGCTAAGCAAGCATTGTAGCATTGAGGAACTTAAATAATGTTGATGTGTATCAGGGGAACAGAAAATGTTCCACGTGAGCTATTCTGAACTCATTAGATGAAAAGGAGGGACCAAGTATTTTAAAAATAACCAAATGCCACCTGATCATTTTTAAAATATTTGGTCCCTTCTAACAATGGGGTATAAGTGTGTACTTAGCACACTTAAACGAAGTATTAAAGATCTGGAAATCCAACAAGTTTGGACTGCTCTTCCAAAGAATGTTTATATAGGCAGTCAAACTCCCCCCCCCCTTTTAAAGCAGCAAAATATTTATATCAAATAACCATCCCCAAAATCCAAAAGGCATTAACCTAAGCGCACTGCAACACACTTCCCACAGTGGTTTTGGAACAGTGGTGAAATCCAAATTTTTTTACTATCGGTTCTATGGGCGTGGCTTGGTGGTCGTGGTGTGGCTTGGTGGGTGTGGCAGGGGAAGGATACTGAAAAATCTCCATTCCCACCCCAGTCCTGGGGCAAGGATATTGCTGAATCTCCATCCCCATCCCACTCTGGGGCCAGCCAGAGGTAGTATTTGCCAGTTCTCCGAACTACTCAAAATTTCTGCTACCGATTCTGTAGAACCTGTCAGAACCTGCTGGATTTCACCCGTTTTGGAGGGCTGATAGAAAAACAGTATATCAGGTGAGCTGAGGCTGTGTCCCAGGGGACAAAGAGATATTGAAACTGTAGCTCATATCCTGCTATATTGCATCTTCTATAACACAGGTGTCAAACTTGATTGTGTCACATGATGAATCATGACGTATCACGATGTATCATGACTTTTTTCCCTTTGTGGAGTCGGGGTGAGTCTGGCTTTCATGTGAGGCATCTGGCCCATGGGCCAGCAGTTTGACATGCCTGTTCTATAAGGACTCACAGACTCAATTTATAACACCTCACCTAATAAAATATCTGGGAAATACTGATCTTTCTTATGTGCAGCTAGTTATCAGATCAGTATGAAGTAGTTTTCCTGAATTTGGCCAAATTCTGGTATATATAAACTTAGGCAAACTTTAACTGTCCACTGTTCATCCACTACCAATCGCAATATATTATGTACGTCTTCTATTTTTATTTTTTTACTTTTATTTTTGTTTTAATGAGCTATTTGCTGGTCTGTGACCATAATAAATATTGATTGATTGAAATGCCATCTGAACTGAAAGCATATGCTGGACATTTTTAGATATAAAGGCACATAAACCTTATGTTCTATTCTTTCTCTAATATTTCCTATTTGTTTTATATTGAGAAAATATTTTAACCCAGAAAAAAATCCTGGAAATCTTCCCACTGGAAAAGGGATATGACTAAAGGAAACTGTCTACAATTTTCTCTAAAATGTTGTCAGGGAATAGCCAATGGATATAAAAATGCTTGTCAACTATTTGGTGATTATCAACATTGCATATCTAAAAGCCAAAGATTATTGAGTAAAGGTAAAGATAAAGGTTCCCCTCGCACATACAGTATGTGCTACTCATTCCTGACTCTAGGGGGCAGTGCTCATCTCCATTTCAAAGCCGAAGAGCCAGCGCTGACCAAAGACGTATCTGTGATCATGTGGCCGGCATGACTAAATGCCAAAGGCAACGGAATGCTGTTACCTTCCCACCAAAAGCGGTCCCTATTTTTCTACTTGCATTTTTTACATGCTTTCAAACTGCTAGGTTGGCAGAAGCTGGGACAAGTCACAGGACCTCATCCCATTATGCGGCATGAGGGATTCGAACCGCTGAACTGCCGACAAGTTCAGCATCTTAATCACTGAGCCATCGCATCCCTTTGCATATCTAAAAGCCAAAGATTTTTGAGTAGCCATCCAGATTTGATTGTGGGTGATTTTCAATAGAGTGAACTCATATGATTCATGAAAAGGTATCTTTTGACCCAACTTTTGATTGTATCCCTATCTATTTCTCAACTTTGTCCAGATATTTCTGGAGAGAAAGAGTGTAATATATCTCCCACTAGTGTGATTATCAGAAGAAGGGATCCATCTGTCTAAGATCCCTTGTTGAGATGGGAACATATTATTTGTTTTCCCTATCCTTCTTCCTACTGCTGGTGTTCTACAAGTCTAGTTGCAAAATTTGATGTAGAACAGGGGTGTCAAACTCAATTTCATTGAGGGCCACATAAGAATTGTGTTTGACCGTGCTGGAGGAAGGGGTGTGTGGCCAGGATTGGCATGGCCAGCTTGACGTAACTTGTGTTGGGGGATCCCTGTGGTGGCCGAGTGCTCTGCCAGAAAAAATGGGCTCCTAAGCTCCATTGATGGCCTCCTGAAATCCTCTGCCAGTGAAAAATTGATGGCCTCCTGAAATCCTCTGCCAGCGGGTCTGGATGGGGAGAAACAGGCTTCGACTCAACCTCTCCAAGATCGAGTGGCTGTGGCTGCCGGCGTCCCGATATAGCCAACTGACTCCATCGTTGGTTATTGGGGGCGAATCATTGGCCCCCACGGAAAGGGTGCAACTTGGGTGTCCTCCTGGATCCACGGCTGTCTTTAGAGGATCATACAACAGCTGTGGCCAGGGGGGCTTTCTATCAGGTTCGCCTGATACGCCAGTTGCGGCCCTTTCTAGATCGGGACTCCCTACGCACAGTCACTCAGGTGCTCGTCACGTCTCATTTGGACTACTGCAATGCTCTCTACATGGGGTTCCCCTTGGGGTGCACCCGGAGGCTCCAACTGGTACAGAATGCGGCTGCGCGGGGGATTATGGGAGCGACGGGGCACTCCCACGTGACACCTCTCCTGCGTGAGCTGCATTGGTTGCTGGTGGACTTCCGGGTGCGTTTCAAGGTTGGTAATCACCTTTAAAGTGCTCCATGGCTTAGGACCAGGGTACTTACGGGACCGCCTTCTGCCATCAATTGCCTCCCACTGGCCGGTTCGCTCCCACAGAGAGGGCCTCCTCAGGGTGCCATCAGCCAGACAATGCCGGCTGGCGACCCCCAGGGGGAGAGCCTTCTCTGTGGTAGCCCCCACCCTCTGGAACGATCTTCCTCCAGAACTGAGAACGATCGCCGACCTCCGGACTTTTCGTCGGGCTTTGAAAACTCATCTTTTTCAGCTTGCCGGTCTAGCCTGATCCCTTCTAATTTTAAAATCTCTTAGAGTTTTTTAGATTTGATCTATTTTAATACTTATCTGTTTTAAATTTTTCAGCCAAATTTATATTTGTTTTTAGAATCATTTTAACTTTTATGTACTGGTTTTTATTCGGCGGTTCACCACCCTGAGTCCGTAAGGAGAAGGGCGGTATATAAGTCTAATAAATAAATAAATAAATAAATAAATAAATAAATAAATAAATAAATAAAGAATGAATGAATGAATGAATGAATGAATGAATGAGTTCCCAAGCTCTGTTTTTGCTGGCAAAGGCACCACGGGCTCGTCCATCGTTGTTTCCAGTGCAGCCCCTGGGCCCTATGGGCTGGATATGGGCCCTGGGCCTTGAGTTTGACACCCCTGGTGTAGAATAATAATGATGTTATCTATTCATCTGTGTCTGAGTTTTTGGCGATTCTATGAGTCAGGTCTCTTCACATCATCTGCTCTTGTACTACTTCTTTGAGTTTTTCTATGCTCTGGCTGATGTCAGCTTTGATAGCGTCCAGCAACTGTGTTCATTAGTGGCCTGGTTTCCTTTTACTAGTAACTCTTCCAAACATAATTGCTTTCTCTAGTGAATTGCTCCACATGATGTACAGGAGAAGTAAATCCAGGAAAATCCACATGATGTACAGGAGAAATAAATCCAGGAAAATTTATTGATATTAAATTCCCTTGTTTTCCATAGAAGAAATTAGGGAAAACCTTAATAATATTGAATATGTTCTTTTTAGATCCCATTTTCTTCATAAAGTTTAGGAAAGGAATCTGCCACATCTTCTCTTTGCCACATCTTCTCTTTCTTTAGATTGCCCTGCTAATGTAATGTGTTTGTGTTTCTATCCATTTTGTCCATTTATTAGCCCCTCACCATAAATCTCAAATGGAGATCTCAGATTTCTCTTCCCTAAAATAGGGAGGAAGGAGCCGAGATCAAATGATTATGCCAGGGAATTTTCTTTGCAAATGTAAATGTCGTTTCAACTGTAGGATAGCAGGTTGGTTTAATGAATACTGAATTTAAAGAGAAGTCAGAATGAAACTACTGCTTCTGCTGAAGACGAGTTAGACCAACTGACCCTTTAAGTATGCCCTACTTAGGATATTTCTCATATCTTTTATTCTTTCCATTGAAATTTTAATTATTTTATTCTTTTGTTCATCTATCCAGGAAATGCAATTCCACATGACCAGTGGTGGGATTGAACTGGTGTAACAACCGCATGTGCGTGTACAGTTCATTAGAAAACACCATTAAAAGTAGAGTTAAAAGCACTAAAAACAGCTGATGCACAGCAATCAGCTCTGCTGCGCCTATCAGTTGGGTTTCAAATGAATAAAATAAAGGTAGGTATAGTGCAGGGGTGGATGGGTGGGCCCAGCTGATGGTCAGAGTGAACCGGTTCACTCTCAGCTGATCGTCGGAGCAACCAGTTCGCCCGAATCAGACCGAATAGGCTGAATCCCACCCCTGTACATGACTGATGATAAGAAAAAAAAGAACAAGATAATCTCATATAGATTCAGCAAGGAAGAAATTTATACATAACCATCATCACCTGGAAAGCAACAGGCTACCAGTACAGTTTGATAATAGAAAGATCATGTAGCATAACACGATGCACCCACAACTATTCATGCTGTCACATTCTGTACACATTCTCCCACAGAGAAGAGGGGATTGAGTTATTCTCCAAAGCAGCAGAGGACAGGTCAAGATGTAATGGGTTAAACAGAGATCCAACCTAGAAGTAAGGAGAAAATTTCTGACAGTGAGAACAATTTTTTAATACAATGGCTTGCCTCTCCTAGTTGTGGTTGCTCCATCACTGGAGGTTTTCAAAAATGCAATAGACCACCACTGGACTGGGATGGCATAAGCCTTCTTCCTATGATTTTATGTTCTATGGACCAGCTGTAGGTTCCAAGTGGTCTTCAAGAGCAGCCCCATCTAGCAATAGCACTTAGACTTATATACAACTTCATAGTGCTTTACAGCCCTCTCTAAGTGGTTTACAGTGTCAACATATTGTCCCCAACAGTCTGGGTCCTTATTTCACCAACTTCAGAAGAATGAAAGGCTGAGTCAACCTTGAACAATTCAGAATCGAACTCCTAGAGTGAGCAGTGAGTTCACCTGCAGTACTGCATTCTAACCACTATGCCACCATGGGATAGTGGTTTTTTTTTTTTAAAAAAAAAACACACATTAAACCTATGAAAAGTAAGAAAATAGACATTGTGCCTTTACAGGGAGGAACATGAGATGTGGGTGTGGCTTACTGAGGACGGCTAACGAGTCAGAAATAGCTATATAGGTCTCCTACAATGCAGCACAAAAATCTGCTTGCTGCCAGAAAGAAAAGATGGAGAAAGAACCCAGAAAGTAGTGAATGTGATTTTGCTCAATTGTGGTTCCAGAAAAATCTTGGCTATGTAGGAAAAACCTGGCTTAAAGGAAAACACACACACACACACACACTCATATGTATACACACATACACACACACACACACACAGAAGGAGGGAGGGAGGGAGGGAGGGAAGGAGGGAGGGAGAGAGAGAGAGGAGCTTATATTGAGAGTATATTGCAATAGTCCAAACAAGGAGTGGCTAAGCTTTGACTGTGAAAATGGCTTCTCAATCAAGGAGACATGAGTTAAAAGACTGGCTTAAAACTGGCTTTAGGGTAAGATGAAAATAATGTTAGAAACAGAGGTGGGATTCAGCCAGTTCGCACGAACTGGTAGCGGCAACCAGTCGGGCGCAATTCCGTACTATATTGCTGTGCTTTTGACGTCGCATGCATATGCGGACGGCGCGCATGAGTGAATTGCTATGTTGTTTGATGTCACACAAATGCGTGGATGGTGCACACGTACATTTCCAGTGCTGGGCGATCCAGTTAATACAGTATGTGCAGCCCACTTCTGGTTAGAAAGCGTTACTTAACATAAAGAGGAATGGGAGCTCGGAACCAACTTCCAGCAGTAACTATATCATCAGTAACATCATCATAATGTATCAGCAGGAACCAATTATCAGCAACTGAGTTTAAACAGGATCAAGAAAAAACACATGTCTACCGTTCCACCATTATGAAAAGAAATAAATAAATAATTAAAAAAGCAATCGTCAAATAAATCAATCAAAAAAGAAAACAAAAACCATAAACTCAAAGGGAAGACTCGATGGACCACTGGGTCTTTTTCCGAACATCAGGTTGTCTTTTTTATATATATACTTCCGTGTACCTTATCTGTTTAGCCAAGACCAAAACAAACTCATTGCAAAAACGCAGAGATAAGACGTTCACAGTCTGCCTTCTTCCAGCTGGTGATTGGACTGTTTAATGGACATGAATTGCACACAGCAGGATTGCAAGTGTATCCACCAGACTAAAGGGACATTTTAAATTCCATCAACTCCAAATGAAGGGCAATACTCTAGCCACTAAAAACAACAGGTGGAAGCTTCACTTTTCCCTGGTGAAGCGCACAACCTGCTGATTGAGCTGCAATTGTAATTAACCTTGATCTAAGCATAAATATGCATCTGATTGTTTTCTGTGTTCATGCACCATCAGTGGCCTGTTGGACTAAGACACTGCCTAGTTAAGCTTCATTTCCTTCTCCATCAAAACATAAAAAAGAGGTAGCAGAAGCAACAGGATGTAGGTTTGTCAGCAAAAACCGGTAAATGGTGCATATAAAAGGCAAACAAATGTAAAAAATGGGTATTTTTTATGAACATTGCTTAGCCACTGCACTTCAAAATTTTCTCCTATCGCCTTTTTTCCCCAAGTCCCATTTCCTCCTAATCAAAACTGAAAATACTGTACAATAGTTAAAAAAAAATTAAATTAAATTAAAAAATACCTTGACGTTAATTTATTGCAAACCAGAAACATTAGAGCAGCATGTAATTTAATCTTCCTTTTAGTTTTCCTTATCAAGTGATTAAGTTGAAGATAACTCTGTTCATTTTCTCAATTAATAACCGACAATTTTTGCTTCTACAGCATCGGTAAAACAATGAAGGCATACCACTGCTTCTAGAAAGGACAAAAGCTCAACAGAAAAGCTAAAAACGAATATAATGTTCTATCCAAAAATATTGTTGGAACTGTGAGAAGAATTTGACTTTGTTCTTTTTTTAAAAAAAATCTTAATAGGGCTCAGTGATAAGAATTGTTAAAGTATTTTGCTATGAATTCCGCTGAGAACAGATTGGCAGAAACAGAGTCTGCCTCCAGAGACAGACAGTTTTTAGTCAATAGTTAAATCTGATTGGCATTCTTGATCATTCCCCTAAAACAATTTTTTAGCAAATTTGGTAAAAAGGTAAAGGAATCCCTGCAGATTTTTCCCTGCTAATCGTTGTCGATTATAAGAGGCAGTGCTCATCTGTTTCAGGGCCCTTGAACCAACACTGTCTGAAGATATTTCCATGGTCATGTGGCCAGAATGACATAACAGAGTGCTGCTACCTTCCCACTGAAGTGGTACCTATTTATCTACTCGCATTTGCATGTTATCAAACTGCTAGGTTGGCAGTACCCAATCACCTGGTGCTCGGATCTCAAACCTGGGCTGCCAGCTTTCCAGACAACAAGCCCAGTGTCTTAACCACTGAACCTTAACCACTGAACCCTTAACAAATCTGGTGGACCTTTAAAAAAAAAAGAGAGATGAGATGAGTAGAAGATGCTTTCATTCTCCAATGATTCTTTCTCTGCTGTTTTTGTGTGTGCATCCTTTCATTATCCCAGGAAGCCCTGTAGATAGAACTGCTTTTCTTTGCTCTGGTCTTGACGCTTTTCTTTAAAAGTGCCAGGTTCTTAAAGGTTAATGGAGATTAAAAAAAAAATAGTTGTCCTCTGTCTACATTTAATAAATAAAATTCATGGCCATCCTTTCCCATTTGCCATCAAGCCTGGAAAATATTTCTTCCTTTTTTTTTATTTAAAGCACCAGATTGCAAAACTGCCCTGTCAAAATATATTATGGTGGATTTGCACATCTCTAACGAAGTCAGCCAGAATGATTAATTTCCTTTTATTATTAGAGTTGAATTATGCCATCTGTACCATTCACGGTAAACCCACTCCTGGCCAAGATTACAAAGTGCTTGATTTACATTGAGCTTGTCTGCCTGTGGTACATGCCAGGAAGGAGATATAAATAATTTCTCCATTTTATATGATTAGTATTAATCCAGATTGCTAGGAATTGTCTGTTCACAATAATACAGACATGGAAATTAGAAGCAAATCACTCTGCATATTAGAAGAAGATATTTTCTTAGAATGTGAGGAATGGCTATGGAATGATATTTATTTCTCCAATAAAAGAGAATATTGGTCGCTCAGGGTTGAACTATGGAGTTCTTCGTGCTCTCTGATCTTGGTTATTTGCATATAGAAGTTTCATTACCCTACTAGGTAACCTCTTCAGCGCTAGTGAGAATGGAGTTCGTCCAGTGGTGGGATCGGGCAAATCGGTAGTGATGGCGGGAGACTCCGCCCACCCACCCAGATGTCTCTGCACTTACACAGAAGCATCACATGCACACGCGCCCATGAGTGAACCTCATGGTAGTGAGTGTTGTGGCTCCATTGCCTGAGCCTGTGCAATCGTCAGGAGAGGACTCCGAGAGTGAAAGGGAGGAATTGGCAAGACCTCCCTCTCCAGGACCTTCCTCTCTGGCAATGCCCCTGGAGGACCCCGAAGGGCAAGAGATAGGCCCAGAGCCAAGCACGTCCCCGCAGCCACAGGTGGACAGCGACGGGGGAGATAAGTGCTGGCTGGATCCTCGACAGCGACGCAGGGAGAAACGTGCACAACAGAAGGCAAGGCGTGCCAGGGTTTAGCTGAGTCACTGGACCATACCCCACAGGATATATAAGGGAGCATGGTGGCCAGTCAAAGCCTTGTGACGAACAAAACTGAAGGCTTCCACGCCATTCTGTATCACTGGACTATTGTTTCAAGGACTGAACTGTAAATATTGAGTGTTTACCTTTGATGTGCCAGAAGTGGAGAGTCGTTATCTCCCTTCCCTGTAATTAATAAACTCTTGGCAGGCAGCCACCGGGTTTTTGCCGGCTGGTTTGCTCATTAACTCTGGAATGCCTGTTTGTGTGTGTGTACATGGGGTCGGGGACACAACAGTGATGGGATTTGAAACCCATTACTGGTTTGGTCCCTGTTTACTGTATATACAATAGTTTGCCCTGCCAGTTTCTCCTTGGTAGTTCCTTGATTAGAAAGCAATTCCATACCCTAGTCAAGGAACTTCCTAGGAGAAAACCATGCCTTCCCACCAACGCTGGCAGGCAAGCTATTCTATTTAAGCAGGCAGAAAACTCCCTAGCAGTGATGATGTTACCTAGTAAGGTAATGAAAGGTTTGTGAGTAAACAACCAAGCTCAGAGAGCGCTACATTTATTTCTCATCCAACCCAAGGAAGAAATATGTCCCTGTGTTTGTGTGGCATGAAGGTCAAGCATTATTGCAATAACAGTTGTCTTTTGAAGCTGAGGAGTTATGGCGACTGATTGCCTTTCCACCAGTATTTTAGGCTGACCAAAACGGTTGGGATTTTTTCTCCATGCCAGAAAACTATACTCTGTAAGAAGGGGACACAGGTAGGTCACTGATAAAGATAAACTTAATGTGAAAATGATTTAGGGGTTTGGAGAAGGGAAGGCAAAAATTACAGCTGTGTGGAAGCAACCAGAAAGAAACAGGAAGAGTGGAGCTGTGACATTTGGTTTCACTATTGAAGGGTGATGGGATAATTGATCTTCTGCTATTGTTCTTACTCTATTTCTGCATTTATTCCTGAATCAAATGTTACCTAATGCCAATGATTTATTTTTTATATGGAAACCAACCTCAGCTAATCCCTGGTCCTGGAATTTCACAAGGCAACGTATGTTTCATAGTTTTGGACTACGATTAAGTATGCAATATTCATGTCTACACCCGATTACTGTAAATCCTGATGGTGATTTGAATGGGGTCAATGGGATTGAATTCCTTGGCTACACCTTTTTTTAAGGACTCTGTGTGTCTCGGGGGTGAAATCTACTTACCTTCCCTACCAGTTCAGAAGTGCACGTATGGCATTGTCACATCAATTTTTAGACCCTCTGCACATGCTCAGAGGGTCAAAAACAGGTTACTTCCTGGTTAAAAGCAGGAAGTAATGACGTCTGGGCGGGCAGAGCCTCATGTTGCCGTCGCTACCAGTTTGTCAAACCATGTGCTGCTGCCGCTACCGGTTTGCTGAACCGGAGCGAACTGGTAGCATTTCACTCCTGGTGTGCCTCCAATTCAATACTTGTTGCAAAGTCAGATGATCTAAGTGCAAACTAATAAGTTTCTGAGGCTGTCCAGGCTCTTTGCTGTGGACTTATGGGGGGTTCTTTAATTAGGGATTAAGGAAGGTATTTCATACAAAGCACGAGCTTTTTTTTCCCGAGCTTCGTGTTTTTGCTCTAAAATGGAATATAACAAGGTGTCGATCAACGTTTTCCTTCTTCCTCCTTCATCTGCAACAACCTTTTTATGGGTGATCAGCAGCTTAAGTCAAGGCCGTAGAATATCTAAAGCATGTTCACAGCTGGGATCGGAAAGCACTAAGAATAGACTGGGTGAGATCAATTGGATATACTTGGTGGGCCTCACATGAATAGAAAATAACCCTGGGACTCCAATCCTTTCCATCCCATCCATTATAAAATGTAATAAGTTGAATTCAGGTTTCAGTGATCTAAAGGTTTAAAGCAGGCTGATGTAAAGACTGCTTAGCCAACTGCTCTCCGGAGACTGAAAGGCTGGCAAAGCATTCTGTGAAATGATTAAAAAAAAAAAAAATCTGCTAGAATATTAACTCTGCTATCATATGAACGCCTGCATCCTACTACATTTCTCGGAAGCCCTCCTATTGATTGGATGAAAAGCAATAATACATCTTTCTGGGATGAAAATTGCTCAGAGGAGAGTCCCCGTCACGAGCAGAATTTGCACACATCCAGCAGCAAGCTGGAAATGATTTATTCAACCAACATCGGTTGATCTGATCTGTGGGATTTGGCATAATTAACATACCTACTTTGATTCAAAGGACAGCTGGGGTATCTTTATCTCTCACTCTTTTGAAGCACACAGCTTGCCGAGCATTACATATACATATATTATGAACCGCTTACATCACTTCAAAAGTTGTAATTCTTTTTGACTATCTATTTTTTTTTTTCCAGAGAGGAGGTTTTTCTTCCATGTAAACTGGGGGAAATACTTTAAGTAGAAAGTTTGCGACAGGAGAGGGAAATTCACCTCATAACCCCTCCCTCCCCCCCCCACATCACTCCCAATTTTCTCGCCCAGATTTATTTCAGTCTTGGACATCCATGAGTTGAAAGGAATTAGGAGGAGAGAAAAAAAAAAACAGCAGATAGACCAAAAGCATTGGTTCTGTTGTGGCCCACCAGTGGCCAGCAGATCTGGCAGCAGATTTGGACAGTGAGGAGGTTGGGGAGGAACATGGGCCAGTCCTGGAGTCTGGGGAAGGCTCTGATGAGGGCTCTGTGTCAGAGGCAGAAAGGGGGCCAAGGCCATCTAGTAATTATCAGATGCCTCTGGAGTCAGACGTCAGTGAGACAGAGGAACAGCTGGAGCCTTTTCCAAATGTGCACATGAGCAGAGTTCCTAGACAAAGGGAACAACTAAATAACTGAGGTTGACTTGGGAGTAAGGCGAGATGTTGAGTGGCTCCTCCCAGAGGAAATAAAAGACGAGTGAAAGGGGAGTGGAGCTTGCAGGAGACAATTTGTTCGCTAATTGGTTCATGACTCTCGGAGACTCCTTGCCAAGTTCTGCAGATATCGGCCTGTCAGCTCTCCAAGCCAGGTAAGGTCTGTGACCTTAAATCCTCCCCTGAAAGACTTTGCTGGTTCTGAATGAGTAGAATTCAAAGGAAATTAGTAAAAGGGTTAGGAATTTGTTTCATGCTCTTCGGAAGCCTGGGTCAGAACAGGTTCCAGAAAAAAAGATCGCTTGGAGTAAGTGATTCTGTCACAGACCTGCACAGGAAAACCTGGGTCAGCATTTGGAAATATATATATATATATATATATATATATATATATATATATATATATATATATATATATATATATATATATATATATTTGATAGGACTACGCCAAGGGATATTGGTTTGCCCATCCCAGCCTAATAATAAAAAAACCCACTTCAATTTCTACATGGCAGACAACTGAACCAATCTGAAGCTATGGTAAGTGCACAGAAAGTAATAGATCAATTCCTCGCTGTTCTACTTGTCTCTCCAGAAGGAAATGTCTTACTAGGTTCAACAATCTGCTAATTAAATCTTTTGAATGCTGCCTAGTTTCTGCAAATAAACTGGCTGGGTCGTGGGCCTGGCACATTTAATACATGCTGGCCACTAAAAAGGAGTTGAAGGAAGAAGAAGGAAGAACAACATTGACAATCCCGGAGGAGAAAAAAGCAGTGCTGGTGCTACTTAAAACTAAATAGGAGTTACTAGAGGAGAAATAGGTAAAGAAAGAAGACCCAGAAGATTCCTTAAAAACTACTTAAATACAATATTTAAACATTCAGACTCTTTCTCTTAGTATAATTAATATACTCTGTTTTCCCAAAAATAAGACAACCCCTGATAATAAGCCCAATCAGGCTCTTGAGCGCATGAGCTAAAATAAGCTGCCCCTGAAAATAAGCCCTTCCCGAAAATATTTAAACACAGAGCTGGAAATCAGGTAAGACGCCAAGAGGAGCCCCTTCTTGTTCCACACACCCAAAATAATAAGACCACCCCAAAAATAAGGCCAAGCGCTTATTTCGGGGTTCAGAAAAATATAAGACGGGGTCTTATTTTCAGGAAAACATGGTAGTATGATTTTCAAAGAATGCTTTACCTTCCACAGTGTTAAAATACACACAGACTGAACACAAACCTAGATTGTAGAAGATAATTCAAAACCTTGGGTATTTCTCCACATACAATTGTTGCTACCCAGAAATTGAACTGTACAGGATCTCTCTCTCTCTCTCTCTCTCTCTCTCTCTCTCTCTCTCTCTGTGTGTGTGTGTGTGTGTGTGTGTGTGTGAGAGAGAGATCTTTGCATGTGACCACATTTGCATGTGACCACAAAGCCAGGTTTAAATGAACATTTTAGCCTGAAGATGTCTATTGCTTCCTTCAGAACATTCTGTGTAACTTATACCTAAAGTTCCCATAGAAATAGCCCTTTCTTAACGGAAAAGGGCTTTATTCCATAGCAAGCCCTCTTCATCATTCTGCAGTCATTTCTTCTCTATATGTCAGGGTTGAAAGTGTGTTGGGAGCAAGATTCTTTTCACAATCCCAACCCTGTAGAATTTATAAATGGGGTGGGTTTGTGACTGTTGTGCAACTATATGCGCTTACAAACTTCCCTATATCTGAGAACACTGATAAAATTCCAGAGTCTGCTGAGATATTGGACATATGGGGAACCTTGGAATGTAACCCAAATAGACAAAGCAATTCCTTGGGGAAGGTTTCATAAACCAAGCAGGCACATAATCCAGAGGTGGGTTTCAGCAGGTTCTGACCAGTTCTGGAGAACCGGTAGCTGAAATTTTGAATAGTTCAGAGAACTGGTAGTAAACATTCTGACTGGCCCCATCCCCATCTATTCTCTACCTCCCAAATCCCAGCTGATTGGGAGGAAATAGGGATTTTGCAGTAACCTTCCCCTGCACTGGGAAGGGAATGGAGATTTTACAGTATCCCTCCCTTGCCATACCCACCAAGCCATGCCACACCCACCAAGCCACACCCATAGAACTGGTAGTAAACATTTTTGAAACCCACCACTGACATAATGGTAATATCATAGATAGTTTAGCTGGCCGCAGTTCTTGTGTAAATTTGGCTACATCCATTCTCTTTTATTTGCTATTCTCTTACCTGTGTAATTTTGGCTGCATTCATTCTCCCTTGCCTGCCAAGTGGCAGCTAACTAATAAAAGACATCTTAGATATATCTCCATCTATCACTGCAGCCCTTGATCATCTTCTGAAATGTTGATTCTTGATTGTATGGTTCAGTTCCAGTGTTGATACAAAACAGATGGGTGCATTATAAATGGGAAATTGACGTATTCTGGAAGCAAGTACAACTCCCAATCATTGTTTCCCCCCTGCCCCCCGCCACAGCCAAGTTCACTATTTGCTTCAGTGGTGGGTTTCAAAATTTTTTACTACCGGTTCTGTGGGTGTGACTTGGTGAGCGTGGCATTGCTTGGTGGGTGTGGCTTGGTGGCGTGGCAGGGGAAGGATACTGTAAAATCTCCATTCCCTCCCCAATCCAGGGGAAGGTTACTGCAAAATCCCTATTTCCTCCCAATCAGCTGGGACTTGGGAGGCAGAGAATAGATGCGGGTGGGGCCAGTCAGAATTTTTACTACCGGTTCTCCGAACTACTCAAAATTTCTGCTACCGGTTCTCCGGAACTGGTCAGAACCTGCTGAAACCCACCTCTGATTTGCTTGAATCAAGAGACTCACCGTGTCAGTTGTGAGAAATGGTGTTTTGCCAAGTGGATGGAGTTGCCATCCACTTGGCAAAACACCATTTTGCCAAGACACACCCACGTGCAGCAATGGTTCACTAAATAAAGACAAAGCCCTCGGACTAAACAAACTAGAGGAATTGAAGCAAACAAACAAACAAATAAATAAATAAATAAATAAATAAATAAATAAATAAGCATCAAGTACAGCCCAAAAATAATAGAAAAGAGTTGCCTGTACTGAAACATGTTGTTTTTGATAATAAAAGATGCCAATACTGTAATATCAAATATAAGCACCAGTTCACTGCAAGAAACAAACTAACAAATGTATGGCATCATAACTGAATTGATGGAATGCAAAATCAACAAACAAATACCCAAACAAACAAAGCCAAACAGTGTACTACCAAAATGAAAGATCAGGCTGGAAAGTTAGATTGCATGCTAAGATCAGATGTAAGCAACCTAGGACAAATGAAAGAAAAGAAGCTGAAGAATAAGAAGATCAAAGAATACTTGATCAAACAATATTACCTAGAGACAAGGAAGATCAAGGAAGCCTCGGAAATAATAAAGAGCAAATAACAGATACGGCAAGAACAAAGAAAATCAGCAGGTACAAAGGTTGAGTTACACATTATAGGCAGAATTTTCCATTTCACTTGAATGAGAAACATTTCTGTTAAATCCATCAGTTGACAGACTGTAACAAATCAGCAAACTTTGGATAAAGAAGAAACAGTTGTTTTGGAACAACTCTCCTGAACCCCCTTCCCCCCAAAATACAACAGGAATGCATCTTGGATACAAGGATGCTGGACTTCCCATCTGGACTACTGTAATGCTTTCTACATGGGGCTCCCCTTGAAGAGCACTCAGAGGCTCCAACTGGTCCAGAATGTGGCCGCATGGGTGATTATGGGGGCGACATGGCGCACCCATGTAACACCTCTCCTGCACGAGCTGTAATGGCTCCCGGTGATCTTCCGGGTGCGATTCAAGGTGCTGGTTACCATCTTCAAAGCGCTCCATGACTTAGGACCCGGATACTTACGAGATCACCTTCTGCCACCGATGGCCTCCCACCGACCAACACGCTCCACAGTCGACAATGTCGACTGGTGACCCCCAGGGGGAGAACCTTCTTTGTGGGGTCACCCACCCTCTGGAATGAACTGCCTGCCGGGATACGTATGATTCCCGACCTACGTACCTTTTGTCTGTGCACTTAAGACCTTACTATTCCAACAGGCTGGGCTGGCTTAATAAGGATTTGTAATGGGTGTTTTAATCTTTGAGTTGTAATTTGGGGTCTAATTATTTAATACATTTTTTTAAAAAAATTAAATTTTGTATTATACGTTGTTTTATTGTGGCTGTACAACACCCTGAGTCCTATAAAAATTCAATAATAAATAAATAAATAAATAAATAAATAAATAAATAAATAAATAAATAAATAAATAAATAAATAGTAAAGAAAGACAAAAAAGAAACTGAAATTTAAAAAAAAAACTTGTAATGACAAAGAAATGTTGGAGAAAAGAGCAAAAAAGTTAAAGAATTAGTCAAGGCCAGGTGAAGATACTGTTTGGTTGAAACATCTGACTGGTTTACTTAACTTGCTGATCTTATTTTCCTAAAATTATTATTAGCAAGCTGTTATTATCATTAGGCCCACAGATTGTTTTAGGAAAATGATGCATTAGAACAGGGGTGCCAAACTCGTGTCGTCACAGCGTCATCATAAGTAGCAGTAAATGTGTCCCAGAAAAGAAAGCAAATTAGAAAATAAAGTAAGGTTACTCTTATGCCATCCATTTTGGCCAATAGCTAAAGAGTTCATATTTGCATTCCTCAAAAACAGGTAGCAGCTTTTGAAAGCTGTGTGCCTGGCATATGAAAACTGTAGATGAAATTTCTAGCAAAAAATGGCTTTGCTTTAAGACTCTGCACTAATGTGCTCCATATTTTTTTTCTTCCTAAAAATGAATTTATCACTAGGCCGATATTAATCAGCCATATGTGAACAACACAAGAGTTCCTCTGATCAGCAATCAACCAAAACCTACCCTTTGGCTCCACAGCAATAACTGCAACAGAGTTAGAATAAGTGTAAAATTCATATTGTCCTGTCTCTCTGTCCCTTTGGCCCTCTGTGTCTGTCTGTCTCTCTGTATCTCTCTCTATATATATTTCTCTCTCTGAATCTGAATCTCTGTATCTCTCTCTCTCGGTATCTCTCTCCCTGTATCTCTCTCTCTGTATCTCTCATTCTCGGTATCTCTCTCTCGGTATCTCTCTTTCTCTGTACTTCTCTCTCTCTCTCTCTCTCTCTCTCTCTCTCTCTCTCTCTCTCCCTCCGTATCTCTCTCTCTCCGTATCTCTCTCTTTCTCCGTATCTCTCTCTGTCTCCGTATCTCTCTCTCTTTCTGTAACTCTCTCTCTCTGTGTATCTCTCTCTCGCCGTATCTCTCTCTCTCTCTCGCCGTATCTCTCTCTCTCTCTCCGTATCTCTCTCTGTCTCCATATCTCTCTCTCTCTGTAACTCTCTCTCTCTGTGTATCTCTCTCTCTGTGTATCTCTCTCTCTCTCTCTCTCTCCGTATCTCTCTCTCTCTCTCTCTCTCTCTCTCTCTCTCTCTCTGTGTAACTCTCTCTCTCTCTGTATCTCTCTCTCCCCACTTTCAAAACGGAAGGAGGGAGGGAGGTTTGAAAGAGAAGTCAAAGAGGCCCTCTGTTCTTCTGAAATTGTACATTCTACAATGGTATGGTCATCATGTTCCATCCACACTGTTCAGGGAGTGGCAACAAACACATCAGTTTGATTTAATTTAATTAATCATATTTCTATGCCGCTCAACTCCCAAGGGACTCCGGGTGGCTAAGCCCTAAATGGCCCTAAGCCCTAAAGTTTAACACTTTAGGGTTTATATAACAGTGAAACTGAAGGATGGCAAGGATCCAACTGATTGTGCAATCTATCATCCTATTTTCTTGCTAAATGTCAATATAAAACTATTGACCATGACCCTGGGCACATAGATTACAAATGGTTTTATCTTTGTTCATTCATTTTTTTTAAAAAAAGGTCATCAAGCAACTGACACTATTAGTTTCTGACTGACATCTCAGATATATATTTTGAAAAATTGAAATCAGTGGAGATGGTTTTGTTGGCTAGTCAAAGGCCCTTCACATGGTGCAGTGAAAATTTCTGTAACTGGCCTTGCCTAAATGTGAATGGTCATTTTTTAAATGAATTGGATCGATAGGTTGCATTTTGTTCTTTGGCTTATTGCAGATGAAACATCAGTCAAAATATCTTACAGAAGATGCAACCGCTTATTTATTTAGGCATCATTTGCATGTTTGATAAGATATTGTGCCAATACTTTGAAATTACTCAGTAAAGGGGAAAACAACATCACATATATTCTCACTTGTTTTAATATTTACAAATCTACATTAATTTGGGTTTCAAATATTACTTGAGTTCTTCTAAATATCCAAGAAGTTGTTCCAATAATTTTTCCATTTATAGCAATAGCACTTAGACTTATATACTGTTTTATAGTGCTCTCTAAGCAGTTTTACAGAGTCAGCATATTGCCCCCCACAATTTGGGTCCTCATTTTACCCACCTCGGAAGGATAGAAGAGTGAGTTAACCTTGAGCCTTGTGGAATTTGAACTGCCAAATTGCAGGCAGCCAGCAGTCAGCAGAAGTAGACTGCAGTACTGCACTTTAACCACTGTGCCACCAAGGCTCATTTATAACCGTAGATGAATCAAATGCAACTTAGATTTATCTCAGATAAAAATAAACATAAATAGATGTATATTTATTCAGAACAATTAACCCTAACATTATTTCAAATTGATTGGTTAGATATTGGGTTTGTTTTGAATGGAAAAGACATTTCTAATGATTTTCTGCATTTGGCTGCATGCTTTTTAATATGGATGAGGGATTGGATAGTCTTAAGAAATAAGAGAATGTTGGGATCGGAAGGTCAAAATCTAAGATTTGGGTGACATGGTTTAGATGGCTATGGAGATTCCCAACTACCCAGATTGTTGTTAACTCACAGGTGCTCCCCCCCCCAAAGAGAAAATGGACTTTCTTGAGGTTTTTCCTTTGAAAACACTTCATCCAAGAAGCATCTTCAGTTCTAACTAACGGGTGGGGAATGGAAGGATTTATATTCTTTGCATCTAGTTTTTAGCACTGCAGAATTGTTAAGGTTACACAGAGATTTATCTGTATCCTCAAAATTACTGAGTCATCAAAATAGGTGTGGAACCTTGTTGGGACTGCTGAAAGGACTGCATTGTAAACAGGAGATGGGTGGTATGGTGCTGTTATACTCCTCCCCTTCTATTGAGGAAGGGCTCAATAGAATTTTAACCTAGATGACTTCTTTGACTCCTCTTTCAAACCAGTAGCCTTCTCAAAGAACGTGAACTTTGCTGTCTTCAAAATAGTGAGATAGGACTGTTGATGAAGATGGACTGTTGAATCCTGTTTCTTATGTTCTTGTGTTGTGCCATGCATTTGTGAAGTGGTTGTTTTGTTTCCCCAATAATAAAATATAGTAAAAGACTGGATTATAAAACTGGGACTTGCAGAAATGGAAAAGCCGACCAGGGAAAAATGATAAAAGCCCTTTTTTTTGTGGGGGGGAAGATTTGGGGATTAAAACGGATTAAAGAAGGAGAAAGAATAAAAGGGCTACTATTCATTAAAAAGAAGGATGGAAGTCATAGTTCTATATTTTCTTATTTTCCCTTTGCCCTTCTTTTCTAACTTCTTTTTTTTCATTTTTTTAATTACAAATATGTTTTAGAATTATTAGATATTAAAAAGTATATCTAAAAATGAAAAAAGCTAAAAGAAAGCCTTGAATTATAGCTCTCTCTTTCTCACTAGGCATATATTTTGACTTCAACTTCTTTAAGGAACAAGAGTGATCAAGTTAAAAAATATCCACTTTCTGAATATAATTAGAGAGTTCCTGTTTGACCCCTTTGATATCATGGCAGAGACTGAAACAGAGTTTCCCACTTTAAATAGTATGACAAAACACTTCCAAAAATCTGTCAGGTAGTTGCTAAGAAGCAACATAGACCTGAACTCTCTCTCTCATACACACACGCACGCACAGCAAATAGAGCTATTAATACTTTAGATCAACATACTGCCCATGAAGTGCTTAATAAACCATTTATGTCTCACAAAGACTTCAATTTGTTTACAGTAGTGAAATGGCAATATAGTCATTTACAATATTTACCAATTTTATATTTTGATTCAGATTCTGTTCTACAGAGGAATGATTGAGTCTGTCGTCTGCACCTCTATAACTGTTTGGTTTGGTTCTGCAACCCAACAAGACAGACACAGACTTCAGAGGATAATTAGAATTGCAGAAAAAACAATTGCTACCAACCTGCTTTCCATTGAGGACCTGTATACTGCACGAGTCAAAAAGAGGGCTGTGAAAATATTTATAGACCCCTCGCATCCTGGACATAAATTGTTTCAACTCCTATCCTCAAAACAATGCTATAGAACACTGCACACCAAGGCAACTAGACACAAGAACAGTTTTTTTCCCGAACGCCATCACTCTGCTAAACAAATAATTCCCTCAACACTGTCAAACTATTCACTAAGGCTGCATTACTATTACTATTAGCCTTCTCATTATTCCTATCACCCATCTCCTCCCACTTATGACTGCATGACTGTAACTTTGTTGCTTATATCCTTATGATTTATATTAATATTGATTGTTGTTTCCAAGTATGATTTGATTGCTTATTTGTATCGTATGACTATCATTAAGTATTGTACCTTATGATTCTTGACATATGTACCCTGTCTTTTTATGTACACTGAGAGCATATGCACCAAAGACAAATTCCTTGTGTGTCCAATCGCACTTGGCCAATAAAGAATTCTATTCTGTTCTGTTCTGTTCTGTTCTGTTCTGTTCTGTTCTGTTCTGTTCTGTTCTGTTCTGTTCTGTTCTGTTCTGTCCTGTCCTGTCCTGTCCTATCCTATCCTATCCTATCCTATCCTATCCTATCGTATCCTATGTTTATTTATTTATCAAATTTATACAGGTGCCCATGTCACCGAAAGCATCCAAATCTCACTAATTTTTACCAGTGTTGGATTTTTGTATACGTATGCATGATTCAAAGCCTGCAATATTTTAAAATACATAACTAAAAGATATATATACTAGCTGCTTGCACGGACAGCTGGAATATTCTGTGTTAATAAATCAATGGCTCAGAAATATTTTTACAATATTAAGAAGAGAGTAATCAAAGAAAATATTCATTTTTACATTTATAGGATACTACAAATAATATATTTAAAGATCAATTACTGACTTTATTGTATCAAACATGTAAATTGGCTGCAGAGTCATTTCTCCATATGGTATGGGAACGTGGAACTATTGGCTCATTTGGGGTCAGTTAGTTGCAGTGTTAATATGATTCCAACATGTGAATATATTTCTGAGATATATGCCAAAACTTTGATTTTATTATTGCATGAACATTTATACATTTATCATGCATTGGGATAGAAAACAACTTTGGAAAAGCAATGCAACTCCTAAAGTGTTGAATCACCAATGTATGGTAATTTTCTCTGTACAAGCTGGCTTCCTATGGTTGTTACGAAAAGATGGATCAATATTGTTCTGCATGGTCAGAGTTTAATGATGCATTTAAAAATTAGGCAAAGGAAACACAAGAATTCTTTCCCCTCTTTCTGTTTTTGGTCTCTGTCTCACCTCCCCCCACCCTTTTTTTAGAAATGTAGAATTGGGAGCATCCTTATGGAACATTTGTGGCATATGCATATGCAAAGAAACATAAAGAGAAATGTGCATAACATATTTGGTCATTATTTAAGAAACACATCTTTGTCAGTATGTGGAGAAGGTAGATTAAACTGATGAAGAACAGAACAGAACAGAATAACAGAGTTAAAAGGGATCTTCGAGGCCTTCTAGTCCAACCTCCTGCACAAACAGAAGATTTTATATCATTCCAGACAAACAGTGTCCAGGCTCTTCTTAAAAACCTCCAATGATGGAACATCTACAAGCTGTTCCTCTGGCTAATGGCTGTCATTGTTAGGAAATTTCTTCTTCATTCTAGCTTACTTCTCTCCTTGATTAGTCTCCATCCATTGCCTCCTGTTCTACTCTCAGGTGTTTTGAAGAATAGTTTGACTCCCTCTTAGTGGCAGCCCCTCAAATATTGGAACACTGCTATCATGTCACCCCTAGTCCTTCTTTTCACTAGATTAGACAAACCCAATTTCTGAATTGAATAAGAACTTCATATTTCAAGTAAAGTTGGGGCGGGGGGGGGGGGGAATTTCACAGAGAATTTTACATGCCGAAGTTTGCTTTTTTTAATCCCAATAAGTCCCCCGAATCATCCTCATGTACAGGCCTTGACAAAATGGCAAAATCCTACCTTGCTGTTGTAAATGAAAAAGCATAACAAATACAGGGGAGGGAAATAATTTAGGTCACAGTCTCCTGCTGAGTTTGAGACAAGGCCTTTAGAAAACAGGCAGCAAATTCACTAAGAACAAAAACAGAGGTGAATTCAAAGGCTGATGTACTTGCAATGAAGTGAAAGAAGACCAAACCATGACTGCCAGAAAGCTATTCTTCTTTCCTTCTTTTGATAATATGTATTAAGTAGATATAATCACCTCCTTTTTCATTTTTATTTTTAAATTTCCTCTTCTCCCAGAAATCATCTTTGAGGGTCTTTCTGTCACTCTGGAACCAAAACAACCTTGAAGTACCATCAACTTTAGTCAACTTTAACTCCAACTCTTTAGTTCCAATAACTCCTTTTTTTTTCAGCGAGTCAATCAATTTTAACTTTCTTTTTTTAACCTCTTGTGAGAATGTTTTTTTTCTCTCTCTCTGTGAAACTGCATTTGTATCCCAGCTTGAGTTTATCATTTATTGGGTACAAGCTTGTCTGTCTGGAAAACACATAGCAGGATGGCAAAGAATATTTACACCCTCTATTCTGTCAAAACCCAGCCTTCGCAAGCAATGAGAAACCACTTACTCATGAGTAACCCCCCCCCTTTTTTTTAAAAAAAAACAGGGTAGGAACACTCTTTGTTCACGTCAGATAAACAAAATCAAAAGTAATTAGTTACAAATGAAAGTCTTTTCCCCTTCTGAAACTGGGCAAGAACAGTCTCTGTTCACATGAGAACTCAGGATAAAAAGTCCTTTCTGTTAGATCGGCGCAGGAAAGAAGAAGTGACCAGCAGGGTTCAAGTAACAAGTTTTAATAACAAGAACTGAACAGCTTGTGCGCTGCCGGAGCTCTCCTTATATACACTCCGGCAGACGCACCGCCCACTGACAGGGATTCAAAACTCCCGCCGAAAGGATCTTCAGCCAATCCCAGGCGGATGTCCTTATAAGGACATAACACTCCTCCCCCCTAGTTCTTAGTCAGTCGATCAGGGAAATAGTCACTAAGATAAACAGGACGTCTACGTGCCCGCGTAGACCTGCGCAGTTCAGAGTCAAGATGGACACTCTCCCGGACGGAGGGTGTCTGCTCTGCTCGGGGCTTCTTCCCCGGTGCCGGGCTGGATCTGGCCGTCGAGGACGCGGGCACTGTGTCCGAACCTCCGGCCGGGTCACGGACCTCCGCCTGCGGGCGATGCTGGTCTGCCTCGTTCCTGCACGGATCGTGGAGCCGCCGGTGTGGATCCCTGCTCTTGGCCGGTCCGGAACTCCTGAGCCACGGTAGGTCCCTGGGTCTCCCTCGGGTCCCCTCTGGGCTGGGGTCGCGCCGGTCTGGGTCAGGGTGCGAGTCCGGCGGTGGTGGTTGGGTTAAGCCCCCGGGGTCTCCGGTCGAGTCCGGCTTACTCCCGGGGCGGCAGGCGGATGGAAATGGTGACTGGTCGGCTCTGTCGGGGTGGCGTAGGCCTACCTTGCAGGGGTGGTGTAGGCCCTCTCTGCGCGGTTGGTCTGGCGGTGGTGTCGAATGTTCCCTCTGGCCGCTGGGCTGCTCGACCTGGTCGGGTTGGTGCTGGCCTACCCTGCCGGGGTGGTGGAGGCCTTCCTTGCAGGGTTGGTTTTCTGCGCGGTTGGCGGGTTGTTGTAGGGTCTCCTGGAATGTTGGCTGGAGGTCCCCAACTCTGGGCTGCCGGTTGCCCACTTCGCAGGGTTGACATTGGCTTCCCCTGCTGGGTTGTCCCCGGTCTACTTGCCTTGCCGGATCTGGTATTAGGCTAGGTGCCGGGGTGTTTGTTCGTCCCTCGGGTCGCCGGTCTCCCTCGTCTGGGTGGTTTAGGCTTACTTCGGCGGGGTGGTTTAGGCCTACCTCGTCGGGGTGGTTTAGGCCTACTGTACCGGGGTGGTTTAGGCCTACCTCGTCGGGGTGGTTTAGGCCTACTGCGCCGGGGTGGTTTACGCCTACTGCGCCGGGGTGGTTTAGGCCTACCTCGTCGGGGTGGTTTAGGCCTACTGCGCCGGGGTGGTTTAGGCCTACCTCGTCGGGGTGGTTTTCGCTCACTTCCCTCCACCTTTTGCGGAGCTGGTCGAGATGACGTCTCACGATCTGTCCATCGTCCAGCTCAACGCGGTAGGATTTGGGACCGGTTGTGCTGTGTACTGTAGCTTTAAGCCATTTCGGCGAGCCGTGGAAATTCAGAGCGAAAACGGCATCACCGACGGAAAACCGGCGAAGTTGGCGATTGGCGGATGCGGGCACCTCAGAGG
The DNA here is from genome assembly GCA_030761175.1 of Masticophis lateralis. Taxonomy (NCBI): domain Eukaryota; kingdom Metazoa; phylum Chordata; class Lepidosauria; order Squamata; family Colubridae; genus Masticophis; species Masticophis lateralis. The sequence goes on along the minus strand of JAUDYJ010000004.1, from coordinate 113,144,945 downwards.
AGTATTGCGGGTGCAGTCTGTCCAGGGGTGACCGGAGTCTCCTGCCCATTAAAAGTTCGGCGGGGCATTTTCGGGTGGCAGAGTGAGGCGTGATATGCTGGGTAAGCAAAAAAGTGTCAATGCGCTCCTGCCAGTCACCCGGGCCCATTTTGGCGAGCGACTCCTTCGTGAGCCGCACCATCCGTTCAGCCTGCCCATTTCCGGCCGGTCTGTAAGGGGCAGAGAGGGCATGGCGAATGCCCAAGCCAGGAAAGCTTCCATGGGCACGGACGTAAGTTGGGGCCCGTTGTCTGAGACCAAAACGTCAGGGAGTCCATGGGTCGCGAAAAGGCGCCGGAGGGCACGGATGGTAGCTTCCGTTGTGGTGGATGCCATGGGGACGACTTCCAACCACTTGGAGTAGGCATCAACCACAATGAGGAGGTGGTGCCCATGAATGGGGCCAGCAAAGTCTATGTGAATGCGCGACCAGGGGGAGCTCGGAGTCTCCCAGGGCATCGGGTCAGATTGAGGCGGGGCGGCTCTGACTTCTTGGCACGGGCTACACCTGGCGACCCAATGTTCAATGTCTTTGTCCAGTGTCGGCCACCAGACGTAGCTCCGTGCCAGGGCTTTCATCCGGACAATGCCCGGGTGTCCTTTGTGCAGCGCAGTAAGAGTCCTTTGTTGAAGAGCGCTGGGAATCAGCACCCTATCTCCCCATAGTAAACAGCCGCGCATGGTGGACAGCTCCCCTTGCTTGCGGCTGAACGGGCTGAAGTCGTCGCTGTCAATTCGAGTCGGCCAGCCTCTCAGGACCCAGGAGTGGACTTGCCGGAGGATGGGGTCAGCTCGCGTGTGCGTCGCTACGTCGGCAGATGTCACGGGACAGTTGCTGTCGTTGTCAATATGCAGCAGCTCGAGCGTGGGGGCCGGGTCTTCCACGGATTCGGCGGATGGGCACCTGCTCAACGCGTCGGCGTTTGCGATGGCTTTACCAGGCTGGTGGACGAGGCTGTAGGAGTAGCCGGCGAGGAATATGGACCAGCGCGTCATCCGGGGGGACATGAATGCTGGGGTCTGCTTGTCCCCTGCTAGTAGGCCGAGGAGAGGCTTGTGATCGGTGACAATGGTGAATCGCCGTCCATGCAGGTATTCGTGGAAGCGCTTCACCCCTGCAACAATAGCCAACGCCTCTTTGTCCAGTTGGCTGTAGTTGCGCTCAGCACTAGACATAGTCTTTGAGAAAAATGCGATGGGGGCTTCACGACCGGTAGGCAGTTCGTGGCTGAGCACAGCGCCAACTCCGTACGGGGAAGCGTCACAGGTCAGTCTGAGGGGCAGTGTCTCATTGTATTGAATGAGCACACTGTCAGAGGTCAGAAGTTGCTTAACGGCTCTGAATGCAGACTCTTCCTCACGTCCCCACCTCCAGGAAACCGCCTTCGCCAGCAAGCGATGGAGCGGCTCAGCAACAGTGGCTTTCTGCTGGAGGAAAATAGCGTAGAAGTTAAGCAATCCAAGGAAAGCCTGAAGCTCCGCTTTGTTTTTGGGGCTGGGAGCTTCATGGATAGCTTTAACTTTTGATTTGGTGGGGTGGATGCCAGAACTATCTATCAGATAGCCCAGGAACTCGACTTCCTGTACCCCAATGATGCACTTGTCCCTCCGGACTCTCAAGCCCTTCTCCCTGAAACGCTGGAGAACTAGCCTCAGCCGGTCCAGGAGTTGAGCCTTTGAGTCCCCAGAGATCAGTACATCATCGAAATAAGGCACCACCCCTGGAACGCCTTGGAGAAGGCGTTCCATCATGGATTGGAAAATGCCTGGGGCTGCACTGACTCCAAACTGGAGACGGTTGCACTTAAACGCGCCTCTATGGGTGACAATAGTCTGTGCCTCCGCCGTTTCCTGATCTACTGGCAGTTGCTGGTAAGCCTGGGCCAGGTCCAGTTTTGCAAAAATTTTGCCCTTGCCGAGTGAGTGCAGCAAATGTTGCACTACTGGCACGGGGTATGCGCTCTGCGGCAACGCCTTATTGATGGTCACTTTGTAGTCGGCGCAGATGCGCACAGATCCATCCTGCTTCATGGGAGTCACAATGGGAGTTTCCCATGAAGCATGATCGATGGGTTCCAGGATACCTTGGGCAATCAGCTTATCCAGCTGAGCGTCTACTTTAGCCCGCAAGGCAAATGGAACCCGGCGGGGCTTGAGCCGAATTGGGGTTACCCCCTTGTCCAGATTAAAGGAGATGGGTTTCCCTGAAAAGGTCCCTAACTTACCATCGAAGACTTCTTGGAACTCTCCGATGAGTGAGTCGAGTTCGCCTGAGCTAATCTGGTGGATGCCTCCAATAGAAAGCCCCAGCGGCTGGAACCACTCCACGCCCAGCAGGGTCGGGCGGCTATGCTCCACGACGGTTATGGGAAGCTGGCCCTGGAACTGCTTGAAGGCGATCCGGAGGTTGGTTCTCCCGATGACGCCGATGGGGTTGCCGCCGAAATCCACCAGCTTGGAGTGCAGAGGTTCAAGTTGGCGCTTGGAGAGATTCGGTTTCAGTCTCTTGACCTGGTGCCAGTCGATGATCGAATAGACGGAGCCTGAGTCGACTTCCATCGTGCACGGCAAGCCTTCTGCCAACAGTGTCACGTGGAATTTTGTGGCACTGTTGGTGCTGGTGAGGGCGATCGTTGTCTGGTTCACAGCGCCGCCATGATAACTGTTGCGGTCGTCGCGATTTTGCTGGGTTGAGGACCGTTTGGATGACCTCTGGGAGTCGCGACGACTTTCTGGATTCTGGGGCTTGATCGATTCAGGAACCGGATCAGAGGCTCTGCATGCCTCCGCGATGTGCCCCCTCTTAAGACAGCGTCTGCAGGTGGCATCCCGCCAGCGACAGGATTGGCGGGGATGGTGTCCCTTGCAACTGCCGCACTGAGCGGCGCGGCGGCCATCTTTTTGAATTTCCCGCCTAGGTGGGCGGGAAACTTTCAAAACGGTCGACTCTCCCTCTGAATCGGTTGGTGTGGCAGAGTCCTCGGACGATTCAGATGACGGTTTGCGGATCTTATGGATCCCTCGGGACTGGAGCATGGCAGCAGCGGCGGTCTCGGATGTTTCAGCAGCCGTAGCCTCCTCAAGAACGTCCTTTAGGGACAGTCTTTTTCTGCTCAGGAACTTCTTTTGGAGGTTGGCATCTCTCATCCCGAAGACGATCCCGTCGCGTAAGGCATTGTCAACGTTCTCAAATTCGCAGTTCGCAGCGATTTGACGCAATGCCGCCACAAAGTCTTTAAGCGATTTGCCTTCCTTCTGATTACGTTGGCGGAAGGTAAAGCGGTTCGATATGGGGGTGCCCGTTGGTGCATAGTGGTCTTGCAGGGCAGTCTGCAGATCCACCCAGGACATAACTTCAATGTCCCTGGGTGCGACGAGGTTGACGGCGAGTTCCAGAACGTCGGAGCCGCAGTGAGCGAGGAAGAGAGCCCTCTTCCTCTCGTCGTCTAGGTTGTTGTAGCCGTTTCCCCGGAGGAATTGGCGGAAACGTATCATATACGAACTCCACTTCTCCCGGCTGGGGTTGAAGGGAGCTAGCGAGGCGAACGGCGCTTGCGGCGTTGCCATTTCTCAGACCGCGTCGAGTGACTTCAGCTCGTTATGGCGATCGTGCCACGCGGAGGTTCTTCTCTAGACCTTCGTCGCCAGTGTTAGATCGGCGCAGGAAAGAAGAAGTGACCAGCAGGGTTCAAGTAACAAGTTTTAATAACAAGAACTGAACAGCTTGTGCGCTGCCGGAGCTCTCCTTATATACACTCCGGCAGACGCACCGCCCACTGACAGGGATTCAAAACTCCCGCCGAAAGGATCTTCAGCCAATCCCAGGCGGATGTCCTTATAAGGACATAACACTTTCAATGATTAAGACAAGCAGAAACAGTCCCTGTTCACACCGTCTGTGGCAAATTCACTCCCTGTTATTTCCCAGCAGGGAGACTCAATTGGCATCTCAAGAACAGAGCAATTAGTCCCGACAAACCTAGTTCTGGCAAAGGAATCTGAATACACTGGAAAATGAATGGTTGACTGCAGCAACAGGCCACTCCCAAACCCCTACTATTTATTTCCTAGCCAGAGAGGGGCTGGCTAGCATCTTTGTGTTCTTTTCCCTGAGAGCCAGCTTATTGCTTTCCTCTCCTCTCCTCTTCTCTCCTCTCCTCTCCTCTCCTCTCTCTGCAGATACGCATCTGGGATGGGCCCCATCTGTTCTTCCCCCTCACTTATCTCAGGCCTGAAGACAGCTGCCTCTCCACCTGGGGGTGGGTAGATGTCCCTGGCTCTGCTTCTGTCTCTGATTCTGCTTCCTCATCAGAGCCTTCCATAGACTCCGAAGCTGGCCCAGGCTTCCCCCCAACCTCCTCCTTGTCTCACTCTGCTGCTAGCTCTGCTGGCAGCCGATGGGACAAAGCAAATGGTTGAATCTTACATGAAAAGATCACTCACTTTTCAAACCTTTACACTTGATTTGTTTTTCTTTATCATGGCCTAAAAATTAATATTAATTTTCCTAGATTCATCCTCTGTCAGCCACTTCCTACAGAGCCAAACAGTGAGAAATGTTACCTGACCTTAACTTCTAAGTGAAAAGGAAATTGTGATTTTGGCTGCTTTTCACAAGTTTACCTTCCAATAGTTCACAGATGAAATAGTTATCCTTTCTGCATCATGGAAAATAATGGATGCCATCTGGTTTTTTTTAAAGTCAACCTGAAAACTCTTTTAAAATGTAATTTTTCATGCAATGTAATGAATAATATGTTAACAGGCAGAGGAGATTGGCAATCTAATCTATAGATCTCATTTTGGCTCTAAGAGTCTTTTTGAATTTGTTGCAGATAATACCTGTCCCAACTCATGTATGTGTTTATTACGAATACAAAGGGTAAGTAATATAAATAACACCAAAAACCAAACTGATAATTTTGATATGGAGACAGTGGCATTCCTTTGCTTCACTGCATCTAGTTCAATATGAGCATATTCCTAAAACAATTCTCAAACAAAGGGATATTTGTTACCTGTCAAAGAAAAAAAAACCCAGGGATAATTCAGAGTACCGTATTTTTCGGTGTATAAGACGCACCTTAATTTTGGGGGAGGAAAACAAGGAAAAAAGTATTTTATCTCTGCCTACCAGCATTTAAGGTGGTGCCGCCCCCCTCTTCCTCCTGCAAGTGAGAGGTGCAGGGACTACTTGCTTTCCCCCAAAGAGACCCCTAGCATGCTCCAGGAGGAGGGACAGAGCACAGCCTGAGAAACAAATCTCTTTGGGATGGTCGTGGGGGGGGGGGAATCTGCCCTGCAGCTTCGGGGAACAAGATGGGTGCCACGATTTGTGGCTGGTCACCCTTCTGGCCTGACTGACTTCACTCCCCAGCAATGTGAGGAGCCGCCACTGCCTAACCCTCTCTGCACCCAGGAGCCAAGCTGAGCTGAATAGGAGCCCCTAAAGGGAAACGTTCCTCCTTTCCAGCCAACGCTGCCCGGGTTCCAAAATGCAAATCTCAAGAGTCGTGCTTCAGGTGGCGGCCAGTTCCCCTGCAATGTGCAGCGGGGAACTGGGAAGTGCTTTGGATTTGGGGAGGAGATTGTAGTGCTGCCACCTAAAAGTGTTTTTCTGCACATTGTAGAGCCGCGCATCCCGTCCTCCTTCTCAGCAGACTCTTCTCTTTCCTCCTGGCCAGATCCACTGCCTGAAACATGGTACACTTTTTTTTTTGTCTCTGCACACACCCCATGTTTGGAATCGGGAAGGGGATCACAGGTTCGGGCGGCAGACCCGCGCTACAATCTCCTCCCTGAATCCAAAGCACTTCCCAGTTCCCTGCTGCACATTGCAAGGGAACTGGCCACCACTGTACCACACTTACTGATTGAAGCAATGTTTAAATAAACTTCCCTGACTGTCTGACCACCTTAGTCTACACAGACAAGCAAGTCACCAGAATATAAACTGACAGCAAAAAGCACTCCTTACTAAACACTGATGATGTTACCTAGTTAGGGTAATGAAACGTTTGCAAGAAAATAAGCAAGTTCAGAGAGCACCAAGGACCCCTAAAAAGAAACATTTCATTTCCGAATTACATAATTGTTAGTCTTGATTCTTAGCCTAGTTCTGCTTTGTGTTTCTAAAAAAATAGCAATAGCAGTAGCACTTAGACTTATATACCACTCCATAGTGCTTTACAGCACACTCTGAGTAGTTTACAGTGTCAGCATATTGCTCCCAACAATCTGGGTCCTCATTTTACCAATTTTGGATAGACAGAAGGCTGAGTCAACCTCGAGCCCATCAGGATCAAACTCTAGACCGTGGGCAGAGTTAGCTTGCAATACTGCATTCTAACCACTGTGCCACCAAGGATCTTAATGTTGCCGCTCTTAGCATGTTTATGCATTGTTATTGCTTTTGTATTTTTGCAGACGTTTTTCCACAACCCTTTTTGGAAGTGAAAAATGAAGTACCAAATAAATGAGTTTTCAAACTATCAACATATCAACATAATCAATAGTATCTTTTGCAGTGTTGTTAATACTTTATACTATCCTCTTTGGATTGCAGCTGCTATTTCTTATTGACAGTTTAAGCAAATGATGTCTCAAATGGGGAATGGATTATTAATGTATGTACAGTATGCCATGCAGGTCTATAATTTTTGAGTTGCAATTGTTATTTTTCTTGCAACAGGAAGAAAGGGGGAAAATGGTCTCTGTGGTTCTTTTTCAACATGGTTTTGAGTTTCTGGTAATATGAGTAAAATACACTTATGGCAACTGATATGTAACATTGATTAATTCTGGTAGAGATCCTCTTCCGTGAAAGTATAGTCAAAGATTTAGAGTATTATCAAAAGATAATCAACTGATTTATTAAGACATGTACAGTAACATTGTGAGATATTTATGAACCCATCAGGTTTCTTAAATGTTTGCATTTGGGTAGATCTCTTTTCCTTCCATTTAGTTTGTGGCAGAGGAAAAACAATAATAACTTGGGATCATTCAGGGGTCCATATTTTCATACCATTTTGAATCTAGTTTAAAATGTACCTGAGATTGGTTCAGGTTGTTTGATTACTTTTAGATTGTTTGAAATCAGGATTGTACAAACTAGATTATATAGACTAGACTAGACTAGACTAGACTAGACTAGACTAGACTAGACTAGAACAGAACAGAACAGAACAGAACAGAACAGAATAGAACAGAACAGAACAGAACAGAACAGAACCAGACAGAACAGAACGGAACAGAACAGAATAGAATTCCTTATTGGCAAAGTGTGATTGGACACACAAAGAAGTTGTCTCAGTGTACATAAAAAGACAAGATACACTCATCAAGAATCAAAAGGTATAACACTTAATGATAGTCATAGGGTACAAATAAGCAATCAAATCATACTAGGAATTTATATCAATATAAATCGTAAGGATACAAGCAACAAAGTTATAGTCATGCAGTCATAAATGGGAGGAGATGGGTGATAGGAATAATGAGAAGGCTAATAGTAATAGTAATGCAGCCTTAGTGAATAGTTTGACAGTGTTGAGGGAATTATTTGTTTAGCAGAGTGATGGCGTTTGGGAAAAAACTGTTCTTGTGTCTAGTTGTCTTGGTGTGCAGTGCTCTATAGCATCGTTTTGAAGGTAGGAGTTGAAACAATTTATGTCCAGGATGTGATATGCATATGTTTGCATATGTTTGCAAGCCTACAGTTCTCTAAGAGTTGCCAGCCAATCAGTGCTCGCTTGTTGGCAAGTAATGGAGCACTTTGTTTTAATCCCTAGATTAATGCATAAATTCACATCTTTCCCCCTTCTTCATAAAAATATAAACAGAATAAATTGCTGGCATTTCCCTATGGTTGTGCACATTCCATGGTGGTAAATCTCATTGGCTTTAATTTTCAAAAGGCTAATACTGGCAATTCTCTATTTGGGATTTTTTATTAATACTGCCAGATCTCTTAGGAATGGGTTAAATCAAGGATCTTTTTTTGAGAAACCCACCCACCAATGGCCGAGACAAGCAAAAATGTAACAAGATGTTGCCATTTCTAAGTGACATTTGCTATCTTGAAATGACATTTCTGTATCCGCAGAAACTGTGTCACTGCCAAAGCGTTTATTGAAATTGTTCACAGATGTCTGAGCACAGGTGCTGAGATGGAAGACCAAGAAAAACAAATGGACCAATAGAGTGCCCCCCAAAGAATATTGAGTTCTATGAAAAAGGATCAAGAAATAAAGTCATCAAGACAGGAATCAGCAGATTCTAAGCCAGAGAGAACTTTCATGCCAAGACATATCAGATGCTTCCAAAGGCCATCTTGACAATTGACTTGGTAAAAGGGAAAGCATGAATTTAAACCATGGAGTTGTATGATAAGAGTGGCATCTGTGTATACATATTGTTCATTTTTTTTCATTTGGTGTAGAGAACACATCAATATCATATCAAGCCTTCTTTGAGAATCATTGGCTAAATTAGGCAAGTTCTGAATAAGGAATTACATTAAATTAAGAGCAGGTGGTGGTTGTGGCCAGGAGGGCCTTTGCGCAACTATGGCTTGTGCGTCAGTTACACCCTCTTCTGGACCTACTCACAGTCTCTCATACCCTAATCACTTCCCATCTTGACTATTGCAACACGCTCTACATGGGACTATTGCAACACGCTCTACATGGGACTTGAAGATTATCCAGAAGCTCAAGTTGGTGCAAAATGCAGTGGTCCGCATAATTTTGTGCAGACCCTGCTGTGCACATGTATTACCTCTCCTGCGGGAGCTGCATTGGTTGCCGATTTGCTTCCAGGTGCAATTCAAGGTGCTGGTTGTCATCTTTAAAGCCCTTCATGACTTGGGACCAGGTTATCTGAGGGAACATCTCTTGCCGGTCACATCTACCTGACCCATCAGAGTGGGGAGGCAGGGAATGTTGAGGGTCACATCTCCGAGGGAGATACACCTGATGGGACCCAGAAGAAGGGCCTTCTCCATGGTGGCTTTCTCTCTCTCTGGAACATCATCCTCCCAGAGATTAGAATGGCCCCCATTCTAACACTCTTCCCAAAGGCGCTGAAGACCTGGTTCTGCCAACAGGCCTGGGGAACCCAGAGCAGGATGGAGCCCATTAAATGGCTCATGTGATCTGCTGTCACTGGGGCAGGAGGTGGGGGATGGGGGATGGGGGGAGATTTTGTTATATTGTGCTGTATTAATTTATTTGATTCTTTTTGTTAGTTTTTATTGTTTTAAATGTGGTTTTATATTCTGTAAGCTGCCTTGAGTCGCCATGGGCGAATAGGTGGCAATATAAATTCAATAAATAAATATAATTAATTAATTAATTAATAGATAACTAAGATTTCCAGCTGCTGATTTAGTAGCTTGATATTTATCCCCTTTCAGATGTGGTAAAAAAACACAACATTACCTTTAAGCAAATTTCTTTCATAAACAAAGTTACCCAAGATGAAATGGGACCGTGTGGAAAAGTTATGGTCTCCTTGAATTCAGAAATGGATTAAACTGCTTTTAATCACAATGCAGGTAGTGCATGACTTTGTTCATCCCAAAGGTTGTTCATCCCACCCTTTGAATGGTGTGGGAATAGGAATGGATTTCCAGAGGAAGAAGAAAATTGCAGGCTACAGGAATCGGAGCTCTGCTCAGGTGACCCTGAGGACACAGATACACCTCCAAGTACTTCAACAACCCTCTAAAAGGATGCAGATGACCGGGTGTCTGCAAGGATTATAAATCTTTCCATTCTTCACTATCCTGTCAGAGCCGAAGACGCTTCTTGGATGAAAAGCGAAACATCTTCAAAAGAAAAAAAAAAAAACCAAGAAAATCCAATTGCCTCCTGAAAAAAAGCATCTTTGCTACATTTTGTTAGAATTAGAGGTGGGTTTCAGCAGGTTCTGACCAGTTCTGGAGAACTGGTAGCGGGAATTTTGAGTAGTTCGGAGAACCAGTAGTAAAAATGCTGACTGACCTTGCCCCCCATCTATTCTCTGCCTGCCAAGTCCCAGCTAATTGGGAGGAAATGGGGATTTTGCAGTAACCTTCCCCTGGATTGGGGTGGGAATGGAGATTTTACAGTATCCTTCCCCTGCCATGTCCACCAAGCCACGCCCACCAAGCAAAGCCACGCCCACAGAACCGGTAGTAACATAATTTGAAACCCACCACTGGTTGGAATGTGTTGTATAAATGCTCCATGCAGCAACTTCTGGGTTGCTGAAATGTGTTCGGGCTCATTTAAATAAAGTTCTTTCCCAGCTTTTGTAGTCTTGTATTTCTAATTTGTCATTGTGGTCTCTGCTGATCAGGATGTCCAGAAAAGGTAGTGAGTTGTTATTTTCTTCTTCTCTAGTAAACTGGACTCCTTTAAAAATGTTATTGATAGTTGCGTGGGTGTTCTCTAATTGGTCCTTTTTTATTATGGTGAAAGTGTCATCTACATACATATCTGATCCATATTTTCAGTTGTATTTGTGAAAGTGCTATGGCTTCTAGGTGTTGCATGATGACCTCCGCTCCAAACTTGATTGCAGAAAATACGACTTCATCATCATCATTTAATGACTCCATAATCCCTTGTGTGGTGGAGTCTGGGTAACTGAATGGAGCTAGCAGAATGTTTTAATGGCTGGATGCCCTTCCTATTACCAATGCGGGGTTTTTTTCAGCAGATAATACGACTTCAGCAACAGAGTGGTAATGCCTGGAATGCTCTACCTAAATCCATTGTTACATCCTCTAAACCTCACAGCTTCAACCTTAAACTGTCTACCGTGGACCTCACCTAAGAGGTCTGTAAATGGGACATGCATAAGCACACCAGCATGCCTACCGTCCCTGTCCTACTGCCTCCATTTATTTGTATTCATTTCTTTCATTCATATCCATGCTTATATTTATACCTGCTATCTTGTACATGTTTGGCAAACTAATAAATAGAAATGCAAATAAATAATCCTGAATGGTGATCCCATAGGTATCCTTTTAATTTGTTGGTGAATTTGGTCATCAAACTGGAAGATTGAATTTGTATTTTTTTTTGCTCTCTCCAATTTTGCTATGTCTGGAGTTGCATCAGTAATTTTATATTTATGCAAGATGCACAGATACTGGATATTTCATCTTCAGCTCAGTAGGCGTCTTGACCTCCACCTGCTATTATGTGCCTAAGAAAGATTCATTCTTCAAATCTGAGATGTAGAAATTGTAGATTCCTCAAAACTTTTATAGAATGGCAATAGAAATGGCAATGAAATAGAAGTTCTGCCTTTATATAGAATTCTTTATAGAATAGAATTCTTTATTGGCCAAGTGTGATTGGATACACAAGGAATTTGTCTTAGGTGTATATGCTCTCAGTGTACATAAGGAGAATAAAATACATTCATCAAGAATAAAAAGATACAACACTTTGTGATAGTCAAGGTTACTAATAAGCTATCAAATCGTACTAGGAAACAAATAAAAACAATATAAATGGAAAGATACAAGCCACATGGTTATAGTAATAAGTGGGAAGAGATACATACCAGTACGGAAGAGAAAAATAATAGTAATACACTGTTAGTAAATTATTTGACAGTGTTGTAGGAATTAGTTGTTAAACAGAGTGATGGCATTCGGAGAAAAAACTGTCCTTGTGTCTAGTTGTTCTGGTGTGCAGTGCCCTATAGCATCAAATTGCCAACATACGCTGGATCATGGAGAAAGTTAGGGAGTACCAGAAAAACATCTACTTCTGCTTCATTGACTATGCTAAAGCCTTTTATTGTGTGGATCACAACAAATTGTGGCAAGTTCTTAAAGAGATGGGAGTACTGGTCAGTCCTAGAAGAGATCAACCCTGACTGCTCTTTAGAAGACCAGATACTGAAAATGAAACTCAAATACTTTGGCCACCTAATGAGAAGGAAGGACTCACTGGAGAAGAGCCTAATGCTGGGAACGATTGAGGGCAAAAGAAGAAAGGGACGACAGAGAACGAGGTGGCTGGATGGAGTCACTGAAGCAGTTGGTGTGAGCTTAAATGGACTCAGGGGGATGGTACAGGACAGGAAGACCTGGAGGAATGTTGTCCATGGGGTCGCAATGACTCGCACATGACTTCGCAACTAACAACAACATTAAATAGATTTTAATAAATAGTATAGAACTTCATAATGTTAGAAGGGAACAAAAAGCCCCGATTAAAGGCAGACAATATCCACAACATATTGTATTTCTGACAACTAGATGACTCCAAAAGCTTATAAGCAAAGGATAAGAAGGCCGCAGTATTTATTAGTTAGAAATACAATTCCACTTGACCCCAAGATATTTCTATTAGGAATTTACAAACAAAACATTAGAAAAGAAAAGATATACTTAATATACTACATAATTACAGCAGCGAGAATAGCAAGTGCACAAGCATGGAAAAAGGAATATTTGCCAAACGATCAGCAAGTAATACAAAAGATATATTTGTGTGCGGAATCAGATCAATTAATGCAGAAATTAAAAAATGAGGAAAGCTCAAAATATTCTAGGGTATGGGATAGATGGTACGATTGGATCAAAGACAAAATGGATAATGATACTTTTAATTGAATATGAAAGCTAATTTGAACGAGCAATATATGTTATTATACTCTTAGTGAATTTTAAATTAAGAATGAAAATTGGAAAGGTATTTGTATGTTAACCTTACATAAGTACCCATGATGACTTCACCGACAAAAGGCATGTGGATGAAAACGGGACAAGCAATGAACGGTATAATGTATGTATATATATATATGTATATATGTATAGTAATCACATATAGATACTTAAGAGAGTAGAAACGAATTTCATCATAGATTACGATTTATGGACATGGATATTTTAATATGGTTTTTAACTGTTTTTGTATACATTTGAAAGTTAAATAAAGTTTGTTTTTGAAAATTTAAAAAAAAATAGAAATACAATTCCATTGAATGAGGAGGTTTTATTCAGTTACTAGTGGTTTGATTGCTGTTATTATAGTTGGCTTATCCAGTTTTCATTTTCCATATCAGATATCAGCCCTTTTTGCTCACTGCAAAAGATTTCTTTGTTATAAGGATTGAGAGAAGTATGTCACAGCTTTGAAACTATGCTGATGATACCCGGTTAATGAACAGGGATTGTAGTAAGACAGTCTAACTATCATTTTCATATTATTTGCCATTTTGTCTCCTCCATGTCTGTCTTTCCTTATGGCAATCTTTCTTTCTGAAGCTGAGCTGATAAAGGGTTGAGATCAGCCTCTCTCCATTTGACAGTTGTAATGCTATTTCTCAAAAGATGATGGTTTATGAAAGATGAACCTGACACCTTCATAATTACTAAAAGAAGAGATAATGATTTCAGGGAAATGACACCATGAATCATGTGCTGAGCTGTGAACAGCCAAGGTTCTATCAAAATAGTATGGAAATAATTAAGACCCATTTGAAGCAATGGCCATAGCTCTTCACTTAAACTTGAAATTGGTGATAGAATAAGTGAAGATTTAATGATCAGATCGAAAAAGGCAAAACCATGCAAAGAAATCAAATCTGTAGCTACCAAATCAAAGGCATCCAGAAGTACAATAGGACACTTTCCAAACAGAAATCAATGTTTGCGAAGCTTCTTCCAAAAACTACCTTCCTCGATATAATATCTTCAAGTTGTGCTGGGATCATTTTTCCCAGAACTTTCAATGATTCTGTCCAAAACTCTTGTCAGCTGCTTGCTCTGGGAATTAGTTTCACAACACGTATCAAGTGGGGAGAAACTGTCAATAACAAATACAAATGAAAACTGGAAGGGAAATTGACTATCATGGGTTCAGAGAGTGGCATTCTAATGTCACCTTAAGTCTTTTCAGCATAGAAAGGTTTTTTTTTTTTTTTTGGTCTCTATGGTCTGCATTGTTTCTGAATTATTAGTTCTTTAATCAGAAAAAAGTTGACATTCCTTCACAGTCCTTCACACTCAAATCTACCATCCCCTTTTTAGAACCTGGTAGTAAGCCCTATTGGACACATTAGTAAACTGGAAGCCAGGATATTCTGGCGGACAGGGTCCAAGAGAAGAACTTTCTCTGTGATTGCTCCTCCCCTTTGACACCCCCCCCCCGAGTGAGGTTAGCTCCAACCCTCCTAGCCTTCCACAAGACTTTAAAGATCTGGCTCTTCCATTGGCTTGGAGCTCCAATGGGGAGTGGGTCTTCACATTGGGGGTGGTTGACCAACTAATAACAGATCACACCCAGAGGTGGGTTTCAGCAGGTTCTGACCAGTTCTGGAGAACTGGTAGCAGAAATTTTGAGTAGTTCGGAGAACCGGTAAATACTATCTCTTACTGGCCCCGCCCCCATCTATTCTCTGCCTCCCAAGTCCCAGCTGATTGGGAGGAAATGGGGATTTTGCAGTAATCTTCCCCTGGAGTGGGGAGGGAATGGAGATTTTACAGTATCCTTCCCCTGCCATGCCCACCAAGCCATGCCACGCCTACCAAGCCACACCCACAGAACCGGTAGTTAAAACTTTTGAAACCCACCACTGATCACACCTCTCCCCTACTCACCTTATCTTTAATTAGGGCTGTGTATTTATCTTTCTTATTTTTTAGTTCCTAAATAATAAAATAGTTTTGTAACATTTTTACCTTTTTAATCACCCAGAGTTACCTTGGGATAAAATGGACAATCAATAAATTTAATAAATTAAACAAACAAACAAACATTTGTGTAGGGGAGCAGTGTGTGTGTGTGTGTGTGTGTGTGTGTGTACACCCACACATACATATTGCAGTTGAGAACTTAATATCTTTCCTTGTCTCCTTGTACTCAAAGACATGTGGAGTGGATACTATCCTGAGAAGCAACTGTCCAGAGCACAAGTAGAGAATCCTGTTATCCGGATGTGTCCCATTGGACCAAGCTTGCAACCAGTCTGTTGGCCGTTGCTATGTTGTCCCCATGTTGGAAATGTCTACTTTACCATTTTCTTCACCCAGAAACCTAATGAATGCATTCCAGAATTATTGGAAACCACTAGACAGAAAATATTCAGAATAGTGCTGAGCTATATGGTCTTTCCCAGACTTGTCCAATAAAAGGACCCGGGGAATATAGCATAAAAGTCTGTATTATGTACTCAGCCATTGCTAAAGACTCCTGAAATATTTGTTGCTCTTCTAAGAATCCAGCTTGGTTTTCCATAATGCCCTGTTGAGAAACCACACTAGATCACCACAATGTAAAAAAAAAAATGTGGAGACTCTAGAAAGAGTTCAGAGAAGAGCAACAAAGATGATTAGGGGATTGGAGGCTAAATCATATGAAGAACAGTTGCAGGAATTGGGTATGTCTAGTTTAATGAAAGGAAGGACTAGGGGAGACATGATAGCAGTGCTCTGATATCTCAGGGGTTGTCATAAAGAAGAGGGAGTCAAGCTATTCTCCAAAGCACCTGAAGGCAGGACAAGAAGCAATGGGTGGAAACTAATCAAGGAGAGAAGCAACCTAGAATTAAGGAGAAATTTCCTGACAATGAGATCAACCAGTGGAATAACTTGCCTCCAGAAGTTGTGAATGCTCCAACACTGGAAGTTTTTAGGAAGAGATTGGACAACCATTTTTTCTGAAATGGTATAGCGTTTCCTGCCTGAGCAGGGGGTTGGACTAGAAGACCTCCAATGTCCCTTCCAACTGTTTTTCTAATTCTAAAATTTATGTATTTACATCTTAATAACCCAGTTACTGTTTTCAGAGCTGCAGTGTAACTTACTGGTTGTAGAATGAAGTTTTCAAATACAATCTTTAACATCTCTAATCAAATGGGTAACTGTCTTAAGTCTTTCCATCTGAGACCATGGTAAGAAGCAATTTCAGTAGTCAATTTTGATCTTGATAAAGGGAAGACATGAAGGTCTGATTTTGCATAATGAAACTTGGTTATTAAATCAGGAGAAGCAATTGAATATTTTAGTAGTTTGAAGTTGTGCTTGGCAACAGTTTAGTAGTTAGGAGTTATCGTCAGTAAAGGAGCCATTTCCTTTCAGTCACATTTAAGGATTGAAAAAACAAAAAAAAAGGTCATTTCCCCAGAGAAGAAAGAAAAGAAGACAAAATCCTTCTAAAGAAAGGCACATAATGAGTAGCAAGTGATTCAATTAAAGGTTAATTGTTCTCTCAAAAGTTACATAAAGCCTACAGCAAAATGCACATCTGAATTTCTTTTCAAAGAGTGTCAAACAACAAAGTGTTTTGCTGTATTAAATAAAAGAGCAGCTTTTCACAAAGGAAAGCTCCTCCTTGGAGAATTCTAAAGATTCTGAAAACAATAACCTGGGTTTATTGTGAAGGTTATAAATGAAGGAAAGGTTAGATATAAAAAGATTCAAATGATTATATACTGATTATATATTGACTTGTTGGAAGAAACTGGGTTCAGCTCCAAGTGGGGAAAAAGACACTGGAAACATGGAGACTGCTTGGAAAGATGGTTTAATGGTGGACAGGATCACATTGTTTTGAGTTCCTAAGCAGAAAAAAGGACGAGATGCTGAGTGTGCCTTGGTTTTATGCCCTCTCTGAGCTTTGAACTTCCTGGGGCACAGGAAGAGTATCCTGATTGGTTGTCAGATTCCCATGGGATGGGGGGTTTTAGCTAGCCTTGCTGGCTGATGTAATCTTCCCAGGTGCCATGTGGTGAGTTTCTGTTGCTAGATGGGTCCTATTGTGTTGCAGATGATGGTCCATTGACAAAGGTGGGGGGAATGAGTGAGCTTGGCTGAGGCCTTAATGGCCTATTGACAAAGGTGGTGGGAGGCAGGAAGCTGCTTTGTCTTTAAAACATGTTTCTCCATTTCTCATCCAGGGAAATATATTCTGCCTTTTTAATATTTCCTAAAATATTTCATTCTTCTAGGAGAGGGGTGAGTGCTAACTTCCTACAGACTTTAGGAAGCTTATAAATTGATGGTTTGGAAATATTATTACTCTGCATTTTGATGTAACCTAGAGACAGCTTGCATTTTCCAAATATCTACTTTACTCAGTTCCCTTTTTTTTCTAGTCCAACTACAAAATTAAAGTATCTCTGTTTTATTGGTCTCAAAGGAGACAAATGAAGGGAATCATTGTAATCATCATCAAAAGAATCCAGAAGCCCATCAAATAGAATAGAATAGAATAGAATAGAATAGAATAGAATAGAATAGAATAGAATAGAATAGAATAGAATAGAATAGAATAGAATAGAATAGAATTTTTATTGGCCAAGTGTGATTGGATACAAAGGAATTTGTCTTAGTGCATATGCTCTCAGTGTACTTAAATAAAAGATACGTTCATCAAGAATCATAAGGTACAACACTTAATGATACTCATAGGTTACAAATAAGCAAACTCAGCAAATGCTGAGTTCTTAGCAATGACCTTATGACATGTTTTAATCCAAAATCTTAGTCCAAGAAATTCCATACAGATTTCTTGCAAGGCTGCAGGGATCATCTTGTGGTTTTGTCAAATGACGGTTATTTTACAGGGTTGATTATATTTTTATCCTGCAGGTTTTTTTCATATACAACTCAGAATGGCAAACATACCAATACTCCTTCCTGTTTATTTGTTTGTATCCTGCCTTTATTATTTTTGCAAATAACTCAAGGTGATGAATATATCCAACACATCTCCTGCCTCCTGTTTTCCTCATGTAGGAAGTTAGCACCCATCCCTCTCCTAGAAGAATGAAATATTCTAGGAAATATTAAATAAGCAGAATATTATACCTCCCCAGATGAGAAAGGGAGAAATGTGCTCTTGGAAAGCAGCCCTTACCTTTGTTAATAGCCCCAGAAAGACTGGTGTCAACCTATTTACAAGACAAAAGACTGGCCATCTTATCTACAAAAGACCTTCAGCTCCACGGTGATAGGATTAGTCTTCACTCAAGATCTAAACCAGGACAAAGCCATTAAGCCATAATAGGAATTGCCCAAAGCCCAGTTCATTACATCACCCAGCAAGATTCAACCAAGCCTGGGACTCAAGACAACCTACAAAGTTACCCCTCCATGGCCCCATGGGAGCCTGACAACTAATTGGAATACATTTCTTACAAAGGAACAGGAAGCTCCAAGGCAAGGCCCAAGAGAGGGTATAAATCTCTCACACCCGTGTGCCCAATTGCCCAGGACCTCAAACCATGTGGCCCACCATTAAACCATCTTTCCAAACAACCTGGTGGATATGTCTTCCAATACCACACCAACAACCCTGTGAAGTGAATTCTGCTGAGAGAAGGATTGGCCCAGGTCACTCAGCCAGTTTTTCATGCCTAAAGAGGAACTAGAACTCACAATCTCCTGGTTTCTAGGCCAACACCTTAACCCGGGGTGTCAAACTGGTGGCCCGCGGGCCGGATGTGTCATGCACAGGCCATGCCCACCTCAGTTCCGTGAAGGGGACAAGCATCACAAAATGTCATATGATGGCAATGTGACGTGGTGAGTTTGACACCCGTGCCTTAACCATACTGGCTCTATGCTGTTGTAATATATTTATTATTTTAATTAATTATGTCATTCTTTGAGTAGTAACAGAATGAAATTAGTAATTGATAAAGGGAGGGACAGATGAATATTCTGATTTGTTGCCATTTCTATTAAAAAGCAGATAACAGAAGCTTATATATTAACTAAGATAAATTAGTCTCTGAGGACTTTTGCCTTTAAAACTAAAAGAAAAAAAAATTATCTAACAGAATGGAAATGAAAAAAGTGAAATGTGACAGCAATAATATTGCTAATATTTCATCTGCAAACTGAGTTTGTGACTTGGATCAGTGTTCATCCATCAAATCTTTTCCTCACAACTATTTGCATGAAAGATTAATCGGAGAGTTAGAAAACAGCAATTGAATAGAAACTAATGTCATCTCGACTTTTGGTAAAATTCCTTATTTTCAATAGGCAAGGATAGACAATCAGATTTTTCTCCAAAAACTAAACATAAAATATCACAAATGAAATCAATAGAGCCTCAGAAAATAGGATTCTGGGGCTTTCAAAATGTAGCTGGAAATTAACTGAAAATTAGTTAAATATGTCCACCTTCCCAAAATGAGGACAAATGTTTTTAGGACTGTAGGTAAATTTCAATCTTCTGTACTTCTGGGCAAAACTCTAAATTTCTTCTAACCAAGTTTACTTGCTTATTGTGAATCTAGAGAGATCAATCAATACAACACATTATGTTATATTGCTCTTTTTGCATGAAACTTCATAAAATCTATATATTTTCCCCAACTATGCCAATACCCTGGCAGAATAGATGAATTCTATGTCAAGCTGCTTCTTTTGGCTAAAAACGGTCATGTTTTATATATATGGAAGCTAAATGTGACTGTTTTGAAAATGAGGCATCAGATTATGCAAACTTGATCACACTGTAGGGTGTAAGTATATGTACACACAAACACAAAGTCTTTATTTCTAATTAATATTCATGGGACACACACAGACACAGAGTACATAGTCATATATACTGTATTATCCATAATAGGGTAAGTTAGCCAATTAAATAAAGTAGCCTATTTAATTAAAAATAGGGTAAATTTGCCAGTTCAAAGAGAAATTAATGGTGTTGGTGTATAAACAGGACTGAAAAAGCCAAATGAATTAAGATCGTTTCAGGAAATTTTTTTTTTTTGATTTAACTATGTTTGCACCATAATTAATAGTAGTAATAGTAGTAGTAGAATAGTTATGTTTATTTGTTCAATGATCAGCAAAACTAAAAAACAACAACAACATGAAAGTAAAATCAAAACGATGGGATCAAATGCCAACAAGAGAAGGAGACATAAGTGGCTATGGTACGGTGATTGACTGTGTAAGTATACATCTAAAATATTACTGGTTATAAAATAAAAGTATGTGTCACCTAAAGGCATCAAAAATCCCTTTCCTTTAATTTTAGAAACGTCACCCTTCTGAATCTGTACTGTGACAGCAATATAATTAACATAGAAGAAACGAGAACCTTCCACAACAGGTTTTTTGGCAGTTTAATGCCTTAAGATTCTTGAAGTACAAAGGCATTTTGTGACATTTTTTTCTGGGCCTGATTTATTTATTTATTTATTTATTTATTTTGGTGAAGGAGTGGAAGCGTGGAAGGAGACAAGGCAAGCTACTTTTCACACATGTCAGCATTCCCCCCCCCCCATTTCAATTCTTCCACTTTGTGACAGCTTTATCTAAAAATATTGCTGTGACCTCTTTCATCTTCCATCGTGGTGTTACCTGTTACATGTAAGGGTGATGAGGTGTTTGGATAGTTCCTGTCTCTACTGCTATGTGTTGAAGTCATAAATATTCTTAAGCAAGTCAGAGTAAGATTCACACAATCCAAAAATAGAGGACAATTAAATGCCCAAGCGATAAAGCGGCTCCAGATGTTCTGTCAAATTTGCTTGTTCCTTTTGTCAAACCATGATTTCACATGCAATTCACAAGATTTTTTTATATAGTTAAGGCCTTCCAAAACATAGAGAGCTATTTTGTTGTACTTTCTGTATTTTTTTTCCTTTCTGATCTTATATTTTTTTCCTTTCTGAATTTATATTTTGACCTCTTAACACAGCCTATACCCGCGATGGTGAACCTATGACATGCATGCCACAGGTGGCATGCGGAGCCATGTTAGTTGGCACACCAGCTCAGCTCTGGGGCACATGCGTGTGCTGGCCAGCTGATTTTTGGGCCTTCTGGGCCCACCAGAAATAAGGAAACAGTAGGCTGTTTCCTGCCTCTGGAGGGCCTGCGGGGTGGGGAAGGCCCATTTTTCTTTCTTACCTGGCTCCAGATCCTCTCTATTTATCTGGGAAGGGCGAAAACAGCCTTCCCCACTCCCTCGGAGGCCTGAAAGACCCCATTTCCCAAATCCCTGTGGGACAGGAAGTGACTTTTTTGCTGTCCCCTGCCTCCAGAGACTCTTAGAGAGACTCCCAGAGAAGCTCTGGAGGCTGGGGACAGCAAAAAATGTCACTTCCTGTCCCACCGGGAGTTGGGAAATGGGCTGTTTCAGGGCTTTGGAGCGCCTCTGAGGGAATGCGAAAGGCTGTTTTCGCCCTTCTCAGATAAATAGAGAGGATCTGGAACCAGGTAAGAAAGAAAAATGGGCCTACCAGGCCATTGTGTGACAGGAGCGGGGGGAGGGGAGGGGGGTTGCACGCGCATGCACAGGGCAGGGCATATAGAATTATTGGTCTGGGCACGTGCACACGCTACCCTCCCCCGCTCTCCCTCTCCTGGCACGCGATGGCAAAAAGGTTAGCCATCACTGGCCTATACAGATCAAAATGTAATCTAACGAAGTGTCAGGTTCTTTGAATAGTTAT
Organism: Masticophis lateralis; assembly: GCA_030761175.1. Lineage (NCBI taxonomy): Eukaryota > Metazoa > Chordata > Lepidosauria > Squamata > Colubridae > Masticophis > Masticophis lateralis. The sequence continues at coordinate 113,123,468 of JAUDYJ010000004.1, read as the reverse complement.
GCATTTCGCATAGAATACGATTAGTAAAACTAGGCTGAATGATTTCAAAGAAGAGCTTTCATCTCAGTGTGTAAATCTTTCATGTTTAGTGTGTAGATCTTTCAGGTCTTTGTGTGTAAAGGCAGAAAACCTTTTATTTTTATTTTTTTTGCCAGAATGGCTATTGCTGCTCCCTGTTTTGAACTATGTACAATTTCTGATGATTCCCCAGAAGCTTGAACTCCTAGCCCCATTTGTCCAAATGTCTATTACAGAAAGCAGACAAGAGGTTTCTTTTCTCCTCTTCCTTGCTCTGGTTTATCGTAATTTGAAATATGTCTCCTTTGGCCTATTTCCTACAAGAAAAATATTTATTTTTTGCTCCCCGCTTTTGGTGAACGAGATCTAATAAAATAAAAAATAAATAGAAATAGCACTTACATAGATTTATACACTGCTTCACAGTGTTTTACAGCCCTCTCTAAGTGGTTTACAGAGTCAGCATATTGCCCCCCCCCCCAACAGTCTGGACCCTCATTTTACGCACCTCGGAAGGATGGAAGGATGTGTTAACCTTGAGCCGGTCAGGATCGAACTCCTGGCAGTGGGCAGAGTTAGCCTGCAATACTGTATTCTAAACACTGTGCCACTACGGTTTCCTTCCTTCCTTCCTTCCTTCCTTCCTTCCTTCCTTCCTTCCTTCCTTCCTTCCTTCCTTCCTTCCTTCCTAGGCTATAGCACTTAGACTTATATACCACTTCATAGTGCTTTACAGCCCTTTCTAAGCAGTTTACAGATTCAGCATACTGTCCCCAACAATTCTTATTTTACCAACCTCAGAAGGATGGAAGGCTGAGTCAACCTTGTGAGAATCGAACTGCCATACTTCTGGCAGCCAGTAGTCAGAGGAAGTAGCCTGCAGTACTGTATTCTAACTACTGCACCACCACGGAAATAGGTTCCTTCCTCCGCCTCCCCCTGCCTTTGTAAGGATATGCTATCAGTTAACATGATAGGGATGTTCGTTATTTCCATGATGAATAAAGACAAAATATTGCTGAGGATGGCAAAATGGAAAGTTTGATATGGAATTTAGCGTCTTGCTTCTGAAAATAGTTATCTTTCTTTAGACTTAGAACTTAGACTTAGAATAACTATTGTCACTTCAAATGTACACTTATCGAAATACATTAAAAGAGATATAGTAGGAAGGATATATCATTTCTTCCTCTCTGACCTGTTGGTATCAGGTTTAAAACAACTGACCAGAGTTGTTAAATCACGTTGTTATAATGTGTAATGCCTTTCAGGAAACCAGTGGCATTTTCATATTTTTTGTTTGTGAATATTCAACAACCATATACTTGAATATCTAAAGGCAGTACTATATGGATGGTAAAAGATCCATGACTGGATCTTCCCTAGTTATGTTTAAAGAATGAATATTCTGCAACTGGAAAGTTATACACCTTTTTCTGTCATTTTCAGAATCCACATCTCCACCATGCCACATGTGTTATTTTGTCTGTGCATGCATATGTCATACGGATTTAGTTGGCCAAATCCAAAGTCAAATTGAGTGGATGATGTCTTGTTCAATGCTTTTACAAGTGGGCTCCATTGATAAGTCCTGAATGTGATCTGGGAAGTCTGACATTGGAATATAAAGAGATATAAAGGAAAGCTAAACAGAACGGGAAAAATAAAGTTAAACTGTAGGACAAACAGATTATCTTCCAGTCACAGATAGCATTCTATCAGATTGTCTCTAGTGCTTCAAGGAGGATTGTTCTGGTGGTATACTTCGCCTACAAATGCCACCAAATTTTCCTGCCAACACAATTATAGTTAGTACTTAGACTTACATACCACTTCATAGTACTTTACAGCCCTCTCTAAGTGGTTTACAGCAGAGTCAGCATATTGCCCCCAACACTCTGGGTCCTCATTTTATCGACCTTAGAAGGATGGAAGGCTGAGTCAACTTTGAGCCACTCAGAATCGAACTCCTGGAGTGAGAAGTGAGTTAGCCCTGCAGTACTGCATTCTAACCACTATGCCACCAATTTTGCATCAGATTTGATGTTATCAAACCAGCATGTTTTTTGCTTCCTCCTCCTTCTTGTTCCACTAACCATACCTAGCATCATTAACTTCTCCGAAAAATTTGCACACATGACATGGCCAGATAAATCTTATGATTTTAACTTCCAGTGATGTGTCTGATTTTGTGCGATTTAACATCTATCTGTTAGTTACTCTGGCTATCCATGGTATATGCATAGATGTTATATTTAGGACTGTGTATATCAGTCTGAAATATAATATGTACACAACATATTCATGGGGAAAAAACTCATCTAACCCCATCTAATTTTATCTTACTCAAAAATATTATAGATTTGCATTAAAAGAAGAAGAAGAAATCAAAGGACCTTGCAAAATTTCTGCACCTAATTTTATCAGTCTAGCACATCTCTAAATTCCATTTTATTCCTTTAAGAAGCAAACAGATCTTGGCTGTTTTCTGAAGCAGCAAATTGAATCCAGAAGTAAAATTTATGGTGGATGCACATTCCAGATAATTTCTCTCATTCTGATTTGAAAGAGACTCTTAAAGGCGGAAAAGGTTACTTTTGTTCAACTTCACAATTTCCTTCCATGATGCCAACACATTTCTCACCATTTTATTCTGAGTGTTGATGAAAATGTAATCAGCCATGGAGTGGCCTTGTGAGAATCAGTTTGACATCTCTCTCTCTCTCTCTCATATTATAATTATTTTAATTTAGTAAATTTATCTCTATTCTCCTGAGTTTGTAGTGTTGACAGGAAAGAACTACTAATTTCTACTAATAGAACATACTATCTGGACAACAGCTACAACTAACATACAAACCAGTCATGCAGATATTTTCTTTTCTAGCAAAGGTCACATTAAAAATGGAACTGTCATTTTGCCAGTATATCCTATATTAGCACACTAGTCATAAATCCCACTGCTTTGGTACTAATTAACAAATTTATGAGGTAGTAATAATTTTCAATTGATTTGTTCAGAATCTGACCTGACTGTATAAAATGTTATTCTGTGAGATTATAGCTGTTTTCTTACAGCTAAAGTCTGAGCTAACTTGTTTCAGATTAGCGGACATATTCTGCCTACCCCAACATTACATCTAATTTTTTAATAAATTAGTGAATTATCTAGATTATTTTGCTATGCATCTCAAACATAGATCATTATGAATATGCAAAAAAAAAAAAAATAGCCTTACCACATTACTACAAATGATACATTTTTAATGTGATTAAGACATTAAATCACGATTGTCGAACTCACCATGTCATGTTGCATCATGTGACTTTCACAATGTTTTTTCCCCTTTGCGGAGCTGGGGTGGGCGTGGCCTCTGTGTGATGCATCCAGCCCACTAATTTGACGCCCCTGCATTAAATCATTAAAATGCACCAAGATTATGTTACTAAGGTCTCAACTGGAAATCTAATAAATAGGCTGCATCGGGAAGACTTTGAGTACAATAGTAGCAAGAGCAGCTGAAACTTTTTCCTCATTACATACAAATAAAATAAAAGTATGTTGCTGTGAGCTAATGATAGATAGATAGATGATAGATAGATAGATAGATAGATAGATAGATAGATAGATAGATAGATAGATAGATAGATGATAGAGTGGTGGGATTCAAATAATTTAACAACTGGTTCTCTGCCCTAGTAATTTCTTCCAACAACTAGTTCACCAAACTGCTCAGAAAGTTAACAACCGGTTCTCCCAAAGTGGTGCGAACTGGCTGAATACCACCACTGGATAGATACTATGTTTCCCCAAAAATAAGAACCTGTCTTATATTTTTTTGAAACCTGAAATAAGCGCTTGACTTATTTTGGGGAGGTCTTATTATTTTGGGGCACGTGGAATAAGATGGGGCTCCTCTTGCCGTCTTACCAGATTTCCAGCTCTGTCTCCCTAACCCTAACCAGAGGAAATGGTGGGGACTGGCTGCACATGCATTTAATTTTGGGGGGGGGGTATTTTTGGGGGGGGGGGGTTATTTTAGCACATGCGCTCAAAAGCCCAATTGGGTTTATTATCTGGGGAGGTCTTATTTTTGGGGAAACATGGGAGAGAGAGAGAGGGAGAGGGAGGGAGGGAGGGAGGGAGGGAGGGAGGGAGGGAGAGAGAGAGAGAGAGAGGGAGACAGAGATATACTACCTGCATTGTATCTGCACTGAATACTCTTCAGGGGCAGCCCCAGGTAGAATACATTGCAGAAGTCTATCCGGTAGTTGACTACAGTATGAGTGATTGTGAGGAGGGCCTCTCATCCAGGAATGAGAACAACTGACATACAACACAAAACTGTGTTAAAGCTCTCCTAGCCATGGCTATCACCTGCTCTTTCAACAAAAGCTGGGAGTTCAGGAGCATAACCAGTTTATGCATTAAATCAGGGGTGAAATGCTCCTGGTTTGGACTGGATCGCCCGATCCAGTAGCAATGAAGGCGGGTGGTTCAGAGAACCGGTAGCAAAAATCCCTGCCCCCCCCCCACTCCCCATACCCAGCTGAGCTGCACAATCATCAGAGGCTTTTTTTTTTAACTTTTAAAATCATTTTTTCTACAACCTCTTTGGCTGAAAAAATGCTTTTAAAAGTAAAAAAAAAAAAGCCTCTGATGATTGTGCGGCTCAGCTAGGATCCTCAAAGGCTTTTAAAAGCATTTTTTCTACAACCTCTTTGCTGAGCGTGGCACAAAGGCAACATAGCCGGAAAATAAGTACAAGTCCTTTTATTAGATCCAAACTTTGCCCCCAACATCCCTTTACTCTCCGGTCTGGAGAAAAACGCTTCCACAAACCTGTAAGCAGACAAAACATCCAATCTTAAATCCAACAGGGCAAGATAAAATAATTAAGCCTGCCGGGCAGTAAGATAAGTAGTTCCAGAAGTGAAGTAGTACGGCAGTAAATCAAACCAGTTGGAGGATGCCAGGAACTCAGATAAACACAAGATGAACTCAGTGTTTGTTCCCGACAACTGCCCCTCCCACTTGCCTCTCCTTGTAAACTCCAGCTCCAGGTGTATCTTGTGAAGGGAATTGGGGCCCTTTCCTCCCTTGTAAGCCAAGCAACTCACATTGCTCTCTCCTCCCTGTGTGCCCTAGGATGAGGAGAGGGTGGGCTTTGGTCTTCATCAGAACCCCGTCTCCTTTGTTCTACCTCTCCCCTGTTCTACCCAGCCTGACTTTGCCCTTCCCCAATTTCCTCCACAGCCAAAGGAGCCACTCTCTCGCTCTCTGTCAGCTGTTCCTCTTTCATCTCAGAGTCAGACTCTGACAGGGCAGGAGTGGGTTCTACTTACCTTTACTACTGGTTCTCAACGGGGCCGCACACATGGGCAGAAGCTTCCTGATGACAACGGGGTTGGTGGGTGGAGCCTCCCATCGGTTTTACTACCGGTTCTTGAGAACCGGTCCGAACTGGTGGCAACCCACCACTGCAACAGGGGCATGACGAAGTATATTTATCCATGTAGCATAGCTGTATTATTATTATTATCCTTCTCATCTTCTCTACTTCCTCTTCTTATTGGTATCATTAGTATGATTATTAGTATTATCATTAGTATGATTATTATTACTCTGCTGCTTTGCATGTACACTGAGAGCTTCTGCACTTGAACAAATTCCTTGTGTGTCTAAAAGTTTTCTCTTCTCTTCTCTTCTCTTCTCTTCTCTTCTCTTCTCTTCTCTTCTCTTCTCTTCTCTTCTCTTCTCTTCTCTTCTCTTCTCTTCCTCTCCTCCTCCTCCTCTCCTCTCCTCTCCAATCCACTCCTCTCCACTCCACTGCATTCAATAGATGATTCAATCTATTTAGGTAAATATCCCCATCAATCATAAATAACATACAATGAAATACTCTGATGGGATGAACTAGAATTAATTTGGACTTATGTGCTTAGGACAAGATGGCAAAATATTTTAAATAAACATCTGAATTCTAACAGCTGTGGCCACAAAAGAGATCTATGCAAATTTAGTTTTATTAATATTTGACGTTTATATAAAATGATTCCTTCCTTCCTTCCTTCCTTCCTTCCTTCCTTCCTTCCTTCCTTCCTTCCTTCCTTCCTTCCTTCCTTCCTTCCTTCCTTCCTTCCTTCCTTTTTTGACCTATAGGACAATGAAAGCATACACAAAAATTTCTTTGAAGCAACAGCTCCAGAAGTCATATGAATTTAAAACAAGGAGAATGAATATTTTCCTTCTCTAGTTACATTTAGATTTAGATTTATAATACATGGGACTACCACACAAGCATATTCCCATTAAAGATTTCCCCCAAAGGTGTTCAACCTGTGAAGGTGGACTGCAGTTTTCTGATAGGAGGCGTTCCCAAATCAACTCCCAGTTTCACTGTCTACAATGATTGTCCCAGTCAATTTTGAAACCTGGAAAACCTCATTGCATTCCTCAGCTGGAAAAAGTAATAAGTGTAGCGCAGTGGTAGCAAACCATTTCGGCATCAAGTGCCAAAAAGGGAGTGTGCGTGCATATACGTGCTTTGTGCGCTCATCTGGTGTGGGAGTGTGCGTGCATACACGTGCTTTGTGCTTCCATCAACTTGGAAGAGGAGCTGCCCAGGGTGCATATGCACACCTGAAAATGAACTTCTGGTTTCTGGCACATGCATGCACACTAGCCAGTGAGTCTGCCGGGTTTCTGGCATGCATGCACACACAACCATCAGCTGGCCAGCGTGCATGCTCACACAGGAAAACAGAAGACCAGCTCTTCCAGTTTCCAGCACTGCTGCACACACAAAGGCCAGCTGATTGTCATGCTCGTATGTGTGCCAGAAACCCAGAAGAGGAACAGGCGATGCCACATGTGCCAGGCGATCAGGGGTGGGTTCTAAATTTTTTTACTACTGGTTCTGTGGACGTGGCTTATTTTGTGGGTGTGGCTTGATGGTCATCTGACAATTATTTAGGATTTAGCGGAGGTACTGGTCTACCAGGCTTTTCACTGCTTGCAGAGCTGTACTGATCTACCCATTTATTTTTGCAGGCACTGATCTACTCATATATTTTTGCAGGCACTGGTCTACCCATTTATTTTTGCAGGCACTGATCTACTCATATATTTTTGCAGGCACTGGTCTACCCATTTATTTTTGCAGGCACTGATCTACTCATGTATTTTTGCAGGCACTGGTCTACCCATTTATTTTTGCAGGCACTGATCTACTCATGTATTTTTGCAGGCACTGGTCTACCCAATTATTTTTGCAGGCACTGATCTACTCATATATTTTTGCAGGCACTGGTCTACCCATTTATTTTTGCAGGCACTGATCTACTCATATATTTTTGCAGGCACTGGTCTACCCATTTATTTTTGCAGGCACTGATCTACTCATATATTTTTGCAGGCACTGGTCTACCCATTTATTTTTGCAGGCACTGATCTACTCATATATTTTTGCAGGCACTGGTCTACCCATTTATTTTTGCAGGCACTGATCTACTCATGTATTTTTGCAGGCACTGGTCTACCCATTTATTTTTGCAGGCACTGATCTACTCATGTATTTTTGCAGGCACTGGTCTACCCAATTATTTTTGCAGGCACTGATCTACTCATATATTTTTGCAGGCACTGGTCTACCCATTTATTTTTGCAGGCACTGATCTACTCATATATTTTTGCAGGCACTGGTCTACCCATTTATTTTTGCAGGCACTGATCTACTCATATATTTTTGCAGGCACTGGTCTACCCATTTATTTTTGCAGGCACTGATCTACTCATATATTTTTGCAGGCACTGGTCTACCCATTTATTTTTTCAGGCACTGATCTACTCATGTATTTTTGCAGGCACTGGTCTACCCATTTATTTTTGCAGGCACTGATCTACTCATGTATTTTTGCAGGCACTGGTCTACCCATTTATTTTTGCAGGCACTGATCTACTCATATATTTTTGCAGGCACTGGTCTACCCATTTATTTTTGCAGGCACTGATCTACTCATATATTTTTGCAGGCACTGGTCTACCCATTTATTTTTGCAGGCACTGATCTACTCATATATTTTTGCAGGCACTGGTCTACCCATTTATTTTTGCAGGCACTGATCTACTCATGTATTTTTGCAGGCACTGGTCTACTCATTTGTTTTCTTTTAACACTGATCACCTGTCGGGTGGCCCTTTGAAGCCCCGTGGCAAGTTTTTTTCCCTCTAGCCATCAGCTGGGACTCAGAGGGCAGCAATAGATTGGGGGTAGGGCCAAATAAAAGGTAAGAATATTGCGGGGGTGGGGGGGATGGGGGAAGAAGGGGGGATGGGGGCGGGGCAGAACTGGTTCGGTGACATCATATCATCACCACTACCAGCTTGGGAGAACCGGGCCGAACCGGGAAGAACTCACTACTGCAGGTGATATGGCTCCATGTGCTACTTTGAGCATGCATGCCATAGTTTTGCCATCATGGGTATAGAGTTTATGGAGATGGACTGGGGAAACTCAGGTTAAGATCTGCCTTCAGCCAAAGACAGTCACTGTGCAATTTTGGGCAGTCATTTCCTCTGCCCAGTGCATATATCATGGTGTTGGCATGGAGATAAAAAGAAATGAAAACTCTACCAGATCCTGTAACAAATTAATTGTCAGCATTCTAAGCAGAGGAAGGCTTCAGGTGCAGAAGTTCGGTCCAGGGCTTGGTGAGAGATCTTTCAGTGACCATCATCCATGGATGGAGGGTGAAGAGACCCCTGGAGTTGGATGAGTGTGGGTTCTGGAAATATCGGACAGCAGTCCACAGCCAACCTGAAGTGAACCTGGCTGAAGCCATTTTGGAGGCTACAGGGTTGCTATTAATAATTCTGCCTACTTTGAATGTAAGGGGTATACACAATAGGCATGCATTATATACAAAGGGCAATATTTTAAAATGTGCAAGTACAAATATATTTGATTAGCCTTTTGAAAATGCCTGCATATCACAACATGGATTATATTACTGGATTTTTTTTTTAAATAAACATAAATATTCAGTGGTTCTTTTCAACTATCAACCAGCCTAAACCAATGATTTACCATTGTTCCAAGCATTCCACAGAGATCCAAAATTCATTTAGTTTTCTACTGTGTAGCTTGTCTGCAAACAATCGTTGGATTTATTTCATTTCTTTTGTAATGCAAGAAGTATCTTAACCAATAAAGTACTGTAAGTGCCATTCTCTCCATATTTATTTAAAGCAGCAGGAACACACGTATAACACAAACGCCCATATTCATAATCTGCATAAACACCACTGTTGTTAATTGTGTCTAATTTCAAAGTAATTTTCATCAGCACTTGCATATGGGTATGCATGGGTACAGATTTTGTAGTCCGTTAACATTTCTCCCAGTAAATTGTTTTGAATAAGCCATGTTCTAAAATAGAGGCATACATTAGGTTAATCTATATTTTTTGATGATGATGATGATGATGATAATAATAATAATAATAATTGGAACCCTTGGAGCAATACCCAAAGGGCTACCCCACTATTTAGAAATTCTAAATTTACTGGACTTGGACATTTTGACTCTACAAAAAAACCCACCTTACTCGGAACAGCTTACATCCTCCGACGATACCTTAACAGTTCCTAGGTCCTTGGTTAGGACTCGAGCTGCTAAAGATTAAATAATAATAAGGATAAGGATAAGGATAAGGATAAGGATAAGGATAAGGATAAGGATAAGGATAAGGATATCCCAAAGTTGCTTTTGCAAAGGGCAACTAGGCTTACTTTGTTTTTCCTTGAAGACATTTTGCTTCTCATCCAAGAAGCTTCTGAAGAACTGAAGAAGCTTCTTGGATGACAAGCAAAGCACAAAGGAAAAACAAAGGAAGTCCAGTTGTTTTTGAAAAAGCACCTATGAGACAACCATGACCTGGATGACTGAGAATCTCCATAAATAATAATATGGACAATAAAAATAAAAACCCTTGCCCCCAGCGAGGCACAATCTGGACATGGTTGTGAAGCTTGCAAACTCTGATGATGAGAGTTAAGCCAGATGTTCAGCCATACAAGACAGAATGGCCAGATGTAGAATGCCTCTCCCATAAACAACATGGTGAGATGTAATTTACAGAAACCATACTGGATTGGTGATTGCCTAGGTCTGTGATGGCGAACCTATGGCATGGGTGCCACAGGTGGCACGTGGAGCCATATCGGTGGGCACGCGAGCTCAGCTCTGACACGCATGCGTGCACCGGACAGCTGATTTTCGGGCCTTCTGGGCACACCAGAAGTCAGGAAACACACTGTTTCTGGCCTCCAGGGGCCCTCTAGGGGTTGGGGAAGGTAGTTTTTGCCCTCCCCAGGCTCCTAGAAAGGCTCTGGAGCCTGGGGAGAGCGAAAAATGGGCCTACGGGGCCCACCATGCCAAAAGTGGGGAGAGCATGGTGGGGATGCATATAATTATGGGTATGGGCACACGTGTGTGTGTGACCCCCCCCACCACGCTCCCCCTGCTTTTGGCATGCAATGGCAAAAAGGTTAGCCATCACTGGCCTAAGTCAAAAAGGACCACACTAAGTGTTGGAATTCCTGGACAATTGGGCTATAGAACTCAGGAGTATTGACTGAGTAACCAGGGCCAGCAGTTGCAGGACTGGTAGAAGAAAAGTTGTTTAGGAATGGTTACAGTTATAACTGTCCAATATAAAGGAAGTACAACAATTTAATGACTGTTCAAAGTTAGAACAGCATTGGAAAAAAGTGACTTATAACTATTTTTCACACTTACTGTGGCAACATCGCCTTGGACACATGTTCAGAATTCAGACATTTGGCAACTAACTCACATTCATCATAGTTGCAGGGATATGTGATCCCTTTTTGTGACCCTCTGATAAGTAAAGACAATGCAGAAGCCAGATTAATTTAACAACCGTGGTACTAATTTAACAACCGCAGTGATTCACTTAACAATTGTGGCAAGAAAGGTCATAAGATGGAGTAAAACTCACTTAACAACCACTTCACTTAGCAACAGAAATCTGGGGGTCAATTGTTATCCAAAGTCAAGGACTACCTGTATTCCTTGCTAAAGCTACACTGGTGTCCTACGAGAACTGAGAATCAAAATGCGTTTCCAGACTATGAATACCGCATCCAGTTTTGGTCACCATATTACACAAAAGATGTTAAGATTGCAGAGAAGAACAACAAAGATGATTATGGGGGTGGAGGCTAAAACATATGAAGAACGATTGCAGGAATTGGTTATGTCTACTTTAATGAAAAGAAGGACTAGGGATGACATGATATCAGTGTTCCAATATTTGAGGGGCTGTCACAAAGAAGAGGTGGTCAACTTATTTTCTAAAGCACCAGAAAGCAAGACAAGAAACAATGGATGGAAACTAATCAAGGAGAGAAGCAACCTAAAACTAAGAAGAAATTTGTGAGGACAATGAGAACAATCAACTAGTGGAACAACTTATCTTCAGAGGGCTCCATCACTGGAAGCTTTTAAGAAGAGACTGGACAACCACTTGTCTTGAATGGTATAGGGTTTCCTGCTTGAGCAGGGGGTTGGATTAGAAGATCTTCCAACTCTGTTATTCTGTTATTCTTTTATGTAGCATGAGCCTGAACCTTCTTCCCTTAGTCAAATATTGGACAACTTTTATATTGATTAGGTTTCATTTCAGTTTTTTTCTCCTTTATTTCCCAGCTTAGGCAATATGCTAATTGCTTCCATGAAAACACATAGTTAGGAATGGTGTTAGAATAGAATAACAGAGTTTGAAGGGACCCTGGCTGTCTTCTAGTCCAACTCCTGTTTGGCAGGAAACCCTATACCATTTTAGACAAATGGTTATCCAAGCTCTTCTTTAAAAACTTCCAGTGTTGGAGCATTCACAACTTCTGGAGGCAAGTTGTTCCACAGATTCATTGTTCTGTCAGGAAATTTCTCCTTAGTTCTAGATTGCTTCTCTCCTTAATTAATTTCCATTGCTTCTTGTCCTGCCCTCAAGTGCTTTGGAGAATAGCTTGACTCCCTCTTCTTTGTGGCAACCCCTGAGATATTGGAACACTGCTATCATGTCTCCCCTAGTCCTTTTTTTTTTCATTAAACTAGACATACCCAGTTCCTGCAACCGTTCTTTACATGTTTTAGCCTCCAGTCCCCTAATCATCTTTGTTGCTCTTTTCTGCACTCTTTCTAGTCTCAACATCTTTTTTACATCGTGGTGACCAAAACTGGATACAATATTCCAAGTGTGGCCTTACAAGGCATTATAAAGTGGTATTAACACTTCAAGTGATCTTGATTCTATCCCTCTGTTTATGCAGCCTAGAACTGTGTTGGCTTTTTTGGCAGCTGCTACACACTGCTGGCTCATATTTAAATGATTGTACACTAAGATTCCAAGACTCCTCTCCCAGTTACTAGTATTCAGCAAAGTACCACTTATACTGTACCTGTACAATTTCTAATGCTTGATTTTCATTTAGCAGTAATGCAAGGTGGTATGTTCCATCTTGACTTGTTTTCCTAATATATGAATCATTGTTTCCCAGTTTAGTAATGTCAGATACATTGGTACTGAAACTTCTGGAATTTTCAACCAGTAAAAAGCTATGCCAGGTGAGAATGATAAATATCTCACAGTCAGTAACATTTGGAGGGCATCAAGCTGGGGAAGCTTGACCTTCATGATGATTAAGAAATTACCATGATTTTTAACTTCTGTTTGTGATAGGAAGAATAAATGGTTACTGACTGAAACATACTTTTCAATTATTATTATCATTATTTGTTAGCACAGTTCAAGGACACTAATGCAATGTAAAAAGAAGACTTAAAAATAAATCCTTTCCCTAGTGTTTTGCATATAATAGTTTTTAATGTAAATGCCAGTAATTGCAGATTTAAAATCTTGAAATTAAAGACACAAAAGAATTAAAAGAATTGCATTCACAAAAATCCTTGCCAATCAGTATATGTGGATTGGGGCTACACCGGTATCCATTAATCTCTAATCTGAATGATTTGTTTTTGCCTACATTTAATTTTCAGGCAGTCTAAAAAGAATGGATTCAAGGCTAATTCATCAGCAAACTGTTGGCAAGGCCATCCTATTCCATATGTAAATATTGGCATTGTTTAAAATAAATGTGATTACGTGAATTATTCAGATTTATTTCCTCTGATGCAAGCAGGATGTCTGCAAAAAAAAAAAAAAGTTCCATCAGAGAGAAATCTGTTTTTCTATGAAAAAAAAAGAGTAAGCACTCTCTCTCTCCCCCCTTCCCCCCCCCCCTCTCTCTCAGTAGTTTATTCATCCAACCATATATAATGGTTGAAGATGGCTTACATCCTTAAGCTGTAAATCTACCAATAGATAGATAGATAGATACTGTAGCATAATAATAGCAATAGCATTTAGACTTAAATAGCACTGCACAATGCTTTACAGCCCTTTCTAAGCAGTTTACAGAGTCAGCCTATTGCCCCCAACAATCTGGGTCCTCATTTTGCTGACTTTGGAAGGATGGAAGGCTGAGCCAGCTTTGAGCCTGGTGGGAGTCAAACTGCCAAATTGCAGGCAGCTGGCAGTCAGCAGAAGTAGCCTCCAGTACTGCATTCTAACCACTTGCCACCATGGCGATAGATAAATAGATAGATAGATAGATAGATAGATAGATAGATAGATAGATAGATAGATAGATAAGAGATGAGATAGAGATAGAGATAGAGATAAAGATAAAGATAAAGATAAAGATAAAGATAAAGATAGATAAAGATAAAGATAAAGATAAAGATAAAGATAAAGATAAAGATAAAGATAAAGATAAAGATAAAGATAAAGATAGATATTTAGATGGGCAGGTTGAGGTGCTCCTGCCCTGGGCTTTGGTCCTGAGGTGTATGTTGGGTATGTATATTAGGATGTTGTTAGGGTTAAGAGGCCCTGACATTGTGTAAAATCCAGAAAGGAAGATTGACCTCAGATATGTAGATACCTCCCTAAGCGTGGATTTATTATGCGGGTATCAAATGGGAATATTGACAAATAAGATTCCCTTACTAATTTAATCTGGATAAAAGGCGGGGGGAGTAGGGGAGAGATCAGATACTTTTAAAAATGCAGGATCTCAATCATTGTGTGTGTGTGTGTGTGTGCGTGTGTGTGTGTGTGTGTGTGTGTGTAGGTCTTTGGTTATTCGGGTTTTCTCCCGCATAGAATTGGAAGTATCTTGGCGACGTTTCGATGAAGTCTCATTCGTCATCTTCAGGCTGGTGTTCTCGGTTTCGTGCTTCCAGGAACAATTGCACGAAGCCGAGAACACCAGCCTGAAGATGATGAATGAGACTTCGTCGAAACGTCGCCAAGATACTTCCAATTCTCCACGGGAGAAGACCCAAATAACCAAAGACCTACATACAAACACCCGCAAAAACCTCAGAAAACAAATATATATATATATATATATATATATATATATATATATATATATATATATATATATACACACACACCATCCAGTAGTGTTTTGCAAAACCAGTCACTAATGGTTCGCTCATGTGCACTCGTGTGCATGCAAGAGTCTCCCACCACCGCCACTACCATATAGAACTGGTAACAACCCACCACTGATCCCACCAACAAATTTGTTAGCAATTCTCTTTGAATTAAATAGTTAAATAAAATTAAAGGGTGCCGAAATAAAGTTAGCCCCAAATTAGTGGTAACAATTGGATGTTTTCCAAATTGCTGAATCCAGGACAAGACTAAATATTGTCATTGCACAAGCTTAGTGCCAAGATTTGTCATAGCGTTTGTAATTTTGTTGTTGTTGTTGTTGTTGTTGTTGTTGTCAATGCCACTGGTGTTTGCAAAACTTAAGATGTGAACTCTGTATGAATTTTAAATTATAAAACCAATTTTAAGTGATAAAAGATTATTTTCATTTCATGGCAAAAAAATTAAAAAGTTATTTTTTTGCCGTGAAATAAAAATGGTATATACATTCTAAGAGTTAAAACGTAATAGCTGTATTAGTAAGAAAAGAAGTATTAACTGCTATAAATCCATGCGGCATAAACATATTCTGCAACAACATTCACAATTGTCTATTGCAAGTTTTATCCTTAATTATCCCTCGGCAAAGGGATCATTAAGGACAAAGCCAAGGTTCCTAAAATACTCCTAGTGATACAGTTGTCCTTGAGTTCTTCTTTGCCATAGCAAAATGGTACAACATAATGTTTTGTTTTAATGCTTTCTGCTTCTTTAACAAAAAAAATAAAATAAAATAAAGGTCTAAGTGACTGACAATTTTGTGCCAAGATAGAGCAGTTTGAAACACTTGAGATATTAAACCTTGAGCAACACTATTTATAATGGGAATTATGACAGAAATATGAACACACATCAAGGAAGTTTTGAGGGTATGGATAACCTTTCATAAATATATTTTCCCCTCCTCCCTTTTCTTATTAATTACTAGGGATAGGAAAAATCAGGCCATCAGAATTTTTCAAGGAATATTTATCCCTTTTTGATACCACATAATCAGCTTCAGATTCATAGCAGTTCACAAGAACATTTAACATTTAAATCACAATATATAACCAGCAATATAATACTACACAAATATAAAGGTTATAAAAACAACTGGAGCCAACCTAAACAATTAGCTGTAATAATGATCATAATATAATATAATGATAATAATATTGATAGCTACTATTAACCTTCTCATCTTTCCTATTACCTACTCTTATTGATTTCTTATAACCATCACTTAGTTGGTTGTATCTTATGATTTATGATTGTATATTATGATTTATCACTTTGTTGCTTGTATGTACAATGAGAACTTACACATTGGAGACAAATTCCTTGTGTTTCCAATCACATTTGGCCAACAAGTAGTATTATCTCCTCTCTCCCCTCCCTTATCCTATCCTAGCCTATCCTAGCCTACCCTCCTCCCACTCCACTCCACCCCACTCCATCCCATCCCATCCCATCCCATCCCATCCCATCCCATCCCATCCCATCCCATCCCATCCCATCCCATCCCATCCACTGAATGAATAAGTAAGAAAATACAAATTTTCAATCTTTACATCAGTGGTGAAATCCAAATTTTTTTACTACTGGTTCTGTGGACTTGGCTTGGTGGTCATGGCTTGGTGGGTGTGGCAGGGAAAGGATACTGCAAAATCTCCATTCCCTCCCCACTCTGGGGCCAGCCAGAGGTGGTATTTGCTGGTTCTCTGAGCTACTCAAACTTTCTGCTACCGGTTCTCCAGTACCTGTCAGAACCTGCTGGATTTCACCCCTGCTTTATATGCATATCAAAATCTATTCCCCACCCCACAAATTTGTAAGATTGTTCACAGCTTGGCATAAATACAGACTTAAAACCTTTTTAATTATAGAAACGGAATACCTACAGTACAAATTGGGCATGAAATTAAATTTTTAAAAAACTGGTGCTAACTTTTCTGATGAACAATTATTTTACAGAAATAGCATGGCTGAGAAGAACTGTCTGAATGTGATAAGATATTTGGGTAAGGTTGCCTTATTTGATAAAAATTGTGGTTGAGAAACTTACATCCTTATTTTTGGGATTGAAGCTTTTCAATCACAAGATTCAACTTGACCTCTTACTTTTACAAGAACACTATGCAAGCGTTTTCCTTCCTATCATTTGAAAAGTGTTACTATAAAATAAAACCCAATTGTTACTATGTTATGGAATTTGAACAGAATTTAGAGCCCTTTGTTCTAAGAGAAGATTTATAATGTCACATCACTTTGTCACATAATATGATCAAGAAAGAGATATCTGGAGTTTTAGGGATGATAGGGTGAAATTACAAATTAATTAGTAAATGGACTGTATACCTATAGTCCTCAACTTACAACCACAGTTGACCTCAAACTTTCTGCTGCTAAGTGAGACATTTGTTAAGTGAGTTTTACCCCATTTAACAACCTTTCTTGCTACAGTTGTTAAATGAATCACTGCGATTGTTAAGTTAGTAACATGGTTATTAAGTGAAGCTGGCTTCCTTATTGACTTTGCCTGTCTGAAGGTCTTAAAAGGGATCATGTGACCCTGGAACATTGCAACTGTCATAAATATGAACCACTTGTTAAGTATTCAAATATAAATCAGGTGACCATGAAGATGCTAGAACGGCCATAAGTTTGAAAAATGGTCATAAGTTACTTTTTTCAGTGACGTAACTTTGAATGGTCACTAAACAAACTGATGTAAGTTGAGGATTAGTGGTATCTGACTTAAATTAGTGCTAATTTTAATAGGGATTTTTAGGGGTTTTAAATTTTACGGCCAAATAGTTTAATTATTTTATTAGTTTTAATTTTTATATGTGACTGTTTTTAATATGGCTGTAAACCGCCCTGAGTCCCCTCCAGGAGAAGGGCGGTATATAAATGCAATAAACTCAAACTCAACTCAAACTATTATCAAACCCAGCTGCAGTGTCAAACTGCCATTCTGCCAAAATAATGACCCACATGAGGTGCTTTTCATGAGGTAAATCTCAGTATTGTGTGACACAAATATGCAAGTTACAGCATTGGCGTAATGACATTTTCACCCATGACCATCATCACTGTCCTTGTAGATATCCATAGCTACTTTTGAATGGAAAGATATCCTGCAGTCTTCAATTCCTCATTTACCTCATGTAAGGGCAGAAACATTCTCTTTCAAGCAGACAGAAAGACAGATAGATTGGAATCATGGATGAAAGCCAAAAGTAAGTTAGGACACATTCAGAGGTGGGATTCCCTTACCTTCCCTACTGGTTCGCAAATAGGAGTGTGCGTCCACTTCACTCACACACGCCATCTCTGTAGTTGCCACTACTGGTTCACCTGAATCAGACATAACCGGCTGAATCCCACCTCTGGACACAATATAGGCTTGAAGGCTTGAATTAGTAAATACCTATGCATCTACTGAAAATGTCTGGCCCTGGAGTAACAAGAAGCATGGGAGAAGAAATTGAAAGAAAATATTTTCAAGTCAAGCTTGATTTGTGACGAATTCATAGATGCTTAAAACAAGGGGGGTTTGGCAATAGTGTGGAAGTGGTTATTCATTACATTACCTGTGGATGTTTACGTTTTCCAATCTAGCTCACCACTCTGAAATTTTCAGCTTATCATTCCTACAAATGCTAAACAGGCATGTTTCTTTTTTCATTTAAAACCCAGAGAAAGTCAGCTAGGGACTTCCGTGGAAAAAAAGAGGACACAATTTTTTAAGCATAAAGAATTTTTAAAGCCATTTCTTGGCAAGGATTGGTAGCACCAACATCAGTGGGTTACTGTACATACTGCAAAAATAGAGCACTTACAAAAATAGATTTTCTACACTGGAAGTCCAAGTCACTGCAGGAAAAACAACAGCAATGTCTAAATAAAGCATGGCAGAGAATGTTAATTAAAATTATTTCCTAAGTGCCTACTCCAAACCAGTGATATTTGCTAAAGTTTATTTATATCCTTGCTACAGAATCAGATAGGGAACTAATCCGCGTTTAATCATTCATTAATTTGATTAATGCTATGGGGACATGTACCATATATAATGAAGATCTCATGCCAGGTTGTTCATTCAACAACTACAATCCATAGCTGTCAAAATATTAATCTCCTCTGTTACAACAACAATCATTCTAAATTAATTTGAGGTCTGCGATTCATTTGTAACTATTGGCCAGAATAGGCATCACACTATACATGCTGTTTTTGTTCAGAAAATAAGAATACAATTAAGATACCATACTTTTTGTAGTATAAGGCACACTTTTCCACCCCCTAAAAGAGGGTGGAAATGTTGGTGTGTCTTATACAACGAATACAATCATTTTTGGCCTCCCGAAACTCCACCCTTCACATCCCTTTTTCGCCAAAAACAGGCCTGTTTTTTGCAAAAATGGGACATGCAGGGGGTTTGGGAGGCCTGCAGAGTACTCCTGGGGAGGGCAAAAACGGGACACATGGGGGATTTGGGAGGCTAAAAATGGCCCCATTTTTGCAAAAACAGGCCCGTTTTTCACAAAACGGGACTGGCAGAGGGTTTGAGAGGCCTGCAGAGTGCTCTTGGGGGCCAGGGAGGGCAAAAACTGGATGCACGGAGGCCAAAAACTATTTTTTTCTGATTTTCCTCTTCAAAATCTTGGTGCGTCTTATATGCTGGTGCGTCTTTCGTCTGAAAAATACAGTAATTTCTTTCTGTGGGGTGTTTTTCAGCAGCAGGGACTGGGAGACCAGTCAGGGTTGAGGGAAAGCTGAATGGAGCAAAGTACAGGGATATTCTCAGTGAAAATCTGTTTCACAGCGCTCAGGACCTCAGACTGGGCTGAAGATTTTCTTTCCAACATGACAATAACCCTAAGCACACAGCCAAGACACCACAGGAGTGAGTGGGGAACAACTCTGTGAATGTCCTAGAGTGTCCCAGCCAGAGCCCTAACTCGAACCCTATTCAACATCTCTGGAGGGACCTGAAAATGGCTGTCCACCGATGGTGACCATCCAACCTGACTGAGCTTGAGAGGATTTGAGAGGAAGAATGGCAGAAAATCCCCCAATCCAGGGGTGCAAAGCTTGTCACATCATATCCAAAAAGACTCGAGGCTGTAATTGCTGCCAAAGGTGCTCCAACAAAGTACTGAGTGAAGGGTCTGAATACTTATGTCAACGTTACATTGCAGTTTTATCTTCTTAATAAATTTAGACATTTCTAAAATTCTCTTTTCACTTTGTCATTATAGGGTACTGAGTGTAGATGAGAAAAATGAGAAAATGAAAAAAAAATGAATTTCAACAACTGTAGAATCAGGCTAAAGATAAAGGTAAAGGTTCCCTTTGCATATATGTGCTAGTTGTTCCCAACTCTAGGGGGCTCATCTCCGTTTCAAAGCTGAAGAGCTATAGCTGTCTGAAGACATCTCTGTAGTCATGTGACCAGCATGATTAAACCCCAAAAGCGCACGGAACACTGTTACCTTCCCACCAAAGGTGGTCCCTATTTTTCTACTTGCATTTTTATGTGCTTTCAAACTGCTAGGTTGGCAGAAGCTGGGACAAGTAATGGGAGCTCACCCCGTTACGTGGCACTAGGGATTTGAACCGCTGAATTGCTGACCTTTCGAGCAACAAGACAAGAATCAGGCTGTAGCATAACAAAATCAACAAAAGCGAAGGGGGCCTGAATACTTTCTGAAAGCACTGTAGGTGAATAAACCTCTGGCTACCCATCCAGTAATTCAAATTCCAGTACAGCATGTAAAGCACAAAAACAAAATTATATAACCATTTGCATTTGCTCAACAAGATCCCACTAATCTCTACAAAGTACTTCCTGATACAGAAAGAAAATGTAATTCCTTTTTTTCCTCCATTTTTTTTAAAAAAATTGATTTATATGCTGCTCTTCTCCAGAGACTTAGGGCGGCTTACAATGCATTAAGCAATAGCCTTCATACTTTTGTATATTTATACAAAGTCATCTTATTGCCCCCACAAACTGGGTCCTCAATTTACCTACCTTAGAAAGGATGGAAGGCTGAGTCAATCTTGAGCCTGGTGAGATTCAGTTTACAGTAATTGCAGACAGCTGGTGTTAATCACAATGCTTTTAGTCTGCTTAGCTACCAGGCTCTCTTTATTATGCTAACTTAAGGGCAAAATGATACAAGAGAGAAGGTTGGGAAAAAAGAGTATCATTTCTTTCTCCCAACAGAAGTGGCTGCTCTCAAATTAAAAGCAGTTGTACCATTTAGCTTATACAGAGAACACTTATCTTTCCAATCTGTTCTGACAGCTTGTTATCATCTGATGAAATGAATAATATTCAGCGTGTACTTTAGCTAGTTCTTTATGAGGCACAGCTCAAAGCAATGTTTTCAATGAAAACCCCCAAAGCTACCTTCTACATTTGATTCTAATGCAAACCAAATTTAAGATAAAAACATTTAATGAAACCATGTCCACTTTTGCTGATTAACAGACTATTATGAAAAGACTGGTCATTTATTAAACTAATTTTCTTCTGTACTGATTCTAGGGAATACACATACAACAGAGACACACAAATACAGACACACAGAAACACACACAGGTTGTTGTTGTTACAAAGTCACTTAGTAGAATATATTGCGTGTTATGTGCAGACAGCTGCTGTGTGAGTAAAAATGAAAATAATATATTTATAGATGTATTATATGTCCATCAAAATGAATGGAAATAGATATGATAGAAGATGATAGATGATAGATAGATAGATAGATGGATGGATGGATGGATGGATGGATGGATGGATGGATGGATGGATAGATAGATGACAATACTAGATGATAGATGGACAATCTGCAGATTTATTCCATAGCTGGTAATACAACGAAAGCATTCTGGATGCAAAAGGAGAAATATACTAAGTAGTTGGTATAACGTAAAAATATACATTTATAGGATTATGCTTAAAAATTACACAAAGAAGAAAGATTGATTGGACAATACCTTAACTGCAGTTGATGGCAAAGATTTATTTCCATCGTTTTTCTCAGGGAAAATATTATGTTCATTGACAAATAAGTCATTTTCCAATTGGTCTGTGGATCATCATTGTTTAGCTGTTATTTCATTCCTTCAAAAATTGATTTTGTAGAAAATAGCATCAAAAAGGTTATACCCAGAAACTGCCTTCAGGCATTTCAATTTTCCAAATGAAAAATACAGCTATTTTACAGAAGATAGGAAATACGGAGGGAAGGATTTTATATTTGCCAAAAATGTATTTAATAAGCTTTGGAATAGACTGTTCTGTTAAATAATCCATGGTATTGATTTTGTTTGGGGGTTTTTTTTGTATGTATACCTGCTTAGTAGGGCTTTCGCCCCCCCCCCCCAAGCGGTGTTCTCTTTTATACAAAGTCAGCTTATTGCCCCCACAATCCAGGTCCTCATGATGATCTATTCATGTTTGAAAGTATGCTTTTCTGGAAAGGAAATGTTACTTTCAGCACTGATGTTTTATGTCTTGCAGCATTAAGTAGTTGAATTATTTTTTTCCTCTTTTATGTTGGCAGTTAAGGAAACCAATACTGTGAACATATGTGAATGACAGAGAACAGGCTAGTGTAGGGGTGTCCAACTCAATTTCATGGAGGGCCACATCAGGGTTGTATTTGACTTCGGAGGGCAGGGGGTGGAGGTGTGGCCAGGGATGGGCATGGCCAAGGGTGAGCATGGTCATGGTGGGCATGACCATAGTGGGCAGTTGACAAAGGCTCAAGATCCTTTTTCCTTTTGCATTCAACACAGCTATTCCAGACAAAGGGAGATTTACTTTCTGGCACAAATAGTCTCCATTTCATAATGTAGAGATTAAAAATACGTAGAGTCCCTAGATGTTATGGGGCTTAACTCTTTTGTATAGGAGCAGAGCATAAATGAACTGACAATTTCTCCAGATGTCTCTAAAAACTGTCTGTCCAACAGACTATCAATCTTTGTTGCTACCTCTGACACAGCACCATAGGAGGACTTAATATTATTAATAGTTTACAAAATTGATATACCACCCAATTCTCAATGACTCTGGGTGGCTCACAACAATAAAAAAAATTAAAATTAAATCAATCACAGGTAAAAGATTAAGAAAAAAGATGGCAAACTGAGTGATACAAGGAGGTTCTCTCTCATCAAAGACCTGGATGAGTGCTGCAGGAGGCCGTGGAGGCCAAAAACGGGCTGTGGGGGGTGTACTTGGTCCCCCATGGCCCATTTTGGCCAGTAGAGACACCGTGGGCCAGATCTAAGCAGCCTGTGGGCCTTACGTTTGACATCCTGAGCCAGTGGATAGAGTTGGATCTGGAAAATTGGCTTATGAATCTCTGTAACATTCATTCATCTAAGTCAGTGATGGCGAACCTTTTTGCTGTCACATGCCAAAAATGGAGGGAGTGCAGGGGGGGTCATGTGCATGTGTGCCCACACCCATAATTCAATGCGCCCTGCCCCCCCCATATGCACATATGACCCCCCCCATGCTCCCCCTGCTTTTGGCACACGATGGCACAGTGGGCCCGGTAGGCCCGATTTTTGCTCTCCCCAGGCTCCAGAGGGGGAGGGCAAAAATGGCCTCCCAGCCCAGAGGCCCTCCGGAGGTCCAAAATGGCCCATTTGCCGACTTCCGGTGGGCCCAGAAGGCCCAAACATCAGCTAGCCAACATGCATATGCATGCCAGAGCTGAACTGGACTTGTGTGCCCACTGTTATGGCTCCGCGTGCCACCTGTGGCACTCATGCCACAGATTCACCATCATGGATCTAAATGTTTTGGTAATTTTTGACCAAAATTACCTCAGAGGTCTATTAGTGAAGATACAATGGAACTGATACAGCTTTCTTCACTGACCATCAAATCAAAAACACTTCCTAAGGTCCATGTTATGTACATTCTACCACTTTCTAATGCATAAAATCCCAGCAAAATCCAGTAGAGAACATCTAGTTGCCTTAATTTAAAATGAGAACTGTACATTACCTAATAATGTACACTGATGAATCTTCTCTATCTTTTATGGAAGATGAAATACAATAACATTTTTTTAAATATTATTTTCTATTAACAATGAAGGACTACACACTTACGACTGGACAGCTAGCAAGGGCAGCCTATCTTTACAGCTGAGGCTATAGGGACTACTGGAGTGAACAAAGCTCATTAACACAATGAACTTTATTGTGAGTGATTAGATACTTGTTTCCACAAATTCAGCTCCAGAGATACAGTAATAGCTTATCTTTGGGGTTGGAGTTGTTCAGTTCAGAAATCAGAGGGGAATTAACTAATTGAGATTGTTTGCACACAGGATAGAAGCTGTAATCTCTCCGAACTAGGTTGGGTAGCAAGGTCAATTAATGCTTCTCTTAAGCAGTTGTCTTTTTCATTAAGTGCTCTCTGAAATGCTGTTGCCTATCTACCGGAGGAGGAGGAGGAGGAGGAGGAGGAGGAGGAGGAGGAGGAGGAGGAGGAGGAGGAGGAGGAGGAGGAGGAGAAGAAGAAGAAGAAGAAGAAGAAGAAGAAGAAGAAGAAGAAGAAGAAGAAGAAGAAGAAGAAGAAGAAGAAGAAGAAGAAGAAGAAGAAGAAGAAGAAGAAGAAGAAGAAGAAGAAGAAGAAGAAGAAGAAGAAGAAGAAGATCATCTCTAGCTCAGGGTTGAACAATGGGATCCTTGGTGCTCTCTGAGCTTGGTGGTTTTCTTGTAGATGTTTAATTTACCAAACTAGGTAACCTCATCAGTGCTGAAAGGCAGTGGGGCTTGTTCTCTGTTTATATACTAGTGGCCTGTCCTGTCAGTGTTGGTAGGAATGTTCTTGAAGGTTCCTTGATTAGTCTGCTCTTTACTGTTTGTTTGATTGTTTGACTGAGTTGGTAGTTCCTTGATTGGGGTATTGTTTACTATCTGATTGTTGGTCTGATATTAATGCCGATGCTAATCTGTTTTTTTTTTAATTAGATTTATATGCCCCCCTTCTCCAGAGACTCAGGGCGGTTTACAAGGCGTTAAGCAATAGCCTTCATACTTTTGTATATTTTTTTATACAAAGTCAGCTTATTGCCCCCACAAACTGGATCCTCAATTTACCTACCTTAGAAAGGATGGAAGGCTGAGTCAACCTTGAGCCTCGAACTGATGTAATTGCAGACAGCTGGATGTTAATAACAGGCTATTCAGCCGGTTGAGCTATCTGAGGCTCTCGGTGTTTTTCTCGGTGTTGGTTGTTGGAAAGGAGGTTCTTCACTTTTTGTTTCATTTTGGCTTTTTTGATTGTCTTTTTTGAATGGTATATAGATTTTTTTTTATCTGTCTGTTGGTCTTGTATGTAAAGTGTGTTGCTAGTAATGAAACATCTGCAAAAAACCCCACCAAGCTTAGAAAGCACCAAAGACTCCACAGTAGGTGACATATAAGGCATACAATACCTGATTCTTCTGCAAAGATCAAACTTAGGCTAATTCACACCAATAAGTATATTTGTACGTGCCAACAGAGGCTTTAGGAACTTGTGCAAGAAAATAAACTACATTGCAAAGGACTTGAAATTTCAAAAATCAGAAATGGTTAAATATAAACACCGTCACTGCAAAACTTTTCAAAGTTTTGAAGTTTTTAAATAGGCAAGATCTTGAAAAGTGCCTTACCACAATGCAGCAGTACCAAAGTATACCGAAATGTACAAGAAAAGGATGGTACATAGCAATCAGCACTCTTTCTTTAAAGCATTATCCCTGACACGTCCCCAAAGAACATTTCTTCTGATGAGTAAAATAGGACTGTCAATCATTTGATTCTGTTTTTCATCTTCCCAGTTTAGGGGGAAAGGAAAAAGAAAGAAGAAAACATGGTAGTGTTTTTTGTTTTTGTTTTTTGCAACTATATGCCTGCCTTTCTACAGTACAGTTCTTAAAAAGGAATTGTGAATGAAATTCCCAACTAAGTTATCCCTACTCAAGGAGAACTCAAATTATCTTTGGGGTCTCTTTTATCTAATCTAAGTGGGATGGGTGACATAAATGTCTAATAAATAAATAAATCTTAATTGGCAGAAGGTTTCCAGTTCAGCTCAAAATTCAACCAAGTCTGACACATACTGTACTGTACAACTGTATTTTTCAGAGTATAAGACGCACCTTTTTCCCCCTAAAAGGGGATGAAAACTTAGGTGCGTCTTATACACCAAATGTAGCCTCGCCCACTCATTGGCCCACACCCTTTGGCCTCTGCCTTCTAGCAGTTACCTCCTTGCAAGCAAACAGCAAGAAAATACAGCTCCTTTCAGCTTCAGCACAGCCTAATTTGCACAAGTTGATTAGATCGGCCTCCCGACTCTCAGCTGATTTGCTCTCTGCTGCTTGCTGCAAGGAGGTAAATTGCTGGAGCAGATTTTTTTTCCTTGTGATAATCAAGCTATGCTGAAAACAAAAATGAAAGTAAAGCAGGCTGCTTGTTGTTTGCTGCAATGAGACAAAATTGCTCAGAGGCAGAGGGAGATTTCTTTTTCTCCTTTTCCTCACCAAAAAAGGTAGGTGCTCAGAAAAATATGGTAGTTCTTTAACAGTACTAGCAATAGCAATAGCACTTAGACTTATGTACCTCTTCATAGTGCTTTACAGCCCTCTCTAAGCGGTTTACAGAGTCAGTGTATTGCCCCCAACAATCTGGGTCCTCATTTTACCAGCCTCGGAAGGATGGAATGCTGAGTCAACCTTGAGCCTGGTGAGATTTGAATTGGCAGGTTGCAGGCAGCTGGCAGTCAGCAGAAGTAGCCTGCAGTACTGCACTCTAACCACTGCGCTACCGAGGTTCATGGTGTTCCAAAGACTCTTTTTCACTTCTCACTCAAGAAGCTCCTTCAACTCTGACTGGATGGTGGAAATGGAAGGATTAATATTCCTTGCAGACAGCTGGTCATTTGCATCCTTTTAGAGAGTCGTTGAGGCCACTTAGGGGGATCACTTGAATAGTGCAAATAGATGTGGAGCCTTCTTGGAACTACTGAAAGGACTGTGTTGTAGACTGGAGATAGATTATGTCTTATCCCTGTTGAGAGAGGGATGTCCAATTTTAACATAGATGGCCTCTTTGACCCCTCTTTCAAACAAATGGTCCTCTCTGTCCAAAATGTGGACTTTGCTTTCTTCAAAAGAGTGGCCTTTGACTTTTAAATGCAGATGGACTGCTGAATCTTGTCCTGATGGGTTTGTTCTCCTATGTTGTGCCATGTGTTTATGAAGTGGTTGTTTTGTTTCCACAATATACTGTTCTGCATATGTCTCACTGCATTGTACTGCATATACCATGTTGCTTAGTTTGTGTGTGGGTGTTTTATCTTTGGGGTGGATAAGCTTCTGCCTTAGTGTATTCTTCTTTTAAACAATTGAATAAAACAAGGTTAAAATACTTCGTATCTATATTTGTAACAGCTTTGTTAGCCTCATCTGGAACATTGTTCAACGTTCTTCAAAAATTGACTGTTAATTTTATTTGAACAATGTTGTAGGATCAATTTAAGTATTTGGACACTTTCAAAACACAATTCCAAGCATGGAACATCCTGGCCATAAAAGCTTTGCAGCCCTGATCTTTGAAATGGTAACATTGCTCAAAAAACAAATGAAAAAAAAATTGTTAGTCAATTTTATCATAATGTTTAAGTATTCTGACACTTTCCAAACTTTCATGTAATTAAAGGAAACAAAGTCTATTACCATGAAACTTAGCAAAATTTCCAGGAAATTGTTTTTGTGTATTATTACAAATATATAACATAAATTAATATTATGAATACATTTAGTCATATTCTTAAACAGCAAGAAAAGATTTTCCTATGCTATAATTTTTTTTTTTCCTCTATCAAATGTGAGGCAGGCAAAGGAGAATATGGAAAGTCTCTTATTGTATTCTCTACCCTGATGTTTATCAAATTCATTCACAATGGAACTTTTTGAATTCCAGCATTTGTAAGGCACTAGTTTAGAAAT
The DNA here is from genome assembly GCA_030761175.1 of Masticophis lateralis. Classification (NCBI taxonomy): domain Eukaryota; kingdom Metazoa; phylum Chordata; class Lepidosauria; order Squamata; family Colubridae; genus Masticophis; species Masticophis lateralis. Next base: position 113,095,833 of record JAUDYJ010000004.1, on the reverse strand, counting down.
TCTTTTCTAGATCACCAACTATTCTAGTCCAATCCGTGTTGGACAAAAAACATTTTTTGGATCTCTTCATATAGGGATGTTTGATAAAATAATCTTAACCCATAATCACAGACCTGCGGTCATAGGGACTGCAACAGTTTTCCAAAATGTTTGGAACACCCCTATTTTTAGAAATGGACCATTCCAGTTGTGAATAGCTTTTGTTTTCCCACCAATAAGAGTGTATGCCGCATCACGCTTGCGTCAGTTATTTGGTGTTTTCTGTTTGAATTTGAATTTCGGTCATTTTGACCAAAGCAGATCTTTGTTAACATATTTTTCTTTAAATAATGTTGGGGCCCAGTTTTCTGCCAAAAAGAGCACAATTTGGTGATCCAAACTTCAAAGAAACTGTTCTAAAATGGTATGGAGAAGCAGAGAGGGATCTGAGTGAAGTGGAATTGGATTGTGAAGAAAATTTTGTATGGACAGTGAGGAACCCGCCATTGCCGCTGATTCTGACATCAGTGATATATGAAGCTCCCAATGAAATTGATGACCAGGTACAATCTATGTTGTGCAATAATTTATATGGCCAGAACAAATTCAAATGGTCTTCTGCACCTTTTGGAAGCAATAGATCCAGAACTGTTAGTCCAGGGTGAAATCGGACCAGATCGCCCGATCCGGTAGCAATGGCAGTGGGTGGTTCAGAGAACCGGTAGCAGAAATCCCTGCCCTCCCCCAATGCCCAGCTGAGCCGCGTGTTCATCAGAGGCTTTTTTTTTTACTTTTAAAAGCATTTTTTCTACAAATGCTTTTAAAAATTAAAAAAAAAAAGCCTCTGATGATCGTGTGACTCAGCTGGGATCGTCAGAGCCTTTGAAAAGCATTTTTTTCTACAACCTCTTTGGCCGAAGAGGTTCTAGGAAAAATGCTTTTAAGAGGCTCTGACAATCCCAGCTGAGTTGCGTGATCATCAGAGCCTTTTAAAAGCATTTTTTTTACAACCTCTTTGGCCAAAGAGGTTGCAGAAAAAGTGCTTTTAAAAGTAAAAAAAAAAAAAGTTGGCCACGCCCACCCAGTCACATTAAACCCCCTCCCTCACCAAGCCACACCCACGAAAACGGTAGTAACAAATTTTACATTTCACCACTGTGCTAGTCACAATAGTGTTGTGCAATTACCTGGACTACGGCCAGCAGCTAGAAATCTCGGAAAGTCACCTACTCCCCTAGAGATTTGGAAATTATTATTTTCTAAAGAAATTATTAGCGCCATCATTCAGTGGACCAATGTAAAAATTAGAGAGGAAAGATTGAAGTTCAAGGATGGAGAAACAAAAAGTGACAGGTGCGATGTGGATTTGATGGAGATCAATACATTTTCTGGTTTACTGCTCTATATATCCATTTTTTTAGATCCAACCATGAAAACATCGAATGTCTTTTTGTTACTGAGGTCATTATGACCTCATGTCTGTAATAGCGTAGCTGAAATAGTACGTCTATGGTTAAGGGTTAAGAGCAAAAATAATCACACTAAATTGCTATCACTCTCCACATGATTTTTTTTTTTTTAATAAAAGAAGAAACAGCTATCACAGGTTTTATAAATGAGCCACAGAACATTATGCATCAGGTCAATAACTAAGAGCATAGGTGGCTGAACTAGTCTCATCTATCCATCCACTATCAGAAAGAAAATGAAATATTAAATCCTATAATCCAAAATCCACATGACCCCCATCTGCTGACGTTGTAGAAACTTTTGTTCACATGGTAGATTTTTTTTTTAATTCTAATGCTTGAAATTTTGAGTTACAAGCATCTAGTATTTATATTTGTTTGACAATTGGTAAAAAGAAAAAAATGCCTCCCAAATTTATTCTGCAGCATTTCAGTATATGTTCTTTTGGAAAGAAGAATAAATATTTAGAATGTACCATTTGGTCAAGACAGTAACTGATGACGGGAAAGGAGAGAAGGAGGAATGAAAGAAAGTAAATAAAATGTAGCCAGCATGCCAGCCATATTTTGCAAAACATATTGCTATGAGACTGATTTCATGTAACTATTTCCTGTTTTTCAATCTAAAAAAAAAAAGGAAATTAAATTTCACTGGTTGACATTCATTCAAGCACTTCTTTAAAACTCTACATATCTACCCTAATCTTACTCTGACCTAATGTCAACATGATACATGTTGCTGTACAGTGATGGGATTCAATTTAGTAGTATTTTTTTTTACTACTGGTTCTGTGGGCGTGCCTTGGTGGGCATGGTGTGGCTTGGTGGGCGTGACAGGGGAAGAATACTGCAAAATCCCAATTTCTTCCTGATCAGCTGGGACTTGGGAGGCAGAGAATAGATGGGGGTGGGGCCAGTCAGAGGTAGTATTTACCGGTTCTCTGAACTACTCAAAATTTCCGCTACCAGTTGTCCAGAACTGGTCAGAACCTACTGAATACCACCTCTGATATTTCAGGATCCAATCTAGGTTGCTCACCGGGACCAGAGGTTAAATTTCTGGCTTTCAAACTCATGCTGCAGCCCATCCTCAGGGAACTGCTGGTGAAAGAGAAGTTCCCTGAGGATGGACTCCAGCAAAGTCCAAAAGCTTCCAAGATTGAACCTCTGGTTGTAACTCAGATTGGATCCTGCAACGTTTTCCTAAAACATGTATATTTGCCTTCATTTTTTGACACATATTCTTGATACCAGAGGAATGAGATGTAGTTAAGTAAAGGCAAAGATTCCTCTTGCACATATATGCTAGTCATCCCTGACTCTAGGGGGTGGTGCTCATCTCTGTTTCAGAGCCAAAGAGCCAGCGCTTTCCATGGTCATGTGGCTGACATGACTAAATGCCAAAGGCGCACAGAACGCTGTTACCTTCCCACCAAAGGTGGTCCCTATTTTTCTACTTGCATTTTTTACATGCTTTGGAACTGCTAGGTTGGCAGAAGCTGGGACAAGTAACGGGAGCTCACCCCATTATGCAGCACTAGGGATTTGAACCGCTGAATTGCCAACCTTTCGATCGACAAGCTCATATTTTAGCCACTGAGCCACCGTGTCCCATTGAGACTTAGTTACTGATGTGCTATCATGTTGCAATTCTGTATCTTGAGCATAAGAGTGTAAACACATAAGGTTTAAGAAGACAAAAACATTGATAGTTGAAACAACTGGAAGAGATTCACTTCATTATTCACTTCACAAGAAGCAACAACAACAAACAGAAGCTTTGTGTTGCTGGATTGCAATGGGAAAATTAGAAAAGGGGATAAAAAGGAATCCAGTTAGTTTTCCCCAACAGCCTTTCTAAAGATGATGGTTTCACAGAGAATGAAAATGGATGTGGCTGGGAAGACATTTGGTAGAAAGAAAGTGGCTTCCACAATGAAAAAAATAGCTCTCCACCTGCTGTTTTTTATTCTGTCATCTACTGATTTATCTTAGGAAAGCGCCTGAAAACAAATGCAAGGACTGAAATGCAGTAGTCTTTATAGATTTCCAAAGCATGAAGTGCCTTGAGTTGGCTAGCTTATTATAACTGATAAAAACAACAAAGAATCGGAACAATATACTTCAGTTACCTAGTGGAAATTATACATTAATGTTATGACAGAAGCCTACTTTTCTCAGAATTAGTAACTGCTATAAGAATGTGGCACATACATAAGAAGAGTGCAATGGGGACTAGAAATATTTTTTTTTCTGGGTTGACTTGTTGAATAGAAGTATCTCAGAGTACAAATATTAATTACCAACAGTGTAATTCTATAGACATTGCTTGGTTTGCCTTTTTACAGTGTAGGGAGGTATGGGCTTTCGAAGTCTTACATCCTTTGAAAACAGCAGGACTTCCTTTTTGAGGAGATATGCCTGAAACTGAACAGTTTCAGTTTCTTTTCTTACATAAGAAAAGAAAAAAAAATGTTTCTTGCTCAGAAACTAACTTTCCCCAGACTGAGGTGCAGCACAAATTAATGTCTTAGTTTTGAAAAGAGAGAGCACCCTCATTCATGGTCATAGCTAGAGCACTTAGACTTATATACCACTGTACAGTGCTTTATAGCTTTCTCTAAGTGTTTTACAGAGTTAGCATATTGCCCCCAACAATCTGGGTCCTCATTTTACCCTCCTCGGAAGGATGGAAGGCTGAGTCAACCTTGAGCCTGTTGAGATTTGAATTGCCAAGTTGTAGGCAGCCGGCAATCAGCAGAAGTAGCCTGCACTACTGCTAACCACTGCGCCACCAAGGCTTAAGGCGTTTCAAAGGTTCTTTTTCACTTCTCACCCAAGAAGTTCCTTCAGCTCTGACTGAATGATGGGGAATGGAAGGATTTATATTCCTTGCAGACAGCTGGTCGTTTGCATCCTTTTAGAGAGTCGTTGAGGCCACTTGGAGGTTTGTCTATGTCCTCAGGGTCACCTGAGTAGTGCAAATGGGTGTGGAGGCTTCTTGGAACTGCTGAAAGGACTGTGTTGTGGAGCTGTGCTTTTGTGCAGGATGTTTTCTGTCCTGTCTCCCTTCACTGTTGAACACAGATGCAGGCTGTTGGGGATGGGTTTGTGTTGTCTGCATCTCAAACTGAAGTGCAAATAGTTCCTGTAATCTGCAATTTTTATGGAAATCCATCCATTTTTATTTATTTAGTTTGTCAAGCATGTATTAGATAACAGATATAAGTATAAACATGATTATTAATACATGGAATGGATATGAATAAAAGGAGACATTAGGACAGGGACGGTAGGCATGTTGGTGCGCTTATGCATGCCCCTTAAAGACCTCTTAGGAATGGGATGAGGTCAAGAGTAGACAGTCTAAGGTTAAAGTTTTGGGGGTTTGGGGAAGAAACCATAGACTCAGGTAGTGCATTCCACGCATTGACCACTCTGTTGCTGAAGTTGTATTTCCTGAAATTGAGTTTGGAGCATTTTAGCTTAAGTTTGTTAAGCCAATTATTCAGTGGTGGGTTGCTCCTAGTTCGGTCTGGCCCACCCAGACATCATCATGAACCATCTGCACATGTGCAAAAGTTTCTGCGCATGTGCAGAAGTGCGTGCACATGCATGCTTCCGTTGGGAACCGATAGCGGAGGTAAGTAGAACCCACTCCTGTATCTATTGTGTGTTCATGTATTGTTGTGGTTGAAGCTGAAGTAGTCATTGACAGGTAGGACATTGTAATAGATAATTTTATGTACTACGCTTAGTTCAGACCGAAGGCAGCATTCTAAATTGTCTATGTTCAAAATTTCAAGTCTGGTGGCATAAGGTATTCTATTGCGAGCAGAGGAGTTATATATTCGAAGAGTATTCATCCCAAATGCATAGCTAAATGTTTATGCAGTTTCTCAGTTATCCAGTTCTTGTTTTTCTTTAAAAATGTTTTGCTTTTCATCCAAGAAGCTTCTTTTTGGATGAGAAGCAAAATGTCTTCAAAGAAAAACAAGAAAGTCCAGTTGTCTATTGCAACTTTGGGACACGCATAGAAACAGTTTTGCTCAATGCTATATGTATTTATTTTGTACTATTCTGTTAGTCATTTTTACATTTGATGTTGTAAGCCACCCAGAATCACCTGTTAAAATGGGTGGCTATGTAAATCAAATGAAATCAATCAATCAATAAAAATAAAGTGTAAATTAGAAACAAAACATTGGGCCCTAAACCTAACCCACTCACATAGAAATGAAGTGCATACATTCTGCATCTCCTAATGGGAACAGCTCAAATTATTTTCTAACATATGTCCAAATATTATTTTCAAAACAAAGCTGTCAAATTCATGTCATATTTATTTATTTTTATTTCTCAAGCCTGGTTTAAAATCGTTCCACATAATTAATTGTTAAGGTGTGAGCAGACGTGGATGTGTCTATGTATTTTAAAGAATTACAAGTGATAATTAGGGAAAAAAAATCCCCTAAAAATAACTGAAGAATCAAAGTTGGCAGAAGCAATTCCATGCTCTAAATGAGAGTTCTATCACAGAGCATCCTTCTGATCCAGTTAATTTATGGTAATAATCAAAGAATTCTCATGTCAGGCAAACAGTCCATGCTGTGGAACAGAGGGAATTTGAAAATATAAGAAGAAAGCAAATAAGTATGGTGACTATTTCTGTAGCAACATCAGAGGGATCAAAAAAACAGATTGTCCTAAATAGACACCAAATCAAAGTTGTCAGTGCTGGTGTGTAAAAGAAGTACAAAAAAGGATGAATATTGCCATATGTAACAAGATGCTACACTCACAATGCAGTAATCTTGAAGTCTAAATTCAGATTAAGCTGTTTTAAATCCATATATCTACTTGCTTATTCTTTTCAGATCTTCAGTTAGTTTTTCTTTCTTTTAACATTTATTTCCCCACTTAACTTGGAATTATATTTGGTCTCTTGATTGCCCTTCACAGAAGTTCACAGAAGTCCCCCAGATCCTTATTTCTTGGGTTTTATCACTGTTTTCTTAAGCAAACAATTAGAGACTTGATCCACATGACTAACTCCTTCTACTGCAAGAGTATCAAACTCATGGCCCACAGGCCGGATGCATCATGCGCTGCCCCCTCCGGTTCAGCGAAGGGGGAAAAAGTCAAGATACGTCACATGGCGACAACATGACACCGTGAGTTTGACACCCCTGTTCTACTGTTGTTGTTAGTTGCAAAGTTGTGCCCGACCCATCGCAACCCCATGGACAACGTTCCTCCAAGCCTTCCTGTCCTCTACCATCCTTTGGAGTCCATTTAAGCTCACACCTATTGCTTCAGGGACTCCATCCAGCCACCTCGTTCTCTCCCACTCCCTTCTTCTTTTGCCCTCAATCTTTCCCAGAATTAGGCTCTTCTCCGGTGAGTCGTTCTTTCTCCTTATGTGGCCAAAGTATTTGAGTTTCATCTTCAGGATCTGGCCTTCTAAAGGGCAGTCAGGGTTGATCTCCTCTAAGACTGACCGGTTTGATCGCCTTGCAGTCCAAGGGACTCACAGGAGTCTTCTCCAGTATAGGCAATTGACCAATTTTGGAGGGAAGAACACCCAAAAGTGTTTTATTTTCATGTTATTGGAACATCAAATCATCCAGGTTGCGGTTGTCTCAAAGGTGTTTTTCCAAATGGCAACCGGACTTTCCTGGTGCTTTTTTTTTTCTCTGAAAACATTTTGCTTATCAACCAAGAAGTTTCTTCATTTCTAATTGATTGCCTGAATGATTGCAAAGAATATAAATCCTCCCATTCCCCACCAGTCAGTTAGAACTGAAGAAGCATCTTGGATGAGAAACTAAATGTTTTCAGAGAAAAACAAAAACTGAAATCCCAGTTGCTTTCTGGAAAATCATCTTTGGGACAACCACAACCTGGATGTTTGAGAATTTCCATAGACATTCTGACAGTCCTTGAGGAAACTATTAGGTGTGTCCAGACATACCATGTTTCTTTAAGTGACAACTTATTCTTCCAGAAATACTATATATCCAGTGGTGGAATTCAGTCGGTTCGGGCAAACTGTTTGTTAACTTGCTGGCTGGTCCCGCCCCTTCCTGCCCCGCCCTTCCAGGAGTCCCTATGGAACCCATTTTGGCTCTTAGGTATGTGCAGGGAGGCTGACTTGGCCCAAAATGGGGTGCAGGGAGGTGCGGTGCCCCCCCAGGCCCATTTTGCTCCCAGGAGGCTGCAGGGTGGCCTACTAGGCCCAAAATGGGGCATGCCCCCCCCCCCCCGCAGCCCATTTTTGCTCTCAGGGTGTGCAGGAGGCCTGTCACACTCCCTGGCCATGCCTACCATGGCCACGCCCACCCACCCAGCTGGTCATTAGGGCAGAGAACCGGTTGTTAAATTATTTGAATCCCAACCCTGTATACACCTATAGACATCAAGATGTAAATGAAACAGTTAAAAATCTTTTTTGGCTTTAACTGAAACTGAGAACACCAATGCAAAGTGGTTTTTCTTGCTATGAAAAAAAAATAGAAATAATGCCATTTGAAAAAAAAAATCATGAAAAAGATGAATTACACTAACAAAGAATAATCTGCATTTGTAAGAAAGTATTTTTCAGAGTTCAGGAAATTCAGATGTGCATAAAATCTAAACTCTAGTGCCAAGTAGGCATCAGAACTACTTTAGGGGGAAAAAAATGCTTGAGCTTTGTGTGAGGATGAATGTTCTGACCTAAGCTTCCTTAGAAAGTAAAGAGCACAATCTTATTCCCGGCAAATCTAATCCCCTCCCATTAATGTCTTATGGGAGGGGCCAATCATCTCCAAGCCTTACTCCCAAGTCGACCCTGTTTTCTTAATTGTTCTTGTCTTCTGGCAGCTCTGCGCATGTGCACACTGGGAACAGGTTCCCACTGTCCTTCTGCCTCGCTGATGACTCTGGAGACTCCAGAGGCAGCAAAGGACTACCAGATGGCCTTGGCCCCCTCTCTGCCTCCGACTCAGAGCCCTCGTCCAAGCCTTCCCTGGACTCCAGGACTGGCCACATTCCTCCCCAAACTCCTCACTGTCTGAATCTGCTGCCTGCTCTGCTGGCCACTGGTGGGCCATAACAATGAACACAGCACCTCTCTACTATTTATTAAAACTGGATGATTTGTTTGCCATGCTGCCATTACTTAATGGTGTATTAGCTTACTTAGATGATGTATTATCAATGTGGCAGAAATGTACAGGATTCCATTGTTAGCAAAAGCCATGCAGTGCATGTACATTATGAGGAGCTTATACACCTGCAAATATTTCTTACAGCTTAGAGACAACACATTCAACTGATGTCCAAAGTGCTTGTTTATGCCTTTGATTTAAATGTACAATGCATTTATGCAGTGAGAATCCTTGATATCCCGTAATGTAATTGATACCTGCATTTCTATTTAGATTTACCAGCCAGTTTTACAATAAAACTGACTCTACATTTCTGGGTGAGCCTGAGAGATTAGTCATCTTCCAGGAAACATCATATAAAATACTATATAGTTGCTTCTTCAGTTTAATGCGATTCGGAGGTCATAGGCATCTAATTGACTTATTAAGTAACAATTTAGCATCAACTTGTCTGCCCCCAAAAGGTTGGTTCTTTCTTATCCAATTTGATTTATAAAATTAATGGAATAAACAATTTTTACTTGCATTCCACTAGAGTATCAATCTCACATTTCATCATGTAAAAGGTAAAGGTAAAGGTTCCCCTCGCACATATGTGCTAGTCGTTCCCAACTCTAGGGGGCGGTGCTCATCTCCATTTCTAAGCCAAAGAGCCAGCGCTGTCCGAAGACATCTCCATGGTCATGTGGCCAGGATGACTAAATGCCAAAGGCGCATGGAACGCTGTTACCTTCCCACCAAAGGTGGTCCCTATTTTTCTACTTGCATTTTTTATGTGCTTTTGAACTGCTAGGTTGGCAAAAGCTGGGACAAGTAACGGGAGCTCACCCCGTTATGCAGCACTAGGGATTCGAACCACTGAACTGCTGGCCTTTAGATTGACAAGCTCAGCATCTTAGCCACTGAGCCACCACATCCCTCATCATGGGAAGGCCTTATATGAAAATCACATGAAGAAGTAACTTTCAATTTCCTGAGGTGAATTTGACAGGATACAATCATTTGATACAATTTCACTATGGATGCTGATTTATTATTTTAGCTATTTTGAAAGCGGTATCCCTATGATATTCACATTTGCTTAAATAACCTTAAGCAAAGTGCAAAAATGGAGTGATAGTAATAATCACATTTCAAAAAAATTGACCTAATATGGCACAAGCATAGTCAAGATAGTATATCAAGCATAAATCAACCATTCTGTGGTAAAATAGGATCTGTAGCCTACAGTCAAAGTTCAAATCAACTTACGGTTTCCCACATATCATCATCTTGGAAGTACATGATGTTTATTGATACCAGTTGAAACATTGGGAGCAAAATGGATGCTTCTCCAAAACATGCCAATAAATAGGACTATCTATGCTGCTGAGACTCTGTTGGAAAACTCAACAAAACCTTTAGTGCTTTCTAATGCAGTTAGTACTCCAATCAGCAAAATAATTGACAATGTAGTAGCTGTATGAGTAGGCAGAGTAGGATCTCAACAGAAACAGAGAGGGTTTTTTTTTTTTTTACGGCAAAGGGATATTCTTTATTTCTTCTCATCAGTAGTCTTGAGGTAAGTCTCAACTGCCCTTTTGGCTGGAAGAAGGCTTCCTTCTTTCTATACCACAACTGGCCAGCTGTGTTCAGCCAACTCTTGTCAAGCAGAGTAGATGATAAGAAAAGGAGAGGATGTAAAGATGATTAGGAGACTCAAGAATAAAACTCATGAAGAACGGTTGTTGGACTGGGTATGTCTAGTTTAATGAAAAGAAGGACTAGGGGTGACATGATAAAAGTGTTCCAACATCTCAGGAGCTGCCACAAAGAAGAGGGAGTCAAGCTATTCTCCAAAGCACCTGAGGGTAGCACAAGAAGCAATGGGTGGAAACTAATCAAGGAGAGAAGCAACTTAGAACTAAGGAGAAATTTCCTGACAATGAGATCAACTGATCAGTGGAACAACTTGCCTCCAGAAGTTGTAAACGCTACAACACAAGTTTTTAAGAAGAGATTAGATAATCATTTGTCTGAAGTGGTGTAAGGTTTCCTGCCTGGGCAGGGTTTTGGACTAGAAGACCTCTAAAGTCCCTTCCAACTGTTATTCTAAAGGATGCGGGGAACTATGGGGAGGAGGGACTTTTCTTGTTTCTTAGAATGTCTACTTTTTTCCCCCCTGGTTCTTACTGGCCTGCATTTGTACATATTCTCTATTAACAGTTCTAATGTCTATTATTTTAATTACATGATATGTATTAAATAAGATAAGATTTTCAAAGCTTGAATGCTCTGCTTGTTAGCTATGCACAGGTATTGCACAATTCATGAAGTACAATACAATCCACTGAAAATACTATTTTACTATAAATTACTATACATCATCTTCTTTTAATGACCCCATATATCTTTTGCAGGGTGGAGTCAGGACAACTGAATGGAGTTGAGTGTTTACTGGCGGGATGCCCTTCCTGTTGCCAATGAGGAGTTTTATTCAGTAGCTATATTCTCATATCTGCCTCTACCTAGGATCGAACTCATAGTCTCCTGATTGTGAGGCAAAACCTTCACCTCTATGCCACCACAGCACTATCAATTACACTATATCTTAAATTTCTATATCTTTCACTGGCTTGCATAACCACATATATTTTTACCTGATATTATATTCTGTGAGATTACCACCTCCATGTTTTGATTCTTTCTTATTATGGGTTCCATATTTACTGTTCCTTGAATCAGTTTAAGTTTTAAAGTTCTCATCAGAAGGTCCACTCTATTTGATTATAGTTAAGATTACTTACAATGTCAGGAGAAGAAAATAAATGTCTAATTTTACCTAAGGCTTAAGTTACACGCTGTGTGGTAATTCTTTGGCAAATTTTGAACTCTTAAGAAGTAAGATTTATCAAATCTACTGTCTCATGCAGTAGAAAATAGTAAAAAAATGTATTAATGGATAATATGATTAGCAAGGAACAGCTATCCTATGATGAGCTGTTCTGAAAAGTTACGGTATTGCCTCAGGGATATGAAATAAAATAATTCATGTATTTTAAATATATACTTTAATATGCTAATATTACATAAAGACTTTTGAACATTTCTGGATAATGTTTCATCAATTTTACAATAATAGAATGATGAATAAAAGCCATTTTAATATACTTGGAGCAACAATAACAAAAATTTGATATCAAAAACATTGCGGATTACTGCCAAGGAAACACTTCTAATATTCCATAGCCATTGGAAATATCCATATTTCTGTTAATGAAGTCTCAAACAGGACTTCAGTAGACATGAACAGATGGATATGGAAAGAAACAATCATCTGGGTATTGAGCCCCAATTTATTTTAGTGTTTCAAATAAGCACTATCAGTTTGAACTAAATCTCAAAGCAAATAAGCAGCTGTGGGTTTAATTATGTACAGTGTTTTTATTTTTAAAAAAATTCTTTTACACTATTGACAGAGAAAAACATGCACTGTCAAAAGAAACTTATTAGACTGGGTTTTTTTCCCCCAAAGAAAAATGAAAAATACAATAAAAATGAAAATAAAAAGTAGAATATATAATTTAACTTTAGTCATAATTCTATATTTATGGTTAATATAACATAGAGTATTTGATTGAACGTTTGTAATTGATCTGTCCATAGATTGGAAGATGGCATACGAACTAAGGGGAAAAAAATCAGCACAACACCCCCATGTACACAACCCCCAGACCCACATCCATCATCCACATCCTACATGCACATACCAACCAGTGGTGTGTTTCAAAATTTTTTACTACTGGTTCTGTGGGTGTGGCTTGGTAGGTGTGGCTTGATGGGCATGGCAGGGGAAGGATACTGTAAAATCTCCATTTCCTCCCGATCAGCTTGGACTTGGGAGGCAGAGAATAGATGGGGCCTTTCAGAATTTTTACTACCGATTCTCCGAACTACTCAAAATTTCCACTACTGGTTCTCCAGAACTGGTCAGAACCTGCTGAAACCCACCTCTGATACCAAGACACCAAACTGAAAATCTTTCTTTCTTTCTTTCTTTCTTTCTTTCTTTCTTTCTTTCTTTCTTTCTTCCTTCCTTCCTTCCTTCCTTCCTTCCTTCCTTCCTTCCTTTTCTTTCTTTCTTTCTTTTTCTTTCCTTCTTTCTTTCTCTTTTTTCTCTGTCTCTGTCTCTTTCTCTCTGTGTCTCTTTCTCTTACTTTCTTCCTTCCTTTCTTTTTCTTTCTTTCTTTCTCTTTTTCCCCTCTGTCTCTCTCTTTCTTTTCTTTTTTTCTATCTGAATAAAGGAATAAGAAAAAAAAATTGGGAAAACAGCATATTTTTTTAAAAAAACTTGGAATAAAAACAAAGCATATGTCAGCATCATCTAGGCCTCCTAAGGTAGAGCTATTCTGCAATTCAGATACTGTACCACTGCCAGAATATCCTCTTTTATATTCTGTCTTCCTATGAAGAGATGCAGTGAAATACTCTAATTTTCTACTTGCACTTTTTACATCCTTTCGAACTGCTAGGTTGGCAGACGCTGGGGCAAGTAATGGTAGCTCACCCCATTAAGTGGTACTAGGGATTTGAACCGCTGAACTGCCGAGAAGCTCAGTGTCTTAGCCATTAAGCCACTGCATCCCCTTTCTTTTTTTAAAAAAAAAAACTACTATATTGACAAAGCTATAGAACATAATGGAATTTGGAATACTGTCTTACATTTTGATTACCGGTTTGTAGGCTCTGAAAGAAACAAACACTAATTAGATATTTCACCTGAGAGCAGTCAGATCCTGTTTGGCAGGAGTAGCTGACTCTCCTTTTATTAAATCCCAAAATACCTCTTTACAAATTTGATGCTGCACTGGCTGTTTCAGTTGGAGAAGGAGAAGCTTTTCGGGAGTTTTCTGCCTAATATAAAAGGCACACATCAGTTTCCTGGCTGGGACTTTGGAATTTGAAGTCATAAACCGCCCACTATACAATGATTTTATGATACTTCTGCTGCTAAATACACCTCCATTTGAACCCTGATGTTGCTCTCTCTCTCTCTCTCTCTCTCTCTCTCTCTCTCTCTCTCTCTCTCTCTCTCTCTCTCCCTCCCTCCAGTATTTATCTCCAGTATTTATCTATCATCTATCTATAATTCGAGCAAGACTACCCTATGTCTCGGGAAATTTGCTTCTCATTAAAAAAATTTGCCTGACATGCTGTTCTCTACTTGCTTCATTTCACTTAATCCATCTTGGGAAATGGCCTATGAATGCTGACTTACTAAAGTGTCAAGGATAACATCATACAGGGATTACTAAAATATTGCTGTGGTGCACCAAAGGTTCTCCTCTCTCCCTCTCCCTCCCTCCCTTTCTCTCCCTCCCTTTCTCTCCCTCCCTCCCCCTCCGTCACCCCCTTTCTTTTTGTCCCTCCCTCCCTCCCTATCCCTCCCATCTCTTTTTGTCCCTCCCTCCCCCACCCTCTCCCCCTCTTCTCATCCCTACCTCCCCCTCTCTTTTACTCCCTCTCTCTTCCTCCCTCTCTCCCTCCCCCTTTTCTTCCCACCTCCTCTTCCCTCTCCCTCCCTCCCTCTCTCTCTCTTCATCCCCCTCTCTCTTTCCCTCCCTCCATCCCTCCCTCCCTCTCTCTCTCAAAAGATGTTTTGCTACTGTCTGAAAAATAGATAGATAGCAGTATCTTCTACTTTCCTCCAGTCTGCCTCAAATATATTGAAAGTGGTGGTGGGATAGCTGCATCTTTTACAAGTATTCAAACAGAAACAGCACTGTGATGAAAAGTTCTGCCTTTCCCATCCACAATTTCATTTGATTTGATGGAAAATACGCTCTTGGGTATACGTCTGTCCCCAGAGGGTAAGAATGCTGTGATGAAATTCTCACAATTGGTTTGTAGCTTACTTGCTGCTGTCTTAGATATGAAGTTGTCAAGAGATGTACCTGTAACTTGTGGAGATCTCTTGAAATAAAAGAGTTTTTACTAAACTGTCCTTGTGGAGTGCTCCCCCCCCCAAAAAAATTTCTGAAATCAGTACACTTCGACAACTAAATGAGCTCGAGATATGTAACAGAAGAAAAAAGATGCAGTGTTTTGCAGCAATTTTGCAGCAAATACAGTAAGTTCAAATTTATCACAAAAAGCAAACTTGTCTTTGCGGCTTTAATTGATTTATATGGCTGACCATCAGACACACGCAGCTCTGGCTAGCTAACAAAAAGTAAACTTTCCCTACAAAACAAAGGGAAAACGATAACAATAACCAAAAAAAAAAAAGCAAACAAATGAAGCCTATTACAACTAAGGAAAACATAGCAATATCTGGGTTTGACATATTTCCTGATCCTCGGAAAACAGCCAGTTCTTAAAGGCTCTCCAAAAGGCCAATAAGATTGAGATGGATTAGAAATAATCCAAAATGTTTGCATCTCATGGTGGTTTCCTGAGAAGATGATGGTGTTCTGACTAAGGCTTCCTGAGACAGTAACAATCATACGCTTAGTCCCAAAAACCCTTTTTTTATTTCAACGAAACAAAATTATGTTCATTCACAACGTAATGAGTCCCAAGCAAATTGTGAATAGTCCGACAGAAGTCAGCCACAGTCTTTTAGGATAAGGCTGATAAGCACCCACCTTTATCTCTCTTGAAATGCTGCCAAAGACCTAATTACCAATTAGCTTTGCAAGGAAAGCCAAATGGAGCACAAAGTCAAAACGGAGCTTCAGAGTTTAAACTGACCAGAATGAACAAGTTGCTTCCTTCAAAGGCTCATGTCCCTTTGCTCCTCCTTCATGTCTTATGGGAGGGCCAATCATCTTTAAGCCTTACTCCCGAGTCGCCCCTTTTGTCTTAACTGTTCTTGCCTTCTAGCAACTCTGCACATATGCACACTGGGAACAGGCTCCCCCTGTTCCTCTGCCTCACTGATGTCAGACTCTGAAGGTTCCAGAGTCAGCACATAACTCCCAGATCAGTGGTGGATTCCTCCCAGTTCGGCCCGGTTCAGGCAAGCCGGTAGCAATGACGATATGATGTTCTCTCTGTTCAGGAACTGGGCCCCCTTGCCCCCCTCCTCGCATTATTCTTACCTTTTATTTGGCCCCACCCCCAATCTATTGCTGCCTCCTGAGTCCCAAGTGATCAGCTAGAAGGAAAAAAAACCTGTTTAAACTCTTGCCACAGGGTTTCAAAGGGCCGCCCTACAGCTGATCAGTGTTAAAAGGCAGTGTGGTGGTAGACTGGTGCCTCCAAAAACAAATGAGTAGACTAGTGCCTGCAAAAATAAATGGGTAGATCAGTTCCTCCAAAAACAAATGAGTAGACCGGTACCTCCAAAAACAAATGAGTAGACCGGTGACTGCAAAAATAAATGAGTAGACCGATGGACATTAGTGGGAGTGTTGTTTTCTTCTTGGTAATTCCCTTGATTAGGATATTATTTAGTGCTTGATTGTAGGACTGCTATTAATCCTGGTGTTAATCCTTGCTTATCTGGTTGTTGATTTCTGGCAAGATGTTTTGGTCTTCTTCTTTTTTAGCTTTTTCTTTTTTTCCCCAGATAAAACTATGGTTAAGTCAGTCCAAATGTTGTCGGTCCAGATGTACAATTAAGGAGTTTCCACCATGTCTTCTGACTGTAGTTGGTGTTCATTATTGCATTCTGTTTATTTATTTATTTATTTATTAGACTTATATACTGCCCTTCTCCTTATGGACTCAGGGCGGTGAACAGCCAGATAAAAACCAGTACATAAAAGTTAAAATATTATAAAAACAAATATAAATTTGGCTGAAAATTTAAAACAGATCAATATTAAAAATGAATCAACTCTAAAAAACTCTAAAAGATTTTAAAATTAGAAGGGATCAGGCTAGACCGGCAAGCTGAAAAAGATGAGTTTTCAAAGCCCGACGAAAAGTCCGGAGGTCGGAGATCGTTCTCAGTTCTGGAGGAAGATTGTTCCAGAGGGTGGGGGCTGCCACAGAGAAGACTCTCCCCCTGGGGGTCGCTAGCCGGCATTGTCTGGCTGACGGCACCCTGAGGAGGCCATCTCTGTGGGAGCGAACCGGCCGGTGGGAGGCAATTGGTGGCAGAAGGCGGTCCCGTAAGTACCCTGGTCCTAAGCCATGGAGCGCTTTAAAGGTGATTACCAACACCTTGAAATGCACCCGGAAGTCCTCCGGCAGCCAATGCAACTCACGCAGGAGAGGTGTCACGTGGGAGCGCCCCATCGCTCCCATAATCTCCCACGCGGCCACATTCTGTACCAGTTGGAGCCTCCGGGTGCACCCCAAGGGGAGCCCCATGTAGAGAGCATTGCAGTAGTCCAGGCGAGACGTGACGAGTGCCTGAGTGACTGTGCGTAGGGAGTCCCGATCTAGAAAGGGCCGCAACTGGCATATCAGGCAGACCTGATAGAAAGCCCCCCTGGCCACAACTGTTGTATGATCCTCTAAAGACAGCCGTGGGTCCAGGAGTCAGCTGGCTATATCGGGACGCTGGCAGCCACAGCCACTCGGTCTTGGAGGGGTTGAGTCGAAGCCTGTTTCTCCCCATCCAGACCCGCACGGCTTCAAGGCACTGGGACATCACTTCCACGGCATCTTTGGGGTGGTCTGGGGTGGAGATGTACAGCTGAGTATCATCAGCGTACCGATTGAACTCCACCCCAAAACCATAGATGATCTCGCCCAGCGGCTTTACATAAATGTTGAACAGGAGGAGCGAGAGGACCGACCCTTGTGGCACCTCACACACTAGGCACCTCGGGGTCGACCGCTGCCGCCCTGTCAACACAGATTGCGACCAGTCGGAGAGGTAGGAGGAGAACCACCATAAAACAGTGCCCCCCACCCCCAATCCCTCCAACCAGCGCAACATGATACCTGTTAGTCTCCTGTCTGCCTGTTGTAATGTTATAAGAGCTGTGGTGGTGCAGTGGTTAGTGTGCAGTACTGCAGGCTACTTCTGTTGGCTGCCTGAAATTTGGCAGTTCGAATCTCACCAGGCTCAAGGTTGATTCAGCCTTCCATCCTTCCGAGGTGGGTAAAATGGGGACCCAGATTGTTGGGGGCAAGATGCTGACTCTGTGAACTGCTTAGAGAGGGCTGTAAAGCACTGTAAAGTGGTATATAAGTTTAGGTTCTTTTGTTATTGCTATATTCTTTACATGGTATGTGGATCACTCCTATTTTTTTTTTTTTCTTCTGAGGCTACTAGAAGAAAAAAAATTGGCTTACTTAAAATATTTTTGAGGGCTTTTTTTTGAGAATTTTTTTTTAATTTTAAAACAAAAACAAAACATAAAACCATCCTCATTCCAAACAATTATAGACAATGGGTCGAAAGGTTCATATTCTCTTGTGCATAAATTCATTTCTAAAATACCAATTTATAACAGAAACTTATATCTTTTATAGAAAAAAAACCCCATCAGATATTTTATCTTTACATCAACCCCATATTTCATATTTCAATTACATGATTTATTATCTATCCATTGGTAAAACAAATCCCGTATCAAATAATATTGTTTTTCTTCCTGTTCTCTAATTTCAAATGTCAATTTACTCATTTCAGCGCATTCCATTATTTTCTTAATAATCTCATCATCAGTAGGTAACTTCTCTCCTTTCCAATTTTTAGCAAATACGATTCTAGTCGTTGTTAAAACGTTCACAATTAAATATTTCACTTCTCTGTTACAGTATATATTTCTGGTAAAATTCCCAATAAAAATATCCCTGGTTTAAAGTCAAAATTGTCATTTTTTCCAACCACATGTGTATCTTAGTCCAATATCTATTAGCTTTTACACATGTCCACCACATATGGTAATATGATCCTGGAGTTTGATGACACTTCCAACATTTTTCCGATTTATTCTTGAACATTCTGGCTATTCCCGTCGGGGGTAGGTTCCACCTGTAAAACATCTGATACAAATTCTCCTTATATGGTATAGACATCGTCATTTTATAAGTCTGCGACCACAATTTTTGCCATTTCTCTAAATCTATACCATAACCAACGTTTTTTCCCCATGCTATCATTGAGTCTTTAACTTGTTCTTCTTCCAATTTTACTTCTAACAAGGATCCATATAATTTTTTTATGTTTTGGAGGGCTTTAGTTGGTTTGTGTGCTACAGTGATGCCATGTGGTTGTAATCAATGGTGGGTTTCAAAAATTTTTACTACTGGTTTGTGGGCATGGCTTGGTGGGCATGGCACGGGAAGGATACTGTAAAATCTCCATTCCCTCCCCAAACCAGGGGAAGGTTACTGCAAGATCCCCATTTCCTCCTGATCAGCTGGGACTTGGGAGGCAGAGAATAGATGAGGGTGGGGCCAGTCAGAATTTTTATTACCGGTTCTCCAAATTATTCAAAATTTCTGCTACCGGTTCTCCAGAACTGGTCAGAACCTGCTGAAACCTACCTCTGGTTGTAATAGTCTGAAATGTTTTTGATGTATGGAAGTGTTATCTTTTTCATAGCCTGCATTGGCTGTGTTGTAGTGGGTTAAGTGATCAGGCACTTTTTGATAAAGTTGTGTGGTTATCCACTTGGTGGGATATATATTGTACAGGCAGAAAAAATGGCATAGCAAAAATTCATTCTGAATGCCTGTAAAAATCTAGACTTATTTCAGGGCAATTAGTAGAACCACAACAGAGTATACATTTTTCCGTATCTGTCTCCTTTTGGAAATGACATGATTTTGTATAACCATTCTAGGCCAATCTTTGAAGGAAACCTCTCTTGGCTGTCATTTTGCTTTTTTTTTTCTTTCAAAATTTTGACCTAGGAAACTGGATTTGCATTTCTTTCTCCCCGATAAAGACAGTGGTCTAATGTAATAGAAGTAAAAGAGGAGAATGGATGGGGTTTAGGGAGAATTATCTCCAAATATATGGAAAACATTTGTCTGTTATTAGAGGTAAAAATGGAATGTCAACATTTGTCATGAAAAATTAAAATGAAACAGAAAGGCCAACAAGCCATATAAATTGGAATGTCTTAAAGAGCAAGATTAAATTATTCTCTGTATGCAAATCCCAAGTCCCAAGTTTGGGAATTGAATTAAGGTCAGTTTTACGGACACTTCATTTAGCTTTCGTCTGTCAGTCAGAATACACAGAGTATAATTAAAATGACATCTCTTACTCCCAATGGCGAAAAGGATAAGCAAGATTCTGCTTCTGGAAGAGGCATTAGAAGATTATATAATAGTTTATACTTAATTATTTAAATGCCAGGCATAAGTACAGAATGGCGAGGCAAATAAAAACAGATCGATAGAGCCTTCCACCTACAAAAAAGGATAAACATTTGAAAAGGCAAATTAATGCTATTTTAATGTCAAGATCTGAGCAGGAAGACATATTGGTTTCCATATAATGTTCTCAGCTGAAAACCTTAGTCAAACACTTTATATGCTATGCCAGGGGTGTCAAACTCATGACCTGGAGGCCAGATTCGGCCCACAGGGTGCTTAGATTTGGCCCATAGGGCCATCCTAGAAACAGCACAGTGCCTCTGCCAACAAAAATGAAGCTTGCGAGGGTCATACGCGGCCTTCTCGAGTTCTGTTTTTCCTGGCAGAGGGTTGCAGGACCAGGAGTGGTATTGACTTACCTTCACTACCAGTTTACAAATTTGAGTGCATGCATGCTCACTTCGCTCATGCGCAATTCCTCTGAGCATGTGCAGGACCTTCTGCGCATGCGCAGAGCATCAAAAACGGGATGTGATGACATCCGGGTGGGTGGTGGAGCCTCCTGCAGCCTCAGCTACTGGTTCACCTGAACCGGATAGAGCCAGCTGAATACCACCACTGTGCAGGACGGCGTTGCAAAACCGAAGCTTGGGAGCCTGTTTTCACTGGCAGAGCACTCAAGCCACCACAGGCACACACCTCCGACATGAGTGACATCATGCTGGCCACACCCACCCTGGCCATGCCACTTGGGCCTGCCAAGGTCGAACACTACCCTGATGTGGCCCTCAATGAAATCAAGTTTGACACCCCTGTGCAGGGGTGCGTTTCCCGACTCCGGGGAATGGAGCGGATGGGTGGAGCTGCGTGGTGAAGGGCGAGCTCTGTGGCAAGGCTGGAGTCAGGGAATTGTGCATTTCCTGACTCCGGGGAATGGGGTGGGTGGGCGGGGCCTCCAGCTGCCATTGTTACTGGTTCTCCGAACCACCGGCCATCATTGCTACCTATTTGCCCGAGCCAGTCCGAACCAGGAGCATTTCACCCCTGCCTCTGTGCTATGCCAATACTTCTCTCATGTCAAGTATTTTTGAAACCCTATTGTACCCATATCTTTAAGAGTAGTGATAGCAGTGAATGCAAGCTGTGCTTTCTGAAATATGACCAAGACCCACTTAGTAAAATGCGGAGGCTGTTATGTAAAAAGAAAAACTCAGCTGGATACATTTTTATTTATTTTCTTTTTACTTTTTTAGCTTTTGGGAGAGGCATCTAGGCTATTTTTCCAATGGCAGAGGCCATTTCCAATCTAAGCTTTAATGTACTCATTCTGCATGTTACTCAATGAAAATTGGCTGGAAACTACATGTAATATTCTTTGCTGTTTGTTACCAAATTTCTGGAATGCAGTCTCAGGGATGACTGAAGCATAACTTAGGGTGGCATACAACTCCATGAATAAAATAAATAGCTGAGTGGAATAAATAATTTGAGATTCCATGAGATAACATCTAAATGCCTTTAGAGAAACAAACTGGCATTAAGCAAATGATGCTCTTAGATTTATAAAAAATATAATGGGGATATATACTCTCCTAAGCAACAACAGAATGTTTAGTGTTCAATAACAGAAAATGCATACATGCAGAGCTGCTAATTTATAGTTGCTAGGGAACACTCTGCAAACAACCAGAACAATAATAGCTTGTATTCCTTTTTGTGTGCCAGAATATCTCAGTACGATGCATTGTGAAAGCAGAAATTAAATAGATAATAAGACAATCCATTTAACCAGTATGAAACAACCTTCAATAGCACACGTTTTAAATAGACACAGATTTGAATACAATAATAGAGATGGGAAGAATAGGAAATTCAATGGAAAAAGAACATTATATTTACTCTGAATATTGCTCCTGGGGTGAAAAACGGTATAAGAAATTCTATTGATATTGCTCCGGTCCTGATCACCAAAATAAACAATGCTGGAAATGCAATATATATATGGAAGTGTTGTCAAACTTAAGTTTGGAAAAGTAATTAATAAAATGAAACAAAGTTTTAAAAGTTCAAGTTCTATTGCAACCTACAATATTTTTATTAAATCTTGATCAACTATGCATTTCTTCTGAGTAGACTGAACAAGCGTTGTATACGTTAACTGCTGCTTTGGTTTGATATGCTTTCTATTGAAGGGAATTTTTCCCTCAGAAAATGGCTACTGAAGTTGGTTCAAAATCCAAAATAAGTTTGTAGGAATAAGTTGATAGGAAGGAAGGAAGGAAGGAAGGAAGGAAGGAAGGAAGGAAGGAAGGAAGGAAGGAAGGAAGGAAAGAGAGGGAGAGAGGTGGGAAGGTTGGGGCAGAAGGCATTATTTCAATATTCATATCAGGAAATTATGAAGATTTACCTAAGCAAGATAGTAATAGCAATAGCTAAGTATACTTGTATACTTACACTTATATACTGCTTCACAGTGCTTTATAGCCCACTCTAAGCAGTTTACAAAGTCAGCATTTTGCCTCCAACAACTTGGATCCTCATTTTACCCACCTCGGAAGTATGGAAGGCTGAGTCAACCTTGAGCCCGATGAGAGTCAAACTGCCAAATTTCAGGCAGCCGGCAGGCAGCAAAAGTAGCCTGCAGTACTGCACTCTAACCACTGCATCACCACTGAGATGATATCTCAGGTGACATTTTGTGGCTCTCATTACACATAACAAGTCCCTTCCTGATAATCTCACAAGTATGGTAGTGAAGGGAATTTGACAGTTCACTGAAACCTTAAATTGCATTTTTTTAAAAAAGAAATCTCACTTAATTTGAAGGATAGAGCTGCAGACTGCTATTTAAGGACAGGACTTATTTAAGACTTTTCATTTAAGCACTTGCTTTAATTGAATCTGTTGGGTATCTTCATTTGCACTGCTCTTCACTGATAGAAGCCTATTCACTTGCCATGCACAGGAAAAGTACTATTAGATGATTTCCCATTTAGAGTTGAGAAAGTAATTGTTAGCACTCACTTTCTGAGATTGTATTTTTTCCCCAATAAATCCCAAAGTTATTGTTTAATTGGCAAGTGACATAGCTATGGACATTCTGCTCATAGTGTATTGTTTCTTAATTTTTTGTGGACAGTTGTATGAAAGAAGAAGCAAATGAATAATGTGTGGGATAAGGGAGATAACATTTTAACTAGGTTGCTGGTGATAATGTAGCGGGAAAACCCACTTTCCCAAATGCAGGAGACAAGACCACAAAAGTTGGAGAACACAGCTTTATTTGCTAGCAAAGGTTTGGAGCATTCACATGTCAAATTCCGAACCCTGGGCTACGCCCAAGGTGTACCTTTTATATATTTTGCAATTCTAGCCACGCCAGAGGCGTTACACTTCTGACTCTATTTCCATATATGGGTATACCATCTGTTACTTTCCATGCACACTTCTGGTAATATGTTTCTTAATATAAGTTCGTTACAGGGATGATATAGAACATAGGTCATTAAGCTCATCAGTACATTTAACAAGTTCCTTATTTCTGTTCCTTGTACTTTCCTGAGGTTTGCAACATAACTTCTACTCCCACGTCAACACTTCTGAGAGCAACATAATACTGTGAATAATACAATACATAGATTAATATGATTTATAGTATAAGACCCTTCTGTCGCAATAACATGAGGCTGAAATAGAAGCTATGGTTTCTTCTCCTCCCTTAATAATCTTATATGGAAATAGAGGAGAAATGTTTATTTGTAGTTTTCTTGTTATCCCAGATTGCTTTTAGACAATATCACCTTTGACTTGCTGCCAATTTTCTGAATATCTCCAAACTGGTAGTCATTATTATTTCATAATTGTAATGAATGATGTAAGTGATAAAGTAATATCTACTGTAGAAAGTTAGCACCCACCCACCCTCCTAGAGAATGAAATATTTTGGGGAATATTAAAAAGGCAGAATAGAATATTTCCCCCAAAGGAGAAATAGGAAAAAAACCTTAAGGGAGGCAGAGACCAGCCCCAGTCTCCTTGCCCCAAGCTGAAACTGAGGGAACCAGCTTTTAGAAATGCAGATTTGGTAATCCATTCAGAAATACTGGGTCAGACAGATACTCCAGATAAGCAATACAATCCGGTAAGCAAAAAATTGACAAGATTAGCTCAGACAAACACCTAGGACAGTGATGGCTAACCTTTTTGCCATCGTGTGCCGAAAGCAGGGGGAAAGCGGTGGGGTCACACGCACGCGTGCCCACATCCATAACTCTATGCTCCCTGCCTCCCCTTGCTCCCCCCGCTTTTGGCACATGATGGCCCGGTGGGCCCGGTAGGCCTGTTTTTTTACTCTCCCCAGGCTCCAGAGCCTTTTTAGGAGGCTGGGGAGGACAAAAACAGCCTTCACCACACACCCCAGAGGCCCTCCGGCGGCCAGAAACAATGTGTTTCCTGACTTCTGGTGGGCCCGGAAGGCCTGAAAATCAGCTGGCTGGCGCACGCATGCGTGCCGGAGCTGAGCTCACGTGCCCACCAATATGGCTCCATGTGCCACCTGTGGCACCCGTGCCATAGGTTCGCCATCACGGACCTAGGATTTGCATTTCCCCTTCTGCCTATAGAGCCAGCCATCACCCCATAGGAATCTGACAACCTCCAATAGAATATTAAAGGACACGTTCTTCTATAGGAACATGAATACAAAGCCCAAAGAAGGTATAAAACCCCACCCAGTCTCAAATCCATTTTGTCAGCTGTCCCAGAACTGCACGCTGTGTGTGTGTTGGTTCTGTTCACAAATAAACAGAATTTTATTTGTGAACAGAACCAACAATTAAGAACCAGATGTCAATTAAGAACCAGATGTAATATTTGAACTAATATGTAGCATGCTATTATTCCCACAATATGGCAGAGTTTCATTGAACTGAAAAGAAGGCTAGGGGAGACAAAGAGTTTCACTTAATTTAAAAGAAGGCCAGAGGAGATGAGCTTTGTTGCTTATACTTGAATTGCACTGAAAAGAAACAAACAAAAAATCTTTGGTTTAGTCATGGTCATTATCAAATGTTGTATCATGACCTTAATCTTTTGATCAGAAAGAATGGAATTTCAGGGCCTTTCCCATTGTTGTTCTTCTTTATATCTAGAGGATGTTTATATCAGGGAGAAAAAAACCCACCCTCTCTACTAAAGTTTGCTTCTATTGTCTCTGTTGCTAGTGTTGGAAGAAATGTCCATCTGGGTTCAGTTCCAAGCGGGAAGAAAGACACTGGAAACATGGAGGCTGCTTGGAAAGATGGTTTTTAATGGTGGACAGGACCACAAGGTTTGAGGTCCTGGGCAGAAAAGCACATGGTTAAGAGAGAGAGAGAGAGAGATTTATACCCTCTGTTCAGCTTTGAATTTGAGCTTGTGTTCTAATTGGTTGTCAGACTCCCATGGGGCCATGCAGGGATAACTTTGTAAGTTGTCTTTTGAGTCCCAGGCTTGGTTGATTCTTGCTGGGTGATGATGTAATGAAAGGGCATTGGGCAATTCCTCCTATGGCTCTGCCTGAAGGAGGTAGATCTTTGTTATGTAGAATAGACTGGCCCAGACCTTAATGGCCCATTGATAAAGATGTGGGTGGATGGATGGGTGGGGAGCTAAATTTTGTCTCCCTTTTGGGGAAATATTCTGCCCTTTTAATATTTCCTAAAATATCTCATTTTTGTAGGAGAGGGGTGAATGCTTGCTTCCTACACCAGATACCATAATCTCTGGGCTAAGGAGTGTTAAAAGCCTGACAGATTTTCCTACTGTCAGAATAAGAGGAGAAATGTGGTACTGGTAAGAATATTATTATTAAGGTATCTTTGTCTCCTGATTAGGTGCAAATGGGACTGGCCCTCAGCTATGCAGGAGTGAAGCAGTACCAACAATTAAATGATTGACACCCCTGTGAACTATTGAAAATCCAGATTTATTCTCCAAATAGACAGCTGTATTCT
This sequence comes from Masticophis lateralis, assembly GCA_030761175.1. NCBI lineage: Eukaryota > Metazoa > Chordata > Lepidosauria > Squamata > Colubridae > Masticophis > Masticophis lateralis. Next base: position 113,070,027 of record JAUDYJ010000004.1, on the reverse strand, counting down.
GAATTAAGCACTACAATATGCTTCACAAGGAGATCGTTAATATAATTTATTGCCTGGTAGGGAACAATAAAAGGTACTGTTCATCTAGAGTGGGGAAGTGTTGATGAAAATTATGTTATACAATGATTTAATGCCATCTAGAAATACAGTGAGCTCTTCGTTAAGAAAGAATCTCCAAATTGTGAACATAAGTAGCACCAAGTGCCAGATGAAAAAAAAAAAAAAAAAAAAACTTAAAAGTTCACTGGCAGTAGCAGTTCTGTATCATCAAATGTTATTGTCAATTTTCTGCGGAATAAATGGATAATTTGATGAAAAGCCATCTTCATCTCTTCAAGGTAGTACTTACTCTTAGGGCCGTCACTGATTAAAGAAATCATACTTCGCACATCCTAGGATTTTTAATTGATTGATTACATCTGCATGAATTTACATATGAATAAATGAAGATGGGAAAAAATGATTTCAGTGAAATGCAGTCAACTGCAGATGAGATTTTTTTTTTAAGGAAAGAGAAAGGCGGGGGAGAAATAGCTTCTGCAGGATGAAACTTGCCATCTTTAGTTTTAGAAAACATCTGAATCCATAAGAAGTCTTCTAAAACAAACCAAACCAAAATGTATTTGTTAATCAAAGCACATTTTTAACTTGATCAATTATCTGTTGCATTAATGCTGCTGAACCTATGGCTTAGTCTTCAACATCCAGATATGAAAGTGAAGCTAACTTTCTACGATATCCAGATATCATAGAAAGTTAGCACCTACCCCTCTCCTAGAAGAATGAAATATTTTGAGAAATATTAAAAAAGGTAGAATATTATATTTCCCTGGATGAGAAATGGAGAAACATGTTTTTTTTAAAGCAGCTTAACCTTTTCTTAATAGCTCTCAGCAGATGTCAGCACTTAAGAGATAAAGAGCTTATTTGAAAGAAGCCAAGTATCTAGGTAGCTCTATTCATAGGCAAAAATTCCCTGCAACAAGGTCTGAATAAAGGTAAGATTAGCCCTCAGCCATAATAGGAATTGCCCAATGCTCCTTAATTCCATCAGCAGTCCAAACTTCAACCAAATTTGGGAGCTCAGACAACCTACAGAGCCAGCTATGACCCCTACATAACCTCTATATGGCACCATGGGAGTCTGACAACAGCCAATAGAATACATATTCTTGCACAGGAACAGGACGTTCAAGTGCAAAGCCGAGAAAAGGTATAAAAGCCACCCAGTCTCAATTCCATGGGGTCAGCTGCCCAGAATCACACGTGCTTGGTGGTTCTGCTTCATCAATAAATGGACCCTCTTTGCAATCAGCCTCCAGCATCCATTTTGTCTCCAGTGCTTTTCTCCCAGCTTGGAACTGAACCAGATGGATATTTCTTCCAACAGTATCTACTGTAGCAGAATAACAGAATAACAGAGGTGGAAAGGACCTTGGAGGTCTTCTAGTCCAACCCCCTGCTCAAACAAGAACTCATCACAAACTCATCACATACCAGTGATGGCGAACCTTTTTGCCGTCGTGTGCCAAAAGTGAGGGAAGCAGGGGGGGGGGTCACATGTGTGCATGCCGATACCCATAATTCAATGTGCCTCACTCCCCCACACACATGCACACACGACACGCCCCCCCCCCGTGGTCCCCCCGCTTTTGGCACGTGATATCCCGGTGGGCCTGGTAGGCCCATTTTTCACCCTCCTCAGGCTCCAGAGGGGGAGGGTGAAAACAGACTTCCCTACCCACCTGGAGGCCTTCCGGAGGTCGGAAATGGCCCGTTTGCTGACTTCTGGTGGGCCCAGAAGGCCCAAACATCAGCTGGCCGGTGCTGAACTAGAGCAAAGCTCGCATGCCCACTGATATGGCTCTGCGTGCCATAAGTTCGCCATCACGGCCCTATACCATTCCAGACAAGTGGCTGTCTGGTCTCTTCTTAAAAGGCTCCAATGGATGCAGCACCCACAATTTCCAAAGGCAAGCCATTACACTGGTTAATTGTTCTCAGATTAGGAAATTTCTCCTTCGTTCTAGGTTGCCTCTTTCCTTGATTAGTTTCCATCCATTGTTTCTTGTCTTGCCTTCTGGTGCTTTGGCTGACCACTTCTTTGTGGCAGCCCAGTCTTGGAACACTGCTATCATGTTTTTCTTTTTACCTGACTAGACAAACCCAATTCCTGAAACCGTTCTTCATATATTTTAGTATGTTTCTTAAATTTATTTATTTTTATTCGGTTTCTATATCGCTCTTCTATTCAGCCAAACACGTATCCTGTTTGACAACAGCTTCTGTGATGCCCTATGCATAATGGAATGCATTATGAATCCATTAGGAAAATGTTTGAATGGCTGGCAAGTTTAGCATTTCTACATATATACGCATACGTGTATTGTGCAAATATAAAAGGTGTTGTTTAAAGAAATTTAAACCATGCTCTTATTTTCAGAGTTGCTTTGAGATAAAGAGCACATAAAGAGGCAGCATATGCAATTAGAGTAGGACTTTTGAAAGAAAAAGGAAAAATAAGAAACTGAGCAATTGAGGTAAATAAATTGAGAATGCATTAGTATTTTTCTCTTTCTCTTTTCCCCCATTTGCTTAACTTTCGCACAGAAAAAGCTCAGAGTATAGCTGTTTTATATATATATATATATATATATATATATATATATATATATATATATTTGTTTTCTGAGGTTTTCGCGGGTGTTTGTTTGTAGGTCTTTGGTTATTCGGGTCTTCTCCCGCGTAGAATTGGAAGTATCTTGGCGACGTTTCGACGAAGTCTCATTCGTCATCTTCAGGCTGGTGTTCTCGGCTTCGTTCTTTGCTCCTGGAAGAATGAAGCCGAGAACACCAGCCTGAAGATGACGAATGAGACTTCGTCGAAACGTCGCCAAGATACTTCCAATTCTACGCGGGAGAAGACCCGAATAACCAAAGACCTACATATATATATATATATATATATATATATATATATATATATATATATTTATTTATTTATTTATATATATTTATATATATGTTAATGTTGTCCTAAAAGAACTCATTGTGGTATATATAGCACTTCGTTTTGTTGGCAGCCATGTAAATAAAATCTGGTTTACAATCTGTTTGAGGAGCCTATAAAAACAAATTGGCATTCGTGATAAAGAAAGGTTGTATTCCATAACTCAGAATTCAAATTGCAATTGGCTTCATTTAAGTCATCAGAAAATATATAACTAAGCGATGTAAAATGTATTCTCCCTAAAGGGCACCAAGATTTTCTCAATACATACTTTATTTAAATGCTTAGGAATTAATCATCATATGTTTACTGAAAAGTAAACTGATAGAATTTGTCACTGTTTAATATTATGACAATAATTTAAAATCACATTAAAGTAAGTTAGAATAAAGTAAGATATACTCATCAAATTAATATTTACTTACTAAGTTAAAACATTGATATAGCTGCCTGTCTTTGGCAGCTCCCAATCAAACAATGACTAATATAGTTGGATATAATCTGATATGGATAGTATGCATAATACCACCATCCCTCCACACACAAACTTTAAATTTCAGAAGAGTTTTATAACTTTAGCAGATGCTATCTCAAGCAATTGCTTCTTAAATATCAAACACAGTGCTGTCTGCAGTAAATATTTAGCTTCTGTAATATTATGTTTGCATATTTCTGCAACTAAAGAGAGAGTATACTACTGTAAACACTTTGATCTCCACATTTTTTTTTGAGGGTGTGAATGAGGAACACACTAACCACTAAGGGTAAAAATCGAAATGATGATCCATTGGTTTTGAAGCAGTTCTCTTATTTGCATCAGAAAATGATATTCACAGAGAATAGCTTGACTAGGTGGCTCAATGGCTAAGAAACTGAGCTTGTCGATCAGAAAGTTGACAGTTTGGTTCAAATCCCTAGTACAGGTCTCCTGCGTAAGCAGAGCCTAGATGAACTCCAGGGTCCCTCCCAATTCTCTTACTGTTAAAGAACGTTGCCTCACACAATTGGTCATGTATCAAGTTTGATCATTGGCTTTGATGCTGTATTTTTGCATCTTCAATATTTTACATTGATCCCTCCAGATCTTCTGTCACAAGAAATAAGTTGGTTATACCAGTGGGGAAATCCATTTTTTTTTTACTACCGGCTCTGTGGGCGTGGCTTGATGGGCATGGTATGGCTTGGTGGGGGTGGCAGGGGAAGGATACTGCAAAATCTCCATTCCCACCCTACTCTGGGGCCAGCCAGAGGTGGTATTTACCGGTTCTCCGAACTGTTCAAAATTTCCGCTGCCAGTTCTTCGGAACCTGTCAGAATCTGCTGGATTTCAGCCCTGGGTTATGCCTTCCATTCTGAGAATTTGGAGTAGGAATGAAAATAGAACAAGCCATGCATTTTAAGTGAAAAAGCAAATCATCATATTTTCTGATATTCCGAGTCTTGCTCTGAAAGTTTTATTGAATTCAGGGCCGTGTCAATTCATATTACTGGATGATGAGGAAATTAATGTTTCACCAGGAGCCAAGCTCAACTCGAGGGAATCTTTACCTTGTAAGGAAAGGGAAGGACGGCAAGGGGAAGCTGCCAGGAGCAGAGTCAGCAGTTCTAATACATATTTGAAAAGGAGTATTTGTAAAACCTTTTTATTGCTTCTCAATAGGGAATGTCATTAGCTGGCTGGAATCACTGATAGATGCTGCGTGATAAAACTGCTGTTACGGGGACTTTGCATGCTGGTGTTGAGCATGTGTATTTATTTGGTATATCAAATCTTCCTCTTCTTTCTGAGCACAAAGACATTATAGAATATGCTTCTGTAAGATATTTTCAGCAAAACTGCCATCACATTACTAATGTTCTGAGTTATCAAAACACTGTATGGGATATACCTCTGGAATTGGGGTGATAATATCATTAGATCACTAAGGGGAATTCAGGGGAATATTTCAGGGCACTCTTTAGCAAAATTAGCTTTTTTAAAATAATTAGAAAAATGAACCCAGATTTCTGGGCGTCACAGATGATTCAGAATGTTTGGTACTCTTCATCAAGTGGGAATTAAACAAGAGAGCTTCATTCTGAAGAATTGGGTTTTGGAATGGGCATCTGAATGTGGATTTACAGTAGGTAGCAAAGGTGGACTCTATAGGATTATCCATTATAGAATATAGAACACCAGGACTGTAGGTATGACTGGAAAACCAATAAATAGATTATAGATTAGATAGATAGATAGATAGATAGATAGATAGATAGATAGATGATAGATAGATAGATAGATAGATAGATAGATAGATAGATAGATACCATGTTTCTCCTAAAACATGACCCACCCCAAAAAGAAGGCTCAGCACTGTTTTGTGCGCATAAATTAAAATTAAGCCCTACCCCCAAAATTTGGCCCTATTTTTTTCGTCGGGCCCTGAAAACTCATCTCTTTCAGCTTGCTGGTCTAGCCTAACCCTGCTGAATTTTTAAGATCTGTATTATAGGTTTGGGTATTTTAAATATTTAATGGTTAATGGTTTTAATTTTTAGCCAAAGTTATATGCTTTTTTTAAAAGAAATTGTTTAACTTTTGTGTACTATTTTTATTTGGCTGTTCACCGCCCTGAGTCCGCAAGGAGAAGGGCGGTATACAAATCTAAACAAATAAAATAAATAAATAAATAAATAAATAAATAAATATTTAGGGACATGCATGGCAGGGGTGGGTTCTAAAGTTTTTTACTACCAGTTCTGTGGGCATGGCTTATTTTGTGGGTGTGGCTTAATGGTCATATGACAATTATTTAGGATTTAGCAGCAGTTCTGGTCTACCAGGCTTTTAACTGCTTGCAGAGTTGTACCGATCTACCTATTTATTTTTTGCAGGCATTGGTCTACCCATTTATTTTTGCAGGCACCGGTCTACTCATTTGTTTTCTTTTAACACTGATCAGCTGTAGGGTGGCCCTTTGAAGCCCCATGGCAAGAGTTTAAACAGTTTTTTTCCCAGCTGGGACTCAGAAGGCAGCAATAGATTGGGGATGGGGCCAAATAAAAGGTAAGAATAACACGGGGGGTGGGGGAGCGGGGAGTTCCCCAGAACCAGTTCGGTGACATCATATCATCACCGCTACTGGGTCGGCGGAACCGTGTGGAACCGGGAAGAACCCACCACTGATGTATGGCCAGGCTTGCCGAAGTGGATGATGGCAGGCTTTTTCAGGTGGACGGCTACAGCTGGAGTGACCGTTAAAGGTAAGCAGGGGTGCATGGGTCGCATCGCTAGGTCTTTTCGGCCATGAAAGAAGCAGTCCGGTGGCAAGCCAGGCACCTGGGGAAAAATTAAGACACCCCTCGAAAAGAAGTCCTAGCCGTTTTTTCAGGGGTCAAAAGAAAATAAGACCCAGTTGTATTTTCGAAGAAACACAGTAGATAGATGACAGATTTATAGAAGATAGATAGATAGAAGATATACACAGAGAGAGAGAAAGAGCGGTGGGATTCACATACCTTTCCTACCGGTTTGCAAATGTAAGTGCGCGCACAAACATACTCACTTCACTCACATGTGTCTTATCTGTACATGTGCACAGCCTTCTGCACATGCTCAGTGCTTGCTCATTACGTCCAGGCAGGTAGGTGGAGCCTCCCGCAGTCGCTACTACCGGTTCACCCAATTCAGAGAGAACCGGCTGATTCCCACCACTGGAGAGAGAGAATATATGGCAGATGAAATAGATAATACATAAATGACAGATAGATAGATAGATAGATAGATAGACAGACAGACAGACAGACAGACAGATAGAATAGAGTAATAGCAAATTGCAAATATAGCTATATGATTGTGTACAGCTAATTAACTTGATTGTGTACAGCTAATTAACTATGCTGAGCTCAATAGAATCTTTGCATATGCCCAATACAAATAAATAAATAAATAAATGAATGAATGAATGAATGAATGAATGAATAAATAAATAAATAAATAAATAACAATAGGCAAAGCAAACTATAGATACACGAAAAATGTTTATTTGATTTATTTCACCAATCATTCAGGACCTCAACAATTAGGGGAATGTTTAAATCTTGAGAAAAAAGAGCGGGGGAGAATTCTATTTTTTTTTTTATTCTACCAGTAAAATGTCAAGCATAAGTATAATGGGTTCCCCGATCCACCCCTTTTTAACTGATCTAGACATGTAAAAACACACAATGATTGTAATGTGAATAGTTCTAGAGGAAAATGCCATATGTTTATCCCATACAGTATATTTTTATCTGCTATAATGTCTGGTGTTTAGACTGTGCCTCGTGTAGTCAAACCTGTCTGATGCAGAATTAATTGCAAAAGAAAAAAAAAGTTATTCAAGGATGTCACAAATATATAAAACTAGTATTTCCTCCGAGAAATCCATAGAAGGTAATAACTAGCAGAATAAAGGACAAACAATAGCTGTAAGTACATTAGTGAGATTATACTAATGGAGTCATCGATTCTCAGCCATCAAAAGTATTCATCTGCCCTGCCTTACAGTTAGAAGGCTTAAATTTCATAACTCATAATTCCACAATAAATTTAAAACCATATTATAAGTAATTTAAATGCATACGGACATTCTGTGTCAGTTGAAGCATATATTTGTAGCTCTGAGAACAAATATTGCAAAATAAAACACACATACACACGTATACACACCCAAAATATTTTTCTCTGATTGAGGCAACCAGATTCTACAGTTGCCTTAAACCAACATCATTCTTTACCAAGCAATGGAATTGGCTGATTGATGCCATTTAGTGAGGTGACTCAGATAATTGGCATGCAAATGACAGTAATATAAGTAATACATTATGGATAGAAAACACCACTGCATCTCTCTCTCTCCCTCTCCCTCTCCTTTTCCCTCTCTCTGTCTCACACGCATATCTATTTATCATCTATTTATCATCTATCATTTATCTATCTATCTATCTATCTATCTATCTATCTATCTATCTATCTATCTATCTATCTATCTATCTATCCATCCATCCATCCATCCATCCATCCATCCATCCATCCATCCATCCATTCCTCTGTCTGTCTGTCTGTCTGTCTGTCTGTCTGTCTGTCTGTCTGTCTATCTATCTATCTATCTATCTATCTATCTATCTATCTATCTATCTATCTATCTATCATCTATCATCATCTCCATCACATGTTAAACACTTTGGATGCTTTCAATGACACATCATAATTTTTTCCCCTAACTTTACTTTGCAAAAAAAATTATAATCATCCACAATTTTTACCCTTGGTCAAGGAAAAATGGATCTGGATGTGCTTTAGGGCAATATTTCTCATTAGAAAAAAAAAATAATTTCCCTATACTATTGCAGTCTCGTTTAGCCTGTTGCATTATATACGTTAAACCATGCCATTTGAAAGACTGCAATTTACAGTTCTTGAGAGGTAATTTGTAAATATAATATTTTTGAGCCTGCTTAGGGGCAGAAGTAGTGTATGATGAAATTTCAATCAGAATACAGTTTGAAATGATCTGAAATACTATCTTTCATTCCAATAAATTCAGCTCTAGCTATTAATCCTGGAAGGCCAGGAGGCAAAATAATATATTTATAGACAGTCAATTTATCTATTGAATCCTGATTTGTTTTTTTTCCTAAGCCTCCTAAAGATAGCAAAGAATGTAGATCCAGATATGTCTGTCTGTCTGTCTCTTATATCTAACTATCATTTCTCCCTCTCTCTCTTCTGTCCCAACTACATCTTAGTCTGTCTTCAGCTTGACATGCGGCTAAACCCACCTATCCTCCAATAAAACAGACCATGTGCATAGATATGAATGCTTTATTGAAAGAACAGGATATGGAGAAACTGGAAAAAACAAGGATACATAAAATCAGAACCAAATACAAGATAGGCAGTATTGGGTTACTGATGAACGTAACAATCGATAAATACAAGCAGTTTGGATCTCACCAGCGATGGTCTGTATGTGTGGGATGTGGGTTTGTATCCTTGGATGACCATGTGCCACAGATTAAGATGGATTCTTCTTTGTGCTTCTGCCTTCTCCAAATGCTAAAGGAAATGGAGTCTGGCTTCGCAGCATGCACTTGTTTTGAGAGTGCAGGCTGATGGGTAATGGGGTGAGGTCAGCTTCGAACAGTATATTGGGTATTTGTCTTTCCAGCCACTAGATGGGGCTAGAGGGTAACAACAGTATATAAAGTTAAATGGTGTGACATGACTCTATCTATCTATCTATCTCTCTATCTATCTATCTATCCATCCATCCATCCATCCATCCATCCATCCATCCATCCATCCATCCATCTATCTATCTATCTATCTATCTATCTATCTATCTATCTATCCCTCCCTCCCTCCCTCCCTCCCTCTCTCCCTCCCTCTATCTATCTATTTATCTATCTATCTGATGCACCAATATTCCATACAATCAGGATATCAAAGGAAGTACATTTGTGAACACTTTTGTTCATACATACATTTCCATGCAGACGCTCACGCTCATTTGCACACACACGCATTATCTTCCTACTTAAGGAAAATGTATGACTTGAGAGAATGCCAATGTTTCAAAACTTCTGAAGAACTTTAGGGAAATGTAGATAAACAACCACCAATTCTCTGCAACATTTGTTTGTTTGACTTATATCCTGCCTTTTTATTCTAGAGAAATGCAAATGATGCTAACAAAACAAGCTGTAGAACATATATTATTAAACAGAGGTGTAAGTGGAAGAACATGGGATCACTGTTTAGCATTCTCATATCTAGGGCACCAAATTATCCTTGAATATTCTCAGAGAGCATATTATTCAGATTTGTAGTAGTGAGTCTGTTATTGTTTTTCACTACCTTCTCTTCTCATTGATTCCATACAGATTGTCGTTGTTAGTTGCAAAGTCATGTCCGACCCATCGCAACCCCATGGACAATGTTTCTCCAGGCCTTCCTGTCCTCTACCATCCCCTGAAGTCCATTTAAACTCATGCCTACTGCTTCAGTGACTCCATCCAGCCACCTCATTCTCTGTCATCCCCTTCTACTTTTGCCCTCAATCGTTCCTAGCATTAGGCTCTTCTCCAGTGACTCCTTCCTTCTCATTAGGTGGCCAAAGTATTTGAGTTTCATCTTCAGGATCTGGCCTTCTAAAGAGCAGTCAGGGTTGATCTCCTCTAGGACTGACCAGTTTGCTCACCTTGCAATCCAAGGGACTGGCAGGAGTCTTCTTCAACACCATAGTTCAAAGGCCTCAATTCTTTGGCTCTCAGCCTTTCTTATGGTCCAACTTTCACAGCCATACATTGCAACTGGGAAAACCATGGCCTTGACTATACACACTTTTGTTGGCAGGGTGATGTCTCTGCTTTTTGGAATGCTGTCTATATTTGCCATAGCTTTCCTCCCCAGGAGTAAATGTCTTTTAATTTCTTGGCTGCAGTCCCTATCTACGGTGATCTTGGAGCTCAGGAAAATAAAATTTGTCACCACCTCCATTTCTTCCCCATCCATTGCCAGGAATTGAGAGGGCTGGATGCCATTATCTTAGTTTTTTTTTAATGTTGAGTTTCAAGCCAACTTTTACACTCTCCTTCATCCGCATCAAGAGGTGTTATCTATATTCACATAGATAGCAATAGCATTTAGATTTATATACGACTTCATAGTGCTTTACAACACTCTCTAAATGGTTTACAGAGTCAGCATATTGCCCCCAACAATCTGGGTCCTTGTTTTAGCAACCTCGTAAGGATGGAAGGCTGAATCAACCTTGAACTGGCCAGGATTGAACTCCTGGCAGTGGGTAGAGTCAGCTTGCAGTATTGAATTCTAACCATTGCCACCACAACTCTGGTGATGATGCACTGACAATCAACATCTTTAAGGCAGAGGAGCTGTCATCATAGAGACTGGAATTTATGTGGAAAATTGGATGAATAAGGAGTTGTTGTATACATAATTTTAAACACTACTTACCCAGATCTTTTCAGACAGATAATTCTCTATGGTTCTATTTGCCCCATTTCAAAAACAGTATCATTTGCCATTATCCAGCTACCACTCTATAACCCAATATTGTCCCTAAGATGAAGGCAACTTGATAAATGCACTTTCAGCCTAGCATTACTATTTTTCACTGGAATTTAAACATCTTTCAAGGAAGTCATTTTTGTAAACTAAATTGCATACATTCTTAAGTAATTCAAAAGCCAGGGGATGATTGATGAAACAATGTACTTCCCATAAACTCTTTGAATACTGCATGGAATGTGGACGATAAACTTGTCCATCTCTTTTTGAAACTTGATTCAACAGAATTAAATTTCCTAAGGGCTGTTATCATTCTTGTCAAGGACACAAGTCTTTAGTACCTTTCTTTCTTGTGGCATATTATATATTTCTGCTCAAAATATAGCTAATGTTTTTAATGAATTCATAGATGAGTAGTCCCAATCGTTATTAGAGAGTCTGCATAGTAGTTCGATAGAAATTCATAAGGGTGTTTTGAGATTTATAAGTGGCGTATAGACAACCCCATACAGAATACATGCATTTTGAGAGCTATCACTCTCTTCATTTCCTGAATATATTAGTGTTTTAAATATTCTTGAGAAGAAAAAATGATACCTAATATAATTTACAGAATACAGGCTATAGAAAATATCTTATCAACCTGGGATCTATCTGGACAGAAACGTATTTGCTTTGAAATAGTAGAAAATGCTTGTAGCTCAGGTTTTAGATTTTGGCAATGGTTGAAATGGAATAAATCTTGAATATTTTGGAACAGAAAGGTCATATGGATTTTAAAAATACAAATTCAAATATATTCCTTTTTAAAACAGAAATGAAGTGCATCAGTGCTTTTTCCTTCATTTAGTTCACAATAGGATAACTAGTGCATTTTGTATTTTTTTTAAAAAAGTTAATGAATAAACTGATCATGAAATTAAGCCAGGTAAGGAAAAGAGGATGGGATGTAATGTTGACTGTAACAGAATTATAGGAATATTTAATTGGTTTTAGAATATAGCAAATAAATTTTGGCAGTGGTTGGCTCTCCAAGTTTGTTTCAATTTAGCTTCTGAATGTTTTGTTACCAGAGTTATCATTAACAGGATTTTCTTGTCCTATTCTCCTTAGCTTACAAGACAGTGATGAAATCCAAAAATTTTTACTGCAGGTTCTGTGGGCGTGGCTTGGTGGGCATGGTTTGGTGGGCGTGGAAGGGGAAGGATATGCAAAATCTCCATTCCCATCCCACTCCAGGGGAAGGATACTGCAAAATTTCCATTCTGACCCCACTCTGGGGCCAGCCAGAGGTGATATTTGAGTAGTTTCTCCGAACTACTCAAAATTTCCGCTACTGGTTCTCCGAGCTGCTCAAACATTCCACTACCGGTTCTCCAGAATCTCCTGGACTTCACCCCTGTTACAAAACATTTATAAGCTAAGGAGAATAGGACAAGAAAATCCTGCTGATGATGTTTCCTAGTCTGTTAATGAAATGTTCAAAAGCTAAATTGAAACAAGCTTGGAGAGCAATCCACTACCAAAACTTATTTGCTATATTCTAATTCCAAACTTCAAGATCAGTTTATGCATTAACTTTTTTTTTTTAAAAAAAATACAAAATGCATTAATTAGCCTATTGTGACCTAAATGAAGAAAAAAATCACTGGTGCACTTAATTCCTTGTTTTTAAAAAAGAAATTCATTTGAATTCGTATTTTTAAAATCGATGTCTTCCTTCTGTCCCAAAATACCCTCGATTTATTCCATTTCATCCATTAAATTAATTGCATGTACATTCACATGTGTAATTGATGATCATTATCCTTTTGGGGAAGAAAGAAGAGAGGGAAATGATTTTGAAATAAAAAGTATTATTGTTTGTATATTCATGCTACACAACTTTAATTAATGTCCATTTCAAGTATATTCTTTATATTTCTTTATATTTAACTAGACTATGAAATGAAATATAACTCAGCATAAAATATTGTTTCGTATCTGAGATCTCCCAATTTCAGCCATGCAGTGTTGTGGCCCGCCAGCAGCCAGTGAAGCTGGCGGCAGACTCGGACAGTGAGGAGGTTGGGGAGGAACATGGACTAGTCCTGGAGCCTGGGGAAGGCTCTGATGAGTGCTCTGCATGAGAGACAGAGATGGGGCCAGGCCCGTCCAATAGTTATCAGCTACCTTCAGAGTTGGAGATAAGTGGGGCTGAAGAACAGCGGGAGCCTGTTCCCGATGTACGTGCATGCGCAGAGCTGCCAGGAGAAGGGAACACTTAAGGAACAAGGGCCGACTCGGGAGTAAAGACACAGGTGGATGGTGAATGGCTCCCCCGATAGGGAATAAAAAGGAGCAAAAGGGGAGTGGAGTTTGCAGGAGACAATTAGTTCATTTCATTAGTGTGAAGATCTGTTTGTGACTCTCAGAGACTCCTTGCCAAGTATTTTCTTCTACACTATTACATTTGGAAGATATCGGCTTAGCAGCCTTGGTGGCAGCCTTTCAAGTATTAGAAGATTGCTGGTCGTTCTTTTCACCAGACTAGGTATATTCAGTTCCTGCATTTATTCTTAGTATGTTTTAGCATTTAGGCCTCTAATCATTTTTGTGGCTCTTGTCTGAACTCTTTCTAAAGTCTCAACATCATTTTTTTTTAATTTGGGGTGAGGTCTATTGGTCCTTTATTGTTCCCCCAGAGAGTCACAACATTCCCTGCTTTACAGCTGAACCGAAAGGATTCAATCTATCCCATATGATCTGGTCAATACTCATTAGGATTAGGACTTAACATGACAGGTGCACTAGCATCTTCTGTAAATGGGGAATCCCTCTTCTTTGGAATGTAGCTGCGCTGACCAGGACTAATTGAGAGAAAAAGGGAAAATAATATAGAACATTGTTTCCTCTCCTCTGTCATGCTAGATAGAAGAATTAGGTTGAAAAGTTAATGCTTTGCTTTGCCCTTTGTTTTTGAAGCTTCCAGAGAGATGCTTGTTATGCCAATTATACCTACTAAATGTGCTAAAAATGAATCTATTAGGTATTGCTTGAAGGACCTGATTTAAGATACCTTTATTGACAAAATGCACCAGAGATTGTATGTATAATACACACACACACACACACACACACACATACACACACACACAGTGTGTGTGTATCTATATGTATATCTATCTCTATTTCTATCTATCCATCTATCAATCCATCCATCCATCCATCCATCCATCCATCCATCCATCCATCTATCTATCTATCTATCTATCTATCTATCTATCTATCTATCATCTATCTATCTATCGATCTAACTATCTCTGTGTGTGCACATGCTCACTTGCTATATAGACAGGAGGATTCAAAGGATGGAGAAAGGAAGAAAACCTAGTCAGAGAAAAAGGCATCAGAGCAGGGGTGAAATTCAGCAGGTTCTGACAGGTTCTGGAGAACTGGTAGCGGAAATTTTGAGTAGTTCAGAGAACCAGCAAATACCACCTCTGGCTGGCCCCAGAGTGGGGTGGGAATGGAGATTTTGCAGTATCCTTCCCCAAACACGCCCACCAAGCCACATCATGCCCCCAAGCCACACCCACAAAACCAATAGTAAAAAAAAATTGAATTCCACCACTGCATCAGAGCATCTTCACATTATACCTGCATACAAAGCAAACTACAGAACAAAATAGGTTACCTTATGTATGGACAGATGCAAAAGAAGTCAAACTTGGAAGGCAGTTGCCTAGTTTCCTCCAGATTTTTTTTCTTTTTTAATGTCTCAAAATGCCTCCCTTGGTCTCAGCAAGACCATTTTATTTCAATTCAGACTTTATCTGAAGCAACATTCATTGCCAATTTAAGCAATAAAGCAGCTGCTCCTGGCCATACACATGTTATCATGTATTATGTGCTTTGGTAATAACATTAAGTGCCTGAATATTTCAGAGTTGTTTATGAGCAGCCTAAACTTGATAATTCTGAAGGGAAACTTAATTCCAATTCACTAAACTTCTGGCAAACCTTTGAGCATTCAAACACAGTCCTTCTATCTTTTACGTATCTTGCTGTGCAAATCAAATGTGTTAGCCCCAACATTTATATTTGTGTAAAAAAAAAGAAAAAGAAAGAAAGAAAGGCTGAGAGGGTAAGCAAACAACACAGGCTCTATATATTCCTAGAAATCCTTGCAGTCTAAATGATTATCCAGTGAATTAAAAGCCCTCCCCCCAGAATGAAAGTCTTATTATTTAAAGAGGCACTAATTTGTTAATATGAATGAGGTTCTTGCAACCAGTCCTTAACTGAACATTTCAATTTATGTAATAATGATGGTTACTGTTGAGTTCATTTTGTAAGCTAAAAGTGAAGTATAAGGGGGGAGGAGGAGGAGGAGGAAAAATATGTAATACTCCTTCCTTCTTCTGTTTTTTCCCAACAGCAATATTATATAGTGAGTTGGGCTGTGAGAGAGTGACTGGCCCAAGGTCACCCATCTTGGTGACCTTGCAATATTATATAGTGAGTTGGGCTGTGAGAGAGTGACTGGCCCAAGGTCACCCATCTAAAGTGGAACAGAACTCACCAAAATTCTCCTCGTTTTTAGCCAGGTGTCTTAACTACTAGACCAAACTTGCTTGAAATGCTCAAAATATTAATTTTGAAGTTGGGATTTTCAATATTGAAATGGTTTGTACATGCTTAGTACATTATCTGTAAAAACATAATTTATAATTGGGTTAGAGTCATAAGAATTGTTTTTCAAGGGTTGCTGATCATTATCCCGAACAGATGTGTTTATACAGATGTATGTTTGCTTTTTGACATATTCTAAGAAAAAGCCCATTTGGGTTGATTTTTTAAAAACTGATTCATATTTAGTTCATTCTTGGACATGGCTTTCTTATTTTCAAATCAAAAGCAGGGATCACCAATTGTTTCCATTTCTCAGAAGAACAAAAGCACGAGTCTATGTATACTGATTTAAAAGCAAGTTTGCTGAATGAGGTTTACAACACAATAAAACATGCTTTCGATTATTGTCCTAATTGCTTATATATCCCATTATATAATTCAATATATGAATCCACTGAGGAGGTGACACTTCATTAGCCAGAAGCTTTGCTCTTGATTTTATTGTATTTGTTTAGCAATTATGGGTTACCTTTAAGGGCAAAGGTTTCCCAAGGTGTCTTACAAGAGATTATTAGTTTCATGTATATAGCAGGATAATTCAGTTTACCTTTCATACATGGAACATTGCACTGATTCATAGTGGAGCAATTCTATTCTTCTAATCCAGGCCACTTCCACACCCCAAACTATTCTGCAGTGTCTATACCTGAATGATTTCAGTTTATATACCATTACCTATCTTGATTCTATATCCGTCTTTCCTAATTTGTTTGACCAACTACATCAGTTGAACAGTATTATAACAGGGATGGCAATATAATTTGTGCTTAGTATCTAGTCAGTTATTTTTTTTTTCTTTTTAATTGTCAAGTATCAGCTGTTGAGTTGTGCCCAACTCTGAGGGTAGTGTTCATCTTTGTTTCTTAGCTGAGGAAGCCAGCATTGTCTGGAGATGCTTCATATATCCAGCATGGCCATATGCCAAGGTGCATATAACACTGTTATGTTTCCAGTGAAATGGCACCCATTTAGCTTTCGCACTAAACTGGCAGGAGTTGAAGCAGGAACAGTAGTTCAAGTACCAGTACTCTGTTCACATGATAGGGAGGGAGGGAGGGAGGGAGGGGGAGGAAGGGAAAGGAAGGAAAGGAGAGAGGAAGGAAGGCAGAGAGGAAGGGAGGGAGGGAAAGGAAGAAAAAGAAGGAAGGAAAGAAAGGAGAGAGAAAGGGAGGGAGGGAGGGAAAGGAAGAAAGAGGGAGGGAAGGAAGGAAGGAGGGAGGGAGGGAGGGGGAGGAAGGGAAAGGAAGGAAAGGAGAGAGGAAGGAAGGGAGAGAGGAAGGGAGGGAGGGAAAGGAAGGTAGGAAAGGAGAGAGGAAGGGAGGGAGGGAGGGAAAGGAAGAAAGAGGGAGGGAGGGAAGGAGGGAGGGAGGGAGGAGGGTGGGAAGGAAATGAAGGAAGGGAGGGAGGGAGAGGAAGGAAGGGAGAGAGGAATAAAGGGGGAGGGAGGAAAAGGAAGGGGGAGAGAGAGAAAGAGAAGGAAGGGACAGTGGGAGAGAGGGAGGCAGGAAGCAAAGGAAGGAAGGAAGGAAGGAAGGAAGGAAGGAAGGAAGGAAGGAAGGAAGGAAGGAAGGAAGGAAGGAAGGAAGGAAGGAAGGAAGGAAGGAAGGAAGGAAGGAAGGAAGTTTCAGTGCTCCCTTAAAATTTTTGGCAATTTGCAATGTAAGTTTGGCAGGAGAGCACAAACCCGCCCTTTAAAAAAAAGGCAGCAGTACATTCCTCATAGAGGAGTTTTAACCGCTCTCTTGAGTATTCTCTAACGTATCAGAAAGTAATAAGAAAGCTCAGAATTTATTGCCAGTGAAATCTTCCAGCTACATTATCTAAACCATTTCAGGGGCTCATCTCACTCAATCCCCACCACCATCATCTTCATTGTCATGTTGTGTTTGTCTGGAAGACTTCTCAATTTACGGTGCGCTTCCTCTATTGCTATGTTCCATTATCTGTGAAACTTTTTCCTAATAATAGAAAGATATAGGAATGTCAATAGTCTAAAAATCAAACAAGGCATAAGCAGTAGGTAGCTGAAACAGTCAGATGTGGGGGGAGGAGGGTTGGGGAGGAGAAAGAGTTTATGTATGATGTCTAATAAAAAATATCACACTACTAAATGCATCCTGAATGCAACATCATGGACTTGTAAAAAAAAAATCATTTAAATTCAACATTAAAATAACAACGCACCAATTAAATTGTTTCCTATAAAATCTAAAAACATTTGAAGCACTAACATATATTCAAACACTTTTGTTTCAAACAGAGAGAATGCTAGCTAGTCCTTATCATATTAGAAAGAGAGAGAAGAAAGAGAGTCTGAGTGAAAGACAGAGATGATTTTAGACTAATTATTTATCCTTTATCTTTTGGCTACAAACATACAAAAGCGCACGCATACAGAAATGGAGAAGTGTTATTGTTCTGGAAAAAGCATTTGCAATCAGAAAATCTATGACTTGATTGCATAGCATTACCACAATTTTAATAACAAACCGCAGAGCGTCTTTGCTTCTGGACATGAAAGCTTAGTTGCAAATAAGTGATATAAATATTTAGAGGTTCAGGAAGAATGGAAGATTAAACCAATTTTATTTATTGATTGATTGGAGTGCCAAGCCCTCTGCTCCCTTTTGTAGCATAGCAACAAAACAGATTTCGGTTCAGGTATAATTAGAAAATATTCACATGGCCGGAAGAGGGTGATGTTGAACTATAGCTTGGTGTTGCCGGTATTCATATTACAACAAACAATATGCAGCTACTTTTTTTGCACACACTAATTAAAACTTACCCATATCCAAAGAGACTCTGTGACAAGTTACATTTTTGGGAGAGATGGCAGCAATATCACTCTTGTCTTACCCATTACTGACAGCTGTAATGAGTTAAAGGTTCTGGGTTCTCCAGAAGACAATCATCATGTGCCATTATTTCCCAAAGGCTGACTTCAGTTGGCAGAAGAAGTTGAGTTGTTGATTTGTCTTTAGATATCAAATAAGACACATGGTGACCTCTGTGTATATCTATAATGAGATGCCTGAAAAAGAAGATATTGACACGGATAGACAGCAAACAAGTAGTTTCTCTAGCATTAGAGGTCACTTTAAAACAACTTTAACATATCTGATTCTGAACTGGAGTAATAGTTAGTAGCATCTCACTAATCTTGGATGATTTAACAGCCTAGAACTAAGAAGAAATTTCCTGACAGTTAGAATAATTAATTGGTGGAACAACTTGCCTCCAGAAGTTGTGAATGCTCCAACATCGGATGTTTATAACATCCAATGTTGGATAGGGTAGGGCAGGAGTCAGCAACCTGTGGCTCTGGAGCCACATGTGGCTCTTTGGTCCCTCTGCTGTGGCTCTCTGTCAGGTGATCCCACCATTGGCTGGCCCCGCCCCTCGGCTTCCCCTTTTAGTCACTCCTTGCCTGGCTTGAGAAGGTAAAGGTGACGGTGGGGGATGGACAAGCGGCCAGGGCAGAGACAGAGAGATACAGAGAGCACAGGACGGGGGGAGAGAGGGAGGGAGGGAGGGGGAGAGAGAGATAAATAGATTATTTAATCTATTTTAAATAACTTTTAACTTTTATATGTTATTGTATTTTATTTTGGCTGTTCACCGCCCTGAGTCCCTTTTGGGAGTAGGGCGGTATATAAATTTGAATAATAAATGAATAAGAATAAATAAAAGGATTTTGTGGCTCCCGGTGTTTTTTCCCGGTGGTTCTCTGCCCTAAAGACCGGCTAGGTAGGTGTGGCTGGGAGGGTCATGTGATTGGTGGAAGTGAGTGACATCGAGTTGGCCATGCCCACCCAGGTTTTGTGGCTCCCGGTGTTTTCTTTTCTGTGGGAAATGTGTCCAAATGGCTCTTTGAGTATTTAAGGTTGCAGACCCCCAGTATAGGGTTTACTGCCTGAGCAGGGGATTGGACTAGAAGACCTCCAAGGTCCCTTCCAACTATTCTATTCTATTCTATTCTATTCTATTCTATTCTATTCTATTCTATTCTATTCTATTCTATTCTATTCTATTCTATTCTATTCTATTCTATTCTATTCTACATAGCTAAAGTCAGATTCTATTAATACCAGGCTTCTATAGATACAGACTAAACTGAGAACTTAAAAAATCCTTGAAGAAGATAATTGCGAAGCATGATTATGTTGTTGCCAAAAAACTACCTTGATAGGCATACCTCCTTGTCAGAAATTGAACATAATTTGAGGGAAGCTTTATCTTTATTTCTTCTAATTGAAGCATGACTAGGAGCCTGTCTCAGATTTCCTGGAAAAATATTATTTTGGGAATGGGATACTGTTCTAACATCACTATAGTTATTCAGTGAAGCCACACCTTTCAAATCCTTCCACATTCTGCTTCCATCAGATAGAATTCTTAAATATCACTTATTAGTATTTCAGAGAAGTTTCAGCTCATGAAGAAGCTAGAAGGACTTCCAAAATGTTCCCTCGGGTCATTCAATATGACAATGTTTTTGAAATATCCAGAAATCAATTTTTGGCTAGATATAGGGGGATCACAGAAACTAGGCAGAAACATAAGGCTGGGATACGGTAAACAATCATTTAACTGGGTTGCTTTGCCTATTAGTGAGTAATTCAGTTATCGTGTGGATAAGTGATTTTGATCAAGACAAAGCTATCTGCAAAATCCTCTTATGTACTGTATATAAGAAAAGGTCCACATGTGTTCAGAAAGCTATGCAACAGGAATCTGGAGGAAGAGGGAAACTAAATTGCTGTATTTCTAGCTGACCAAATATCTTGCTTCTAGCCATACATTTAATCTGGTTGTCTTTAATGTCTTTATTGTTTTAAAATGTTTTTAGTATTTTTAATTATAATGTGTGTGTGTGTTTTTTTTAATTGTAAGCTGCCCAGAGTCCTTGACTGAGATTGGGGTCTATAAAAAAAGAATGAATGAATAAATATAAACCTGTAGGTAAGCAGAAGATATTGAAAATCAGCTTGAGACCAAAATATGCCTACTCGGGAAGAATTGCTAATTGTCTTCATTCTAAATTAGTTAGTTGCCTAGCTGTACATGTGCAGTAGAAACAACGTGGGAAGCACGTATTTATTTTATGTTAAATGATTAGAAAGATTCAGATTTGTGCAACTCAGAAGAAGATGTAGTTCATAGTCAAGAATTTGCTGGTAATAATTTACCTCAATCTGAAATAATAAAAGGCCAGAAAAGAAATAGAATAATGAAAGACAATGGCTTTTACAGTATTTATACAGCAGTGGCCAAAATTGAGGAAACCTTTTGGGAAAATGTATTTTCTAAAACTAGCTAATAACACCACTTGTTTATTTATTTATTTTTTGGGGGAGTAGTACCATAAAATTATATATCAATGGAAAGATAATTTAATCAAGAATGAAATGTGATAACTTTTAGGAAGGATTTTCTATTAGAATAGCAGTTGCAGTATAAAGAAGAAAAGTGAAACACATAGAAAAAATGAGATATATAAAAATGATCACCATAGAAAAAACAAGATATACAAAAATTATCACGTCGGTTAATACTTAATTGGGTATCCTTTAGCATGAATTATGGCCTTACAATGTCTTCCCATGGAATGAACCAAGTCTTTTAGTTCTGCAGCTCTTATAATGTGAAACCAAGATTGAAGGATTGCTTCTATTAACTGGATTTTATTGCTGGGTTGCTTCTGACTAACAAGTTCCTTTCGTTGGCTCCATATTGGGTTACAGTCTGGGCTATTCCCAGGCCATTCCAGCAATGGAATATGATTATCTTGAAACTCCAAAAAAAAAAAAAAAAAAAAAAAGTGGTGTTATTAGCCATCAAATCTCAAAAATACGCTTTTCCCAAAAGGTTTCCACAATTTTGGCCACTACTGTAATGTTATCTTTCAATGCCTGCTGGTGTTTTTGGTCCATAAGACATTAGCATTTTTGTTTCGCTTTGGAGCAGAATCTCACAACTTTTGTTGAGATATTAAGGGCTGTGTCCTCTAATAGTCAATAGAGGTAAAATTCAGCGGGCTGACCTGTAAACCTTCCAATAAATAGAGTTATTCTTTGGCATCTAACTTGCTGATAAAAAGGACAGCTTAAAATGATAGGAGACATTGATTCTATTTTCTACACGGATAGACCCTGTCTTAGTGTTAGCATTAAAACATCATTAATGTTTGCCCTTGAAAAAGCCCATTGTGTTGATAGAACAATGAATGTGAGATTAAATAAGCCACTAAGCCATTATTGTTTTGTTTCTACAGTTACATACAGCTGTTATTAAAAAGTTTTTTAAAAATTCATAGAACTCAGTGAATATAAGTCTATTCTTTACCTGGAATATAAAGGAAAGAAGAAATTACCATTTCAGCCGAGAAAAGATCTGCAATATTCCATTGAACATCAGAAAGGTGTTCAATTTTACAATTATATTGTTAATGTAATGCTGGGAAATATGTTTTAAAAATAAAGAGGATTTTCATAGCAAACTAGATTCACATCAGAGATGGTATTCAGCTGGTTTGAACCAGTTCACCCAAACCTCTAGCAGAAATCATGGGTGGGTCTGCCCATCCGCCCGTCCGCCCCAGCTCTATGCCATCCTATTTAGGCATGTATTTGAGGCTGGGCGCATGTGTGGAAGGCTGGGGGAATGCATGGTTGGGGGCATGCACATTTGCATATCAGTAGGGAAAGCAAGTGAATACCACCCCTGATTCACATGTTGCTACTTGCTTAGTGAAAAGAGGCATTGAAGACATTTAATGAATATCTGGTTTTAGTAAATTTGGAAGAACGCTTCAGGCTCGGTGCATAGACAATGGGAAGATGCCCTGTTTCCCCCAAAATAAGAAATCCCCTGATTATTTATTTATTTATTTATTTATTTATTTATTTATTTATTTATTTATTTATTTATTTATTTATTTATTATTTCAATTTATAAACCGCCCTTCTCCTTGCGGACTCAGGGCGGTGAACAGCCAGAATAAAACATGGTATACAAAAGTTAAAAACAATTAAAAATTATTAAATATTATTCGGCCGAGAATTAAAACAACCCAATTTAAAATCAATGTCAAATTTAAAAACGGAGGATGGGATCAAGCTAGCCCAGCTAGATGGAACAAATGGGTTTTAAGGGCCCGACGAAAGGTCCGGAGATCTGGAATCCTGCGTATCTCCGGGGGTAGGTCATTCCAGAGGGCGGGCGCTGCCACAGAGAAGGCTCTCCCCCTGGGAGTCGCCAGCTGACACTGTCTGGCCGACGGCACCCAGAGGAGGCCCTCTCTGTGCGAGCGTACTGGCCGGTGGGAGGCTATTGGCGGCAGAATAAATAATAAGCCCAATTGGGCTTTTGAGCGCATGGCAATAAGGCCAAGCGTTTATTTCAGGGTTTCATAAATAATATAAGACAGGGTCTTATTTGGGGGGAAACACAGTATCTTAGCAGGCAAAGTGCAAAGGTACCTTGAATAATAGGAGACTGAACATGAAATACAGTGGCCGATCAAAATAGTATGACTAAGATAACAAATTATTCCCTGACTGAAATGCACCTTGTAAGATGGATGGATAGGAGGTAAATAATGAGAGAAGCAGTTAACATCACTTGGGCAAGATCCAAATAAAGTCACAGATGAGGAAAGTCCGACTAATGCCCCCTAAAAGAATTAAGATGATAGAAGAAAACTGAACTATAGATGGTAAGAAAGGCAAGATAACCACAATATTACAAATGTCACGCATCTTGTAAGTAAGGCATTAAAGTACACACATTTTAAAAAAATATGAGAAGGAAAAGAAAGATGTCTGGGTTTGTTTTCCATGCCCACACTCCAAAAAACAAACAAAAGACATATTGAAATTGTTCTAAGCAGTTGCCTTTATTGTTACTCACCTAAAGACAAAATCTTGCCAAAGTAAAGCAGACTATTTGCACCATAAAGCATATACCCTGAGAAATACTAAGGAGAATCCCTCTCAACTCTCCTTCTCCCACAGAAGCACAGTAACAAGAAACCGACTGGAACCAGACCTGCCCGAATATGAGGTGAAATCAGTGGAGAAAAGCCCCAAATGATACTGGTATTCCCACAAAACAGCAATAGCACTTAGACTTATATACCACTTCATAGTGCTTCATAGCCCCCTCTAAGCAGTTTACAGAGTCAGCCTATTGCCCCCAACAATCTGGATCCTCATTTTACCCACCTCAGAAGGATGGAATGCTGAGTCAACCTTGAGCCTGGTGAGTTTCGAACTGCCAAATTGCAGGCAGTCGGCAGTCAGCAGAAGTAACCTGTAGTACTACATTCTAACCATCGCGCCACCGCGGCTCAGAATGTTGTTAGCCATTCCGTATGTGGAGCTAGCATACAAAAGTGGTGCACTCTGGATAGTGTGCAAAGTGAACAAAATGAACTAGCAAACTTAGGCAGCCAAAACTACTCTCTAATAAAATTGTAGACCCCCTGGCTCTCAATGTACAAACTTCATGTGATTGATTGGTTAATTAATTAATTCTCCAACACAAGCTATCTAAACTTGCTGCCTTTTGCTCCTCTGGAATGCACTCCCTACATCTTGGGAACCTGGTCAAAGTCCTATTGCATCAAGCAAGAGATGCACAGAGGAGGCCACATAACATGTCCAGAGGTTTTCTGTATGGTAAAAACAGATAACATCGGCTAGATAGTTCAAGGGGACCAAGACAAAGGGATTTCATGACAAAGTCTGTCCTTTTGATGAAGGGGAAAAAAATGGACTTAGATGTCAAAATAATGCCATTGAAGATACTAAAGAAAAAAAAAAGCCTGCAGGAGAGGAAATTGAAGTGCTCAATAGAATGGCACTTGGAAACTTATCAAACTACCCACATGGGAAAAATAAAACCACCTTTGGGATGCAAATGGATTTTCAAGATAAAGTGTTCTGCAGAATAGGATGCCCAGAGGCTAAAATAGGATTGGTGGCCAAGAAGTAGAGTGTTCTAAAATATTGTGAGCACTATTTTAAGATATTACTACCACAATTTTGCTCAGCATGGACATTTGCAAGTAGAACACTTGAAAATATTGTTTTCCTATGCAAAAAAAAAAAAAAAAAAATCAAGAAAGACATCTATATGTAGCATGTCTGGTGATGAAGTTAGCTAAAAGAATGGGATAAAAAGCTCAACAAGGAAACCCAAAGATGCTTTTTCAAAAGGTAACTGGACTTTCTTTGTTTTCCCTTGCTTGAAGATGTTTCACTTCTCATCCAAGAACCTTCTTCAGTTCTGAATGGTGGAGAATGGGAGGATTTCCATTCCTTGCAGTCATCTGGTCGTTAGCACTTCCTCTGAGAATCATTGAGGCCACTCGGCCCTCAGAGTCACCTGATTAAAACAAATGGGTGTGGAACCTACTTGGAACTGTTGAATCTCCATAGATATTCAGCAAGGAAATTGAGATTAAAAAAAAACCTGGGATGCATCTAAGTTAAAGATCTCAGTCCAACAATTTTCTAATATAAGTTATAGTTTTCTGCTTTTCTTCACAGACACACAGGCATAGAACACATGCTCCTGGACTCTCCTCCTGGTAGAATGCAATAAATTAGGTGCTAGGGCCAAGGGTAAGCAACCTGCAGCTCTGGAGCCGAATGTGGCTCTTTCATCCCTCTGCTGCAGCTCCTTGTCGCTGGTCAGCTCCACAATTTATAGGGCTTTCAGTTAGGATAGGTAGAGGAAAAAGGACGTCACACTAGGAGGAGACTCTATGGTGGGGGAACCAGACTTCCGACTGGCAGAGGAAAAAAGATGCCATGCTAGGAGAAGACTCTATGGTGGGGGTAACGGACTTCTGGTTGGCTCCAGAATTGAATGGGGGGCTTCTGGTTAGGAAGTTTGTGGCTCTTTGAGTATTTAAGGTTGCCGACCCCTGTGCTAGGTTTACAATCTATTCCTACAACCTGAGCTTCACTGCTCAGAATGGATGCCATTCTCAGGAATTTTCCCATCAGGAATCACCACTTCCAGCATTGACTAAAGTAGACTACACTTTATTTATGTCAGCCAACCATTAACTCTCCTATCAGCAACTGTTGAAGAATCTTATGGAGCTGAGGAAATAAATTTATTTATTTATTTATTATTAATTAAGCTTATATGCCACCCTCTCTCCAACAAGGACTCAGGGTGGCTCACAGCAATAAAACAAGTAAATAAATCAATATTTAAATGTTAAAACTATTAAAATTCCTCTTAAAAAACCCCTTCAGTCCCATCCGGCCTGGTGAAATAACCATGTCTTAAGTTCACGGTGGAAGAAGCGCAGGTCAGGGGACACCTGGAGCTCCAGGGGGAGTTGATTCCATAAAGTAGGTGCGCCCACAGAGAAAGCCCATTCTTTAGGAGTTGACACTGCCTGGCTGACAGCACTCCAAGGAGGCCCTCCCTGTGGGAACGCACCGGGCGATGGGGAGCTGTCGCTGACCGCAAATGGTCAGCCAGGTACCCCGGGCCTAAGCCATGTGGAGCTTTATAGGTGATAACCAGCACCTTGAATCTCACCTGGAGGGCAACCGGTAGCCAATGCAGGTCGCGCAGGAGAGGTGTAATATGAGACTGTCGGGATACTCCCATCAAATAAATATGATAATGATTTTGAAATACACCTCCAGAAGGATTACTTTCATTTAATTATTAAACTCACAGGGGTATCATTGATACCTTATGATTTAAAACAAACAAACAAACAAGCAGTGCTCTCTCATCAGGCCTTTCCTGAAATCTGAACTGCATTTTTTAAACAAAACAAACAAACTTACCAGAGAAGCTTCTGCAAAGCAACATATTACAAGTGCAGCTAACAGGCTGTCCCTGTACTTGACTGTATATATCCCTATACTTGACTATAGGGATGCAATAGCTCAGTGACTAAGATGCTGAGCTTGTGGATCAAAAGGTCGGCAGTTCAGCTGTTCGAATCCCTAGTGTCGCATAATGGGGTGAGCTCCTGTTATTTGTCCCAGCTTCTGCCAACCTAGCAGTTCGAAAGCACATAAAAAATGCAAATAGAAAAATAGGGACCATCCTTGGTGGGAAGGTAACATGCCGGCCACATAACCACGGAGATGTCTTCGGACAGCGCTGGCTCTTCGGCTTTGAAAAGGAGATGAGCACCGCCCCTAGTGTCAGGAATGACTAGCACATATGTGCGAGGGGAATCTCTACCTTTTATACTTGACTGAGTATGAATGAGCCGAAAGAGAAGATCCATATATTTGAAGATTAAAAAGATATTGCAGGGAGTGGGGACAGGCAGGGAGCACGAGACCATTTTGAGTGACTCTGTACATTGGCAGCATGATGGCTCGATGGTTAAGACACGAAGCTTGTCAACTGGAAGGCTAACAGCCCGGGTTCTAGACCTGAGCACTGCATGATGGGGTGAGCTCTCATACTTGCCTCAGTTCCTGCCAACCTGGCAGTTCAAAAGCATGCAAAACATTAATAGATAAATAGGTATCACTTCAGTGCGAAGGTAATGGTGCTCTGTGATGTGATGCTGGCCACATGACCATGGAAACATCTTCAGGCAGTGCTGGCAA
The DNA here is from genome assembly GCA_030761175.1 of Masticophis lateralis. Classification (NCBI taxonomy): domain Eukaryota; kingdom Metazoa; phylum Chordata; class Lepidosauria; order Squamata; family Colubridae; genus Masticophis; species Masticophis lateralis. The sequence continues at coordinate 113,042,678 of JAUDYJ010000004.1, read as the reverse complement.
TGACTATAGGAATAAAATCCACAGTGGTTTCCTGTGCATCTTCTGGTTGCTGCAACCCAGTCACACAACCAGTTGGTTTATACAAATTATATTGATGCTTAATACATACATTCAGTATAGATCACTCTGGCCATTAACTATAGGGATCAAAATAAGGAAAGGGGGTATAGAAAAGAATCATGAAACTTTTTTGTAACTTTACCTGCCCGCATGCCCATCTATATAGAAGACAGCTGGTGTCTATGGAGATTCTCAGTCATCCAGGTCATGGTTGTCCAAAAGCTGCTTTTTCAAGAGGCAACTGGACTTTCTGGTTTTTCTTTGAAGATGTTCAACTCTGAGCTTCTTGGATTTCAAAGAAAAACCAGAAAATCCGGTTGCCTCCTGAAACTGGATTCTTGGGACTACTGCTGGAATTTTTCAAATTGTTTTAAGATTTGGTTTCATTTTCCACTTGAGGGTCTGTTCATTATTCACTCTGTGTGTTCTTGGTTTCATTCTACATTTTAAAATTCCAAAGGGAGGGGAAGAAATCCCTGATTTGATTGGGTTAGTTGGGGAGTTACTATCCTAGACTTTCTTACCTGCCCCTTTCTTTCAATAAATCCTCCTAATCAAATGTTGAAGCTGACCAATTTTATTGCCATTATTTTAGCCATAAGGAGTTTGAGGTTGAGAGACCAATGACCTGTTTTAACATAGCTTCAAATCTAGGTAGTTATGGATTAGCAGAAATTTGAAAAAGTGATTTCACAGCTCATAACTTTTGTCATTATAGTGCGCTACTTCTCAAATGTTATTGTTAAGTGATTGTTTTGCTGACCCTCAAAGGTGCCAATGGGAAGATAAAACTTCATGGGTTTATGTTATTTATGATTCACTCAAATAAAAGGAACTAATCAGTTGCGCTTGGTAAATAATCCAGCAAGAATTTAACCCTAAAATTTGCCATACTGCAAAAGATTTAGTAGCTGGCACAGAACTCTCTTCTTAAGGATGCTCAATTTTCATTGTTGAGACTGCATCTGATGGGACCCTTACCACCAGCTTTCCTTCCCAAAGCATCTCGTCTACTGTCCATCAACATGTAATGAGTCAATACCTGAATTTCCTTTAGTATCCTTGAATAATATCTATGGAGCAGGGGAGAAATCTACTTACCTTCTCAACCAGTTCAGTGCGCATGTCACATACGTGTGTGGACCCTCTGCACATGTGCAAACCCTTCTGTGCATGCGCAGAAGGTAAAAACAGGTTACTTCCGGGTTAAAACCAGGAAGTAACGACGACAGGGTAGGTGGGCGGAGTCTCGTGCCACCATTGCTACCAGTTCTCTGAACCAGTCTCTGAACTGGGAGCATTTTACCCCTGCTATGGAGATTCTCAACCATCCAAGTCATGGTTGACCCAATGGTTTTTTTCCTTGAAAACGTTTCACTTCTCATACAAGAATCTTCCATTCTGGGACATCTTTGGGATATCCTTGAAGAATGTTTCCACTTTTTAAGGAGAATAACATACATAATAATTTGGAATAAAATTACTTTCTAATTACTTTGCATAGTAGTTTTATGCAAAATCTTCTTGCTTTGCATATATTAAACATTTATCACTGAGAACAACCAAAAGCCAGCTCTTTTTTTTTTTTTTTTAATAACTCTCCTTTTGCTGCACAGCATTTAAATTATTAGCAAAGAGTTGGGTAAGAAAGAAAAATCATTAAAATTGAAGTACAAATATATACAGCCTGTTAAAAAAAAATAGACCTCTATAGTCCCTTTCCATCCTGTTATAAATCTTTCAATCCAGCCTTTTATATGCCTCTTAAAAATTTTCCATTTGAAAATTACATGTTCGTTTATAGGATCTTTTTTAGAAATAAGCTGACATACTTTCTGCCAAAATGACCCTAATTCAAGCCGTGTTTCTGTCTATAAGAACCTTTTAAAGCTTTAATTTGCTGAGTGCTTATCTGAGATGGGAGTGAATTCATCGCTTCTGGCTTCGTCTATAGTTTTTGAAATTTTAATGTATTTATAAATATCCCCTGAGTCTTGCACAAAATTGCCATTACTATTTGGTTAAATCCATGCTGTGAAACTGTTCCCTGATTTTTTATTTTTTTTTTTACTGCAAACATGAACACACTTTTCACAATAACATCTTCTGCATTTAGATTTTGATAAATGTGTGCGGTAAGGAGTGTGATCATTAAATACCTAGAGCATTGTATTTCATAGGAGGATGAACAAAAATCATAACAGACAAGAATTCAGTTTCTGCACATTTTTTTGTTTGCAGTGATGCAGGTGGAGATTGTTATTTTTTATTTATTTATTTATTTATTTATTTATTGGTTCGATTTATATGCCGCCCTTCTCCGGAGACTCAGGGCGGCTTACAATGGGTTAAGCAATAGCCTTCATACTTTTGTATATACCTGCTTAGTAGGGCTTTTGGCCTCCCCCCCCCCAAGTGGTGTTCTTTTTTTATATGAAGTCAGCTTTGCTCCCACAATCCGGGTCCTCGTTTTACCTACCTTGGAAGGATGGAAGTCTGAGACAACCCTGAGCCTGGTGAGATTTGAACTTTCAGTAATTGCAGGGAGCTGGCAGCTAAGTGCTATTTAGCAGCTCTTTAGTCTACTGCTCCACCAGGCTCCTGGGTTTCACATTTCAAAAGTGTTGCTTTCAAAAGTTCACATTTCAAAAGTTCTTGGCAGTATAGATGTAACAAAACATTTAACTACATCCTTCGAAAGTTTTTTTTTTTTAAGTCTCATGTTTTTAATTAATACCAGAGATATCTGTCTCCAACAAGTGATGAGTAACTTAAAAGCTGGGGTTTGGGATTATTGGATCTATTCTACTATAGAAATTTTCTATTCCTGGACAGAAAATTCTATAAAGAGGATATTTCAAAATTCACTTAAAATACAGTAACTTTAAAGGTAAAGGTTCCCCTCACACTTGTGCTAATTATTCCCAACTCTAGGGGGCAGTGCTCATCTCCATTTCAAAAATGAAGAGTCAGCGCTGTCTGAAGACATCTCCGTGGTCATGTGGCTGGCATGACTAAATGCCGAAGGTGTACACAATGCTATTATCTTCCCACCAAAGGTGGTCCCTATTTTTCTACTTGCATTTTTTACCTGCTTTCAAACTGCTAGGTTGGCAGAAGCTGGGACAAGTAACAGGAGCTCACCCCATTACGCGCCACTAGAGATTCGAACCGCTGAACTGCCAACCTTTCGATTGACAAGCTCAGCATCTTAGCCACTGAACCACCGTGAACATATTTTAAAAAATGGTAGAATTTGGCACAGTAGTGTCCCCAAGATGAGGTTAGATAAAAATCAGCAAAGTGGTGGATGAAGCATTATGATGGGAGCTATGGTCTTCTGAAGATGCATCTCAATGAAAAGAGGTCCTACAAATCTAAATTCCTCACAAATACCCTTCAGGTACCACAATGTGTAGGGTTCTTCATGATCTCTGAGCTTGGTTATTTCCTTGCAGATGTTTCATTACCCAAACTAGCTAACATTATCAGTGCTAGTAAGGAATGGGGTTTGTTCTTCATCCCTTCCTAGCACTGATGATGTTACCTGGTTTGGGTGATAAAACCTCTGCAAGAAAACAAGCTTGGAGAGCATGAAGTATCCTGCATTTTAACCTTGAGCTACAAATATTCTCCTTTATTGGTATGTCAATGTATTTAAAATATTGTTCTTGAATTGGGAGATAGTGTAAATAAATCTGAAACTGCATTGAGGCTTAATACACTGAACTAACTAGATTGATTTAATTGTTTCTAATAAGTCTATTAGAACAGGGAAAACCTCCAATTTGTCCCAAAGGTGCCTTTTCAGGAGGCAATTGGATTCCTTGTTTTTTTTTTTCTTTTGAAGATGTTTCGCTCTTCATTCAAGAAGCTTCTTCAGCTCTGACAAGATAGTGGATGCTTCTTGGATGAGAAGTAAAACATCTTCAAAAGTAAAAGAAAAAAAAAAACAAGAAATCCAGTTGCCTCCTGAAAAAGCACTTTTGGGACAACCATGACCTGGATGATTGAGAATCTCTACAGACTTCTCCAATTTGTATCAGTGGCTAAGACGCTGAGCTTGTCGATTGAAAGGTCAGCAGTTCAGCGATTCGAATCCCTAGTGCCGCATAATAGGGTGAGCTCCCATTACTTGTCTCAGCTTCTGCCAACCTAGCAGTTTGAAAGCACTTTAAAAATGGAAGTAGAAAAATAGGGACCACCTTTGGGGGAAAGGTAAGAGTGTTCTGTGTGCCTTAGGTGTTTAGTCATGCCAGCCACATGACCATGGAGACGTCTTTGGACAGCGCCGGCTCTTCAGCTTTGAAATGGAGATGAACACCGCCCCCTAAAGTTGGGGATGACAAGCACATATGTGTGAGGGGAACCTTTATCTTTACCTATATCAGCGTGGTTACTTGCAGAATGCTATATTAAACAAGCCAAAGTGACAGAACAGCAGAAAATGCGAAAATTCTGCCTAACAATAGGGTGTGTTTGTTTTGGTGCTCAGCTCTTCATTTTCAGCCTGATCTGAAACAGATTGCTAAATCTAAATATAGATCCACTATGATTACTTAATGTTGTCTTAGAGGGGAAGAATTTCCTTCTAATGAATAGGAAGTGTTGAAGCTGCTGTTGATTTTGTTTTTTCTGTACTGGCATTTTTGCAGTGATATTTGCATACTATTTAATACAATTTTTAACGAGACTAATTTTATCTTTTGTATTTATTTTCTGTTATAAAAGACACAATCTCCCTGAATACTGAAATCTTGCTTGGGTATATCAAAAGGATATCTTCTTAATTCTATCCTGCATAGCATCTGTACACTGATAATTTAAAGTGATCCGATATCATATTATTCAATACAATAATTTACATACTATATTTTGTTGCACCATAATATCAGTTTCAATTTAAATACATTGGAATAATTGAGTTGTCGTGTATTGAGTTGTCGTGTATGTCGGTTTTATAGGTTTGGTTGCTTAGATTATTTTTGATAGAGTTCATAGACTAAGTCTAAGTCTAATTTGATGTTATATTTTACTCATTTTTTTTTATATTGTTGCGGATGTATTGTACAGGTTGCACTTGACTTACAATTTTTTAAAAAGTTTTTTATTTTGAACACATTAAAACAAAACATAAAGACACAACATTTATATACATATCACTTATTCCTTCAGCTATTTCCCAATGATCCTTTCTTGCTATTTACATCTATTTACACATTTTTAACTTTTCTCTTATTCAACAATTATTTTCTATCGTTCTTTATTTCGTCTACATTGCTTCTTGATTGTCAACATTTTTTCTCCTCTCTCTTTTATTCCTCTTTCTCATTTTTCCTATTTTTCAACCATTCATACTATCTACACCACACCTTGTAATATTCTGTATCCTCTTTTTCCTTGAGTTCTTTTGTTAATTTGTCCATCTCTGAGCATTCTAAAATTTTTCTAATTAAATCTTCTTCTGATGGTAGGTAGTTCTTCCAATTTTGCGCATAGACTGTGCGGACTGCTGTCAGTATATGTAATATTAAATAATGCATTTCCTTGGTATAGTTTTCTATGGAAATCCCTAATAGTAATTGCTCAGGTTCTCCCTTTATTGAATTCTGAATTATTTCCTCTATCCACTTTTTAACTTTAGCACAGAATTTCTTTGCCACTGGGCAGGTCCACCAGTGGTGATAATATGTTCCACAGTTATTCTTACATTTTAAATGAGTTGACTTACAATTTTAAATGAGCCCGAAATGTATGTTTCTAAGCAAGACAGTTATTAAGTCTTGCTGGATGGAATGGGGAGGAACAGACTTAAGCTCAACCCTTCCAAGACCGAGTGGCTGTGGTTTCTGACATCCCGATATAGTCAGTTGACGCCATCTCTGACTATTGGGGGCGAGTCATTGTCCCCCACGGATGGGGCTCGCAACTTGGGCATCTTCCTGGACTCACGGCTGTCTTTAGAAGGGCATATGATGCCGTGGCTGGGAGGAGTTTTTATCAGGTTCACCTGATCCGCCAGTTGCATCCCTTTCTGGATCAGGATTCATTACACACGGTCACTCACGTCCTCGTCACCTCACGCCTGGACTACTATAATGCTCCCCTTGAGGAGCACCTGGAGGCTTCAACTGGTCCAGAATGTGGCCGCGTGGGTGGTGATGGGAGTGACGTGGCGCTCCCATGTGACTCCTCTCCTGCACGAGCTGCACTGGCTTCCAGTGATCTTCCGGATGCGCTTCAAGGTTTTGGTTACTATCTTCAAAGTGCTCCATGGCTTAGGATCAGGGTATCTTCAGGACCGCCTTCTGCCACCAATAGCCTCTCACCAACCAGTCCGTTCCCACAGAGAGGGGCTCCTCAGGGTGCCATCGGCCAAACAGTGTCAACTGGTGGCCCCAGGGGGAGAACCTTCTCTGTGTGGGCACCTGCCATCTGGAATGAGCTCCCCCCTGAGATAAGGAGGTTACAGGACCTACGTACCTTCCACTGTGCCTTAAAAACGTTCTTATTTCAACAGGCTGGTCTGGCTTAAACCTCCCCTTTATACTGGGTTTTAAAATGTCTTATATAATTGGATTTTAAATTGTTCTAGCCTAATTATTTAATTTATTTTAAATATTTTTAACTTTTGTATGTCACTGTATTTTATTTGGCTGTTCACCGCCCTGAGTCCCTTCTGGGAGTAGGGCGGTATACAAATTTGATTAAATAAATAAAATAAAGTGATCCTCCCCCCCATTTTGCAACTTTTCTTGCCACGGGTGTTAAGTGAATCCCTGCAATTGTCAAGTTAGCAATATGGCTATTAAGTGAATCTGCCTTCCCCATTGACTTTGCTTGTAAGGAGATCACATGGCCCTGGGGCACTGCAACCGTCATAAATACATGCCAGTTGCCAAGCATCTGAATTTTGATCATGTGACCATGAGGACTGCTGCAATAATCATAAGTGTGACAAAATGGTCATAAGTCACTTTTTCAGTGTTGTAACTTCAAACCAGTGATGGGTTGCTATCGGTTCTGTCTGGTTCTTGAGAACCGATAGTAAAAATGGCAGGAGGCTCCGCCCACCCGCCCTGACATCATATTTGGTGATCTGCGCAAAGCTAGCACGCACATGCGCTCCCATTGTGAATCGATAGTAAAGGTAAGTAGAACCCACCCTTGTTTCAAACAGTCACTAAATGAACTGTTGTAAGATGAGAACTATTGCATTCTATTCTATCAGTATAGGTTGGTCATTGACTAAAATAATAAAGTATCTTTCTCTGTACAAAAGGCTTTCTATTACAATGTTTTATATGCTATTCTGCGGGGGTGAAATGCTCCCAGATCATACCAGACTGCCCGATCCAGTAGCAATATTTCCCTGTGGTTGGGCGATCTGATAGCGATCGCTGCCCGAGTGTCATTACTTCCTGGTTTTAATGAACGATGTGAGTGCGTGCGGTGTGCGCTTCCAAACCAGTAAGGAAGGTAAGTAGATTTCACCCCTGCTATCTTGGTGTTGGAAGAAAAATCCAGGTCTAGGTCCAAGCTGGGAGAAAGACACTGGAAATAACATGGAGACTGATTGGAAAAAAAGATCCATTTATTGATGAACAGAACCAGCCTGTGGTTCTGGGGCAGCTGACCAATTAGCTTGATGAGCACATGGATTTTTATAAATTTCAGAGATGCTGCTGGGGGGGGGGGGGTTGTGCAATGTCTGAAATCCCCTTAGGAAATTGTGCAATGTAGTGAGCCCTGTGCCTTCTGCTAAATGGTAGTGAGTTAATCCTATTATGTCCTGAAGGTTCATGTCCTATTCTTCTTAATCCCATCATTCTGGAGCTGACGGTCTTTTGTTTTGTAGATAGGCTGGCCCAGTCTTTCTTAATGGGCACAAAATATCTGCTGCGGGGGCACTTTGGTATTTTTAACAAGTCCGGAAGATACCATTCATTTTGTTTAAAATTGATCTGAAAAAGAGCTAGAATTTCCTAAGAGAGTCCTACATGGTGTGGATAAAATTTGTAATGAATTTGGCTTAACCTCCTTGGCTAGACTGGGAATATGTCTGCAGGGTGAAAATGGATAATCCAGAAACATATGCACACATTCTTTATTTCAGCAAAAATGCCCATTGATTTCTCTGTTAAGTAGCTCATATTTCTATGGGGGAGGGGGAAGAAATATCAATGTTTATTTTGTCTTCATTGGTATTTGCAATAGAGTTAATCAATATTTTCTTTTAGAGTTTAGTATATTGCTGTAAATATTTGGCAGCACAGAGAAGTGTTGTAGAACAGGAAAAGTTAATTCTGCACTTGGAAATAAATTTTGGAGTGTGCATAAACATATTATCTGGTTTTCATTTATTTAACCTAAATTATGGCTGGAATTATATCCATTGCAAGGGCTTTTTACCACAATGATACCAAAAAGTAGTGAAATTGTTCCATAAGAAAGAAAGACGTATTAGGATAAAGTATCTGTTTAATATTACTAGGTTAAATGCTGACAAAGACCTATTCTCAGTTAATTGAAAAATAAGTTGATTTTGTTTGAAAAATAAGTTGGCCATCAATTTGTGAACAGTACTTCTTAAATATTCATATTAGAAAATTCTTGTGGCATACAGTGGGGATCTGGTTTTGTTATAACAGAGACCATTATTGATTGTTCTTATTGAAAAAATAAATAGGAAAAGCAAAACTACTTCCTGTTAGATTTGTAATTTTGAATTAAATAAAACAATCATTGAGGACAAGGAATATTATTTTTCTAAGCCATTTTCTGTGTTTTCCTTCTGATACTCACATAATAAATTCAGATGTACTTATGAGTAGGCATATAACAATGAAAGAAAGCCAAAAGTATTCTGAACTAACATAATCTCATTTTTTGCAGAAAAATATCTTTCAACATCACATATAACTTTACTATTAAATAAAGCAATTATACTATTATATGTATAATTTCCAGTCTGTAAGATGTATAGTTAACTGTTCTTATCCTTTAATTGTGAACTGTAATTCTTATAATTCATGACTGTAATCCTTCTAGTTCCCATTAGCATGCAACCTTCAAAGTCCCATCCTATCATTTTACAGAGAGAGGGAGAGGGAGGGGGGGAGGCAGGGAGGGAGGGAGGGAGAGAGAGAGAGAGAGAGAGAGATGCTAAAAATGACAGCATTTTCCGTGACTAGCAGCCGCTCAACTCCTAAACTGACAACTGTAGTCAAGTCATGAAAAGCAGCCCTTCACAAAAATTGTGGTCACAGAATTATAAAATGGCAAGGTCTACAGCATACAAGGAGAATCACCACCCTGAGTCTGCAAGGAGAAGGGCAGTATATAAATCTAATAAATAAATAAATAAATAAAATTTGTAAGATGTTTTACAGGTGGCACCTAACCCCGACGAAGATAGCCAGAATGTTCAAGAATAAATCAGAGAAATGTTGGAAGTGTCATCAGACTCCAGGATCATATTACCATATGTGGTGGACATGTGTAGAAGCTAAAAGATATTGGATTAAGATACACATGTGGTTGGAAAAAATGACAAAGAAATATATTGATTTTAAACCAGAGATATTTTTATTGGGGATTTTATCAGAAACATATAACAGAGAAGTGCAATATTTAATTGTGAATGTTTTAACAGCGACTAAACTCGTATTTGCTAAAAATTGGAAAGGAGAGAAGTTACCTACTGATAATGGGATTATTAAGACAATTATGGAATGTGGTGAAATGAGTAAATTAACATTTGGAATTAGAGAACAGGAAGATAAACAATATTATTTGATACAGGATTTGTTTTATCAATGGATAGATAATAAATCATGGAATTGAAGTATGAAATACGGGTTTGATATAAAAATAAAATATCTGATTTTTTTTTTCTATAAAAGATATAAGTTTCTGTTATAAATTGGTATTTTAGAAATGGATTTATGCACAAGAGAATATGAACCGTTCGACCCACTGTCTGTAATTGTTTGGAATGAGGATGGTTTTATGTTTTGTTTTTGTTTTAAAATAAAAAAAATTCTCTCAAAAAAAAAAAAAAAGAAGAAGAAGAAGAAGAAAAGAAAAGAAAAGAAAAGCAGCCCTTCAGAGTCACATCCCCCCCGAGAAATGTCATCGGCCAAAATTCACCATCTGGCTGCCGATCTGGCTGCAATGCTGTCTCCACTCCTTCGGAGTGGAGCTTGCCATGAATCCTCACCAGAAGTCAAAAACTGAAGTCCCAAACTGAAGCTCAATAAATATACTGTAAATGAGCAGTGGAGTTTTTGCAACAAGGAACATCTCAGTGAAACAGCAAGTGCCTGCATCAGTAAGATAACTTTTGGACCACAACATTTGTTATACCAGATGTTTTCTAATATAAAGTGCACAGGTTCGCCTGGTGCGCCAGTTGCGTCCTTTCCTGGACTGAGATGACCTTCGCACAGTCACTCATGCCCTGGTTACTTCCCACTTGGATTACTGCAATTCCCTCTACATGGGCCTGCCCCTGAGATGCAGCCGGAGACTCCAGCTGATCCAGAATGCAGCTGCACGGGTTGTTACGGGAGCCTCTCGTTACTCCCATATAACACCCCTCCGTGAGCTGCACTGGTTACCAGTGGTTCTCCGGGTCCGCTTCAAGGTGCTGATTCTCACCTATAAGGCCCTACATGATTTAGGTCCAGGATATTTACAGGACCTTCTTCTGCCTGCTTCCCACCGTCCTGTTCGCTCACATAGGGCTGCTCTCCTCAGGGTTCCGACGGTGAGCCAATGTCATCTAGCGGTGCCCAGGGGTAGGGCGTTCTCTGTGGGTGCTCCCACCCTCTGGAATGAATTACCTACCGAGCTCCGGATGGCTCCTGATCTCTACTCCTTCCGTCGGGACCTGAAGACTTGGTTGTTCAAGCAAATAGGTTGACTCTGATTCTGGGTTTATTCTTTATCATTAATTAGTTATTTGATTTAAAGTGCAATTTTATTGTACATGTTTCTTAATTTGTATTCGCCACCCTGAGTCCTTCAGGAGAAGGGCAGCATATAAATACATGTAATAAATAAATAAATCTGCCTAAAATAAGGGTGGGTGGGTATTGGTAATTAATCACCCATTTCTAAAATGTAGGGCAAGGCTGTACAAGTTGTACCCAGCCAAATAGAGGCTGGCGAAACACTTATTGAAGGCTACTTCCTACATAACAGGGGAACAGTGATGATAGACAGCACTTATTCTGGTGGGATACGAGCTCTATAAGCCTGATACAGGAGGCACCAGATGTAAAAGAGAACAAGACTCTTGACTGGAAGGGATTATGGATTTTATGCTTGGTGGGGTGGGATTCCTTTACTGGCATTTTCCTAATCAGAAAATGGCAATTAATTTTAAATCATGCTGTTCTAGAAGCTTTAAAAAACGAATTTGCTAGAGGAAAAATACTGGTAGATCTAATGTAAAAATGAACTCATTTCAAAATGATAAGTGTTTTCAAAAATGGGAATGCATTATGAAAAATAATACACTGTATAAATAAAAATACATTGACAAAAACCTTCTCTTCTTGATCTGTCCTGGATTAGTTGAGTATGAAGATATAGAGAATAAGATGAGACCAAAATTGAAGACGAGGCAACAAAATTCTATACTATAGATTTGGAAGGAGTATTTTTACATAATCCGAATCTTGCAGAGCAGAACTAAGGACAGAGAAAAATGGCAATATCCGGATTAATATTAGCAAATGTTTTATTGAGAGTCTAAAGAATGTGAACCTTTAAATCCATGAAATTCTTGTCCTTCCTGCTGATTAAAGTGGCAAATGCCAGGAAATGTCAAAAAACACTTGAGAATCAGAAATTGCATTCTGGATATAATGACTCCATCTGACAAGCTAATACAGTCTTCTTTTTCATTTTGCCTGACAATCTCAGTGGTATATACTTCTCAAGTACATCCAACTGGGTATGCTTTGTATCCAGTCTTACGACCTAGTTAAGAGAGCAGCATCTCAGCCTCCACTTGTCCGATAGAATAGAATAGAATAGAATAGAATAGAATAGAATAGAATAGAATAGAATAGAATAGAATAGAATAGAATAGAATAGAATAGAATAGAATAGAATTCCTTATTGGCCAAGTGTGATTGGACACACAAAGAATTTGTCTTGATGCATACACTCTCAGTGTACATAAATGAAAAGATACATTCATCAAGAATCATAAGATACAACACTTAATGATAGTCATAGGGAACAAATAAGCAATCAAATCATATTAGGAAACAGTCAATATAAATTGTAAGAATACCAGCAACAAGGTTACAGTCATACAGTCATAAGTGGGAAGAGATGGGTGATAGGAACGATGAGAAGATTAATAGTAATGCAGATTTAATAACTAGTTTGACAGTGTTGAGGGAATTATTTGTTTAGTAGAGTGATGGTGTTTGGGAAAAAAAAACTGTTCTTGTGTCTAGTTGTTCTGGTGCACAGTACTTTATATTAAAAAAATGTTTAAAACAGAAGCAAGCAGCCTTTGTTGCTGCATTATTTCTGACTTTCTAGGGCCTCAGGAAGCCTATTCCTGCCCTTTCCTGCCCTTCCCCTCCTCTCCCCTCATTTCCCCTCCCCTCCTCTCCTTTCCTCTTGCCAGTTCTGGGACTCAGAAAAAAATCAGGAAGCCAAGCTTTTTCACCTAAGGCTTATACTTATACTTCCTAAGCTTTTTATTTCTTTGTTTGAGAACTCTTGATGTTCTATTTCTTGATCTTTAGCACAATTATCTAAAAACTGAAATAAAAAATTTCCTTTATATTTCCCTTTGCACTCTCTTCCTCCCTCCTCCCTCCTCTGTTCAGCACCCCTATCAATATTTCTCAAATATTTCCATCACTGCCTTTTTTTAAAACATCTTCCTTCATTAGTAAGACTCCAACCCCATCAACTTTAAAGTACATAACTTGTAAACCAATTTCTAAGCCCAGTATTTAATTCATTTGGAATAAATGGTATGTATAGCACCTTTGAATTAAGAGGCAGAATAGATAGAACAACACTTCCAATTGAGATGATGTGTCTGAAGTATTGAGTATTAATAATGCAGTTGGGGAAAATAGTAGTAAATGATTAATTGGACAGCAGGAATTAAGATGCAACAATAAGTATGAAATGGGCCAAGAAACAGACTTTGGATACTTGGACTTTTGGGTGTTATTTGTTATTCCTTAAAGTTAAAAATGGCAATGGTCAAGACTCCTGAGAATAACATGAATGGTCAAGAAAATAAACCAATGGATCATCAAACAAAGCAACCCAGAATTCTCACTTGAGGCACAAATGACGAGGTTTAAATTATCCTTGTTGTTATTGTTAGTTGTGAAGTCATGTCCGACCCATCGCGACCCCATGGACAATGTTCCACCAGGCCTTCCTGTGCTCTACCATCCCCTGGAGGCCATTTAAGCTCATGCCTATTGCTTCAGTGACTCCATCCATCCACCTCATTCTCTGTCGGCCCATTCTTCTTTTGCCCTCTATCTTCCCCAGCATTAGGCTCTTCTCCAGTGAGTCCTTCCTTCTCATTAGGTGGCCAAAGTATTTGAGTTTCATTTTCAGGATCTTCCCTTCTAAAGAGCAGTCAGGGTTGATCTCCTCTATGACTGACCGGTTTGATCACCTTGCCATCCAAGGGACTCACAGGAGGAGCAGGAGTCTTCTCCAGCACCATAGTTCAAAGGACTCAATTCTTTGGTGCTCAGCCTTTCTTATGGACCAACTTTCACAGCCATACTTTGCAACTGGGAAAACCATAGCCTTCATTGTATGCACTTTTGTTGACAGGATGATGTCTCTGTTTTTTAGTATGCTGTCTAGATTTGCCATAAATTATCCTACTTTGGACATTTATTTATTTATACCTTGTCACTGGAAAAAGGCTGTAATGCTTGGAAAGGTAGAAGAAAAAAGAAGAAGATGGCCAGAAGCAAAATGGATTGGACTTAGTTACAGAGGCACACAAATTTTGATGCAGAGGTAATGTGTGCATCATTGGGAAACTCAGAAGAACAGGATAGGGTTAGATCATTATGAAGAAAGACTTTCTATGTGGTCTCTAGGATTCATAAACATTTTTATGGCATATAATCAATAAAAAAGATAGCAAAGTTGCTGAACAGAAGGAAGAAGGGGTAAATAATAATCATTATGTGATTTGTACTCTAGGTATGAATTTGTTTAAAAAATAACAGTAATCTATAATGAAAAAAGATGAGCAATAAAAATAGTCAATGACTGAGGTGATTAAATGTGTGGCAAGTCCCTGGATATAGTGTGAACAGCTGGAATAATACACAAAACAATGCTCACTTCATAAACCCATTAGTCAAATTGAAGAAAGTAAACATATGTTAAACAATTTCCTAGTGGACCTAGGAAAGTATAAGTGTAAGTACCTAATAAGTCAGTGACAATGTGAATTTCCACCATTACTTGTTCTCTCAACATTGTTTTAATGAACAGGGATTCTAGATTTACCCCAGGTGTTTAGTAAATGAAATTTAATGCCATATCCAGATAGTCTATTCCACTGAATAAATAAATAAATGTGTTGAATTCTTCAATCAAGAATTATAAGAGGAGAAGCTTTCACAGACCTTTAACAGGCAGTTCTCATCCATCTACCTCAGTCAAGAGCCATGGTGGCGCAGTGGTTAGAATGCAATACTGCAGGCTAACTCACTGCTCACTCCAGGAGTTCAATTCTGAGCATCTCAAGGTTGACTCAGCCTTCCATCTTCCTGAGGCAGGTAAAATGAGGACCCAGATTGTTGGGGGGTAATAGGATGACTCTGTAAACAGCTTTGAGAGAGCTGTAAAGCACTGTGAACATGTAAGTCTAAGTGCTATTACTATTGCTATCATTATTGGAATTGGTTTGAGGGTTCACAACTGGTATAGGTGCAGACAGGAATGGATAAATATGTTATCTGAGTTTCTATCCACTTTTAATTTTTCCAGTTATCCTGAATCCGCTTAAATTTTTTAATGATACATTATGTTCAACTCACTTATTACTAACATTCTGAATGCAGGTTATTTTTGTGCATCTTTGTCCCTTTCCAATGCTAAAATAGATTAAAAAATATTTTGAGGAAGAACTGAATCTTTAACTTCCCATTTCCAACCATACATGAACCAAAGCTTATGAAGAGAGAGAGAGAGAGAGAGAGAGAGAGAGAGAGAGAGAGAGAGAGAGAGAGAGAGAGAGACATAGAGAAAGACAGACAGACAGACAGACAGACAGAGAGAATTGGAGAGAGACAGAGAGTGAGAAAGGCAGAGAGAAAGGCACAGAGAGAGAGAATCAGAGAGAGACACACAGAGAGAGAAAGAGAGAGGGGGGGTTAGTAGATCAAGGTAATAGGCAGTAGTGAGATTCAAATTCAGTCGCTATCAGTTTGCTTGTGGGCATGCTCACTCACGCGCAACACTTCTGCGCATGCGCAGAGACATCCAGGTGGGTGAGCGGAGCATCCCGCTGCCACTGCTACCTATTCGCCTTATCTGGGGCGAACTGGTAACAACCCACCACTGGTAATAGGCATAGATTATTGGGATCTAAAGCTAATGCCATAGAAGGCTTTGAAAATATATGGTAGATCTGAGAATATTTATGAAGGCATCATGGGAATTTAAGAAAAGGCACAGTCTTTTTTCTGCTGTTGGTATATTTAACCTGTGCTAACTGTTTATCAGAGAAGATAACAATTGAGTATTGATTTTTATTTACGTTTGGGTGAAGGTAGGTTTACTAAGGCCTTCTGCATAGATTTTTGAATGCTACCTTTCTCCTTTTTATTATTTTAAAACAATTCAATAGACAGCTGTCTTCTAAAATTCATCTCCTATTTCCCACAAGTTTTGAATTTCAATTCAGGTATTGTGTGAAGTTTGGCAAGTTCATATTGAATCATGAACCAAGGCTGATGAACATTTTTTGGGGAAGGACTGGGAAGAAGCTGGAATTCATAGATAATCAATAAACAGGGGTTGCAGGAATGATTTATGTAAGGAACTGAAGATTTATGGCAGGCTCAAGAGCAATGCTTGAAGACAACTTCAGAATTTTAAAAGGTTTGTCATGTTATCAGGGCAAAGAATAAGAGCCTGGTGGTGCAGTGGACTAAGTGCTGTTAAAGTAGCACTTAGTTGCCAGCTGCTTGCAATTACTGCAAGTTCGAATCTCACCAGACGCAAAGTTGACTCAGCCTTCCATCCTTTCGAGATAGGTAAAATGAGGACCCGGATTGTGGGGGCAATAAGCTGACTTTGTATAAAAAAGAACACTGCTTAGGGGAGTCCGAAAGCCCTACTAAGCAGGTATATACAAAAGTATGAAGGCTATTGCTTAACGCACTGTAAGCTGCCCTGAGTCTTCGGAGAAGGGCGACATATAAATCAAAACTAATAAATAATAATAATAAATAAGAAAGAAAGAAAGAAAAGGAAGGAACATATGGGACGAGAAAAGTGAGATTATAAAAGGAGAAAAAATAGATGTTTATAATAATAGAGATTAAATATACAATAGATTTGGACAGGTGGGAGAAATTATGGAATAGAAATCATAAATTTACAATGTCAACAGCATTCAAAGAAAACCTCTATGAAATGTTTTACAGATGGCATTACTCACCTGCAAGATTAATGAACATGTATAAAAAGAGCCTGGATAGCTCAACAGACTAATAGCCTGTTATTAACATTCAGCTGTTTGCAATTATTGCAAGTTCGAATGTCACCAGGCTCAAGGTTGACTCAGCCTTCCATCCTTTCTAAGGTAGGTCAAATGAGGACCCAGATTGTGGGGGCAATAAGCTGACTTTGTTTAAAATATACAAAAGTATGAAGGCTATTGCTTAACGCATTGTAAGCCACCCTGAGTCTCCAGAGAAGGGCGGCATATAAATCTAATTAAAAAAAAACAAAAACAAAAACAAATTGGTTAAATGTTGGAAATGCAATCAGACACCAGGCTCATACTACCATATGTGGAGGACATGCCCCAAAGCCAAAAAATACCGGAAGAAAATACACACGTGGCTGGAAAATATGATAGGTGTTGTGACCGAGGTCCAAGTAGTGATTACCAAACACAATTCAGTCCTGAACAAATTTATGTTATTAAAACAGCTGAGAATTAATTCATTCTCATCTTAGTCCAAAACAAATTCTTCGGCCTTATCACCAACCTTTGATATCTTTGGCAACCTGCCAAAGGCTTTTTCTGGCAAAACCCCCACAAAGTTCAAGAGATGCTGACAAGAAGCACTGGAATCAATGTTATTTTCTAAAAAAAAAAAAAACCCAACGGCTCATTGCTGCTTTTTTAAGCCTTATGCGAGTCATCTTCTGCCTTACTCCCAAGTTGTCCTTTTTGCTTCAGCTGCTCTTGCCTTCTGGCAGCTCTTCGCATGCTTGCACTAGGAACAGGCTCCTCCTGTTCCTCTGTCTCTCTGCTGTCTGCCTCTGGTGGCTCCATAGTCTGCGCATTGCTCCCAGATAGCCCATTTCTGCCTCTGACACAGAGCCCTTCCCCTGACTCCAGGACTGGCCCACTGTCCTTCCCAGCTTCCTCACTGTCCAACTCCACTGCCAGCTCTGCAGGCTGCTGGCTGACCACAATAAGACAACAAATAGATTTGAAACCTGAGACATGTTTGTTGGGCATCCTTCCTGGAAATTATACTAAAGGTAACACATATTTGGGGTAACATATATTTGGTTCTACACATCCAAACACAGCTAGGATCACATATGCACAATGTTGGAAAAACTCAAAAACCCCTATAGACAATAATAATAATAATAATAATAATAATAATAATAATAATAATAATAATAATAATAATAATAATAATAATAATAAAAAAATAATTCTGGAATGTGCAGAGATGGATAGGTTAACCCTAAAAATTAAAATAAAAGAAGATTTGAAATATTTCATAACATGGGAACTATTCTATAAATGGTTAAATGACAGATATTGAGGTTAGAGCAGAGGTGGGTTTCAGCAGGTTCTGACCAGTTCTGGAGAACCAGTAGTGGAAATTTTGAGTAGTTCGGAGAACCAGTAAATACCACCCCTGACTGGCCCCACCCCTATCTATTCTCTGCCTCCCAAGTCCCAGCTGATTGGGAGGAAATGAGGATTTTGCAGTACCCTTCCCCTGGAGTTGGGTGGGAATGGAGATTTTACAGTATCCTGCCCCTGCCATGCCCACCAAGCCACGCCCACCAAGCCATGCCATGCCCACCAAGCCATACCCACAGAAGGGGTAGTAAAAATTTTTGAAACCCACCACTGGGTTAGAGGAATGGAATTAGGTGAAATATGGTTTATAGCAGAAAGAAAAACAGATGAATAAATATTTTTGACAGTTATATAAACAATACTATAATGGAAGATAATATATGTTATAATATGATTTATGTTATCGCATATTTGTTTATATATTACCGCATATTTGTTTATACATATATATGATCATAATGATGATGATGTTTGTATGTTTGTATGTTAAAACCTTGGACACCTAAAAAGCACACTGCTCAACCTACAAAGGAAACTTATGATATAAAACAATAAAAAAATATTTCAAATAATAATAATAATAGAGATGAAATGTGGCAATCACTTCTGCACTGTTTCTAAGAACACTGCAGGGATACAACTATGCCATTATCAGGATGTGAGCTAAACTCTAGAGTGTCTTTACATTTACCTTAAAGGGAAAACAGGCACACTTTAATCATTCCTAATGTAGAGAAGAAATTATAGTGAGCATTAATAAAGCCGAAGTATTCAAAGCTTTTTGAATCTGTTATGAATAAATCTTTCAGTCCTACATTTCCATGTATCCAGAAATATATTTCATTGCACTTAAGGCAATTTAAGAGGAAAATGTAGACCGGAATATATGCGCCATCTCTGAATTTTATTTTTAAAAAATTCAAATTGGCTTACATTCTCACTTCAGACTGATGACTAATGTGGAGAATATTTTGATAAGGTGAGGTAGCATGGAGAACAGCTGTCTTTTATTACTCATCAATATTTATGCATTAGTTTGTAGTTTGATGAATATGCATGAATTTAGGAGCTGAATTATTTAAACCATATTAGGTGCTGTGCTTTATTTTACAAGTCAATAATTGGTTCCCAAGTGGATCACTGTGAGGTTGTGGTCCAAATACTTTATCCTAAGAAGACGTAAATTAGTGGGGAAGAAAAATGAAGCTCCATCCTCTTATGCGAATTATTGTGCAAGAAAAATAATTTGCTTAGATATCGAGAGTGAAACCAATGACAAATTAATAAGTATTCTTTTTCTCTCTTTGCTATCTCAGCAATCTGATAAACCTATAATTAGAATCCCAAACTCTCTTGAATCTCAGGAAGTTATGAAGACTTCTTGCAATCTGTTTTCCTTCAGTACAGTTTGCTTGCTAAAATAAAATAAAAGCTTTAGGCTGCATTAAGAAAGGGATAAGATCAAGATCACATGAAGTGTTAATATCACTTTATAATGCCTTGGTAAGACCACACTTGGAACATTGCATCCAGTTTGGTCACAATATTAAAAAAAAATTTGAGACTCTAGAAAGAGTGCAGAGAAGAGCAACAAAGATGATTAGGGGACTGGACGTTAAACCTATGAAGAACGTTTTCAGGAATTGGGTATGTCTGGTTTAATGAAAAGAAGGACTAAGGGTGACATGATAGCAGTGTTCTAATATCTAAGAGGCAAAGAACAGGGGGCCAACCTATTCTCCAAAGCACCTAAAGGCAGGAGAAGAAGCAATGGATGGAAACCAACCAAGGAGAGAAGCAACCTAGAACTAAAGGGAAACTTCATAACAATTTGAACAATTAATCAGTGGAACAACTTGCCTCCTGAAATTGTGGGTGATCCAACACTGGATGTTTTAAAGAAAAGATTGGCAGACCATTTATCTGAAATAGTATAGGTTTCCTGCCTGAGCAGGAGGTTGGATTAGAAGACCTCCAAGGTCTCTTCTAACTCTGCTACTCTGATATTCGATTAACCTTTAATTAAAACAGTAGGTAAACCTTGATAATGTTTCTGAAAAGTAGTGGAACATACTAAGAGAAGGGAGCAGTGGTCCACAAAACACATCAGATTATAAAATAAATAAAGTGAATAATGGAACAAATATATTTTAAAAATCTGTATTTTTTTCAGATGAAACGATCAGAGTCAACAAATAAAGAGGTTTTTACTAGTACAATGCTATGGGATAAAATAAAAGAGGGATTTTTTTTTTTTACTGTTTCTTTCTGTAAACAGGAAATGTAAACTGAAATGAAGAGTGGATAAACTGTTCCATGTTAAGAGCAATCACAAATCCCCTCCATTCACACATATGGTCTCCTTCGCGGATTTATTATTTTTTTTAAAAATTTGTATAATGCCTGATTTCTGGATCTGAGTTCCAGAAAAACATCTACTTCTGCTTCATTGACTATGCTAAAGCCTTTGATTGTGTGGATCACAAGAAATTGTGGCAAATTCTTAAAAAGATGGGAATACCAGACCATCTTATTTGTCTCTTGAGAAACCTATATGCAGGTCAAGAAGCAACAGTGAGAACTGGACACGGAACCACTGATTGGTTGAAAATGGGGAAAGGAGTCCAGCAAGGCTGTATACTGTCGCCCTGCCTATTTAACTTATATGCAGAGCACATCATGAGAAAGGTGGGGCTAGATGAATCAAAAATTAGAATTAAGATTGCCAGGAGACATATCAACAACCTCAGATACGCAAATGGTACCACTTTAGTACAATAGAATAGAATAGAATAGAATAGAATAGAATAGAATAGAATAGAATAGAATGGAATGGAATGGAATGGAATGGAATGGAATGGAATGGAACGGAACGGAACGGAACGGAACGGAACGGAAGGGAAGGGAAGGGAAGGGAAGGGAAGGGAAGGGAAGGGAAGGGAAGGGAAGGGAAGGGAATAGAATAGAATAGAATAGAATAGAATAGAATAGAATAGAATAGAATAGAATAGAATAGAATAGAATAGAATAGATTTTTTTATTGACCAAGTGTGATTGGACACACAAGGAATTTGTCTTGGTGCATATGCTCTGGTGTACATAAAAAGAAAAAATATGTGGCAGAAAGTGAAGAGAAGCTAAAGAGCATCTTGATGCGGGTGAAGAAGGACAGTGCAAAAGTTGGCTTGAAACTCAACATTAACTCAAACTAAGATCATGGCATCCAGCCCCTCAATTCCTGGCAAATAGTTGGAGAAGAAATGGAGGTAGTGACAGATTTTATTTTCCTAGGCTCCAAGATCACCGCAGATGGGGACTGCAGCCAAGAAATTAAAGATGCTTGCTCCTGGGGAGGAAGGCTATGGCAAATCTAGACAGCATTCTAAAAAGCAGAGACATCACCCTGCCAACAAAAGTGCGTATAGTCAAGGCTATGGTTTTCCCAGTTGCAATGTATGGCTGTGAAAATTGGACTATAAGAAAGGCTGAGCGCCAAAGAATTGAGGTCTTTGAACTATGGTGCTGGAGTCCCTTGGACTGCAAGGCGAACAAACTGGTCAGTCCTAGGGGAGATCAACCCTGACTGCTCTTTAGAAGGCCAGATCCTGAAGATGAAAGTCAAATACTTTGGCCACCTAATGAGAAGGAACGACTCACTGGAGAAGAGCTTAATGTTGGAAAAGATTTAGGGCAAAAGAAGAAGGGGGCGACAGAGATAGAGGTGGCTGAATGGAGTCACTGAAGCAGTAGGCATGAGCTTAAATGGACTCCAGAGGAAGGTAAAGGACTGGAGGAACATTGTCCAAGGGATTGCGATGTGTCAGACACGACTTCTCAACTAAGAGAATCAGGCATTCTCTTAGAATGCCTGATTCTCAAGAAATCGGGGCAACTCACAAGTAGTGTAAAACTATTTCTTGAAAAATATTATACACACACACACACACACACACACACACACACACACACACACACACACATATATATATAAAATAAGGAATAATAAATAGCAAAGAAGACAAGGGACGACTCTCACCCTGGTCATCACTTCTTTATCTTCCTAGTATCGGGAAGGAGATATAGAAGTATAGCCAGCCACATAAACAGGGTAAAGCACAGATTTTATCTGTGGGCTTTCAGACTCTTGAATGAGAAATAACATCATAACTATGCAGTATGATGGGGCCGGAGCAATATGTAACATGTTCACACTGGTGCAATAAGACTGGGTGTTTTGTTAATATGATTTATTGGGTTAGGGATTTTCTGTCTTCACTGTGAGTTGTATTGTGTTGGGGGGGGGGGTGCACTGAGGGAGCTCAACTGATCTCATTGTAATATATTGTGCATTGACAAGAAAGATTTGATTTATTCAAATCTTATTATTATGAAGAACCAGACAGGAATGCAAACAAAGAAACAAACGCATCACAAATGTATATTGTGGTATTTTAAGACATGCATAGTTAATCATGGACACGTAAGTTTGATGTTTGTCCAAGGATTAATTTTTGATAAAGGAATATTTATACTATTTATTGTATCTATAGCATCTACATCTAGATCTATCTGTCCATCCGCTAGTTTTTTTTTTCAAGCAGGTTTGAATTTTTTTATTTTATTTTTTAATATTTGCTTGACATAATGTGCTAAATTACCTTTAAATTCTATTGTTGTTTGCCAGCAGCCTTATGTATGGCAAATATTTTTCTGTGGATTTGTAACAAACTGCTTTTAAATCTGTTTTATATTCAGCAGGTTTGCTTAAAATTAAGAGCCTAAATTTAGGCATATCTATGAAGTTCAATGCGGCTTTTTTCCACATCACTGAACATAGGGTTGGTATTTCAATTCATTTCCCTGGGAATATGTCTCATTAAAACTAAATCAAATTTATTTCTGAGATGACTCTTATAAATTGATGTTGTGCTGTTGGGAAAGTTAGTTCAATAAGATAGTACAGTTGGTTCAAAAGTTGACACAGTCAATCATTGCACAGGAAAATCTGCAATTGTTTGAATGGGACATTTGGAAAGACAAATAAATAAATAACTTTTTTTTTTTTAAAAAAGAGAGAATTCTGGAAATGATTAAAATATTAGAATCCAGTTACTGAAATACTATTTAAGGCAAATGTTATCAGTTCACCAAATCTAATTTAGCAGAACAGGCCCTAAATATATTCAATGTATTACAAGTGTCAGATCTGTCCATTCAAATCATCATAAATGCTGTGATTACATAAAGACTCTTATAATAATCAGAAAATACATTAATAGCTTACTCTCTCACAAATATTAAGGCTTGTTTAAAATTGTTTGGGATTTTGCATCTGAACAAAACAAATGGAATGGAATAAAGGGCATTTTAATATTATGAATAATTCAGCAATAGAACCAATAGCCCATAAAAAGAGTGAATTACTGTTACCGGTAGTATACGGTGTTCATGTAGATGCTGGATAGGCATCTGTTTAGAAGGCTTACTAAGATTAAATTTAGAGTAGTAGTGTAAATATTACAGCCTCTTCAGGAAGTAAAGAGAGGAAGGTGGGAGGTATAACAGTGTTATTAATATTTGAGTGGAAGATAAGTCAATGTAGCAAACATTACCAGCGTCTCAAATCTCAGAGTCATGTGATGTGATATTTAGAAGATGAAAATGAAAAAGAAAAATAAGGGTTTTTTGGTTCAAATAATGTGGCACAGCCCACGCTTCCTTGTTTGAAACAACTCTATCTGCCAGTCCTTGCTTTATTGAAGTCTAAACTCAATGCTATATGGTTGCCACAGAAACCAGCAACCCTCACATATCACTGCCTGACCTCTACTTCTTTAAATGTAGTTATGCAAACTGTATGCCAATACAATTTTCTCTCCTGTGGGTAATACTAAAATAATTAAATCAGCAGTGGGAAACTAAGAGTATGAGAGCACCATCACATGGGCTGACTTACAGAAGATGATTTCTGGAGTGGGAATATAAATGTCACACTAACCGACCAACTTACATAGATGGTTATATCCACCAAAGTTTTCCATCGGTGAAAAGGGGGAAAAGCTATCACATATTCTAGTGATGGTGAAGTAGAGAAAGCATCCATACAAAATAAAAATGTGCCAGGTTTCTTTAAAGATACTGACTAGCCTACTATTGGTCACTCAGTGGTGAGTGAGCCATCACCACAGATGGCTAAATAACAAGGACTCCAAAATGAGTAGGAAAAGAAATTATATCTCCTGAAACATCTGGGCTTTCTTAAAGAAGATTGTTTTAGTCTTTGAAAAGTGTAATTTTGGAACAACTTTGGAATATATATTACAGGTTATTTTTCATTTCAATTTTATTGCATGCAGACACTGTCTTGAGCCAGGACTGAGATGCTAATTCTGAAGAAAGTATGTTAAGAACTCCAAAGTTCCTTTCTCCCTCTAGGCAGGACAAATATTAAGGCTGGATTAACCCTTAACCACAGATGTATTATTTCAGCTACACTATTACAGACATGAGGTCATAATGACCTCAGTAGCAAAAAGACATTCAATGTTTTCATGATTGGATCTAAAAATTGATGTCTAGAGCAGTAAACCAAAAAATATATTGATCTCTATCAAATCCACATTGCAAAGTTCACTTTTTGTTTCTCTATCCTTGAACTTCAATCTTTCTTCTCTAATTTTTACATTGGTCCACTGAATTAATGCGTTAATAATTTCTTTGGAAAATAATAATTTCCAAACCTCTAGGGGAGTAGGTGAATTTCTGAGATTTCTAGCTGCTGACCATAGTCCAGGTAATTGCACAACAATACTGTGACTAGTAGTTCTGGATTTATTGCTTCCAAATTGCAGAAGACAATTTAAATTTGTTCTTGCCATATAAATTATTGCATGACGTAGATTGTACCTGGTCATTGATTTCATTACGAGCTTCATCATCGCTGATGTCCGAATCGGTGGCAGCTGTGGGTTCCTCATTGTCCATTACACAATTTTCATTGCAATCTGATTCCACTTCACTCAGATCACTCTCTGCTTTTCCATACCATTTAGAACAGTTTCTTTGAAGATTGGATCACCAAATCACACTCTTTTTGGCAGAAAACTTGACCCCAACATTATAAAAAAAATATGTTAACAAAGATCTGCGGTCAAAATGACCCAAGCTCAAATTCAAATGCTGCTACAGAAAACACCAAATAACTGATGCAAGTGCGATGCTGCATACACTCTTATTGGTGGGAAAACAAAAGCTATTTGCAACCGGAATGGTCCATTTCTAAAAATAGGGGTGTAACGAACATTTTGGAAAACTGTTGCAGTCGCTATGACTGCAAGTCTGTGGTTATGGTTAAAATTCCAGCTGGATCAGTGGAATATCATCTCAGAGATACCAGGGATCATCCAGGGCTGATCCAACACAGGCATCCACCAGAACAACTGGAGCAGATAATGGCTTGAGGCTCCAAAAGTAAAGTGGAAAGAAGAGCCAAGCAAGGGAGTATATCTCTTGATTAAAGATAGCTGATTATAAACTCATCTAAGAGGCAGCTCTGACCCATTACTCTTTTGAAAATGAAGGGTCATCATTTTTGTGAATGTTCCTGAAATCTGATTTGGCTCTCTGAATATTGGACTGGATTTTGACTAGTCTTCTTCATGTTCCTGTTCAGTGGTGAGTTTCAAATTTTTTTACTACCAGTTCTGTGGGTGTGACTTGGTGGGTGTGGCATGGCTTGGTGGGTGTGGCAGGGGAAGGATATTGTAAAGTCTCCATTCCCTCTCCACTCCAGGGGAAGAATACTGTAAAATCTCAATTCCCTCCCCAAAATCCCCAAAATCCCCATTTCCTCCTGATTACCTGGGACTTGGGAGGCAGAGAATAGATGGGGTGGGGCCAGTCAGAATTTTTACTACTGGTTCTCCAAAATACTCAAAATTTCTGCTACTGGTTCTCCAGAACTGGTCAGAACCTGCTGAAACCCACCTCTGTTCCCGGCTGAAAGCAAAACCACTCCAACAAGCTTTATTTTTCAAGGAAAAATTAATTTACATTCTTTTTCTTGTCTGCCATTATCTATTTAGCCTTTTGTAAATTGCAGTTTTCACCTAGCAACTGAAGTGTGCGTGTTTGAAACCTGAAAACAGGACAAATATTGTTGCTCTGATGGTAGACATTTTGCGCGTAGTCTGTAAGTGCCATGGAGCTGTAGCCCATACAGTCAAGTATGGGATCAAGACCAGAAACAAATACTTTATTTTCTTTATATTTACTTAAAACTGTATACTCTCGAAACATGAATTTATAATTTTTCTCTATGACAATTGAAGAAAACAAATTTAGAGGATTGTGAAGACATCTGGTTTTCAGAGGCATATGTGCCTTGGCCATTCAGCCTGATAATTATGCCAACTTACATGGGTCTAGTTGTATCTGAGATATGTTTAATGTTGATGAGGCTCACATTGAAGTAACCAGGAGGCAGAGCAGGGTTGGCTTTAAATTAAGACTGAGTAGGCACTGGTTTAGGGCACCAAAGCTTAGGGGCTACTATTACTTCTGATCCATTCTAAAATGATAAATCTTCATATAGCTAGAAGGTGGCCTTTTAAATATGGACTACTGTATATGTGGCACCATAAACTGGCATTCTGAAACACGAGGGACAAATTCTTTATATATTTTGTAAAACTTCTGGAACTGATCCTGAGTCACTGTGAAACCACAAAATGTAGGTTTCGAGCAATCTATTAGTCCAAAATGTCAATTCATAATGCAATTCAAAAATCTGAAATTTATTTATTTATTTTTATTTATTTGTTTAGATTTGTATACCGCCCTTCTCCTTGCGGACTCAGGGCGGTGAACAGCCAAATAAAAATAGTACACAAAAGTTAAACAATTTCTTTAAAAAAGCATATAACTTTGGCTAAAAATTAAAACCATTAACCATTAAATATTTAAAATACCCAACCCTATAATACAGATCTTAAAAATTCAGCGGGGTCAGGCTAGACCAGCAAGCTGAAAGAGATGAGTTTTCAGGGCCCGACGAAAAGTCCGGAGGTCAGCAATTGTTCTCAGTTTTGGAGGAAGATCGTTCCAGAGGGTAGGGGCTGCCACAGAGAAGGCCCTCCCCCTGGGGGTCGCCAGCCGGCATTGTCTGGCTGACGGCACCCTGAGGAGACCCTCTCTGTGGGAACGCACCAGCCGGTGGGAGGCTATTGGCGGCAGAAGGCGGTCCCGTAAGTACCCTGGTCCTAAGCCATGGAGCGCTTTAAAGGTGGTCACCAACACCTTGAAACGCACCCGGAAGTCCACCGGTAGCCAATGCAGCTCGCGCAGGAGAGGTGTCACATGGGAGCGTCCCGTCGCTCCCATAATCCCCCACGCGGCCGCATTCTGCACTAGTTGGAGCCTCCGGGTGCACCCCAAGGGGAGCCCCATGTAGAGAGCATTGCAGTAGTCCAGGCGAGAGGTGACGAGTGCCTGAGTGACTGTGCGTAGGGAGTCCTGATCTAGAAAGGGCCGCAACTGGCGTATCAGGCGAACCTGATAGAAAGCTCCCCTGGCCACAGCTGTCGTGTGATCTTCCAAAGACAGCCGTGGGTCCAGGAGGACGCCCAAGTTGCGCACCCTTTCCGTGGGGGCCAATGATTCGCCCCCAATAACCAGTGATGGTGTCAGCTGGCTATATCGGGACGCCGGCAGCCACAGCCACTCAGTCTTGGAGGGGTTGAGTCGAAGCCTGTTTCTCCCCATCCAGACCCGCACAGCTTCAAGGCACTGGGACATCACTTCCACGGCATCGTTGGGGTGGTCTGGGGTGGAAATGTACAGCTGAGTATCATCAGCGTACTGATGGAACTCCACCCCAAAACCACGGATGATCTCACCCAGCGGCTTTACATAAATGTTGAACAGGAGGGGCGAGAGGACCGATCCCTGCAGCACCCCACACAGTAGGCGCCTCAGGGTCGACCGCTGCCCCCCTGTCAACACAGATTGCGACTGGTCGGAGAGGTAGGAGGAGAACCACCGTAAAACGGTGCCTCCCACCCCCAGTCCCTCCAACCGGCGCAACATGATACCATGGTCGATGGTATCAAAAGCCGCTGAGAGGTCTAATAACACCAGGATAGAGGAATAACCCCTACCCTGGGTCCACCAGAGATCATCCACCAACGCGACCAATGCCGTTTCAGTGCTGTATCCAGGCCTGAAGCCGGACTGGAGCGGGTCTAAATAGACAGCTTCATCCAGGTACCGAGGGAGCTGCCATGCAACCACACTCTCAACAACCTTCGCTAAAAAGGGAAGGTTGGAGACTGGACGGTAATTAGCCAAAGTAGCCGGGTCCAGGGAGGGCTTCTTGAGGAGGGGCCTCACCACTGCCTCCTTCAAGGCGGCCGGTAGGGCACCCTCACTCAAAGAAGCATTTATAATCTCCTGGAGCCAGCCTCGTGTAACCTCCCGGGAGGCCAGCACCAACCAGGAGGGACACGGGTCCAATAAACATGTGGTTGCATTCAGTCTCCCCAAGGTCCTGTCCACGTCCTCGGGAGCCACAGGATCGAACTCAGCCCAGATAACACTCTCAAGACCTGCCTCAGTCACCTCGCCCGAACTAACCCAGTCGGCGGCCAAGTCATCCCGAATCTGAGTTATTTTGTCATCCAGATATTGAACAAAATCCTCAGCACGACCCTGCAAGGGATCCTCCCGCGCTCCCGAGTGAAGGAGGGAGCGGGTCACCCTAAACAGGGCGGCTGGGCGATTATCTGATGATGCGATAAGGGCGGCAAAATAGTTAGATTTTGCCGCTTTTATCGCCACTAAGTAAGTCTTAATGTGAGCTCTTACTAGTGTCAAGTCAGATTCAGAGCGACTGGCCCTCCAACCACTCTCTAGGCGTCTTCTCCGGCGTTTCATCTCCCTCAGCTCCTCGGTAAACCAAGGAGATAAGTGAGTTCGGCGCCGGGTCAGAGGCCGTGAAGGCACGACACGGTCCAAGGCCCCACCGGCTGCCCTATTCCAGGCAGCCACCAGATCCTCAGCCGAGTCGTGTGTCAGTGTCTCAGGAAATGGCCCAAGCTCCGTCTGGAACCTATCAGGATCCATCAGGCGCCTGGGGCGGAACCACCTAGTCGGTTCCGCCTCCCTGCGGTGAGATGCAGCGGTCTGAAAGTCGAGTCGAAGGAGCGAGTGGTCAGTCCATGACAAGAGCTCCATAACTATATCCTTTCTAAATGCTTTCTAAAACAATAATTTTGTCTAGGTCATCCTTCTCATCCTAGTCCAACATTTCTCATTCAAGACTCTACAAAAATCAGAGGATGATTGAATGATAATATGGAACAGGGAGGAAGACAACGAGATACTTGAAATTAATATCGGTGAAGATGTTATGTGTCTATATCCAGTGGTAGAATTCATTTTTTTTTACTATCGATTCTGTGGGCGTAGCTTGGGGGGCGTGGTGTGGCTTGGTGGGCATGGCAGGGGAAGGATACTGCAAAATCTCCATTTCCACCTCACTCCAGGGGAAGGATATTGCAAAATCCCCATTCCCTCCTCACTCCTGGGAGAAGGATATTGCAAAATCTCCATTCCCACCCCACTCTGGGACCAGCCAGAGGTGGTATTTTCTGGTTCTCTGAACTGCTCAAATTTTTCACTACTGCTTCTCCAGAACCTGTTGGATTTCACTCTATCTTTCTTTCTTTCTTTCTTTCTTTCTTTCTTTCTTTCTTT
Source organism: Masticophis lateralis (assembly GCA_030761175.1). Taxonomy (NCBI): domain Eukaryota; kingdom Metazoa; phylum Chordata; class Lepidosauria; order Squamata; family Colubridae; genus Masticophis; species Masticophis lateralis. Next base: position 113,012,770 of record JAUDYJ010000004.1, on the reverse strand, counting down.
CTTTCTTTCTTTCTTTCTTTCTTTCTTTCTTTCTTCCTTCCTTCCTTCCTTCCTTCCTTCCTTCCTTCCTTCCTTCCATCCATCCATCCATCCATCCATCCATCCATCTATCCATCCAGGGGTGAAATCCAGCAGGTTCTAACAGGTTCTGGAGAACCAGTAGCAGAAATTTTGAGTAGTTTGGAGGACCAGCAAATACCACTTCCGGTTTGCCCAGAGTGGGGTGGGAATGGAGATTTTGCAATATCCTTCCTCTGCCATGCCCACCAAGCCATGCCCACAGAACCAGTAGGGAAAAGATTTCACCCCTGCATCTATCTATCATCTATCTATCTATCTATCTATCTATCTATCTATCTATCTATCTATCTATCTATCTATCATCTATCTATCTATCTATCTATCTATCTATCTCTATTTTCTTTCATCTATCTATCTATCTATCTATCTATCTATCTATCTATCATCTATCTATCTATCTATCATCTTTCATCTATCTATCTATCTATCTATCTATCTATCTATCTATCTATCTATCTATCTCTATCTTTCTTTCATCTATCTATCTATCTATCTATCTATCTATCTATCTATCTATCTATCTATCTATCTATCCATCCATCCATCCATCCATTTATCATCTATCATCTATCATCCATCCATCCATCCATTCATCCATCCATCCATCCATTTATCATCTATCATCCATCCATTCATCCATTCATCCATTCATCCATCTATCTATCTTTGGACATTTAGGAAGAAAAATCTTTCCAATAAGAAGTAAAGGTAAAAACTTGAGACTTATGAAGATTAACAGGAACTTTTGGGCATATATACGTAGCCACTTTTCCACCACAATATTGGAGCTTATAACACTTTTGAAAAGCTGCTTTTCAAAATCCAAAACTCCACATGCAGAGAGAAGATATAAAGGCACACTCTGCACAAATTTTCTTGATTTAAAGGCAAAAAGAAAAAAAGAAAAAAAAAATCCACAGAAGCTATGGATTTTACTCATTCTTTTTGTAAATGAGAATGCACGAACAGTATTTTTGTACTAGATAGCAGCATCATTTAATATCATTCTGCATTACAAGTCCATTATGCTAATCTTTAAGTAAATGGGCAGAATAAATTGGCACTTAATTGACTTTAGACTGTGTTGTAGATACTCACTAAGGCTTATTCTTTTTCATTAAACTGTCTAAAATTATTTTTGCTGGGTTACTCTTTTGTTTTGCATACCCTTGCACATACTAAAACGAGTGCCCTGAGAAAGATTGATATACTTGATAAACCTTCATATTAGAGTATGTTCGTTTCAGTTTACATTTCCTATTTACAAGGACAAACAGTGGAAAAGCATCTTCTCAGTCCCCCCCCTTCCCGCCCCATAAAATTGTAGTGGTAAAAACCTCTTTAGTTGGTTAAACCAAAATGTACGATCTATTCAAGAATCCACAGCCTGTAAACCAGAAAATCAAGTATATCTTAGCTATCATGCAAGGCATTCAACCAGCTTCTCAGTTTATTCATACATTGTGATCCCAGATAGGTGGTACATTTTATTAAGATGCTATTCTTTATTCAGCTAGTGAATAGCAAGATGTCCAGTTTGAAGCCAGAGCATTAAGTTTATTTTCAAATGTCTAGCCTAATGCATTGTTCACAAAATATGACAATTTAATCATTATAACAACATTCCTCCTTAACAGATGTTGATTCCTCCTAAAGAGATGTGTGTGTGTGTGTGTACGCATATATTTGTGTGTGTGTGTGTGTGTGTGTGTATGTATGTATGTATGTATGTATGTATGTATACATACATACATACATACATACGTATGTATGAAGTCTCATTCGTCATCTTCAGGCTGGTGTTCTCGGCTTCATGCTTCCAGGAGCAATGTGAGATCGCTGCTGTTTCTTCCTTTTAACTGCTAGTGGGGGTGGGAGCTGATTGGGTGGGAGCTTGGCTGTGTTCTGATTGGGTGGAGGTGTGTTCTGATTGGTTGGGGGCTTGGCTGTGTTCTGATTGGATGGGGGGTTGTTTGTGCTCTGATTGGCTGGGGGGGGTGTTCTGTTTGGGTGGGGGCTTGGTTGTGCTCGGGTTAGTCTGAGTTGCAGGGGGATTTGAGCTGGTGAGCTGCGTTGCTGTTGTTTGAACACGAAGCCAACCTACCCTTGTAACTGATACTTTAGTCCTATCTAGATGAGCAGAACATCTTAGTATATTGTTTGAAAGAAATAGCATGGAACCTAAGTTTATTTGCATTGGGAGATACTGTATCTATGGATGGGATGCTGCCACTAGCAAAATCCTACTCTTGTCAAACACACTATTAAAACTACATCTTGGCCTTCTCTTCTTAATCTAAGAATGGAATATAATCTCTATTGCTGCCAATGATCAGCATTGTAATACAGCGGTGAAATCAATTTTTTTTCACTATCGGTTCTGTGGGTGTGGCTTGGTGGGAATGGCAGGAGAAGGATACTGCAAAATCCCCATTCCCTCCCCACTCCTGGGGGAAGGATATTGCAAAATCTCCATTCCAACCCCACTCTGGGGCCAGCCAGTGGTGATATTTGCTGGTTCTCTGAACTACTCAAAATTTCCACTATCGGTTCTTTAGAACCTGTCAGAATCAGCTGGATTTTACCCCGAGGTAATAAAACTTGATACAGGTTACATTTGTGTTGGGTGGTATCAACTTTAAAAGTAATTAGAAGTATTGATTAGTCAGCTAAACAGTAACTAAATTTGACTTTTCTTAAAATATTAGAATCATCAGAAAAGTTATAAATAGAACCAATTGGAATAACTGGGGAATTTCTTTAAATATGGAGTTTATCAACTCTAAAATAGAGTTGCATAAAATAGTATAGTAGCATAAAACAGGCAATATAATAAAATGTGATTTATGGTTTTAATAGCCCTTACACTGCATGGGAAAAATCTTAATCCAAATGGGAAGCCCTTACATCTCTCTTTCAAGAGTAGTGTAGGAAGAAAGCTAATTAATGCCTCCTATATTCTGAGATTATAATTGGACTTAAATATGTCCAGGTCTAAGGAGTTTAAAGTAACTACAAGAATATATTCTTGGGAACACATGGCAGGTTTAATTAAATATTAATATCCTTAATTTGTTGCCTCAAAGCTACTATTGCATATTTATACCCAAGCATTCAGAATTGAGTTAAAGAGAATCCATGAGACTCCAGTCCAAATTTACAGGGGCAAAATAGTCTGGTCTTCAGAGAGGAAATATTTTAGCTTAAGTTGGTGGAGACTAATGCTAACAATTTAAAGCAAGCTTTTTGTACCTTACTCAAGGCATAGCACAGTTCATGAAGAACAGATATTACATTGTTTTATTTAACCAACTAACTTGATACCTGTATTTTGCACCAGCCACACTTTCCAAAATGACTTTAAGGATAGCCCTAAGGATTACTGTGCTTCTCCCTGAGGCCATAATCCAAAATTGGGACAAGTTATGTTATCCAAACCAAAGCTCCTTCTAGTTACGAGGCTTTAAATCCTTTTATCCACAGCACTCTGATATATATATATATATATATATATATATATATATATATATATATATATATATATATATATATATGAAGTTGATTTCATATATGATAAAAAGGGTCATCTATGGCAAATCATTAAATTCTTTCTGTACAACTCTTGCCAAACAGATGCCTTGGAAGAGAATATTTGCAGCTCAGGGTTGAGCTATGGGATGATCCTTGATGTTGTCTGAAATCAGTGTGGGTGGAATAGTCTTGGTGGCTTCTAGATTTTTTCCATCCAAAAGCCAAAAAAAAAAAAAGAAAGAAAGAAAGAAAGAAAGAAAGAAAAAGAAAGAAAAGAAAAGAAAAGAAAGAAAGAAAGAAAGAAAGAAAGAAAGAAAGAAAGAAAGAAAGAAAGAAAAGAAAAGAAACAAAAATAGTAATAGCAATAGCAATAGCACTTAGCCTTATATATCACTTCACAGTGTTTTACAGCCTTCTCTAAGTGGTTTGCAGAGTCAGCCTCTTGCCCCCAACAATCTGGGTCCTCATTTTACCCACCTTGGAAAGATGGAGGGCTGAGTCAACCTTGAGCCTGGTGAGGTTCGATCTGCCAAACTGCTGGCAGCTGGTGATCAGCAGAAAGATCAAAACACCTTTCCACAATCAATAAATACCAATATAAGCAGAGATTAACACCAAGATTAACACTAGAAAAACAATCAAGAAACAAACAATACTCCAATCAAGGGACAATCAATACAGACAAATAAACTAATAGTAACCAACAGCCTAGTTAAGGAATTGCCAAAAACACTCTCACCAACACTAACAGGGCAAGCCACTAATATATAAAAATAAGACCCTATTTCCTTCTAGCATTGATGATGTTACCTAGTTTGATAAATAAATAGCTGCAAGAAAACCACCAAGCTAAGAGAGCACCAAGGACTCCACAGATGCTTAGGCAACATGCACAAGGAGTGCCAATCCTATTATGATATAGATTGACATCTGCTATTCCCTCCTTGAAAAAGCTGTTTGAGACAGTCCTTTTTTCATTATATCTAAGCAACCTCGTTTTATATGTCTCCCCATTTTAACTATGTGTGATCTTGTCTTTTTCTTATGTGAGTTTTCCCAATTATTCAGATAACAACTGAAGAAAAGAAATCACATATTTCAACATAAAGGAAGACTATGAACGAGGAAATAGGATTGGTTAGAAATGTAATGAAACACAAATACTTTACTTGTTCAAAAATGGGAAAAGGCATTCAACACTCCTGAATGCAACTGTACTCCAACCTGGTTTATCTTTGTTTTTATCACTATTAAAGAGCTTTTCCTCTTTTAAAAAAAAATAATGATCCACAATCAACTGAGAATGTCGTTATGTATTTGACCTAATTTTAGGCTAATAGGATGATATGGTTCTATATAGAGTACACTCATTTAACTTTGAAATTGTCCAGTATTGCACCAATCACTATAACCTATCATAATTGTTTTCATGTTCTATCTGCTATATTAAATGCAGCCTTTAAATTTGGTAAAGCAGTAGCAAACCCACAAGAAGAAGAAAAAATGTTAAAAATGATTTTAAAAGTCAGATTAAATTGACTTGCATAAAACTGAGAGACCTAAAGCCAGTCATTAATATATGGGCGTGATAGAATCTCAGAGTATCAGAGTTCAAGGACCTTGGAGTATTCTGTCAAGGACCTTGGAGTACTCATTTCTAAAGATCTAAGTGCCCGAGCCCACTGTAACAACATTGCCAAAAAGGCATTAAGAGTTGTTAACCTAATCTTGCATAGCTTCTTCTCTGGTAATGTTGTACTACTAACTAGAGCATACAAAACATTTGCTAGATCAATTCTTGAATACAGCTCATCTGTCTGGAACCTGCACTGCATATCGGACATAAATACAATTGAGAGAGTCCAGAGATATTTTACAAGAAGAGTCCTCCATTCCTCTAACCACAATAAAATACCTTATGCCACCAGACTCCAAATTTTGGGCTTAGACAACTTAGAACTATGCCAACTTCAGTCTGACCTAAGCAGAGTACATACAATTATCTGCCACAATGTCCTTCCTGTCAATGACTACTTCAGCTTCAACCACAACAATACACGAGCAAATAATAGATACAACCTCAAGATAAACCGTTCCAAACTTGATTGCAGAAAATATAACTTCAGTAACAGAGTGGTCAATGCCTGGAATGCATTATCTGACTCTGTAGTTTCTTCCCCAAACCCCCAAAACTTTAACCTTAAACTGTCTACTGTTGACCTCACCCCATTCCTAAGTGGTCTGTAAGGGGTGTGCATAAATGCACCAGCATGCCTACCATCCCTGTCCTACTATTCCTTTTTACTTACTCTTTTCATGTATGCAAATTATGTTTATACTTTTACCTGTTATCTTATATGTTAGAACAGCGCCAGAAAGAAACACGACTAAGTTGCTGTCCGTTCAGCACTCTTTATTGTATAGCAAAACAGGCTGCCGGCTGGGCTGCCAAGCCTCTTTATATTCTGTTCGGGTTTGCCAGCCGGCCAATGACAGTTGTTTAAACTTCCCGCCAGTGGAACTAACCAATCCCCCGGCAGATGTCCTTATAAGGACATAACATTATATATGCTTGACAAATAAATTTATGATTATGATTAAGTTCTAGATTTACAAAAATGCACACTAAATCATCCTGGAACTTTAAGTACTGCATGTTGTACCAATGAAAATGTCTAAATGTTCTTTGTGAGTGGCTCAACGTAAGGCACAATGTGTAGCATAAACTATTTGAAAATAAGTTTTTCCTCTTGTGATTTGCTTCAACCCGTTAAACCAGGAGGTCATAAGCTTGTTGAATTGTTCACAATTTTAGAAGCGATGGCCTCCAGCTGAAACTGGGATGTTAAATTTCTCTTCTTTTTTTTAGAAAGAAGTTTGATTCGTACTTGTAGAATTTGCTAAATGTGAAGCATTAGGGAACTAATTCATTTCTGTTGACAGCTGAAGCTGACATTCCGAATACCATGACTTGGTAATCCATCTTAATAAGCTCCTGGCATTGGTTCACTTCTTCGTCACAGTTTCATTCTTATATCTTCCGTTCAGCACATCATTATTCACCGAGAATGGAGGGAAAAAAAGGAAACAAGCTTGCATCTCTTTAATTTTTATATTCATCTCCAGTGGCTTTCCTTTTTTACAAGGCTATTTTTCTTCCTTACATTATTGTTGTGTTTGAGAGATCAATATAGTACTGGTGAAGAGAAATGAGACACTTTGAAATTGTATCAAGGGTCCAAACACACCAATCACACCAAATTATCTCTTTTTGTGTGCGTGCAAAACTTCTTTGCCCAGGTCTCAGATGAAGAAACCAGGGTACACTTATAGGTGTCAGCTAGTACGAAAGCCTGCAGATATATAAATGACTGCAATATAAATGGGACATACCCTGATGAATCACATATGTCACATATGAGCAACAATATCATCAGGATGTAATGAATTGTGGAGAAGAACACAATTCTATAAAATGCCATAGAAATCTAAAGACACTACTTTGAGAGAGGAAATATGGACTCTTTTAAAAATTCTAGACCTATCTTCCTTACTGCAAGCAATAATGTTGTCAGTACTGGCATAGAAATAAGATGAAATATATTATGTCAACTTAGGACCAGAAAGCTCCAGGCAAGATTTCAATCCACTGAGATATCACAAGGGAAAAAAAAACAATTGCAAAGATTTTCATCATAGCTCTAGAGCAGGACTGTCAAACTCGCACTGTCATAGTGGCATCACATGACTTTTTCCCCCTTTGCTAAACTAGGCATGGGCATGGCCATCATGTGACACATCTGAGCCATGGGCCACGAGTTTGAAAGCCCTGCTCTAGAGGTAACTCGCTACTAGGAGCCAGCAAAAAGTCTTTATTAAGTAAATATAGGCAATATGATGCCACTGGATAAAAGGCTTCAGGAATAATGTAACCAGAGCTGAAAGAAAAACTCAAAATATATTGAAAACACTTAGGATGAGAACATGGAACATCCACAGTATAAACCAAGGAAAGCTAGGTATTGTTAAAGTGGATTCAGAGTCAGTTTAATGTCAGGGTTCCAAGTAACATACCCCTAGCAAACCAAACTCTGAGGCAGGCAATTTCCTCAAAGAATAAGTTTATTGGATATGTCATATTAGCACAGGCTGGTGAAAACCAACTCTGAATATTCCTGCAGTTTTCACCCAATTAAAAGTAAGAGTTTGTCACTTTCTCAAAACAGTCACATGGTCCAATCATGTCATGTTGCTAAGTGACTCCAGCCTCCGCCTTCCGAGCACCTGCAGGAATGTCCTTGGTTCCCAAGAAAAAGTATTTTGTTTTGGCTACAACATGCCAACTATCTCTATTTCCCCACCCCCTTCCTATTCCTTTTCTCTAGTGTGTCAGCACGGAAGTCTCAAAATGGCCTCAGTCAGGCCAACAGTGGAAATGGCATCGACTATGACTATCATTCTCAGAATAAATAAAGTGTAATGGACAGAATCAGCCATTTCTAATCACAGGAAATCAATTTTTTCTATTCTAGAAATAAAATTTACAAAGGAAAAAAAAAACAGATTTGCAATTGTTGTTCCCAAACAACAAATTGCTGTATCTCTGACATACGCAATAAGATATAGTGTGTAACCTAGTCAGTGACACAATAACTGCCATCAAGATTCCTGCTAGGCCACTCAATTTTATCATTACACTTCTGGAGAAGTGATTAATGAATTCTATGAAAGATTACAACAAGTAATAAATCAAAGACGGGTGCTTCATTAATTATTGGTGAATTTGGTGTAAAACTGGAGAGCAACCTTTATTTAAAATGTTTTTAAAAATTGGGTTTGATTGCTAAATGTGAACAATAACTGATTGATGACTGTACAGAAAGTTTGATGGTACAATTTTAGTAGGATAAAGAAAATCCCTACCTCTTTGCTGCCAGTCTTAGTTATCCATGCACCATTACTGTTATCAGTATTGATAAATCCTATTTATCTATTATAATGTCAAAATTTAATAGGGCTTATACTATTATACTTTCAGACTTCTCTGACATTAGCTTGGCATGACTCAGTGCAAGATTTCAAGTCTGGCCATGGAAAGGTATCAGCCTTTGTAGAAATAACTTTCATGAAAGAATACATAGAACATACAGAGTTTGAAGCAGTGGTGAAATCCAATTTTTTTTACTACTGGTTCTGTGGACGTGGCTTGGTGGGCGTGGTGTGGCTTGGTGGGTGTGGCTTGGTGGGCATGGCAGGGGAAGGATACTGCAAAATCTCCATTCCCTCCCCACTCTGGGGCTGGCCAGAGGTGGTATTTGCTGGTTCTCTGAACTACTCAAAATTTCCACTACCAGTTCTTCAGAACCTGTCAGAACCTGCTGGATTTCACCCCTGGTTTGAAGGGATCTTGGAAGTCTTCTAGTCCAAATCACTGCTCGAATAGGAGACAGTATCCAATTTCAGACAAATAGTTGTCCAGTTTCTTCTTGAAAGCTTCCAGTGATGGAACACCCACTGCTTCCAAAGGCAAACTATTCCATTGGTTGATTGCTCTCACCATTAAGAATTATTTCCTTGGTTCTTGGTTGCTTCTCTTTTTGGTTAGTTTCTAACCATTGTTTCATGTGTTGCCTTCTGGTGCTTTGGAAAATAGTTTGATTCCTTTGTCTTTGTGTACATTCATAGCTAAGATGAGGTTTAAGTCCAGGATGGATTAAGATATGGAGGTGGTGACCCTCTGAGAGCTGTATGCAACAAAATTTCATTTTAATGTATGCCGATTAGTGTACAGTAGTGGCCAAAATTGTGGAAACCTTTTGGGAAAAGTGTATTTTCTAAAACTAGCTAATAATACCACTTTTTTTTTTTTTTGGAGTAGTACCATAAAATTATATATCAATGGAAAGATAATTTAATCAAGAATGCAATGCAATAACTTTTATGAAGGATTTGCTATTAGAGTAGCAGTTACAATATAAAGAAGTGAAACACATAGATAAAAGGAGATAAACAAAAATGATCAGCATAGGAAAAATGAGATATACAAAAATTATCACCATGTCAGTTAATACTTAGTTGGGTAACCTTTAGCATGAATTACAGCCTTCCAACGTCTTCCCATGGAATGAACCAAGTCTTTTGGTTCTGCAGCTGTTATAATGTGAAACCAAGATTGAATGATTGCTTCTATTAACTGGGTTTTATTGCTGGGTCACTTCTGATTAACAAGTTTCTTTAGTCGGCTCCATAGATTTTCAACTGGGTTAAGATCTGGGCTCTTCCCAGGCCATTCCAACAGTGGAATAGGATTATCTAGAAAAATAAATAAATAAATAAATAAATAAATAAATAAATAAATAAATGAATGAATGAATGAATGAATGAATGAATGAGGTGTTATTAGCCATCAAACCTCAAAATACACTTTTCCCAAAAAGTTTCCACAATTTTGGCCACTACCGTACATTCCAAGTAACAATAAAGTTGTTCTAAGTTCTAATATGAGTCTGTAATTCTATAGACTTTTGTGTGGGAGGGAGGAGGAGGGGGAGAGTGAGAGGAACAGGGAGAGAGAGAGAGAGAGAGATTTTAATACACAGTCATGATGTCTTCTTCTTCTTCTGACAAATATTCTCCTTAATACCAGGTTAGACTAATTGTTGCAATCAGTAAAAATTCTGATGGGCATGATTTTCCATTTTTCGAGAACAGGTGGTAGGAATGACTTTTCTATTATATGCTTCTTCTTGAGTCTTTTTAAAATGGAGATTTCAAAGACTGCAATTAGAAATTTCTGTACGCATGCCATAAGTTTTAATTCTTTCCAAATATTGTACTTTTCAAGGGTCACTACTTTGTCAAATGTTAATGTATTGTGTTATTTCTATGGCAGGATAGATACTTTGGAATTTCCATGCAAGAAATAAATATGTTTTCGTCCTCCTCCCCCTCCCCCTCTGCCTCCTCCTCCTCCTCCCCCTCCCCTCCTCCTCCTCCTCCTCTTTCTCCACCTCCTCCCCTCCCCTCCCCTGCCTCTTCCCCTCCTCCTCCTCCTCCCCCTCCTCCCTCCCTCCTCCCTCTCCCCCTCCCCCTCCCCTCCTCCTCTTCTTCCTCCCTCTCCCCCTCCTCCTCCTGCCCTCTCCTCCACCTCTTCCCCCTCCTCCTCCCTTTCCTCCCCCTCCTCATCCTCCTCTCCTTCTCCTTCTCCTCCCCCTCATCCTCCTTCCCCTTCTCCTCCTCCCCCTCCTCCTCCTTCCCCTCCTCCTCCTCCCCCTCCTCCTCTTGTCCTCCTCCTCCTGTAAACATGACAAAGGATGGAGATAGAAGCTTGTTTAGCTCAACTGTAATGTTTCCACTGACACATAAAATAATTTGCTAATGTGATATGTAAGAAAATGAGTATTGTAAAATGAGCTTGGTGCTTTAATGTAATTTTCTGCTTGCATTCATTATTATTCAACGCGTCCATCAAGATTATTATTACTGTGTTCCATCCGTGATTATTATTGCTAAGCACCGTGGTACCTTCTCTAGCAATAGAAGCAAATACAGGTAGTCCTTGACTACAGTTCCTTTAGTGACCATTCAAAGCTACAACAGTATGAAAAAAGTGACTTAAGACCGTTTTTCACAGTTAAGACCATTGCACCATCTCCATGGTCGGATGATCAAAATTTCAGACGCTTGGCAACTGACTCATATTTATGACGGTTGCAGTATCCTGGGGTCACATGATTCCCTTTTGTGGTGTTCTGGCAAACAAAATCAATGGGGAAGCCAGATTCACTTAACAACCGGTTTCCTAACTTACCAACTGCAGTGATTCACTTCACAATTGTGGCAAGAAAAGTAATAAAAAGGGGCAAAACTCACTTAACAACTGTCTCGCTGAACAGCAGAAATTTGTGGCCATACGTTGAGGACTGCTGAAACATAAAACACTGACAAGTCCAAATCTAATTGAGAAGATTGCAGTTCAGTTAGGGTGATTCAGGTTTTCCAGTTCCCCAAACCTGGCCTGAAGCAAACCATGTGGAATAAAACTTGTCTTACACATCTGTCTCACCTGGCTTTATATTCAATTAATAATAATAGCAACAGCAAACACATTTGCATTCAAATCATATATTTTAGCTTGGATTAGGATAAAATAAATAAATAAAGTTTATTGTCATTGTATGTGTATACACAGTAATCCCATACAACGAAATTCACTTAACACTCAAAGACCAGGTCCAATACACATAACAATCCCCAAGCACACTCCCACCCACCAAAATTTCCCCACCCCTAAAACCACCCAAGCATCCACACAACAGATGAAGTAATGCTGTCCAACAGCTCACTGATGGTGGCTCTTTAGTTCATTGTTGAGTGCAATTATAGTTCTGGGATAAAAACTATTCAGAAAACTTGTGGTCTGAGTTTTAATTGTTCTGTATCTTCTGCCAGAAGGCAACAGTCCGAAAAGATTGTAAGCAGGATAGGAAGAGTCTCTGAGAATGTTATGCAGCTTCCTCAAACAGCAAGATGCAAATATGTCGTCCAGGGCTGATAGCTGGAGCCCGATGATATTCTGAGTAGTTTTAATGATTCTCTGTAGAGCTTCTTTGTCCGCTACAGAACTGCTCCCATACCATGCAAGAATGCCGTATGTCAGGACACTCTCAATGGTGCTGCGATAGTAGGACAGAAGTAGATGCTGAGATAGATTTATCTTCCTGAGCATTCTCAGGAAGTACAGCCTCTTCTGTGCTTTCTTCACAAGCATGTTAACATTCATAGTCCATGAGAGGTCCTCCGAGATATAAATGGCCAGAAATTTAAAACTACCAACCCTCTCCACCTCCTCACCATTTATGTACAATGGTAAATGTACACCTCTCTTCCTCCTGAAGTCAATTATAAGTTCTTTAGTTTTTTTGGTGTTAAGTGTAAGATTATTTTCTTTACACCACAATGTCAGCCCTTGCACTTCCTTTCTATAAGCAGATTCATTGTTCTCATTAATGAGCCCCACCACTGTCATGTCATCCACAAATTTAATAATTGTGTTGGTGTTATACAATGGGGTACAATCATGTGTGTACAAGGAATAAAGGAAGGGGCTTAGCACACAACCCTGGGGGGCTCCTGTGTTTAATATCAGAGTAGAAGAATGGTGAGATCCCATCCTTACATGAAACAATGGTAGCTGAACTGATGACACATTGAAATTGACATAAAATGGAACCCAGGTAATTGTTATGGATTGAATAACTGTATCTTCTTAGCTTTGTATACTGTAAACTTTTGTTTATCAGTCTTGACGGCTTTAGCCAAATCTTAACTTTTCAGTGTATGTATGTATGTATGTATGTATGTATGTCTTTGGTTATTTGGGTCTTCTCCCGTGTAAAATTGGAAGTGTCTTGGCGACGTTTCGACGAAGTCTCATTCGTCATCTTCAGGCTGGTTTTCTCGGCTTCGTGCTTCCAGGAGCAATGTGAGATCGCAGCTGTCTCTTCCTTTTAACTGCTAGTGGGGGTGGGAGCTGATTGGGTGGGAGCTTCGCTGTGTTCTGATTGGGTGAAGGTGTGTTCTGATTGGTTAGGGGCTTGGCTGTGCTCTGAATGGATGGGGGGTTGGTTGTGCTCTGATTGGCTGGAAGTGTGTTCTGTTTGGGTGGGGGCTTGGTTGTGCTCGGCTTAGTCTGAGTTACAGGGGGATTTGAGCTGGTGAGCTGCGTTGCTGTTGTTTGGCTTTGTGTTTGTGGCTGTGAGAGCTCTTCATGGTGGGTGTCAGTCTGCTTCATGTATGGATTGGAGGGGTTTAAAGTGGCTAATGATGCAGCTGCAGTCTGGCTTCTGGTCCTTGGTTGTGCCTCATTATCAGTGTGGGTTTGAGTCTGATTTCTGTGTGGATGTGTGGTGGTGACATCCTGTGTGGCTCTCGTGAGTGTGGGTCTGGTGTCATTTGTTGTGTTAGGGACTCATTTGTCAATAAGGGCGGGTTTCCAAATGGCTGGTAGGCGGGAGGTATCATCTCGTTTGTTCATGGTTGCACAACCAATCCCCCATCCAATCAGAGCACAGCCAAGCTCCTAACCAATCAGAACACACCTCCACCCAATCAGAACACAGCCAAGCTCCCACCCAATCAGCTCACACCCCCACTAGCAGTTAAAAGGAAGAAACAGTTACGATCTCACATTACTCCTGGAAGCACGAAGCCGAGAACACCAGCCTGAAGATGACGAATGAGACTTTGTCGAAATGTCACCAAGACACTTCCAACTTTACGCAGGAGAAGACCCGAATAACCAAAGGCCTACATACAAACACCCGCGAAAACCTCAGAAAACATGTGTGTGTGTGTGTGTGTGTGTGTGTATGTATGTATGTGTTTGTGTGTGTGTGTATATATATATATATATATATATATATATATATATATATATATATATATATATATATATATATATATATATATATGTATATTCTGTTTACATACAATATGTGCTTAATGAATAGCATACTGTCTGAGTCTATTTGCTTACATAATAATACCTTTTAAATTCCTAGTTCAATGATGGCTAACCTTTTCAGGACTGAGTGCCCAAAATGTATGCGCACATGTGTGTGAATGTGTGTGCATGTGTGTGAATGTGTGCACGCATGCCTGGACCCCTAAAATGCAATGTGCATGCAGCCCCTGCCCATGTGTCCCACCCCCTGCATGCATGCCCCCCACATGTGTGTCAGAGACCTGAAGATCAGCTGGCCAGTGGAAGATGTGCGTGCATGTGTGGCAGAACTGAGCTGGGGCGATGGCTCATTTGCCCACAGAGAGGGCACTGTGGGCCACCTCTGGCAGGCGTGCCATAGGTTCACCATCACTGTCCTAGTCTCTACCTCTATTGTCCAACCATTGATAAAACAAGTCCCAAGTTCGAAAATATTCTGTGTCTCCTTTCTCTTTTATCTTTGTATTGGGCAAATACAATTATTGCTGCTGCTAAAACATGTAATATTAAATATACATTCCCTTTGTCATATTTTTCTGGTATCATGCCTAACAAGAATAGTTCTGTTTTATAATCCATACGCTGCCTTAACATTTTTTTAAAATCACAAATGCACATGTATGTGTGTGTGTGTGTGTGTGTGTGTGTGTGTGTGTGTGTGTGTGTTTTCTTCTTTTTAAGCCAGGTTTTTCCTACATAACCGAGATTTTTTTGGAACCACTACTGAGTGAAATCACAATTCACTACATTCTGGGCTTTTCTCTTCATTATGGCTGTAAACAGGCTCCCACAATGCAACACTAAAATCTGTTTACAGCCATAATGAAGAGAAAAGCCCAGAATGTAGTGAATTGTGATTTCACTCAGTAGTGGTTCCAAAAAAATCTCGGTTATGTAGGAAAAACCTGGCTTAAAAAGAAGAACACATATTAACCTACAAAAATAAGAAAATAGATATTATGCCTTTACAGGGAGGAACATACAAATTGGGTATGGCCCACTAATGGTGGCTTATGAGCCAGAAATAGCTATTTGGGTCTCCCACAATGCATCACTAAAATCTGTTTGCAACCATAATGAAGAGAAAAGCCCAGAATGTAGTGAATTGTGATTTCACTCAGTAGTGGTTCCAAAAAAATCTGGTTATGTAGGAAAAACCTGGCTTAAAAAGAAGAACACACATTAACCTACAAAAATAAGAAAATAGATAGATAGATAGATAGATAGATAGATAGATAGATAGATAGATAGATAGATAGATAGATAGATTGATTGCTTTTGGACACGTCCACCACATGTGATAGTATGTGCCTTGTATTTGATTATATTTTTAACATTTGGTGGACATGTTTTTAAATATTTTTGCTAACCTCGCCGGTGGTAAATGCCACCTATAGAACATTTTATACAGATTTTCCTTATATGTCGTTGCCATTATCGATTTATAGTTTCGTTCCCAAAGCTTTTGCCAATTGTGATATTATAGCTTGTTGTGAGAGCTCTTTTGGCAATCTCTAACATACTATCTGATAGTATTTTTCCATTGACCCTTAGTAATCAGTATTGAGGGTTGACTGCAGCTAATCTATTCATGACCTTAGGCCTCATATCTGTAGTTGTGGTCTGTAACGGAAAGCATGGTAGTGATGTTCCAGTTTTGCCCATTGGCTGTACATCCAGCTGTTTGTCAAGTCCTCTAATGTGGACTTGTCAAGTCCTCTAATGTGTAGTTGGTCTATTTGAAGTTGTGAGAGCAGCTTTCTCTTCACTATGATGAAGTGTTGGGTTTCTTAGTTAGTGTGGGCACAGATCTATCTACCCATACTGCCCTCAAATATTTCATATATACCTTCTCATTAGGCCTGGTGTCATAGTAGCATTCCATTAGTTCCAGGTTCTCTTGTTTTGTCAGTGTATGGACCCGGAGAGGTTCCAGACGGAGCTTGGGCCATTTCCTGAGGATCTGACACATGGCTCGGCTGAAGGGTTGGTGGCCGCCTGGGATAGGGCGGCCGCTGATGCTTTAGACCGAGTCGTGCCTTTGCGGCCTCTGACCCGTCGCCGAGCTTACCTGGCTCCTTGGTTCTCTGAGGAGCTTAGGGAGATGAAGCGCCGGAAAAGACGCCTAGAGAGCAGTTGGAGGTCCAGCCATTCCGAGTCCGACCGAACACTGGTAAGAGCTCATATTAAGACTTACCTAGTGGCGATAAAAGCGGCAAAATGTAACCATTTTTCCGCTCTTATTGCATCGGCAGATAACCGCCCAGCCGCCCTGTTCAGGGTGACCCGCTCCCTCCTCCATCCGGGAGCGCGGGAGGACCCCTTGCAGGGTCGTGCTGAGGATTTTGTTCAGTTTCTGCACGATAAAATCACTCAGATTCGGGATGGTCTGGTCTCCAACTGGGTAGATACAGGTGGGATGATGGAGGCCGGTCTTGAGGATGTCATCTGGGAGGAGTTTGATCCTGTTGCTCCCGAGGACGTGGACAGAATACTCAGGCGGCTGAACGCGACCACATGTTTATTGGACCCGTGTCCCTCCTGGTTGGTGCTGGCCTCCCAGGAGGTTACACGAGGCTGGCTCCAGAGGATTATTAATGCTTCTTTGAGTGAGGGTGTCTTGCCAGTTGCCTTGAAAGAGGCGGTGGTGAGGCCCCTCCTCAAGAAGCCTTCTCTGGACCCAGCTATTTTGGCTAATTATCGTCCAGTCTCCAACCTTCCCTTCTTGGCGAAGGTTGTTGAGAGTGTGGTGGCGCATCAGCTTCCTGGGTATCTGGATGAAGCTGTCTATCTGGATCCGCTCCAGTCCGGCTTCAGGCCCGGGTACAGCACGGAAACGGCATTGGTCGCGTTGGTGGATGATCTCTGGAGGGCTCGGGATAGGGGTTGCTCCTCTATCCTGGTCCTGTTAGATCTCTCAGCGGCTTTTGATACCATCGACCATGGTATCATGCTGCGCCGGCTGGAGGGGTTGGGAGTGGGGGGCACCGTTTTGCGGTGGTTCTCCTCCTATCTCTCCGACCGGTCGCAGACGGTGTTGGCAGGGGGGCAGAGGTCGACCCCGAGGCGTCTCTCTTGTGGAGTGCCGCAAGGGTCGGTCCTTTCGCCCCTTCTGTTCAACATCTATGTGAAGCCGCTGGGCGAGATCATCCGTGGCTTTGGGGTGAAGTTCCATCAGTACGCTGATGACACTCAGCTGTACTTCTCCACCCCAGGCCACCCCAACGATGCCGTGGAAGTGATGTCCCGATGCCTGGAGGCCGTGCGGATCTGGATGGGGGGCAACAGGCTCCAACTCAACCCCTCCAAGACCGAGTGGCTGTGGCTTCCGGCATCCCGATATGGCCAGTTGACTCCATCACTGACCATTGGGGGCGAGTCATTGGCCCCCACGGATAGGGCTCGCAACTTGGGCGTCCTCCTGGATGCACGGCTGTCTTTGGAGGAGCATGTGACGGCCGTGGCCAGGGGGGCTTTTTATCAGGCTCGCCTGATACGCCAGTTGCGTCCCTATCTAGATCGGGATTCCGTACGCACAGTCACTCAGGCACTCGTCATTTCCCGCCTGGACTACTGCAATGCTCTCTACATGGGGCTCCCCTTGAGGTGCACCCGGAGGCTCCAACTGGTGCAGAATGCGGCCGCGCGGGGGATTATGGGAGCAAGGGGGCGCTCCCATGTGACACCTCTCCTGCGTGAGCTGCATTGGCTTCCGGTGGTCTTCCGGGTGCGCTTCAAGGTGTTAGTGACCACCTTTAAAGCGCTCCATGGCATAGGGCCTGGGTACTTGCGGGACCGCCTTCTGCCACCAATAGCCTCCCACCGGCCAGTTCGCTCCCACAGAGAGGGACTCCTCGGGGTGCCGTCGGCCAGACAATGTCGGCTGGCGACACCCAGGGGGAGAGCCTTCTCTGTGGCAGCACCAGCCCTCTGGAACGATTTGCCCCCGGAGATCCGTACGATACCCGATCTCCGGGCTTTCCGCCGTGCCCTAAAAACTTTTTTATTTCGTCAAGCTGGGCTGGCGTAACCCCCCCCCCCTCTCTTTTTTAAGCTTAAAGTTTTATGGGTTTTAAATTTCAATTGCTTATTGGGTTTTTAAATTTATTGGGCCAAAATTATTTAATTCTTTTATTAATATTTTAAATTTTGTATTGGAGTGTTTTTTATTCTTGGCTGTACACCGCCCTGAGTCCACTAGGAGAAGGGCGGTATATAAATTTAAATAAATAAATAATAAATAAATAATAAATATTTCAGTAGCCCACTTTTGATCAGATTATTCTGGTCTCCAAAATTTTATGCAGATCTTGGTAATCCATCATGACTCTCCTGGTTCATATCACTGTCATATATGAGGTAAAAGATTGAAGTCTTCATCCAAGGTAAGATAGGTATCATCAAAATTTCATCATTGGTCTTCTGCTTCATGGGCAGCACTCTAACCACTATGCGGCCCAGCTGCCTTTTTCTTGGCAAGATTCCAATGATTTGCTATTGTCTTTTTCCTTGGGCTGAGAAAGAGTGACTGGCCCAAGATCACCCAACTGGCTTCATGCCTTAGGCAGGAATAGAACTCATGGTCTCCTGATGTCTTAACAAGATAGACCACTTTCTTTTTCTCTCTCTTTTTCTATATTCAAGCCTTTCTTGATTTGAATAAAATTGAAAGCATTATTAAAGAATAAATGAGCAAACAAATGTCCGCTTCAGAGATGAAAAAAATTCTTTAAGACTCTTCAGCTGACCTATTTTTCCCTTGCATTTTGTTTATTTCAGCTTTGGCTTTTTAATGTACTCATTTCCTCCTAATATGACGCATCTTTTGTCCTATTTCTCTGTTCTACTAAACATTTTTATTTATTATTTATTTTAATAGCTTCCCTCCCACAGTTGCTTTTCTCTTGCTTTTTGCCTAGCATACTATTTATTTTTGTTGCCTGTATTTTGAATTTACAGCTCGGGGCTGACGAGAGAAAAACTCATAAATGTGCTAACTGCAAATACCTGGGGGTATTAAGACCTCCTTCCCACCACATATATATATTTGTAAATTTCACTCCTCTGAACTTAACTCTTTTTTTTTTCTGCTCCCATTAAGAAACAAATAAACAAACGCAGCCCTGAACAATGCATGTACTTTAAAAGTAGTATTGGCAATCTCATTAATTTTAATATTGTTTTAAAAAGGAAATAATTAGGAATGAGATACAGCTACATTTTAATTCAAAGACAGCAATGAATTTCAGTTGTACACATTTATGTAAACATAAAATAGATTTTGTCATGGATTCATTTTACAATGGCTTCATTATAAAGTTTTCTCCTGGAGATGCAAATCATTGTTCATTAGGCTCCCCATTACTTGCACTTCTAAATCAGCTATTTACACATTCATTAATGAGCTGATAGATGAACGAGAAAGAGAAGAAGAAGATGACTAGAGGTAAGATGAGTGCATCCTTGGGAATTCTGAAAGAACTGATCATCATGTAGAGTCTATACTGTAGACTGTTAGAATTTGTTGCAGCACACACAATCAGACACAATTAAATGAACTTCAGCAGGATTCAAATTACATAAGAAACTTCTTTATATACAATACTATACAGGAGAATTCAGCATACAATATCAGGAACACAGAAGCAATATTCATAGAAGCAAGTCATTACAGAGTAGAGAGATACACAGGCAAATATATTGTATAGAGGCTCACACTACAGAGGCCAAACCAACTCTTATATACAGTTCAGCAAATCTAAGCCACGCCCAGCCTCCAAACTGTCTCTTATGGCCCCATACAAACAAATACTATGTTTCAGTTTCCAAACAGTCCCCATTGGCTGACCAGTTACCGTGTCTATGCTAATAGTTCCCATTGGCTGATCTATTCCAGTCTATGAATATTCATATTCTGACATAGACTACGTATGCAATCCCTGGGAGCTGAAAATGACTTGATGGCACATAGTCAATCAATCAATCAATCATGACAACTAAAATCTTTCTAGCCGGGGTTATGTGCCAGGATAAGATTTGAGCTTGTATAGCACCAGGAAGAGAAGAAACTTGCAGTTCCCTTGTCAAGCTGTTTCCTGAATGTGTCTCAATACTGCATGTACCTCCAGACTGGTGGGATGTGGACAATAATATATTGACCAGATATAGTCAAGAGTGTCCAGATTAAAAATCTTAGCCTGCACAGAAGAGTTTGAACATGCTGATAAAAATGTGTAAAATGCATTCAATATGATCCATACAATTAACTTTATAATTCTTCTTCTTCTTCTTCTTCTTCTTCTTCTTCTTCTTCTTCTTCTTCTTCTTCTTCTTCTTCTTCTTCTTCTTCTTCTTCTTCTTCTTCCTCCTCCTCCTCCTCCTCCTCCTCCTCCCCCTCCCCCTCCTCCTCCTCCTCCTCCTCCTCCTCCTCCTCTTTTTCTTCTTCCATATCTGTCATCATATGTTGGCGATCATGTTGACGATCCTATTTTTATCTACAGCCACACAAAAGAGTGCTGTTGAGTTTTGTCCAAACCAGTCCCTTAGATTTTGAAGCCATGATGTTTTTCTGCTTGGACCTCATTTTCCTTCAATCTCTCCTTGGAGGATTAAGTGAAGTACGCTGTATTTTTCCAGATGTCGCATCACATGTCCAAAATATTCTAACTTTCGCTTTTTTATGGTTTTGATGATTTCCCTTGGCTTTCCCAGGCGGCTTATCACTTCCTCATTTCCGATTTTGTCAACCCAATTTATATGTAGCAGGCACCTTTCGCCTGCACATTGCATATTACTCTACCCTTTACAATACCTCACATTACTTTTCTACTTTACTAATAAGTATCTCACCAAAATGTTAAAAATTCAGATAGCCAAAACCATGATGGGTTGCAGTGGTCAAAATGTATTAGCCTATCTAGTGATGGTAATATTGTATTAAAGAGTTTGACTTTTTAAGACCAGTACGTACTGGTACGTACTAGTCTGGAGTAAAGAACACATGGATTTATGAATTTGGATGAATGGAAGGAACAGAAAAAAGTTTGTTTGGGTTTTGAGGAATGAAATAGTCAAATACCTGAAGGATTTAGGGGAAGGATTAATTAGGCATAAAAAGGCTAAAATGGATATCAGAAAATATGAATTGTTTACCCTAAACTCTAAATTGTTGTAGGTGCACATGAAAGTTGGAATCTGTAGGTTCGTATTATGTTCCAGATAGTGTGACTATGAATTTGGGAGAAAAAGTGTTATTCTACATTAATGTGATCCATGGAAGGTGGGTTGAATGGGAGAGGGATATTTTATTAGGTGGCATGAAGAAACACAGAGGAGCCTTGGTGGAGCAGTGGACTAAAGTGCTGTTAAATAGCACTTAGCTGCCAGCTGCCTGCAATTACTGCAAGTTCGAATCTCACCCGACTCAGCCTTCCATCCTTCCAAGGTAGGTAAAATGAGGACCCGGATTGTAGGGGCAATAAACTGACTTTGTATAAAAAAGAACACCGCTTGGGGGGACCAAAAGCCCCACTAAGCAGGTATATACAAAAGTATGAAGGCTATTGCTTAATGCATTGTAAGCTGCCCTGAGTCTCTGGAAAAGGGCGGCATATAAATCGAACCAATAAATAAACAATAAATAAATAAACACACTGAAATGAAGCAAGAAATTAGAGAAAAGGTGATGGGACTATTTGAAAAGTGACTGTGAACACAGATAGTGCCTGGTTGGTGATTAATTTCTAATTTCAAATATAAGGATTAGGCTTCCCTATGTAAAATTCCCTTCTCAACCCAGAGGTGAAATCCAGCAGGTTCTGACAGGTTCTGGAGAACCGGTAACGGAAATTTTGAGTAGTTCAGAGAATCGGCAAATACTATTTCTGGCTGGCCCCAGAGTGGGGTGGGAATGGAGATTTTGCAATATTCTTCCCCCAGGAATAGGGAGGGAATGGGGATTTTGCAGTATCCTTACCCTGCCACAACCACCAAGCCACACCATGCCCATCAAGCCACGCCCACAGAACCAATAGTAAAAAAAACCCTGAATTTCACCGTCTCAACCCTGTGGCTGGTATTTGTCTTCCTCAATTTTGGGTCCTCTTTTTTTTTTTTAATTTGATTTATATGCCGCCCTTCTCTGAAGACTCAGGGCGGCTTACAATGCATTAAGCAATAGCCTTCATACTTTTGTATATTTATACAAAGTCAATTTATTGCCCCCACAAACTAGGTTCTCAATTTACCTACCTTAGAAAGGATTGAGCCTAGGGAGATTCGAACTGGTGTAATTGCAGACAGCTGGATGTTAGTTATGGTGCTTTAGTCTGTAGAGCTAAACCAGGCTCCTCTACCAGGGGCCTGGGAGTTTAAGGGTTCAGTGTAGTATCTTAGCTGTTCCTAGCACTTTACTTTTCTGAACAGAGAGCTTTGATGTTCTGAAGTGTGTTGAAGCTGTTCTCCTGTAGTAGGGTCACAACCCCAAATGCTCCTACCACCACTGGGACTACTTTGGTTTTTATTTTCCATATCATCTCTATCTTTTCTCCAGGCCTTGGTACTTCTCCAGCTTCTCATATTCCTTCCTGACATTGCTGTTCCTTGGCACCACTTTGTCTATCAGCACTGCTGTCTTCTTTTCTGTCTTCTCTTGTCTGCTACCAACATGTCTGCTTGATTGGCCAGTACTTGCCTGTCCATCTGGACCTGGAAGTCCCACAGGATCTTAGACCTGTTATTCAGCCTGACCTTCTGTAGAATCTCCCATCTGGATCTATGAGAAATCTATTCAAGAGATTGGCCAGATGTTCCTGTACAGAAGTACACCCATACAAACACACCCACACAAGCAGAGGGAACGAATATAAATCTAAAAGTTTTGATCTAATTGCTTCTTATAAGAGACTAAAAATGAGTAATGGAGATTAAGATGATACTGAAAACATATTTTGATGAGGGAAAGAACTGAGTTTGTAAAAAAAAATGGACATGGAAGAAGAGGCAATAAATACAAGAAACCACAATGAAAATTGGAATGCCTAGAGGAAGAAAAAGTGTAAGTCTTATGTGAAAATTGGTTATGTACCTGTTTTATACCGCCAGACCTTACAACTCAGCAGTTTATAGTGACAAAATTTTACAAACTAAGGTACAAGAAAAATAAAGTAGCAATAAATTAAATAAGATAAATAGTCACCATCACAAATACAGTGTCAATCCACCATTGTGGGACACTAACTTTCAAAAGTCCCCCCAAACAATGATTTGGAAACTTTACAGAAAGATATATAGTATAAAGCTACAGTCTGCCCTCCGGGGAATTTTGTTCTACAAAATGGGAATATTATGTCCTGATGTACACAGATTTTACTTCTTATATATAGAAGACTTGAATTCAGAAGGACAGGTATCTAGAACGTTGCTGACCTTCAAGAGGAAAGTGGAATGATATGGAATTTATGGCCAAGGTTAGACAATTGTACACATTTCAGCAAGCATTATTTTGTCTCTTCTTCTAAAAATTGTCTATCTAGTGTTTATATTTCTTTTCACATATCAAATAAGTAATAATGGGCATGAATGGCATCCTGATTATTTAGGCAGAGATAAAAACACAATAAATTTTGTTATTGCTTAGCAATTCTGCTAATATAGTAGTAATCCAAGGAATGAGAAAAAGTCTTCTCAATAATTGAAATAATCCTATTTAATATATTGCTCTGTTTCATATAAGCACTTTATTCAAAAAATTCAGATGGATATACTGCTTCTCTATTTTCTCTTATTTTTCTGATCATCTGCATGAAATTTTCAAAGAGACACTGAATGCAAAATCACATGTATTTTAACATGAAATGCCCTCAGGTTTTATCAGATCATGCTTATAATTAACCTCTTCCCCTTCCTAAAAGAATGGATGAGATTTAGAGGTGAGTTTCAGCAGGTTCTGACCAGTTCTGGAGAACCGGTAGTGGAAATTTTGAGTAGTTTGGAGAACCAGTAGTAAAAATGACTGCCCCTGCCGCCATCTATTCTCTGCCTCCCAAGTCCCAGCTGATTGGGAGGAAATTGGGATTTTGCAGTAACCTCTCCCTGGATTGGGGAGGGAATGGAGATTTTACAGTATCCTTCCCCTGTCATACCCACCAAGCTATGCCCCCCAAGCCATGCCATGCCCACCAAGCAACACCCACAGAACCGGTAGTAAAAAAAAATGAAACCCACCACTGATGAGATTCCGTCTTTCTGTTGTTCCACACGTTTCATGTGTATTTATTTATGAACCTTTGTCTCTCATTTCGCCGCTACATTTCAGAAGAATTTTGAGAGGGAGCTTTGGGGGAAACAAGACATTTTTTATGTGTCTCAATAGCTTTCAAAACTCTCAAATCATTTGTCACTTTCAGGACTGCAAGCTTTTACTCCCTTAAAACTCTTGCAGCTGGATGACTCAAAGTTGCTTTTTCAAGAGGCAACTGGACTTCCTTCATTTTTCCTTGAAGACATTTGCATCTCATCCAAGAAGCTTCTTCTGAAGTGAACTGAAGAAGCCCCTTGGATGAGAAGCAAAATGCTTTCAATTGTTGGTAGAAGATGCTGAAGCTTGGTAGGTAACCAAAAAGTTTCTTGTTAAAATCGGGCATATACTGCTCTATCATATGGCTGAATCAGTTTCCTAATTTACATCATATGGATTGGCACTGCCCTGTTGAATCTCAACTGGCCACCAAACTAAGGCCATGTTCAGAAGTAGGGTTCTGGATATTTGTGTTCAAGTTAACATTGAGACATTTACTAACATTAAGCCTTTGAAATGGTTGATCCAGAACAAAAAGACCTTTCAAGACATCTAACTCTGGGCTTGATAGAAGATCAAAGAACAGCCCTAACTAGAGCAAGATTTCAGCTCTTGGATACTATGGTAAAATATGGCAATTTCATTTACCACTTTATCCAGAGACAATATGTATATTACATGCCACAAATAGAAGACATAATTCATATCGTCTTTGACTGCCAAGTATATGTTTCAGCCAGAGCATAGCACTTAAACTCGGTAATTGATCTGACAGCCTATTGGGATCCTAGCAGTAAACTCCTATTTCTTACTTGCTCCAAGATACAAAGACAGAAGAAAGAGTGCCATGTTTATAGCTAAAGCATCCAAATGAAAACTTTCTATCTTACTCAGACTGAGGTCAACTAACAAGAGGACGTTCTTACCCGATTATTTCATTTAATTGTTTTTGTATATTTGCAATACTCTGTATCATTTTATTAAACTTAGCATTTAGAATTGTCTGTCTGTGTGTGTGTGTGTGTGTGTATTTGCAATACACTGTATCATTTTATTAAACTCAGCATTTAGGATTGATTTTTCTAACAGCATATACTGCTGCATACACTGCCTTGCAAATCGTGACCTCCCTATTTCATTTAATCCTGCCTCCCCTGTCCATCTGTATTTAAAAATATAATTGGAGCAGATTATAGCACAGAGATTATTCATTAAGCTTCTTAACAAAAGAACAAAAAGTTAATGGCATGCTAAGGTGAAGGAGATCTGTCTGGATTCCAGTGCCAATCATTTTGCAATTTCTATCAAAAGGTAAGGATTTTAGATGTAGAAAGCAAAAAAAAAAAAAAAAGGATTAAATGGCAACAAAAAAGTGACAAGCATCACTATACAGTGATCAATCAGAGTTTTGCACCTCAGGTTTGGGAGCCAATCTGATGAATCACCATATTTTGTCACCCCACCCCATACTCCTCATCCTTCTTTGTTCCCTCTCCCCCCCACGCCCCGCTGTCAAGTGATGGAGTCCTACCTAATTCTAATAAACCTTACTGTGTTCAATAGAGCTTACTCTTAGCTAAGCATGTAGGACTGTTACATGAGATTTTGAGGACTTTGGGTATATCTTTTCTTCACTTTATGATGAAATCTAACTGAACTTAACATGCTCTAGGACAGTGATGGCTAATCTTTTTGCTATCGCGTGCCAAAAGCAGGGGAGTGCAGGGGATGTGCGTGTCCACACCCGTAATTCTATGCACCCCCACACACATGCACGCATGACCCCCCCCCATGCTCCTCCCGCTTTTGGCATGTGATGGCCCGGTGGACCCAGTAGGCCAGTTTTTCACCCTCCCCAGGCTCCAGAGGCTTTCTAGGAGCCCGGAGAGGGCGAAAACAGCCTTCCCCACCTTCCCAGAGGCCCTCCGGAGACCAGAAACAGCTTGTTTGCCGACTTCTAGTGGGTCCAGAAGGCCCGAAAATCAGCTGGCCAGTGCAGGCATGCATTCTGGAGCTAGGGCAACACTTGCATGCCTACCAATATGGCTCTGCGTGCCACCTGTGACACGCATGCCATAGGTTCACCATCATGGCTGTAGGATGTAATATTGATATTACAGCAAGACAATGTGGGCATTTGTGTGTACATGATTTGTTATTGTAAAGACACTGGAAGAAAACAAATTGCTCTGTAGGCACATGTTATTACTAAACCAAAAACCTTTTGCTTTCAGTACTCATTTGAATTAGTTATGACCCCAATGCCTAGGACAATGGCTCTTAATTTTAGGACTACAGAGCAATTAATGATCTGCAAAGTACTGCAGCTTGTCAGCACAGATGCCCATGGAAGTGGAAAGATGGGGGCGAATGATTCAAATCAATTGTCACAAATGACATGACAGATGTATTTAATTGCAGCCGGCTCTGGAAACACAATGATATCATGACACAAAGGTCATTCTGATGTTAGCATGGCGTGTTAAAGATGTCTCTGGTTGTCAGATGGAATTATATATTACAGCACTATTCACAGACATCCTTGCTTAAGCTTAACATACTCTGAATTTAAGCAGTGGCACTTGTCTGGACCAGTGTTTCTCAACCTTGAGTATTTTAAGATATGTGAACTTTGACTCTCACAATTCCCCAACTACCATGGCTGGCTGAGAATTTCTGAGAGTAAAAGTCCATACGACTTGACATTTGCAAGGTTGAGAAATATTGCTCTAATATTAATGTGACCTGCTGCTTATTGTACATTCAATACTTAAAATATAAGAATCCCAAACTGGATGGAGTGCCAAAGGCTTAATGAGGATGAAAAAGAACTGCTTCAAACTCTGGAGAGGCACTTTGGTTCCACAAAGGTATGTTGATCCTTCAAAGCATCTAAATTGAGCATTCAAGACCTTCAATGGAAACAATTCAATCAGCTACCTAAAAAGCTCTTTGTGAGTTTAGTTGCATTTCTGTGGTTTCTGAAGTTATTACTGTCAATACCTTGTGCAACCTTACAACTTTACTTCTCTATAAATGGAAAACAATGAAGTGGGATTGTGTGATATGGTGTGATGAGCTGTCTCATATTGATATGCTTAACCAGTCAATTAGTTTTATCATCCAATTTTTATCTGTCAGTACTTCTACCTTTAGCAATATAAGATTCTCAAGGTCTTCATTAGATCGGAATGCACAAATAATTCACTTGTAGGAAAACCTATTCTTCTTCTAGTATAATACACCTCTGAGGATTGGCTAAATCCTTGAGCAAACACAATAATTCCACTTTGCTTGAGATTAAATAATGAGAAAGTAAATCACTAGCGGATTTTTTTTTTTCCCTTTTGAATTTTTCCAGAGAACCTTAGGCAGCTATGGGAAAGGAAAGAAGGAATTTAACCACCATACTTTCCATGTTGGGAGTGAAATCACACACAGCTTGTGAAAACAGGGTGGAACAACAACTGATGACCTCCTTTTACTGGTCCACAATAGAAAGCATTCTCACTTATTGCATCACAGTATGGCATGCCGGTCTGACAGCCATGGATAGAAAAACAGAGGGTGGTAAGCACAGAACAAAACATCATGGGCTATTCCCTGATACCACTAGATGAGATTGCTAGGGTTCGCTGCCTTAGAAGAGTGAGGAAAATTCTAAGGGACAACTCTCACCCTGGTCACCACTTCTTTACCCTCCTACCATCAGGAAGGAGATATAGAAGTATAGTCAGCCACACAAACAGGCTGAAGAACAATTTTTATCCATGGGCTGTCAGACTCCTGAATGAGAAATAACATCATAACTATGTAGTATGATGGACTGCAGGGCCGGCGCAATGTGTAACATGTTCACACTGGTGCAATAGGACTGGGTATTTTGTTAATATGATTTATTGGATTAGTGATTTTCTGTCTTCACTGTGAGTTGTATTGTGTTGGGGGGGGTGCACGGAGAGAGCTCAACCAATCTCATTGTACATGTGTTGTGCACTCACAATAAAGATTTGAACTGAATTGAATTGAATGAGGAATAACTGATTGAATTGGATTTTAACAGAATAATAGAGTTGGAAGGGGCCTCGAAGGTCCTCTAATCCAACCCCTTCCTCAGGTGGAACCAAAATGTTTTAAAATATGTCCACCAATTGTTGGAAATGTAATAAAAAACCAGGCACATGTCCGCCATGTGGACATGGCCAAATGCAAAAAGATTTTGGGTGAAAATGCATATGTGGTTAGAAAAAAAGGTTAAGTCAGCATATAGATTTTAAGCCAGAACTGTTTTTGTTAGGCATAATACCAGAAAAATATGACAAAGAGAATGGATATTTGATACTACATGTCTTAACAGCATCAATAATTGTATTTGCACAACATTGGAAAAGCGAGGAAACCAGTGGGTGCTCTTCAACAGGTTCTGACAGGTTCTGGAGAACCGGTAGCGGAAATTTTGAGTAGTTCGGAGAACTGGCAAATACCACCTCTGGCTGGCTCCATAATGGGATGGGAATGGAGATTTTGCAATATCCTTCCCCCAGGAGTGGGGAGGGATTGGGGATTTGCAGTATCCTTCCCCAGCCATGCCCACCAAGTCATGCCCACCAAGCCACACCAAGCCTACCAAGCCATGCCCAGAGAACCAGTAGTAAAAAAAAAAAAATTGAATTCCACCACTGGAGGAAACGCCTACAGAAGAAGATGTAATTAAAAAAAACATTGGACTGTGCAGAAATGGACAGATTAAGAGTGAAGATAAAAGAAAAAGAAGACACAAAATACTTTTGGACTTGGGACTCACTTTACCAATGGTTGTACAATAGAGATAGAAATTAGGAGCTTAAGATATAAATGAATGGACCCAGACAGTACCCTGTTCTTTAAGCACATTTTGTGTATACAAAGAAAAAACCAAAAAGAGGGAGTGGATGAAACTAATAGATGAAACCAATAACCAGAAAAAAATGTGACTTTTGTGTGCCGTTTGCTGGCCCTGCCATCTGAAATAGTAATAGTATTCAAAATCACATTTCATTGACTTGTCTAAATATGCATTGTAGCTTAACAGATTAATAGGGAATAGTAAATAATGTAGGATCCAATCTGGATTGGTCACTGGGACCAGAAGTTTAGTCTTCTGAGCTTTTGGACTCATGCTGGAGGCCATCCTCAGGGAACTTCTCTCTAAAGGTAAAGGTAAAGGTTCCCCTCGCACATACGTGCTCATCTCCGTTTCTAAGCCGAAGAGCCAATGCTGTCTGATGGCAATTTCATAGTCATGTGACTGGCATGACTAAATGCCGAAGGTGCACAAAACGCTGTTACCTTCCTACCAAGGTGGTCCTTATTTTTCTACTTGCATTTTTACATGCTTTTGAACTGCTAGTTTGGCATAAGCTGGGGCAAGTAACGGGAGCTCTCTCTGTTATGCAGCGCTAGGGATTCGAACTGCCGAACTGCCGACTTTCTGATCGACAAGCTCAGTGTCTTAGCCACTGAGTCACTGCATCCCCCCATTTCTACTGTTAGACTAAACTTCTGGCCCTGGTGACCGACCCAGATTGGATCCTGCAACATTATCCCGGGACACATATATTTGTCTTCATTCGTAAAAATAAAAATAAAAAATATGCATTGTTTGTAATAATGATCAATTAAATGTCATCAATTAAGTATTATGCCCCTTGCATATCAACAAAGTACTAAATTTTAGTATTGCTGTATGTCTGCAGATGATCAGTTAGAATGCCAGTGTAGCGTCCAAGTTGTAAGTGTTTCTTGTTTTTATTAAAAGCCAGAGAAATATTTATTGAAAGACACTATCAGGTTTGGAAGCCATCTTTTACATTGGGCCTTCAGGCCTGCTACGTTTATTGCTGTAGCAAACTGGGAAGGGAGATTGTATAGAGCAGAGACGATATGTAGTCATAATAACATTCTTTTCTCAGAGAGTCAAGGACATCTTGCTCTGCACTTGGAGGGGTGTGACTGGGAGGTATCTTGAGTTGGAACGATGTTTGATTGGACAGGATGGATGTGTGGGTGTTGGCAGGGACTTGGACTTTCCTTTGGGTGGGGAAAACCTGGAAGCTTTCAGATTTAGGTTTTTCCAGATGTGCCAATATGACATCTTTAATAAAATGGAACTTTGAGAAACTTCAAGCCTCAGAGTCTTCTTTCGTTGGGGGTGTTATTTGGAACCCTGACAGGCACAAAAATAATTTCTTGTTCCTTTTTATTCTTTCTGATTTTTTTTAAAATTGTGGGCCAATATGTATCTATTGGTCCTACCTTCTGGGCTGCCCTGATTTGTAAGAAAGCCCTGTGATGCTAGAAAGAGTGTGATCTGTCCCATCGATTGCTCTTGCCTTTATTCCCTTTCCCTCTGCTATGAACTTGTTTGATATAGTTAGCGGCAAGCATTAATTCTGCAGTCAATTTTGCTAATGGAATGTTAGACATCTGTATTCATTTTGCCAAACCAGCTGGAAGTTAAATTCAGATCTTTGCACGGTAAATGCTTTTTAAGTTCTAATGAAACACTTTCTACACTAAATTCATTGTTTACTGAACAATGCGGTGGTTGCTGTGGGATTTTCTCCTTATCCCTGTTGCTTCTGACTTTTTTTTTTTTTTTAAGTTAAGCTCAGGAAGATCATTTCAACATGTATTGCAGGGAAAAATGGGGAAGTGATTGGAACTTTGCAGGGTTAATGCTTCCTAAACAGTCTACTATTTGGGATTTTTCCTTCCGGGCTGTCAAAAAATGAGACAGCTGTAGCTATTTTGATGGGAACATTGGGTTCACTATTGTTGCCTATGGACAAAAAAAACCCCTGATTTTTAATCAGATTGATTATACACAAATATAAATTGAAATCTGCTATCATTAGTGGTCAATTTTTTCAATTCAAAAAGAATCGAAGCTGGTTCATAGAATGGGTTAGGTAAGGTAAAAGGTAAAGGTTCCCCTCGCACATACGTGCTAGTTGTTCCCGACTCTAAGGGGTGGTGCTCATCTCTGTTTTAAAGCTGAAGAGCCAGTGCTGTCCAAAGATGACTCCATGGTCATGTGGCCAGCATGACTAAACACCAAAGGTGCATGGAATGCTGTTACCTTCCCACCAAAGGTGGTCTCTATTTTTCTACTTGCATTTTTTACATGCTTTTGAACTGCTAGGTTGGCAGAAGCTGGGACAAGTAACGGGAGCTCACCCAGTTATGCGGCACTAGGGTTTTGAATCATTGAACTGCTGACCTTTCGATTGACAAGCTCAGCATCTTAGTCACTGAGCCACCAGTTCCCTATAGAATGAGTTATCTTGTAATTATCAGCAGGAAGGAAAAGACAAGGAATCATTGGCTTAGGATGTTGAAATGGTATTGGAATTCATTTGCCTATGGACATCTCTATAGTTGTTCTCCTTGATGGCAGACCACGCAAGTGGTGGCCATTGCCACATTAGCCATTGAGTTTTAGGAATATGTTGCTGTTGTTTATCAGCTCTGTTGCATCCCTTTTGCTAAAGCTTAATATACTTTTCTGCAGCCCGAGGTGTTAGAAAACATTTTCCCCCGATGAATTTAATAATCTTCTCTGGGCCCTTGAGTCCTAAGTATCAATATGCGATTTAAAAAATATTGCAAATTAGCATTGCTTTGGAAACAATAAATGTGTTCCTTCAATTTTAGGGATTGTAAAACCTCAGTATGAACAGTTAAAAAGTATATTGCTTTCCATAAATATTTCATTTCTTCATCTGCATTGTGTTTTTTTATTAGAAACCAAGTTGCAATGAAGTAATTAAAAATGTTCCTTTTGCTTATTTACGGTATGCATACTGTGACCTTAATCTCTCCCCCCTCCTGATTAGTTTAATCAAATGAGAAATGGGGAAAGATGGCAATAATTTGCAACGGAGAAGAAATGTATTATTGCATGTAACATAGCATACATTAAAAACCAACTTCTCCTCTGAGTTAATGAAATGGACCGACTGAACACTGTTTCCTTAAACAATCTGAAAACTTGTTTATCTCTCACTGGTAAACAAATAACAAATCAAATGTTACCTCTTAAAGTAATTTTTAGATCAACTAGACAACTCTGACCAGTTGGGTCATCCTTTGAGAGAAAGATAGAGCAGTCTCATGTGACCAGACTGAACATTAAATTTTCCTAAATGGTTTTGTTATCAAATAGGTGGGCAAAAATGTAGTAAGAGCAGGAGTGACTTTGGACTTCTTGCATTGACTTTGCTTGTTGGAAATTGGTAGGGAGTATTGGAAATTATGATCATGTGACTGCAGGGATGCTGCTATTATCACAACTTTGTCTATAAAACTGGTCTGAAATTGGTCTAGACCCATGATGGCAAACCTATGGCACGCATGCCACAGGTGACATGTGTAACCATATCAGTGGGCATGCGAGCTTAGTTTCTGCTCGCATGTGCATGCCAGCCAGCTGATTTTCTGGTCTTCTGGGCCCACCAGAAGTAGGGAAACAGGCTGTTTCCTGCCTCCGGAGGGCCTGGAGGGAAGGCCCATTTCTCTTTCTCACCTGGCTCCAGGGCCTCTCTAGGAGTCGGGGGGGGGGGGAATGGCCTTCCCCACCCCTCCAGAGGTCCTCTGGAGGCCAAAAATAGCCTGTATGATAACTTCCAGTGGGACCGTTTTTGTCCTCCCCAGACTCCTAGAGAGGCCCTGGAGGCTGGGGACAGCAAAAAATGGGCCTTCCGGTCCCACCGGAAGTTGTCAAATGGGCCGTTTTCAGCCTCCAGAGGACCTCCGAGGGGGGCATAAAATTATGGGTGTGGGCACACATGCATGTGCCCCCCCCCGTCTCCCCCTCCTGGCACGTGATGGCAAAAAGGTTAGCCATCACTGGTCTTTTAATTAAAAAAAAAATTACACCATTTAGTAATCACAGTTTCTTTTCTATTGTAACCTCAGAAAAAGTTTCATTAAAGTCAAATTTCAGAAGAAAGAATATTTTGGTCCTTTTGCTTCATCTTAAGGATGTTCATCAGAAAGTCAATAATTAGAAAAATAATTACTTTTTTTTAAAAAAATGATTTATATGCCGCCCTTCTTCGGAGACTCAGGGTGACTTACAATGCTTTAAGCAATAGCCTTCATACTTTTGTATATTTTATACAAAGTCAGCTTATTGCCCCCACAAACTAGGTCCTCAATTTACCTACCTTAAAAAGGATGGAAGGCTGAGTCAACCTTGAGCCTGGGGAGATTCAAACTTGCAATAATTGCAGACAGCTGAATGTTAATAACAGGCTTTTAGTCTGTTGAGCTATCCAGGCTCTTTATTTATTACTGAAGCTTAGTTACTCAATCTGTTTGCACATCCGGACAACATAGGAGAACAATGTTATGGTGCCATTCTGTAGTGCTTCCTCCCCTTTTTTTCCCTGCCATGTGTAGAAAGACATTGATTCTGGACTCACTGTCTATAAAGGTAAAGGTAAAGGTAAAGGTTCTCTTCACACATAGGTGCTAGTCATTCCCGACTCTAGGGGGCGGTGCTCATCTCCATTTCAAAGCCAAAGAGCTGTCCAAAGACATTTCCATGGTCAAGTGGCGAGCATGACTAAATGCCAAAGGCGCACAAAACGCTGTTACCTTCCCACCAAAGGTGGTCCCTATTTTTCTACTTGCATTTTTATGTGCTTTTGAACTGCTACAACCTAGCAGAAGCTGGGATAAGTAATGAGAGCTCACCCCATTATGTGCCACTAGGGATTCGAACTGCTGAACTGCCGACCTTTCGATCGACAAGCTCAGCATCATAGCCACTGAGCCACTGTGTCATTGACTCTATACACATGTAAAACATTTTATGGAAGGAGCTTTTTAGGATCCCAACAGACTGAAGGGAAGTCAACTTAGTGCCGTAGGAATACACTGCAGCGTTTACTTTGTTCTGGAGAGCAAGTAACTTCAAGAAAAACTTCAGGAAATCAATGGAAGGTTATCTTAGCATGCTTTAGAGAAGGGAAGAACACTGATAGAGAATTAGAAGTGTGTTGCTTATAAAGTGTCTATAAGCAACGGATTGCTAAAACCCTAAACTATATCATACTCTGCCACAAAGCCTGGGAATAATGTATTACCACTGCTCTCTTCTATTTTATTTCAGAGGGAGCATCAACTTAGTAACAGTGGCAGCTTTCTTCCCTACATTTTTCTATCTCCTCCGCAGTTGTAAGGAAGCATGGGCTAAAGCTAGACTGATTTCCAGAATTAAAATAGGTTATTCATTAAGAATTCAAATCTTTATTCTGAACGGAATAAAGCAAAGAGCTGAAAGGAAGTAAAGAGAGAAAGAGAAGAAGAAAAAAAATAAAACAATTGCAAAAGTATTCCAAATAAATTTTTGTCAGCTGTTCTCTCCCTGATATACAGTACGTTTATGAGCAGGCAGAACAAAATCCCAAAAGTTTAGATCACTGTATGAAATAAAAATCAATTGTATAGTTATACTGCATCTAGCTCTGTTGGATAAGTTACATCTAATATTTTTATGATCTAGAACTCAGATTCCTCTAGTTTGGATTTCTCCTTTGTTTGGCCTCAGGCATATTCGGGTAAACACCACTGGGGATGACGGAGAAAGCAAAATAGACTTCTTTTTAAAAAAACTCACAAGAAATCTTTTCACTCCTGATTGGTGGCACCTTTTAAAAAACAAAACAAAAAAGCACCTGGCGTTGGTTGCCATTATTCAGTATCTAGATTGACAGATTAGGAATGACTGACAGTTCAAATTTAGAGCCTCATTTAATTCCTTCATGCCTGAACCTCTTGGGAAGAGATTTTTCTCTATTCACTTCAAGAAGGGCAGGGGAAGTAACAGAATTAGAAATCAGAGAAAAGAAAGAGTGGGGAGGGAGGGAATCCAGTTGCTCTTTGAAAAAACAGATATTTGAGATAACCATGCGCTGCATGAGAGAGAGAGGGAGGGAGGGAGAAAGAGAGAGAGAGAGAGGAAGGGCAAGGAAGAGAAAGGAGGAAGATGATGGGGATTGGGTGGGATTGGGTGAGAGAAGGAGAGGAGGGAGGGAGGGAGAGAGAGAGAAGGGAGGAGGATGAGCATAGGGTGGGGGAAGGAGAGGGAGGGAGGGAAAGGGAAAGGGGGAGAGAGAGAGAGAGAGAAAGGGGAAGACAGAGAGAGGAGGGAGAGGGAGAGAGGAGAGGAGAGGATGGATGGAGGGAGAGAGAGAAGGAAGGAGGATGAGTATAGGATGGGGTTAGGAGAGGGAGGGAGGGAGAGGGAGGGAGAGAGCGTGTGTCTTTATCTTTGGTCTGAAATCCATGTGAAACAGGAAAAAAAACGAGGTCTTTAGAATCCAAAATAATCACAGAATTACTTTGACCTACTTTAGTTTCTCTGTTGCGTGTAGGAAATTGGGGTGGGGGAGAAGGCACTTTAAATCTTGATTTCTAGACTCAATCAAGCTGTAAGTGTCCCAGCATGACCACTTTTGAACCAATATGAATTCAGAGAGGCAAGAGCAGTCACCTTGACTGTTCTTAAGTCTTGAAGACAAAAGGTGATTATTCACACATGCACAAACACACTCACACAGAGAGACATAGGTGGAGGGAGAGTTAGATTCAGAATGTGTGATTTCTGAAAGAAAAAAAAAACCCATGACTATATTTTCATTCTTGATAAAAAGGACAAGTTTTGGGTTGAAGAATAACTTACTTAAATATTCCTCAAAGAGAACTTTGAAAAATCAGGACACTCAAGGGGTGATAAAGGTGTTTTCTTTCTTTTATTTAGAAAAGGAACCACATTATTGAGTTAATAAGGTTTCATATTAGTACATTAATAAGAGGCTAATGCTCTCCAGTCTCCATTTCAAAAGTATCATCACTAGGATCAAAAAATTGCTTTTCAAATATTTTTATCACTTCAGAACTGAGGGAAATTCCACATTAAATATCTTGATATCTTTGTCCATATTGTGTCTTTTTTTTTT
The DNA here is from genome assembly GCA_030761175.1 of Masticophis lateralis. Lineage (NCBI taxonomy): Eukaryota > Metazoa > Chordata > Lepidosauria > Squamata > Colubridae > Masticophis > Masticophis lateralis. The sequence continues at coordinate 112,976,349 of JAUDYJ010000004.1, read as the reverse complement.
TTATCATTTAAATTTCTCCTGAAGGAATAATTCTTATACCGATGAACAAAGATTCTATTATCTCTAGTCCAGCTGAATTCTGACACTGAACTGTCTCAGCAGGCTGTGGCACAAAGTTTTAATAATTCATTTGCCCTATTTGTATTTATTACTGATAGAATAATATACATATTTGATCTGAATTCATCCTCTGGTGATAAACCCATGCATGGATACTTCCCCATGAATATGTATATATATATATATATATATATATATATATATATATATATATATATATATATATATATATATATATATATAAACCTAGCTATGCATAGGTTTTGCTGCAAATGTAAGGGTCACATAGAACATTAAATAATGGAGCTGGAGGGGACCTCAAGGTCTTCTAGTCCAGTGATGGCTAAACTTTTCTGGACCGAGTGCCCAAAGCGTGTGTGCACATGTGTGAATACATGCACATGCACCCAAACCCCCAAAATGCAATGTGCATGTCCCCCATGCATGCGCCCTGCCCCCATGCATGTGGCTGCCGCACATGCCCACCCCTGCATGCATGCACCCCCACATGCACCCCTCCCCCCTACATTGTTGTGGCCCATCAGTGCAGATTGTAGCTGATTCTGACAGCGAGGAGGCTGGTGTGGTGCTGCGCCAGCAGCCTGTGCAACTAGCACTCGAGTTGGACAATGAGGCTGAAGAAGATGGGATGCTAGAGGCGAGGATTCAGCCAGGGCCTTCAGAACCTCCAAAAGCTCCTTTAAGTGAAGAGGACGAAGAGGAGGAGCCTCTTCTCAATGCACGGGTGTGCAGAGCTGCCAAAAGGCAGGAGTGGCTCCTCAGGAGGAGGTCACCTCGAGAGTAAGGCTTGGGGCTAATTGGCCACTCCCTTAGCCTATTTAAGGAGGAATGCCGCTTGCAGCAAACTGTAGGGAACAACTTTAGTTCACTCTCCTTCGTGTCTGGATTCTCTGCAAAATTGCTTCTGGGCTTTCTGCAAACCCTAGTAAGACTGGGATTACCTTATTTTAGAATTTTGGTAGGCTATTAAGACAGTCTATTAACAGCTTTTGGTTGGTAAAAACTGAGTTATTTGAGTAAAATAAGTTTTGTATAGAGTTTGTGTATACTGTGTTCTTTGGGGTCCGTAGCTGGGGCAGAACATACATATGCGCATGCTCCCTGCATGTGCCCAGTCCCCGTGCATGCCCAAAGACCCGCTGGCCATTGGGAGGTGTGTGCGCATGAACTGAACTGCGGTGACAGCTCACATGCCCACAGAGAGGACTTGCGTGCCACCTCTGGAACGCATGCCATAGGTTCGCCATCACGGTTCTAGTCCAACCCCCTGCTTAAGCAACAGACCCTATACCAGGGCTGTCAAGGTTCTGGCCTGCAGGCCAGATGCATCACACACTGGCCACACCCACACCCAGTTAATGAAGGGGGGAAAAGTCCCGCTACATCATGTTATGCCACCATGACAACGACATGAGTTTGACACCCCTGCCCTATGCCATTTCAGCCAAAGGGTTGTTCAATCTCTTTTTGAAAGCCTCCAGGGATGGATCATCCAAACTTCTGAAGGCAAGCTATTCTATTGTTGACGGCTCTCACCATTAGGAAATTTCTTTTTAGTTCTGAGTTGCTTCTCTCCTTGATTAGTTTCCAAGCACTGTTTCACTATATTCTGTACTATGTCTTCAATACAAAGTAAAGATGAAATATCAAGGCTGACACTCTGCGTTATATAACCCTTAATACAGATTTTTTTTTCCCCTCTGAAATTTTTAAGGAGATAATTCTTTTTACTTTCAGCTAGTATGCCTATGTTTGAGTTGTAGAAATTGTAGTCAATACATCTGAAGGACACTGAATTACAGAAGATTGACATTATATGTATGAATGACCTACCTAAAAACAAAGAAGAGGTACATTTCCAATCTCTGATACAGTATTTGCAGAAGATGTTCCCAATGGGCTAATTTCATATCGATTTCCAATCAACCTTTACAAATACATTTTGGAACCACTGCAATTGCCCTTCAGACTATGAATGTCATATCTGGAACAGTTGGCTGATCATTCCCATGAAATCTCTTATCAAATAACAAATAAAAATAGGTTTTTCCATTACACTGAACAGATATTGCCTGAAGGTAAGGTATAAAAATATTTTCAAATTATTTAGAAAGCTAATAAAAAAACCTAAATGATTCTTTAACACATTTTAGCTGTACTGTATTTTGTTTGTGATAAATGTTATATTTCTCTCATTTTGTACTTGATAGTGTAATTAGTTCTTAGATCTAAAATTTGTGAAATAATTTTAAAGGTGAAGGTTCCCTTGGCACATATCTGCTAGTCGTTCCCGACTCTAGGGGGCAGTGCTCATCTCCATTTCAAAGCCAAAGAGCCAGTGCTGTCTGAAGACGTCTCTGTGGTTATGTGGCCAGCATGATTAAATGCCAAAGGCACACAGAACGCTGTTACCTTCCCACCAAAAGTGGTCCCTATTTTTCCACTTGCATTTTTTACGTGCTTTTGAACTGCTAGGTTGGGAATTTTAGGGAATTGTAAATTCCTGCTTTTCATTTGAACAGGATTATATTTCATAGTACCAAATATTATGCTATATTATCTTGTCAATTATACAGTGAGGTGCTTTGCCCATGAGTGAAACAGAATTTCTTGAAGCTGTGAACCAGCTGAATTTGTTTCTAGATTAGGATGGCCTTTTGGCCATGCCTAACAGGATCCTATCTGATATCCAATGACCACAGATGGGCTTTGAAGCAATTTTATGGAGTTTTTGAGTGATTGTGGTTGCTTTTCAGCTTCCTTTTTTTTCAATCTATTTTGCAAAACACCAGAAGACAAGACAAGAAACAATGGATGGAAAATAATCAAGGAGAGAAGCAATCTAGAACTAAGGAGAAATTTTCTAACAATGAGAGCAAGTAATCAGTGGAATGACCTGGGACCTTAGAGACCTTCTACTCCAACACCTGGTTAAGGAGAAGACCCTATACCATTCCAGACAAGTGGCTGTCTCTGTGGTCATGTGGCTGGCATGACTAAATGCCAAAGGCACACAGAACGCTGTTACCTTCCCACCCAAGGTGGTCCCTATTTTTCTACTTGCATTTTTTACGTGTTTTCAAACTGCTAGGTTGGCAGAAGCTGGGACAACTCACGGGAGCTCACCCCATTACACGTCACTAGGGATTCGAACTGCTGAACTACCAACCTTTCAATCAACAAGCTCAGCATCTTAGCCACTGAACCACTGTGTCCCACCAGTAGGTACAACTTGCTATTTATGAAAAAAGACATAGAGCAGGACCACATAGGCATACATAATTTTAGGAAAAGAAGGAGGGCTTTGAATGGGAGCAGTTTTATATATTCTATGCAATAATAACTATAGCTTATGGAGTAGTTACCCTGCTAAATAGACAATATCAAGCAGATTAAACATTCCATTGTAAAAAATTGTAAAAGGATTCACTTTTTGTTCCCTGGCTTGTTAACATTTCCTGAAGCGTAACTTCTAGCATTTCCAGTCAAAAGGCACTGTGTAATCATTCTGTCTTTCTTCCTTAACACATATTTATTCAGAACAAAAGAGGAGAGAAGATCACAAGAAAAGGTGGTAGGAAATGAAGGTTATGTTGAACAAACTCCTCATGAAATTATATGAATAAGGCAAACAGATGTAGGCGATGAGGTCAAATATGTCATCAGTCATGAGTCCCTTCACACCCAGGAAAGATTTACTGTAAGTTCAGTTCACCGTGAATTCCTTTGACTCTTATCTACCGCCAGTTTGCTTTGGCCATTAGTAGTTCAGATTCTTGTAGAGAGCTTAAGATTGCAATAAATCTTTATACCCATTTAAACTGCCTGGATCTCCTGATTTCCCTAGAGCTTGACACAATTTTCCCTTAAAAGCAGGCTTTGGAATGACTTTCCACTTTCCTTTTCATGATTGCATGATTCACCTTGTACCTGCTTACGGGCAAAAACTTAAAACCACAAAGCCAACAATTAAATCAGTGAAGACCTGGACAGAGGAGGCAAAGTTAAAGCTACAGGCCTGCACTCATTGGAATGTTTTTGAAAGTACCTCTGCAAACTTAGATGAACTCACAGAGACTGTAACATCATATGTCAGCTTCTGTGAAGACCTATGTGTACCCACCAGGAACTTTGAATATACAGTAACAATAAACCTTGGTTCACAGCTAAACTTAAGCAGCTACGTTGTTCCAAAGAAGAAGCCTACAGAAAAGGTGATAAAATGCTGTACAATCAGGCCAGAAATGTATTAACAAGGGAGATCAGAGCAGCAAAAAGAAGCTACTCTGAAAAGCTAAAGAATCAGTTCTCAAGAAATGAACCAGCAAACATGTGGAAAACGCTTAAAAATATTTCCGGCTATGGCAAACCTCCTTTCCAGGCTGAAGGAAATCAGCAACTGGCAGATGACCTGAACGTGTTTTATTGCAGGTTTGAAAGGAAACTACAGCCACCTATCTCCACAACCCACCACCTCAGACACACCAACGACAGCCAAGCCTCCTACAACTGACCCCATCCCATTGGGTTCACAACCCCTAGTGATCACAGAAAAGGAAGTGCAAGACCTATTTCACAGACAAAAGCCAGGAAAAGCTCCAGGCCCAGACAAGATAACTCCTTCTTGCTTAAAAGTCTGTGCTGACCAATTGGCCCCCATCTTTACCTGAATCTTCAATAAATCACTAGAGATGTGCTATGTTCCTTCTTGCTTCAAATGCTCTACTATCATCCCTGTGCCGAAGAGGAACTGAGTGACTACAGACCAGTTGCTCTAACATCTGTAGTCATGAAAACCTTTGAAAGGCTAGTGCTGTCCCACTTGAAAACCATCACGGATCCGCTGGTAGACCCCTTGCAAATTGCATAACGAGCAAATAGATCAACAGATGATGCTGTTAATATAGCTTTGCACTACATCCTTCAACATTTTGAATCTCCAAAGACCTACACAAGGGTCCTCTTTGTAGACTTTAGTTCAGCATTCAATACCATCGTTCCAGACATACCTCTAACTAAGCTAAACCAGCTACAGGTACCTGAACACACTTGCAAGGGGATCATAAGCTTCCTAACAAACAGGAAGCAGCAGGTGAAGCTAAGCAGAATTGCATCAGATACCTGTACAACTAGCACAGGGGCCCCCAAAGCTGTGTGCTCTCCCCACTTCTCTTCTATCTGTATACCAATGACTGCATCTCTAACAATCCATCTGTTAAAACTACTGAAGTTCGCAGATGACACGACAGTGATCGGTATCATTCGAGACAATGATGAATCTGCATACAGATGGGAGAGTGAACAACTAGCCTCGTGGTGTGACTGGAACAATCTGGAACTGAACACACTCCAAGAGTGTGTTCAGACTTTAGGAGAAACCTTTCCATACTTCCACCTCTCACAATACTAGACAACACAGTATCAACAGTAGAGACCTTCAAATTTCTAGGTTCTACTATGTCGCAAGATCTAAAGTGGACAGCTAACATCAAAAACATCATCAAAAAAGCACTACAAAGAATGTTCTTTCCGTGCCAACTCAGAAAGCTCAAACTGCCCAGGGAGCTGCTGATACAGTTCTACAGAGGAATTATTGAGTTTGTCATCTGCACCTCTATAACTGCCTGGTTTGGCTCTACAACCCAACAAGACAGACACAGACTTCAGAGGATAATTAGAACTGCAGAAAAAAACAATTGCTACCAACCTACCTTCCATTGAGGACCTGTATACTGCACGAGTCAAAAAGAGGGTTATGAAAATATTTACAGACCCCTCGCATCCTGGGCATAAACTATTTCAACTCTTACCCTCAAAACGACACTATAGAGGACTACCAGAACAGCTAGACACAAGAACAGTTTTTTCCCGAACGCCATCACTCTGCTAAATAAATAATTCCCTCAACACTGTCAAATTATTTACTAAGTCTGCACTACTATTAATCTTCTCATTGTTCCTATCACCCATCTCCTTCCACTTATGACTGTATGACTGTAATTTTGTTGCTTGCATCCTTACAATTTATATTGATATTGTTTCCTGATTGTTTTTTTGTACCCTATGACTATCATTAAGTGTTGTACCTTATAATTCTTGATGAACGTATCTCTTCTTTTATGTACACTGAGAGCATATGCACCAAGACAAATTCCTTGTGTGTCCAATCACACTTGGCCAATAAAAACATCTATTCTATTCTACCGCCAGTTTGCTTTGGCCATTAGTAGTTCAGATTCTTGTAGAGAGTTTAAGCTTGCAATAAATCTTTATACCCATTTGAACTGCCTGGATCTCCTGATTTCCCTGGAGCTTGACACAATTTTCCCTTAAAAACAGGCTTTGGAATGACTTTCCACTTTCCTTTTCATTATTTAAATAAAATGTAGACTTGCATTCTAAATCACTCTTTTACTGGTTTGAAGTACATTGCAACTGAGTGCCAGTGTTCCTTAATTGCTGGAAAACTCTGCCCAGTGTTTGGAATGTTGCAGCCACCAAATTAGGAAGTGGTACAAACAGTTTGAATTTGGACAGATGTGCAGTTGGCTATAGCAGACTGGGAAGAAATACAGAAATACCATTTGATTTTATTTATTTGGAATATGAAATACAACTGTCTGGCTTGCTTGTTGCTTGCTGTGAGGTTGTTATTACTTTTGCTTTGCAAAAACAACTAGATCAAATATATAATGGTTCTACTTTGCTATTTTACTCTATTACTCTATTATGTGTGCCCTATAAAACAGGCCACAATGGTTCAGCGGTTAAAACACTGAGCTTGTCAGCTGGAATGCTGAAATCCTGAGTTTGAGCTCTATGCAACAGGGTGAGCACCTGTTACTTGAATTAGGATAACAGAGTTGGAAGAAACCTTGTGGTCATCTAATCCAAGCAGGAAACCCTGTACATTTCTGACAGGTGGTTGTCCAGTCTCTTGTTGAAAGCTTCCATTGATGAAGCACCCACAATTTCCGAAGGCAAGCTGTTCCATTGGTTGACTGCTCTCACTGTCACGAAATTTCTCCTTCTTTTTAGGTTGAATCTCTCCTTGATCAGTTTCCATCCATTATTCTGGCCATCCTGTCTGGCCTTCAGGTGTTTTGGAAAATAGGTTGACCCCCTCCTCTCTGCAAAGCCTCTCAACTATTGGAACACTGCTATCATGTCACCCCTGGTCCTTCTCTTCACTAGACTAGCTATACCCAGTTCTTCCAACCGTTCTTCATATGTTCATATGTTTTAGCCTCCAGTCCCCTGTTCATCTCTGTTGCTCTTCTCTGCAATCTTTCTAGAGTCTCAACTTCTTTTTTTTTTAGTGTGGTGACCAAAGCTGGATGCAGTATTCTATGTGTGATCTTACTAAGATTTTATAGAGTGGCATTAGTTACTACTTATGATGACGCAGTGGTTAGAGTGCAATACCGCAGGCTACTTCTGCTGACTGCCAGCTGCCTGCAAGTTGGCAGTTCAAATCTCACCTGGCTCAAGACTGACTCAGCCTTCCATCCTTCCGAGGTGGGTAAAATGAGGACCCAAATTGTTGGGGGCAATATACTGAATCTGTAAGCTGCTTAGTGGGATCTGTAAAGCATTGTAAAGCGGTATATAAGTCTAAGGGCTATTGCTACTTGCCATAGGTCCTGCTCACCAAACAGTTCAAAAACATGCCAATGCAAGTAGATTAATAGGTACCACTTTGGTGGGAAGGTAACAGTGAGTCTTTGGCATATAACCATGTTGGCCACATGACCACAGAAAATATCTTTGGATAACCCTGGCTTCCTTGGCCAAAAAATGAAGATAAGCATCATGCCCTAGAGTCAGATATGACTGATAAGAAAACCTTTATCTTTACCTTAACCTACATTCATGAAACCATCTATTAATTAAGAAGAACCCTTTCTTGTAACAATCTTTTGTGCACATAACCAAAAGTCTTTCAAATCAAATGTCTTTTACAACTTGCATGAATGACCTCAAATGATCCCATTGTACAAAAGTATCCCTTCTTTCCCCTAGCAGATCAATAAATAAAGCTTTGTTTAAAATGAGTGGAACAACTGTCCAGTGTCAGAATTCTGACACTGATGTGAAACAAAGTTGGCAGATGAGGAAGCAGAGCTGTTAGCCTGACAAGCCAAACGGCACCCTCTTTAGTCTTGTCAAAATTTCAAGACTGAAATGTTGGCCAGCAAAGTCTTTGCAATAATATATAGAAGGCAAAACATTACCTCCACAGATCATTATCAGGAATATTTATATTTACAGTGAGTCACTATATTGTGTAGTGGGCTTCAGTAGGCAAGAAGCAGACCAGCATAGCTACAACAGTATTTATTGACTCAAAACTGGAATTGAGGTACAGCAGGCAAATGCCTGTAATTTAAACTCTAGGCCCACAGGGCCTTAACCAATCATAATCCTTGAAAAAGCCTGCCCAAATATGAATGTTCTAAGTTTCCCGCCAAAACGTTGGAGGTAACAGTTAGGGTCATCCAAAGGTTAGTTTCACTTTAGCAGGGTTAACAGTTAGGGTCATCGAAAGCAGTGGTGGATTGCCCTCGGTTTGGACCAGTTCGCAAGAGCCGCTAGTAAAATCGAAGGGAGGCTCTGCCCACTGACCCGGACGTCATCATAAGTGAGTGTGGCGGGAGTGAGTGAAGCAAGCGGGCATGCACGGGTATGATGCAAACCGGTAGTAAAGGTAAGTAGAACCCAACTCTGATCTAAAGGTTAATTTTTTAGCAGGGCTTAACACAACTATATATATTCAATACATAACACACTACCTTATGAATACACAGTGACTAAGAAATGGAATGTCAAATTTCAGCTAAAAGGAAAAAAAAATCTTTACAACAAGATGATCAAGAAAAAACGGCAGGTTAGGAGACAGGATAAAGAATTCTTTATTTATTATTTATTGATTAAATTTGCTCTTAGTTTAGCAGACTTAGTTTATTTTAGTTTAAAATAAAACAGAAATATTACTTATACAGAAGAGGTGTTGCGAAGATTACAGTAATCTAAATAATATGCATCCTGCTAAAGGAATGGAAAGATAAAGAATTATTTTCTTTATGCTCTCTAGCCATAATAGTTCAGAATTTGCCTCTTTTTAGAAAAACCTAATTAAATAATTCTAGCAGTATAATTTCATAAAATTAATCTCCATGTTGGGGAGACCTTAGATTTAAATAAGCCATTTGGGAATCTGTTTTGGTTACCTCCCTCCCCTATTTGCAGACATTATTAAATATATTAAAAAACCAACGAGTGGAAAATAGGGTCACATGGAATAGCAAACATAGATACTTAGAACCTTCACTACCTCTATATTTGAAAAATATAGAAAAAGGAAGGGAAAAAAACCATTATATATACAAATGTACCAGGGGTGGGTTCTAAATTTTTTTACTATCAGTTCTGTGGGCGTGGCTTATTTTGTGGGTGTGGTCATGTGGCAATTATTTAGGATTTAGCAGAGGTACTGGTCTACTAGGCTGTACCGATCTACCCATTTATTTTTGCAGGCACTGGTCTACTCATGTATTTTTGCAGGCACTGGTCTACTCATTTGTTTTCTTTTAACACTGATCAGCTGTAGGGCAGCCTTTTGAAGCCCCACGGCAAGAGTTTAAACAGTTTTTTCCCCCCTCTAGCCATCAGCTGGGACTCAGGAGGCAGCAATAGACTGAGGGTGGGGCCAAATAAAAGGTAAGAATAACATGGGGGGTGGGGTGGGGGAGGGGTGCAGGGTGGGGCGGGGCGGGGGGCAGCACCAGTTCGGTGACATCATATCATCACCGCTACATCATATCATCATCATCAGCGGAACCGGGCGGAACAGGGAGGAACCCACCACTGAAATGTTTGTATAGAAGCTTTGTTGTGATAGAAATCTGATACAGGTAGTCCTTGATTTATGACCACAATTGAGCCCAAAATTTATGTTGTTAGGTGAGAAAAATGTGTTACGTGAGTTTTTCCCCTTTTCTTGCCATGTTGGTTAAGTGAATCACTGCAGTTGTTAAATGAGTAATACGGTTGTTAGGTGAATCTGGCTTTCCCATTGACTTTGCTTGTCAGTAGGTCGCAACATGAGTACTGCAACGGTCATAAATATGAACCACTTGTCAAGTATTCGAATGTAAACCACGTGGTCATGAGGAGGCTGCAACGGTCATAAGTGTGAAAAATGATCATAAAGTCATTTTTTTCAGTGCCGTTGTAACTTCGAACAGTCACTAAATGACCTTTGTAAGTCGAGGACTATCTGTATTCATAGTTAAACAATTTTCGACAGCAATTGGCTGGCCTGCTCGTGTTGCAGGGACTGAAAGCAAATGAAGGTTCATTGATTGTAATTAGCTAATCTTCTGAGATGGTACCGAGGCAGGATAAGCAAATGAACCTAAGATGTTGCCTATAGGCAATCATCATACAAATGAATGTGATAGATCAGGGATGTAAAATACATGTGGGCTGAATCTGGCCTGCGATGTGCTCAGATTCAGCCCATCCTGGAAAGTGTAAGGGGCTGGTCCGTGTTGTTTCAGTCAAGTCTACCCAATGCGAAGATGAAACATGCCAGCAGTTTGGGGAGTGGCATCAAGCTGGCCATGCCCAGCCAGTCAGCCACGCCCATTGAGTGACATCAAGCTGTCCACACAACTACCCAGTTGGTCACACCCACTCAGTTGGCTAAGCCCCCCCGGCCCCCCAAGGTCAACCACAGCCCTGATGCGGCCCTCAATGAAATTGAGTTTGATACCCCTGTGACAGACAATGAAATTCCAAAATGGAATGAATATAATAAAAGGGAATTTAGGATGAGAATTATTAAACAATTAAAGGTAGTAGTAGTAATAATAGTGACATGGCAAACTTTAAAACATAGTATGTAAAAAAAAGTATGATATTATCTCATTCTCTTGCCTGACCAATAAGCAGGACTAGTGGTGAATTTTTTTTTTACTACAGTTCTTTGGGCGTGGCTTGGTGGGTGTGGTGTGGCTTGGTGAACATGGCTTGGTGGGCACGGCAGGGGAAAGATATTGCAAAATCTCCATTCCCACATCACTCCAGGGGAAGGATACTGCAAAATCCCCATTCCCACCCCACTCTGTGGCCAGCCAGAGGTGGTATTTGCCGGTTCTCCGAACTATTCAAAATTTCTGCTACCGGTTCTCCAGAACCTGTCAAAACCTGCTGGACTTCATCCTTGAACAGGACCCCTGATCAGGGGTGAAATGCTCCTGGTTTGGACCAGATTGGATGAGTAGGTAGCGATGGTGGTGGGCATCAGAGAACCGATAGCAAAAATCCCTGCCCCCACCTCCCATGCCCAGCTGAGCCACGTGATCATCAGATCCTTTTTTTCCTTTTAAACGGCTCTGACAATCCAAGCTGAGTTGCCTGCTAATCAGGCAACCCAGCTGGGATCGTCAGAGCCTTTTGAAAACATTTTTTTAACATGGTTTTACATCTAAAAAATGGTTTTAAAAGTAAAAAAAAAAATTTGGCCATGCCCATCCAGTCACATTACCCCCACCACCACCAAGCCACGCCCACAGAACCAGTAATAACAAATTTTAGATTTCACCCCTGCCCATGATGGAATTGAATACCCATTTTTCTTCTCTGCAGTTGTAGGTTCCTTGATTTGAAAGAGACAATTTAGATTATCACAATCCAGAAAAGGAATTCAAGTTGCTCAGTAAAGGAATTAAAATTAATATATTCCTGACAAAGGCCTGCCCAAGTTGAACGCATCTAATGAAGAGAAGCATCATCACCTCCTTGAGTATCTGATTTAATTGTCAAGCTGTTGTCTGGTTTAAGAAGCTTTTCCTAGCATCTAACTTGTAATTGGCTCTCTATAAGCTAAACCCATCAGGACTAGTTCTTTTAAACTTCCCTCATAGTTCTTAATGTCTACTTTCACAATAACAGAGTTGGAAGGGACCTTGGAGATTTTCTAATCCAACCCTACACCATTTCAAACAAATGGTTATCCAATTTCTTCTTTAAAACCTCCACTGTTGAAGCACCCTCAACTTCTGGAGGCAAATTGTTCCACTGATGAATTGTTCCAACTCCTCAAGAAATTTCTCCTTAGTTCTAGGTTTCTTCTCTCCTTGATTAGTTTTCATCTGTTGCTTCTTGCCCTGACTTCAGGTGCTTCGGAGAATAGGTTGAAACCCCTCTACATTGTGGCAGCCCCTTAGCAATTTACTTAGTTAGTTAGTTAGTTAGTTAGTTAGTTAGTTAGTTAGTTAGTTAGTTAGTTAGTTAGTTTGTCAAACATGTACAAGATAGCAGGTATAAATATGAATATGGACATGAACGAAGGAAATGAATACAAATAAATGGGGACAGTAGGACAGGGACAGTAGGCACGCTGGTGCGCTTATGCATGCCCCCTTTACGGACCTCTTAGGAATAGGGTGAGGTCCACGATAGACAGTTTGAGATTGAAGCTGTGAGGTTTTGAGGATTTAATAATGGAGTCGGGTAGAGCATTCCAGGCGTTGCCCACTTTGTTGCTGAATTGGATTGGAATTGAATTGGAATGAAATTGGGTTATCATGTCACCCCTGGTCCTTCCTGCATGCTTTCCTTGGAAACCACACTGGTTTAAATCCTTCTTAAAGTGTGCAACCCAGAACTGGACACAATAATCTAAGTGAATTTACACAGAATCCCAGGAACTGGGATATGATCCAAACCAGGGGTGGTACTTTACTTACCTTTGCTACTGGTTTGCAAATGTGAGTGTGCATCTGCACAGAGCCTTCTGTGCATGCGCAGAGCATCAAGAACATAGATAAATGGGATGTGAATATGTCCGGGTGGGCGGGCAGAACCACTCACAGCCGCTGCTATGGGTTCGCCCGAACCAGATAGATCCAGCCAGTGGTGGGTTTCAAAAAGTTTTACTACTGGTTCTGTGGGCATGGCTTGGTGGGCGTGGCACAGCGTGGTTTGGTGGGCATGGCTTGGGAATGGCAATGGAAGGATACTGTAAAATCCCCATTTCTTCCCAATCAGCTGTAACTTGGGAGGCAGAGAATAGATGGGGGCGGGGCCAGTCAGAATTTTTACTATCGGTTTACTACCTCTGGAACTGGCTGAATACCATCATTGATCCAAACTGCAATTAATGTTACATATAGTTAGCTGGTAGTAATTGGAAGTTATCTTTAAGTAGACATTTGTAAGATTGCGTTTCAGCATTGAAATTCATCTGTGCATTGTCCTGTAAAGGGGGGAATGATTGCTTTTTATCGTTGCACAGAAGGAGGTGAAAAATGCCATATTTCACACAAGTAACAATTGTCTCTGTCTCTGCAGAGGGCTGCCCTCCCTTTCCGTAGAAGTAGGCATCCTGTCAGCCATCATCAAAATGGGTATTCTGATCTTTTAGGGAAAGAAGAATATTTAAGCCTGAGTTTATGTATCACTTAATGCATCAGCAGGATTGCAGAGTAAGCTAGACAAATGCAAGGTCACAGATGCTAAGATGCCATGTTAAATAAACATTGTACAATGGAATGAATTCCCTTCCACTCAGATAAACAGCTTCCATAATCCATTATGATTTAATGCTCTATTACTATTCCTGTGTCATTAAGTTCATGCAGTGAGAGTTGATTACATATTTGATGATGTGGGGCTGCCAGTTTCAGAATGAATCCAGAGGGTCACATGCCAAAGGAATATTTATCACCACTTGGCTCACAATTTGGTACTGTTTTATTTATTTATATTTTTTTCCTAGCTTGAATTTCATCTATCTCACAAAAGAAGGTATCATTTTGTTCCCAAAACCGAATTCTACAAATGTAATTACCAATAATGTAATACACTGAGTAAAGGTAAAGGTTCCCCTTGCACATATATGCTAGTCGTTTCCAACTCTAGGGGGCAGTGCTCATCTCCATTTCAAAGCCGAAGAGCCAGCACTGTCTGAAGACATCTCCATGGTCATGTGGCCGGCATGACTAAATGACAAAGGCGCATGGAACACTGTTACCTTCCCACCAAAGGTGGTCCCTATTTTTCTACTTGCATATTTTACATGCTTTCAAACTGCTAGGTTGGCAGAAACTGGGACAAGTAACAGGAGCTTACCCTGTTCCGCGGCACTAGGGATTCAAACTGCTGAACTGCCGATCTTTTCATCGACAAGCTCAGCATCTTACCCATTGAGCCACCACATTCCTATACACTGAGAGTAATAACTAATTACATACCTTATCACTCCTCCCCTCCACCTACTCAGAAACAGGTTTTCCTTAAAGCTTTTTATTCATTGCTATTGGAATTGCCATTTTTTAAAGTTACACTGCTGTAAATTTGCAGATGACATTAAGCTGACAAGAATAGTCAACACCCTAGAAAATAGGCTCAAGATCCAGTTGGATCTCAACAGACTTGAACGCTGGATCCTAGTACATCATTTTTTTAAAAAAAAATAATAATTATATTGATTGCTCTAGTATTTCTTCATTACCCATTTTTAGCTTTGTTGCATGCTGCCCTGAGGCAGTTGTCAAGAGATAGGAGGCTCAATCAATCAATCAATCAATCAGGTTATGGCTTCACAAACTAAACTAAACTAAAAACTCTTGCTATACAGAATAGCAAATATATTCTAAGTAGCCACACAAAACAATCCCAAATGAACCTACAGAATCCTAATCCTGATGATGCTCTAACTCAGGGACAAAGTTTAAAATCTCTATCCCACTCAGATCAATTTTCTCCCTGAACTTGAGAATTGAGATGGAAAATATCTCATGAATGGAAAGCTTGCTTGTTTGCTTGCTTTATTTATTTAATTTTTTTTTAAAAAAAACCACTTTTCAAGGGAAGATTTCAAATCAAAAAGCCCGCACACTTAATTAAAGATAAAGGGGAAAAATGATTAAAAGTAATTTCACATTTCAATTCAAATTTATTGATTTGATTTATTCATTTAAAAGATTTGTATAGCCCCCATCCATAAACCCAACTCTGGGTAGTTCACAGCAACAGTAGAACTCGAAACTATAAAATCACAAACTATGAAAGTAAAACTGGCATAAACGTGACTTAACTGTGGGTTCACTTTGAATATATATGCGTTTTCAAAAATTCCTTTTCAGAAATGCTAGCATGAATGGCAGAAGGTAATGCAGAAGCTCTACCATGGGAATGCACACAGTAGACAAGAGGACAAAAGAAGACCTCTACACTGTATTTATAAAACAAGATTGTCTTCTTTAGTTTCGAATGTTAGAGAAGCTCCATATTGATAATGACACTTAGATGACAGGCTTTATACTAAGTGATACATTTCACTGATGAATCGGAAGAAATGATTTAATTAATTGCTGAGCTTGTCAAACAGAAGGTTGGCAGTTCAAGACCCAAATACAGCATGAGGAGGTGAGCTCCTATTTGTGCCCCAACTCCAGGGATGAAATGCTACAGGTTCACTCCAGGTCGGGCGAACCAGTAGTGATAAAAACTACAGGTTCGAGTGAACCGGTAGTAAAAAAAAAAGCTACAATCCGATGATCAGCTGTGCTGCACGGTTCAGCTGATCCCCCCCTCACTGTTCTACTTACTTTCCCAAGCCTCCTTTTGGCACATACTGCTTTCTAGCAAAGCTAAACCACGTGGCACAGCTGATTGTCGTATCTTAGCTTTTTAAAACTACCGGTTTGACTGAACTGGTAGCTTTTTAAACTACTAGTTTAACCAAACTGGTAGCTAACTACCTGTTCACCTGAACCGGTAGCTTTTTAAATGTGCAGCATGCACTTGGCACACAGTGCGCATGCGCGGCCAGCGATCCAGTAGCAAATTGGTTCAGATTTCACCACTGCCCAACTCCTGCCAACCTAGCTGCTTCAAAGCATGCAAATGCAAATAGATAAATAGGTACCACTTTGGTAGGAAGGTAACAGCGTTCCATGCACCTGTTGTGGCTCCGTTGCCTGAGCCTGTGTCATCGTCAGGAGAGGACTCTGAGAGTGAAAGGGAGGAATTGGCAAGACCTCCCTCTCCAGGATCCTCCTCTCTGGCAAGAGCCAAGCACGTCCCCGCAGCCACAGGTGGACAGCGATGGGGGAGATAAGTGTTGGCTGGATCCTCGACAGCGACGCAGGGAGAAACGTGCCCAACAGAAGGCAAGGCATGTCAGGGTTTAGCTGAGTCACTGGACCACACCCCACAGGATATATAAGGGAGGGTGGTGGCCAGTCAAAGCCTTGTGACAAACAAAACTGAAGGCTTCCACGCCATTCTGTATCACTGGACTATTGTTTCAAGGACTGAACTGTAAATATTGAGTGCTTACCTTTGATGTGCCAGAAGTGGAGAGTCGTTATCTCCCTTCCCTGTACTTAATAAACTCTTGGCAGGCAACCACTGGGTTTTTGCCGGCTGGTTTGCTCATTAACTCTGGAACGCCTGTTTGTGTGTGTGTGCATGAGGTCGGGGACACAACAGCACCTTGGTGTACAGTCATATTGGTCACATGACCACGGAAGCTTCTTCAGATAATGCTGATTTCCTCAGTTAAGAGATAGAGGTGAACCCCGCCCCCTAGACACAACTGGGCAGAGAAAACCTTTTTTTAAAAAAATCAGCTCAGTTTTAAAGGACATTGACAGGAAGTCTCTACAAATCAGTTTGCCAGGTTTATGTTGTCAGTCTACAGGTGGAGCTGATCAAGAAACCAATGTAATTTACTGTAGACAATAAATACTTGCATTCTGACTGTTATAGTAACAACCTTGCAAGTCTGAATAGGCTTTCCCATTCCTCACTTCGGCTTTGTGTGAACTATGGAGCAGTTATTTTCTTGGGATGAACTCAGTTTGGTGAGTTCTGGCTTCTACTTTGGTAACCCTTCAAAGTCATTTCCTATGTCTTCTACATGCATCAACTTCACATGTTGTTGTGGTCCACCAGCAGCCTGCGGAGCTGGCAGCTGAGTCAGACAACGATGAGGCTGAGGAAGAACATGGGCCAGTCCTGGAGTCTGGGGAATGTATTCACATATAAGTGTTGAGACCTGTCGGTCACCAGCCCCTCCAACAGCCATATCAGAGGAGGAGGAGGTGTAGGAGTCAGGGTCACCATCAAGGCAACCTGGGAGCTCCAAGGGGGAAGAGGGAATGGAGCTGGCAGAGAGAAAGAGAGAGAGAGAGAGGTGGAACCTGGGCCATCCGTCAGCCCTCAGATGGATAGTCAATTGCTTAATGCATTGTAAGCCGCCCTGAGTCTCCGGAGAAAGGCGGCATATAAATTGAACTAATAAATAAATAAATAAATAAACAGCTCCCATGTCTGGAGATGGCTGGTGAGGAAGAGGAGGAAAAACTGGGTCCAGTGCCTGATGTGTGGATGCGCAGAAGGCAGAAGAAAGGTGAGCAGTGGAAATCTGTGGGCCGATCTTTGGAACGGAAGAACCACTGCTGTTAGTGAAGCCGCACCCTAGCTCTGGGGATAAAAGGCAGGGGGCGGAGATGAATAAGTGTGGCAGACAGCTATTCATCTCCCTGCTGGACAGACTTGTTAGCCTGTGGTAAGAGACAAACTTTTTGCTGGGACTGCTGGTGCTCCTAATAAAGGAATCTTTGATTTAATGACAGAGGATTTGTCATGTTCCGGGAGCTGGGTCAGAACAATAGGTATACTTTATTTTCATTTCATCTCCATAGCATTCTAGAATCATAAAGAATGTGTTCCATATCTACAGGTTATAGTATGCTGTGGGGATTTTTTCCCCTACGTTTTATTACAGATGTCTGAATCTAAGACCTGCCCTGAATATCTGAAAATGGACATGTTAGTCACGAATTAGGTTGGTTTGGTTATACTGACCCAGCAAAATTCTCCAGAATCTCCAGGTTGTGATCATCCTTTTATTTTGCATAAGGAGTAAATTTATTTTGCATAATAAGGAGGGGAAAAACAAGCCTACATAATTAGCTAACTTTTTTAACACGATATTCTTGATGCTTAGGTAATTCTAATTCAAGTAATTAGTTTAAATATGAAAACAGTAAGTGTGTTTGTGTGTGTGCACATATACAATATAGAGAACGGCAGCAAGGCAGGGGGTTTATTTTAGAGGTGAACAGTTAGATTGTTGTTTTAGATGTGTGAAAATAGCTGCAGGGAGGTGAATGAACAGAATATAACATCAAATTTGAAATTAATACACATCCCATGGTTATCTTGAAACTAATATCTGAGAAACAACCTGCACACACTTTCCCCCTGAGAAATTCTTTGTTATTTTCTCTCATCTTTTGATGATTTTTTTTTAAAAAAAACCCAAATGCTTTGAGAACTGTTGGGGTGGGAGAAAAACTTATTTGCTCAGGAATAATTTATTTAGGAATATCCTGATGGGTCCGTGTTGATGAACTACATTAATCTCAGATTGCAACTACTGCAGTCCGTGTTTAAGCCACAGAATATCCTCCAAGGGGAAATGTTAAAGCTGTCCATCACAAGAAGGTTAAAAGAAAATAACACATTTTTTTAAAAAAAAACTTATCTGAAATATTGTTGTTTCCTGTTCATTATCAGAATTGTTTTCTATATAAAAATAAAAGACGGAGTACTTTATAACTTTATTCCTTTTTGAATATGTAAAAGTTCAAAACTCTTGCATTTCTTCACTTAATCCTGTTATTCCAAAGGTCATGTTGACAGTGAAATGTTACAGGGTGATTCTACACTCTCTTATACATCACTTGAACTGGATATTACTTTGCCAAAGGTCAACAAAGCATGAAAACTGCTCTGCATTTGTTGAGCATATTTCTAAATGAGAAAGTAACACCGCTTCTTGATCCCATTTTATAGCTCTCTAATAAGGTCAGCCTATTGTCAGAGCTATGAATATGCAGATTTGATATTTTGTTTCGTTTCAAGAAATACATGCAGGATGGTCACGGGCATCATGTATACAGAATTTCCGCTCAGAACAAAGTCATCGTTGGATGAAGAGATGATCAGAGCATTGTCTTTTAACCAGTTAATATACTATAATAGGACCTGTCCCCTTTTTGTGACTAGAGTTACTTCAGTATTTTAAATACATTTAAGTAAGAGCCGTGGTGGTGCAGTGGTTAGAATGTAGTACTGCAGGCTACTTCTGCTGACCGCTGGCTGCCTGCAATTTGTCAGTTCAAAGCTCACCAGGCTCAGGGTTGACTCAGCCTTCCATCCTTCCGAGGTCGGTAAAATGACGACTACATCTGATTTACTTTGGCCATGCCAATGATGCTAGGAATGGTTAGTGGACCAAGAAGAAGGGGCAAGCAAAGATCATGCTGAGTTGATAACATCAAACCTGATAAAAGTTGATTATCCAACAATTGAAACAATCTGTGCTTGATAGGGTAGCATGGAGAGCATGCCTATAAAGTCACCATGAATCAAACATAACTAAATTGTTAAAACAAGAACAAGAATCTAGATGCTGGATGATATAGTGCAGGGGTGTCAAACCCGCATTGTCACAGCATCATCATGTGACATATCGCGACTTTTTCCCGCTTCGCTAAACAGGGCATGGGTGTGGCCAGTGCATGACGCATCCGGCCCACAAGCTATGAGTTTGACAGCCCTAGTATAGTGGCATGGGACTCCCTCCCCACCTCTTCGAGCTTCTCATTTTTTTCCAGAGAAAACATTAGGTGCAACCACTGCCAACAGAATTTAATTTTCTAAGAACAGTGATATCCAGCATACGTTGGGAAAAAAAAGATGCTTGAGATAGTCCATTAGCTGTGCAGCACACATGCTTTATCCATCTTTTTCTTGCAAGTCTAGAGGGAGGTGAAACAAAGAAACAGAAACATAAAGACAGATGGGACTGGGAAGCTTAGCAAACCCCAGGAAATATGTCTTTGGGTATTCCATATGTACTACATTGCCTAGTCCTGATAAACACTTAAGCACATGGGAACTGGAGCTACTTTTATATACTGATGGGACTGTTCATGGAATGACAAACATATTTGCAATCCCCTAATGTGAGGAGCCTCCATAAGCTTCCTTTCCTTCAGTATTATATGTGTGGACACTTTAGCTAGTTATTTATTGCTTTCTTTGGCAAGAATAATGATCATTTGCCTCCAATTCCACATTAACTGCAGGAGCTAATTATAATACGGCTATATGCAATTCCGTCTCATTAAGAACATTAAAGTTATGGCCCAAGTTAATAAAAGGGAGAAAATTCACAGTGAAGAGCAAAACTTGCAACAATCACTTCAAAGAATAGATACAAAAGGTGAAGTCTGGAGACCTTTAAGTTATTAAATTTGCCTCAATACACTTGGTCTGGTTGACAGCCAGAGTTCATTTCAAAAGATTCATTATATTTTCAATTCTTCGCCAAAAGTTCATAATAGACTTGCAAGTTTTTTGTTTCCCAAAGCCTTTTCAGGTTTTGCTTTTATTTAATTAATTTGGCATAGTTTTACTTTGTGGGGGGACTCAATCTGATACAATTTTGTCAACAATATACTTTGATAATTCTGCAAGGTTTCCATGCATATGTAAAATTTCCAGCTCAACTCTAAATACTTTCATAATAAGATGAAGTTATTATTAATTATTTCCAAATTACCATCTTGTGCATAGTTGCTGAATAATCATATTTTCTGACAATAGTATGGCTTCTGCTTTAAGAATATTAATATGGGGCAGTGATTAAAATGTCTGAATGGATGAAGATCTATAGTATATTAAAAATCCCACGAAACTCTTGGATACCTAACATTCATCAAAAAATTGTAGTGAGAAGTTAAATGGAGCATTGAAAGTAGGAATCAATAAACCAACATTGGTCTTTTGCATTTATGTTTATGCTTTTAGGGAGATTTGTGGTTTGGCAAATTGTCTTGCCAGTTTTAAAACACTGAAAATCAGTAGAAAAGTTTGCCAGAAAATGTACGATGAGAAATCGAAGAAGTTCCTTAGCAGCAAATAATTTGGCATTGCCATAAAAACCCCATTATTTATCATATTTCTTCAAATGAGGTTCATTCCAGCCTCCAATTTAACACCCATCACAACTTTGAAATTTCATAAGGCTTTCATTTTATCATGGATATATTGCCCTTATTATATTATATTGTAATATAATTATATTGAATTCTACTGTACAGTGCAATATTGATGCAATATCAGGGATTTTCAGTTCAATTGCAGAGAATGCGGAGGATCTGTTTTTTTGTTTTATTTTTATACTTTTCTTATGTATAACGTACACTGAAGATGGCATTTAATTTCATTGTATGAGGTGCAATGACAATAAAGTATTACTACCACTACTACTACCGCCTATGGGTCATTTTTTGACATTTTAAGGGTACTTCTATGTCTGAGGATTCTTAGTGTTTTCTGACTTAGTTGTTTCCTTGCCATTGTTTTTGTTTTGTTTCATTACTGCACAGAAAAGAAGAAAAGATGAGAAAAGAGAAAAGCACCGAACTTAGAGAGCACCTAGGACCGTGATGGTGAACCTATGGCATGCATGCCACAGGCGGCACGCGAAGCCATGTCAGTGGACACACGAGTGTTGCCGTATCTCAGTTTCAGCATGCATGCACATGCCAGCCAGCTGATTTTCAAGCCTTCCGGGCCCACCAAAAGTTGGGAAATAGGCTGTTTCCAGCCTCCAGGGGCATGGGGAAGGCTGTTTTCATCCTCCGAGAAAGCCTCTGGAGCCTGGGGAGGGCGAAAAATGGGCCTACTGAGCCCACTGGGCCATTACATGCCAAAACTGGGGGAGTGCAGAGGGGTCATGTGGGCAGGATGCATTGAATTATGGGTGTGGGCACGCATGTGGGCAATCCCTCCGTGCTCCCCTCACTTTTGGCACATGACGGCAAAAAGGTTAGCCATCACTGACCTAGGACACCTCATTTCAACCCTGAGCTACAAGTATTCTCCTTTATCGGTACTCCTATTTCTCTCCAGCTATGTTCATGTAGTAATGGTCCCTATTTAAGGACCTAGACAGATGTTCATTTATCTGAAGTTGATGAAATTTCTAGACAGGGAGAATGGTTTCTACATGCTCCTACTTACTTTTCAAATAAGCACTCAAACGTATCCTCCCACTTCTCTGCCATCATCTTTATAATACATCATATCATTAATTAAGTCTGGATACTTATTTATTCATCAATACCATTTTATATCTTTCTTTTTAGATCCTGTTATACTCACTGCTTTTCTGTTATACAGTATATATAGAGAGATGTATGCAACAGTTCTACTACTGCATATTTTAATGTATTTGAGCCTATGGTTGTAATAAACTGATTTAATTTGATTGCAGTAAAATGTATTGTAATATTCAAAAAATTAAAGAAGGATGAAAGTGTTCTCCTAGCTCATGTATGAATTATAGAAAATAAGGGAAATTGTTGACTGACAAGTGAAATTCAGACAAACAATATCATTATTTTACTTAATCTTGGGGCATATGTGGGCTTCTGTTGGTAAATTATTGCCTAAAAAACAGGTGCCTGTTTTTTAGGCAATAATTTGGGAAAGATAATTCTTTCCCAAATTATTGAGGAAGATATTCTGCTGGACACCAACATTGCACTGTCTGAGTTTGGCAGTCTTATAAAATTTTAAATTAATAACTAGATAATAGATATGATTAGATAGATGGATGGATGGATGGATGGATGGATGGATGGATGGATGGATGGAAAGTCAGACAGAAAGCCAGACAGATAAATAGATAGATATGATATAATAGATAATAGATGGATGATAGATATGATATAATAGATAATAGATGGATGATAGATATGATATAATAGATGATAGATGGATGATGGATGATAGCTTGCTAGATGGATGATAGGTATATGGGAGGTAGGTAGATAGATTAGATGATAGATAGATGGTAAATAGATACATACATAGATAGGCAGGCAGGCAGGCAGACAGACAGACAGATAGACAGAGATTTAGAAATGTTTGGGTCATACCAGCCGTGAGTTTCAAATTTTTTTACTACTGGTTCTATGGGTGTGGCTTGGTGGGCATGGCATGGCTTGGTGGGTGTGGCAGGGGAAGGATACTGTAAAATCTCCATTCCACCCAACTCCAGGGGAAGGTTACTGCAAAATCCCCATTTCCTCCTGATCAGCTGGGACTCAGGAGACAGAGAATAGATGGGGACAGACCCAGTCAGAATTTTTACTACCAGTTCTCCAAACTATTCAAAATTTCTGCTACTGGTTCGCCAGAACTGGTCAGAACCTGCTGAAACTCACCTCTGGGTCATATTATATAAAAGTTTGGGACCTTTTCCCCTCATGTTATATTTTTGCTACCTCTGCAACAATGCATTGTATATAGCCTGCAGACTAGTAGTTAATGATCTTAAAAAAACCAGTAGCTTAGCAAAAGTCCCAGAATTTATTTTTTTTAAAAAAAATAATCTATCATGTAAAAAATTAGTTTTGGAGGCAAATCATTCAGCTGAAACATAATGCTTTCTGAAATGTATGGCTCAGTTCTGTCCTTAATTTTGTTAGATATATAAAACAGTTATTTAATTAAATTATGTATTTGCATTAGTTATATTTTAATTATTTTTATGGTTGGTTCCCAGTAATTGTGGTCTGCTTTAAGTTCTTCATGCAAATTGCTTCTTTTCTGTATCTGTATATGTCTCTCTCTGTGTTAAGAGAGATAAAGAGAGAGAGGGAAATTTTATTTCATTTCATTTTAACAGTCCATTACTATTTTCAGTGATTTGTCAAAGAGGTCACTGAGTATCAGGGAATGACTTTGGAAAGATATTATAAAACTAAGAACTATTTAATGTAGCTCACAATCATGCTTCTCTGTAGCATTTTTTTTCTTTTGCTACTTCACTTTGGAATAATAGGTGTGTGTCAGTGGTGTGTTGCTCCCAGTTCACTCCAGTTCGTGCGGCAGCGGGAGGTTCCACCCACCTGCCCAGACATCATCAAAAACAAGCTGCGTATGCTCTCAACAAAGTGAACATGCGCACAAGCACACCACCGATAGTGAACCGATAACGACGGGTTTTGAAACCCAGTGTTGGTGTGTGTGGGTTTGAGTTCAGGTCTAACTAACAACAGCTCACTTTGACTTGGGAATGAGTTTTTAATTACTGGGTATAAGAATACTTACCTTGACTAGATGATATATTTATGCTGGGTTTTTACATTTTGTTGTATGGTTTTGTAACTTGATTGTTGCAGGGAGGGAGGGAGGGAGGGAGGGAGGGAGGGAGGAAGGAAGGAAGGAAGGAAGGAAGGAAGGAAGGAAGGAAGGAAGGAAGAAAGGAAGGAAAGGTATCTTCACTGATCAAGCTTAGTTATATTCAGAGGCATAAATAGCATCAAAGACAAGCAGATTCTGATAGATATAGAGATCCAGGAGAGGAATTTGGGAGGCAAGTTTTTTTTAAAAAAGCATAGCAATTAAAGTATTGAAGCGGGCAAGAGACGATGGTTAGATGATTTTTCTTCTCTGTTGTTGTTTTGCTTTGCTTTTGCTTTTGCTTTTCACTCTCTTTATTTTCTTTTTTTCTTTTTTTTTTTAGGTAGGTGACATGACTAGAAGTTAGGTAGGATAGATAGAAAATGTTTTTTTTAGTAAAAGGTGATATGATTAAAAGTTAGAATAAGTGATAGAAATAAGAGAAGGGGGAATGTTAGTGTAGACACTTCGATATAATAAAACAAAAGTAACAATAAGAGAAAACATGGAATAATTGAATAATGACAGATTGCAACTTATTATAATTGTGTATCATTATTAGAAATAAGTTGATTGAATTTAATAATTCAAATAAGTTGATTGAATTTAATAATTATGATTAATTTTACTAGTTTTCTTTGTATTGGAATGTTTGACACCCAGGTGCTATACTGTTCACACATTGATTTGATATGTTTGTAAAAAATTAAAAAATAAAGAACTTAATTAAAAAATAGCATCAAAGACAAGAATGTGCTTCCCTTGAATATATCTTCTCCTTTTGATTCCTCACCCTTCCAACTGTCAGATTGTACAACCATATATAATATGGTATATGAAATGGTCAGTAAAATTATTGAAATCCTTGATTCTCTTCACTTTGGGAAGCCTTTTGAAGGCCACCTGGACACACACTTCATCCAACCATGAACTAAGTCACCAAAAAGAATCGGGGTTTGAACTGTTAAAATGTTCACACCATTTTTAAAATGCAAAAGCCAATATGTTATAACTTAATTCAATTTAATGCATTTGTTTTGACATAAAACTGCCCACCAAATGCCAAATATTTCACATTTCCCCACTGAAGACCTCATCAGAAAATTACTACATTGTCCATGTTTCCTGGCTTGTTTACCAATGCTTGATCGGAAAAAGATACTTTGATACACATTTAATAAATCTACAAAACCTTTCTTCTCATCTTGTATCCCTATTTCTGCAGCATTCTCTGGATACTTTGATGCCACAATGTGATTAAATTTACTTTCTTCTGCGCATATGGGAACCGCTTCACAAGGGTCTTTTTAAGAGACTTCAGAGACACCATTTGAAGATGTTCAACAAACAATCCTATCAGTTGCTATTGAACACAAATGTCATTGCAATGAAAGGTTTTGTGTACTGGACATTTCATTCTTGTTATAATGAAAGGAAACTACAACAGGTAAATCTCTTGATGTCTCTATATAAACATGTTCAGAATATGGCTTATAGCTCACCTAGGTGAATGAAAAATTGAGAAAAAAATATTTTTAGAGGTTTAAAAAGTTCCATGGGTCAACTATTTTTCACTAGCTGAGACTTGGAGGGAGAGAACTGCATTGAATTACAGCATATATTCATTTTTTTAAGGGACATTACATAGTTGTGAATAAAATTATAAGAGGAGCTATTTTGCCTTCCCAACTTCGGGGTTATTCCATACAATCCATTTATGGCATAGCATAAAACATATCAAATGTTTAGATAAAAAATACACATTTTTGGAGGTACTATGAAGGAAGAATTCATGCTAAGGGAAAAAACAAACCTAGCATACAGAAATTTTCCTGCACAATTAGCTTTATAATTTCATGCTTGAACTGTTTGAACATTGTAGATAATGAAAAGCAGAATGATTCTGGTTCTAGGAAAAATGTAGAAAACCTGGGGGGTGGGGAAGTATAAGCATGTGTATTTGTCTGTGTGTTCACAGATAGGCAGATACAGGCCTCTGAAAAGAAAGAAAAAAAGAAAAAAGAAATAAAGAAAAAAGAAAGGAAGGAAGGAAAAAGAAAGGAAGGAAAAAGAAAGGAAGGGAGGGAGGGAGGGAGGGAGGGAGGAATAAGCAGTTTGAATAAAAAATGTGTATAGTGATTTAAAAATCATGTAAATATCTCTCAATTGTATATCTGGATTTAAATTCCAGATTGCCTTGTTTTTCTTTGTTAATTTCAAGGATTACATGATAGGGATTGCTATGAAGCTTGTAATCATCAGGTCTGAAAATTGAATTTGTTCTATTTGTGATGCTCAGATATATTACAGATATATTGCTTCATGTAGCATTTCTTTTTCTAGTTTGATATAAAGAATGAAATTCTGCTTATGCACAATCAGTAAACTTCCAACTGCCCATAGAAATATAGTTACGTTTTACCCAATCATAGCTCAAAGGAAAAAAAAAATCATTACACAGCATTCTAAAAACAATATAGACCTTAATTGGTTGATATCATAAGACTTGAAATTAGAGAAATATTTGATATTTGGGAGCGAAGAGGATTATGAGATTCTTGATGTGATTTTAATAATGACTGGGAAGCTTTTTAATCCAGATATTTTGAATTAATGCTAATGCTTTGCTCTCTTTTTATTTTGCATTTCTGCTCCGTATAAAAAAATCAAAGCAAACTAAATTTTCAAGCAACACAGGAAAAAAATAGAATGCCCCAAACAAATTTGAAATAAACCAAAACAAATATTAATATTTGCTTATTAAAATATAAATAATATAATTATATAATGAACAAATATATATATTTGTTCATTAAATAAATTAACACAACCACCCTATAAATGCTAACTAAAGTCAGAGAGAAGTGCAGGTCAAAGCCATGTTCTAAACAGTGGAATCAATGTGGACTCTTATCCAGTGGTGAAATCCATTTTTTTTTTACTACCGGTTCTGTGAGCATGGCTTGGTAGGCATGGCAGGGGAAGGATACTGCAAAATCTCCATTCCTACCCCATTCCTGGGCAAAGGATATTGCAAAATCTCTATTCTCACCCCACTCTGGGGCCAGCCAGAGGTCATTCCCAACTTTACAGGATGGTGCTCATCTCCGTTTCAAAGCCAAAGAGCCAGTGCTGTCCGAAGACGTCTCTGTGGTCATGTGGCCGGCATGACTAAACACCAAAGGCACACAGAACGCTATTATCTTCTCACCAAAGGTAAAAGTATTTTTTACATGCTTTTGAATTGCTAGGTTGGCAGAAGCTGGGACAAGTAATGGGAGCTCACCCTATTTCGCAGCACTAGGGATTCAAACCACTGAAATGCTGACCTTTCGATCGACCAACTCAGTTTCTTAGCCATTGAGCCACCATGTCCCCCTTAATTAGACTAGACATATCCAATTCCTGCAACTGTTCTTCATACATTTTAGCCTCCAGCTCCCAATCATCTTTGCTGCTCTGCTTTTCAGAGTCTCAACATCTTTTTTTATATCATGGTGACCATATTCTAGCCCCATTAAATTAGACTTATCAGCAGCAGCAGCGGCAGAGTTACGATAGTGACAGAGGTGGTATTCAGCAGGTTCTGACCAGTTCTGCAGAACCGGCAGTGGAAATTTTGAGTAGTTTGGAGAACCGCTAAATACCACCTCTGACTGTCCTGCCCCCATCTATTCTCTGCCTCCCAAGTCCCAGCTGATTGGGAGGAAATGGGGATTTTGCAGCAACCTTCCCCTGGAGTGGGGAGGGAATGGAGATTTTACAGTATCCTTCCCCTGCCACGCCGACAAAGACATGCTCACAAAGACATGCCACGCCCACAAAACCACACCCACAGAACCGGTAATAAAAAATTTTGAATCCTACCACTGGATAGTGACCATGATAAATGTTAAAGAGAAGAAAAGTCTGTTTCTCTCCCCTCCAGTTCTCACCCCCATCTGTTGAACTGTCTCTGGGAAATGTAATTTTTTTTTTTTAAGGATTGCTGGAATATCGCTAGTGTCTGTAAACCATATTTCTCTGGCCCCAGTGTGCAATATTCTGCTTTTATGAAGCATGTCAGGTGGTGGAAAGAGACTTCTTTTCGCTCTCCTTGGTTGTTGCTGCAGGTCCTGTCATAAATAATTGATCTGGGGATGTTTTCCTTTTTTTTTTTTAAATTTGGCTTCCTCCTAAATCAGTCTAAACTCAGCCCAGCTCTGCAAATTGCAATCTGTGGATTGCTTTTGAATCGGGAAGAATTTTGCCCATTACAGAACTTTAGGAAAGTTCTTTCCAAATTCAGACAGGAAATTGTTGCTGATGTTTTTAGTTATCATCATAGACACAGTGAAAGGCTTTGTGTGAGGGGGAGGGGGCTTTAAGAAAAGGGAAATTTCATATGAATATGCATTATGCCACCAGACGTATGCCATCAGACTTCAAAGTTTGGGCTTAGACAACTTAGAACTATGCCGACTTCAGTCTGACCTAAGCATAGTACATAAAATTATCTGCCACAATGTCCTTCCTGTCAATGACTACTTCAGCTTCAACCGTAACAATACACGAGCAAACAATAGATACAAACTCAAGGTAAACCGCTCCAAACTTGATTGCAGAAAATATGACTTCAGCAACAGAGTGGCCAATGCCTGGAATGCACTACCTGACTGTAGTTTCTTTCCCGAATCCCCAACATTTTAACCTTAAACTGTCTACTGTTGACCTCACCCCATTCCTAAGAGGTCTGTAAGGGACTTGCATGTGCACCAGTGTGCCTACCGTCCCTGTCATAATATTCCTTTTTACTCTTACTCTTTTCATGTATTCAAATTATGTTTATACTTTTAACTGTTATCTTATATATACTTGAGAAATAAATAAAATAAAATAAAATAAAATAAATTATTAGATCTTGAATACATGGAAAGAACAGGTTTCCTTGATTAAAACAATAATTCCCTGAAAGAAATCTGCTTATTTTTTTTTTTTAATTATTACATTCCTCTTCAAACAGAGACTAATACCTTCCTTGTAGTTATAAGATAACTTTGATGACTCACTTGTACCCACTGCCCAGTTGCTTGGAATGAGAACGAAGGGATGGTGACTTACATAAGCAGTTGTGTAGCAAGAAAGCTTGTGAAGCAAAGCTTATATTCTCTTCACCAAAGAGATTTGTGCCATGGAGATGCTGTGAGTCTCTTCTTGCCAACACAACTAAGTAACACAAAGCATCAGCAAAGTAATTCAATGGTCTCCAAAACTGCGCTAGTGTTATGGGAGAAGACTTCTGTCAGATTTCAAGCCCTTGCCCAACAGTCTTTCTAGGCTAGAAGACTTCAGCATGCCTTGTCATAGTCATTATGTGCTGAAGCTATCTCTGTCACAGCATCTACTCTTTAGAACAGGAGTCTCCAAACTCGGCAACTTTAAGACTTGTGGACTTCAACTCCACATGTCCACAAGTCTTAAAGTTGCTGAGTTTGGAGACCCCGGCTTTAGAACAACTCCAACCTCCTGAGATGTTTTCCACACCATGGCTATGTTTAAAACAGTCTTGGTTTGATTTAGTGGTAGGTTCTCCATATTTCTCCACTTTTGTGTTTTATTTTATTAGAGCTCTTTATTGTATACGATCACTTTATTGCCTTTGTCAGAGCTCCTTATTATATTCTTTATTGTGTTGTATTCAAGGTCACTACAAAATTGTGCAGCCTTATAAATTTAATTAAATAAAAAATATATAAAACTTAAAGCCAGCTTTATGGAAGTTCTTCACCATGCATGAAAAACACCTCTAGTGGACCACCTTTGACATATCATTGAACTTCTCATAGCCCTCAGACAAGCTATCCAGTGTGGAAACATGTCAGCTGAGAAAAGTTTTAGATCTAGTAATTTGAATTGGTGATGGTGATATTCTCCTCCTTCTCCTCCTGTTCCTCCTCCTCCTTTTATCGTTTCTGGTGTCAAGGGAGAAGTTCTATTTCTTGATCTTCTGGTGGCCTCAACCATTGCTATTTGATGCTGTCATAGCATGTCTTTGATGTCGACTCTCCATCTTCTGGGTCTACCTTGTATTCTTGATCTTTTTTTGTATATGCCTTGTATAAAATCCCAAGACATCCTCTACAGGGGAGCAAATGCTTTATTTACTGTTTTGGTATGTAGTTGAACATTGGTTCTAGGCCAATTCTTTCTCTTAAGATCTCATTCCCAATTTTATCTCTCCTGGTCACTCCAGCAGCTTTCCACAAACATCTCATTTCCATTGAATAATCAATGGAAAATTAAAACTTTCAGTTGTGTTTTATTATAAGTTTTGAATTGGTGAACCCTTACATTTTATAATTAACAAAACCTTGTTCCTTTGCAAAGCTGGGTCCATACTACTTACTTACATACATACATGCATACATACATACATACATACATACATACATGTATATGTAGACTGCCTTCTACCACGTAGCTCCCAGCAACCGGTAAGATCCCAGAGTTGGTCTCCTCCAGGTCCTGTCAGCTAAACAATGTCGGCTGGAGGGCCCAC
Organism: Masticophis lateralis; assembly: GCA_030761175.1. Lineage (NCBI taxonomy): Eukaryota > Metazoa > Chordata > Lepidosauria > Squamata > Colubridae > Masticophis > Masticophis lateralis. The sequence goes on along the minus strand of JAUDYJ010000004.1, from coordinate 112,945,442 downwards.
GGGCGAGGGCTTTCTCTGTGGCTACCCCGGCTCTCTGGAACCAATTACCTCCTGAGGTCCGGACCACCCCCACCCTATTGGCCTTCCACAAAGCAGTGAAGACCTGGCTCTTTTGGCAGGCCTGGGGCCATTAATCTCATTATAATGATCCTGCAAGACCCAGCGACAAATAGGGGTGCATGTGTTTTAATGTTTTTAAAGTTTTTAATGTTTTAATGTTTTTCTTTTTAACATATTTTATGGGATTGTTCTTATTGTTTTATTTTTTGTTGTAAGCCTTCCAGAGTCCCTTGGGAGTTGGGCAGCATAGAAATGCGACTAAATAAATAAATTATATATAAATTATATATAAATTATATATAAATATATAAATAAATTATATATTGTTTTAAGTATCAAAATACCTTATAGAATGAATATTTTTAGAAAAAACCATACACACACACACACACACATGTATATATACATATATACATACACATACACATACACATACACATATACATGGGGATGAGATGGCTCAGTGGCTAAGACAATGAGCTTGTCGATCAAGAAGTCACCAGTTCTACACTTCGAATCCCTAGTACCGCGTAATGGGGTGAGTTACTTGTCTCAGCTTCTGCCAACCTAGCAGTTCAAAAACACGTAAAAAAATACAAGTAGAAAAATAGGGACCACCTTTGGTGGGAAGGTAGGAGCATTCTGTGCACCTTTGAGATATAGTCATGCTGGCCACATGACCACAGAGATGTCTTCAGATAGCTGAAGGGAGGGACATAAGGTTAACATACCTGTACTAAAGCCTTTCCTTTATATCTTATAGGTGGACTCCTGGTAGAGGGAGCCTCCTGTCAAGACCTGCCACACTCGACACACCGGGGATAGGCTCTTTGGCTTTGAAACGGAGATGAGCACCGCCCCCTAGAGTCAGGAACAACTAGTATATATGTGCGAGGGGAACCTTTACCTTTTACCTATACCTATACCTATAATATACATAAACATAAACATAAACATTCTAAAAATATTCATTCTGTAAGGTATTTTGATACTTAAAACAACAAAAATATATTACAAATTAAGCATGAAACATTAAAAAAACTTAAAAGATAATTAGATATCAATCTATATTTTAATCTGGCGGGTATGGATCTGGCAATTTTATTTTAGGATCTACAAAATAAATCAATAAGCATTTAAAACAACAAAGAGGGGAAGATTACTCCCTAGCAGATGTTTTGCTTTGATGTGCTAGATTTTCATGCACAGGGGTAAAAGAAGAGAGAAATGATTGTTCCATCTGTAGACCTGTTACAGTCCCAACACAATATTTGCTACAAGTAAAGTTAATATTTGATTATTGAAATTCAAGTAATAAATGAATAATTAAGAGCAAGACAGATTTACTATCGAAAGGGGAGAACATATTAAGAAGCTCAGAAAAAACTTTTGTCAGGCCTGGAAGCCATCTTTTGTATTAGGCCTTTAGACCTGCCATGTTTACTACTGTGGGAAATTGGGAGGGGGGATTGTATGGAGCATGGGTGATATATAGTCATAATAACATTCCTTTCTCAAGAAGTCAAGGACAACTTGCCCTGTGCCTGGAAGGCTGGAACTGAGCGGCAGTTGGAATGATTTTTGATTGGACCATGTGATGGACTTGTGGGTGTTGGGCAGGGATTTGAACTTTTCTTTGGGTGGGGAAAGCCTGGAAACTTTCAGATTCAGGTTTTCCCAGATGTGCCAATATGACATCTCTAATAAAATGTAACTTTGAGGAATCTCAAGCCTCGGAGTTTTATTTCATTGGGGGTGTTACTTGGAACCTTGACAACTTTTGGAAGAAATCTGGGTGAGTGAAATAAATGTTGAATCCTGTAATACCAATACAGGATTATAAAAAGATAAAGTGTTGTTTGGTGTACTTCTGAGGAAAAAGTACTCTATACTAACGGGATCAAAGATATACCAATTCTTTTCATGAGGGACAATGTCAATTGTGGCATTTTGTCTTTAAGAGAGAGACAGAAAACCCTGTTTTATTATCCTGTAATAATACAAAGTAAATATCATATGTTCAAGTCATTGCCAATGGGGGGAAGAGAGTGAAAATACTAAGAAAGGTTGTTTCTCTTGGGAATCTTTTTAATATCAGATAGCAAGCAGTTTTATGGAGAAGTATTAAATGAAGTCATTCAACCAAACTTGACTGTACAAATTCAGACCGAGGAAAATGTTCCTCATGAGAGTTGAATGGAAATAAGTCTCTCTCTTGCCAGCAATTGTATAAACTTGGGGGAAGGGGGAAAGAAAAATGAAATACTTCCTTGAAGCACTCGCAGGGCTTTACTTTTTTTATTTGAGAAGGAGACATAACTAGAAATAAATAAATAAATAAATAAATAAAGGATTTTAAAAGAATTAAATCCAGCGATTCTATTACTCTCGACTAAAGACAACTCTGCATGAGAAAAACCAGTGAATGAAGGCAAACGTCCCAGGATAATGTTAGGTCAGTCACCAGAACCAGAGATTTAGTCTTGCAAGCTTTTGGTCTCGTAGCTGGAGCCAATCCTCAGGGGACTTCTCTCTAGCAGAGAAAACTGGTGTTTATGACACCAGTCATTTCTCAATTGAGCATATTCTTGTTTGTAAGTCAAGACACCCAAACGTAGACCTGAATAATTGTTCTTAATTGATGGACAAAAACCTGAGTAGAAATAGCAATAGCACTTAGACTTATACGCTGCTTTACAGGACTTTACAGCCCTCTCTAAGCGGTTTACAGAGTCAGCCTCTTGCCTACAACAATTTGGGTCCATGTGTGTGTGTGTGTGTGAGAGAGAGAGAGGGGGGGGCAGGGGCATCTCTTGGAATCTGTATTGACTCCTGGACTAGTTCTTGCAAGGTTGGCAAGGTTTTTCAACAGTGTTTTGCCATTGATTACTTTCTAGAGTTGAAAGAGAGTGAATGGCCCAAAGCCATCAAACTTGGCTTTGTGCCTAAGATGAGACTAGAACTCATCAATTTTTGTTTTTTAGCTTGGTGCTTTATCCAGGCAGATAATAAAAAGATACAGCTTCTGGTGATCTTCAATAAAGATACCCTTCATAAATGTGTGTTTCTCAGATCCACATAAAGCATTCTGTTTTCACCAAATTCCATCTATCTATACTATAGATTCTATAGCAAGGGTGGGGAACTATGGCCCTTTTATGATTTGCGGACTTTAGATCCCATAATTCCCAAGCCAGCCATAAAGGGGCCACAGTCCCCCACCTCTGATCTAGAGTAAATCTGGAAACACAAATTTAATAAGTGCACAATCTCCTCTTCGAGATAAACCTAATGCATTTCCACTTCAAGACATACAATATGTACTTACGTTTGTATGAATGTGGTGGGGAATAAGTATCCATATAATATACACCAAATTGATACATATTAGGAATAAATCATTCAATATATGTACATTTAGAACAGGACTGTCAAACTCCCAGTCTATGGGCCGGATGCATCATGTGCTGGCCACACCCACACCCGGTCTAGCAAAGGGGAAAAAGTCCCAATATGTCATGTCATGCTACCATGACGACTTGAGTTTGACACCCCTGTTTTAGAAATATTGTGGATGGATAGTAGATCTTTTAAATGGAGGACCAGAACTCATAGTCTCCCAATTTCTAGCCTGTAGAATTTTTAACCACTATACCAAACGTGCTCTTTAATTATACTCTACTGTATAATAAAATCAGCAATGCAACACACAATGTGCAAATAGCTGCCTCCTGATAGTTCTGCAAGAAAAGTAGCTGATTTTCTTTTCTTTTAGCAATCAAAGGTAGGTTCATGTACTTTAGTGGGATCTGCATGATTATCATATTACAAATATGTATATTCTCTACATATTGAGGACTGGTTCTCCAGCTGGATTTCCAAGGCCAAATTTAGGAGCTAGGATTGGAAAATATTGGCAAAGACCCTCTGATCAATAAAGACCTATTGAAATTCTCTGGAGTCCTGTTACCCTGTTCTTATTTATTTATTTATTTTTTAGTTGCTGCTTGATCACCTTATTTTCAAGTGAGGACTATGTAAGAGTAAGCAGCAGTAACACTTCGTGTAGAGGGATAATTGATCCCAGAGAGAGATATCCAAACAGACATCTGCAACACTAGGATGGAGAAGTAGTTTTATTCAAGAGAAATCTAAATCAGCCATGGCTTCTGTTACCCTTCCTAGATCTATAACAAGGCAGAGATGGCAGTTCTCAACATGATGCAGTGTCCTCATTAAGTCATAGACTGGAAAGCCACACCATTTCAAAATCTAAGAGAATGCCACAAGCTGGACCAAATCCTCTCTTGCCCTCCCCTTTTCTCTCAAGATTACTATCATCCCACCATAATTGACAAGGGTGAATGTAACATATATTCAACCAAGAACAGGGTGTGTAAATCTCTCTTGCTGGTTCAAAGCATCTCTGCAAGGAATGTTCTACCCCCAGAAGGACAACTATAACTGAACCAATTTCCAAAACCAGAACAGAAAAATCAATGAACCAATTTATAAAAGATTGCGATGTTTGATGCAACTTAACTTTAATTGAAGTTGCAAAAAAAAATCAGATACTTTTCAATTCTCAGAGTTTGTTTGTCTGTTTGATTGATTCCCTGTATTTTCATTAAGAGAACAATTCTGTCTAAAGTCTTAATGCTATTCCTATTTTTAATAGCCACCACAATAATCTTTTTCTTCACAGCATGCAAATCTTCAATAGCTTCCCACTTGCCCTAAAATAAGTTTTTTTAAAAAAAATTGGTAGTGTTTGTATTAAGTATAAGATTACTTTATATCACAAAGTCTTGCAGATCTCAGAAAATAGATTGCTAGATAACCTCTTCCTCTTCCTCCTCCCCCCCTCCTCCTACTGATTAGATCAAAATGGAATATTAGCAAAGGCTTTTAACACAATCAAGACAATGAAATTGCCAGGGAAAGAATAAGGTATGGAGTCCAGTTTGGACAAAATATTATTTTCTTTGAGTGAACCTTCCTGATTTTAAGCAATAGTAATTGCTCACAACTACAGGTAAAAGATTCCTATAGATCTCTCCAAACATATATTTCAAAATTAGTTTTCCTGGGACTTCCGGTGGCGCCTTCCTTGTCGGCGGCGGGCTCCTCCATGCCCGCCGGCTTCTTGGCGCGTTAGAGCCGCCTCACAGCTGGCAGGCGGCTCGCACAACTTGCTCCTCAGTGGGAGGAGCAGGCAGAGCTTCTGGGGGTGAGGCTGGGCCCCCTGAGCCGCCCCAGGAATGCTTCGTTTGTCCTGGGGAGGGCTCAGAAGGATGGCCCCCTCCATACCCTCCAGAGAATGCTCCGCGCCAAGATTGTCCTCCGCTAATTAGCGGAGCTAGACGCTGGAAGCAACACCACAGCGTCTATCGAGCAAACTGAAAGAGAAAGAAGAAAAGTCGGAGCAAGTATGGATTCTTTTACTGATTTTATTCCTGATTTTTTGGAAGAGGAAAGAGGGGAGGAGAGGAAGAGAAGTGTAGTTACCTGAGTAATTCTGAGAAGTGAAAGTTCTTGAGAAAGTTTTTTAAGATGGCGACTGGTTTTAATTGAAGAATTGCTAGAGTGTCTGAAATGGAGGCTTTGAAATAAATATCGTGTTATGTGAAAGGCACTTAAAGTAAGAAGAATTTTTCCTTATTCTTTTTTTTGGATATCTTTTTTTTCTTTAAAAAAAAAAAACTAAAGTAAAGTAAAATAAAGTAAAGCAAAGTAAAGCAATTTAAAGTAAAGTAAAGATGACTAAAGGAAGGGGGGGCTCCCCCTTGAGCCAGCTGAAGAATAAAGCTGAGATGATGCATTTGAGTGGATTGGCAGAAGGGGACTTAAAAGATCTTATAACAACTTCCTTACCAAGCGTAGTTGACAAAATTAAAAATTCACAGAAGAATCTTGTGGACTTGATTGCTGGAAAGCAAGACCAATTAAGTCAAACTATTATTAAAGTAATCTCAGATCTTTCAAATGTGGTGATTGATATGGAGGAGAAAGTGACTGAGATCAGTAGTAAATTTGATTCTCAGATACAAAAAATACAAGGAAAGCTTGTGGAAGCTCAGATTCGAAATCAGACCATACAGAATGATATTATCATGCTTCAAATCAAAACTATGGCATCAGCGATTAGAGTGAGAGGTATTAGAGAAAATCAGAGAGAAGATTTAAAAGCAATTTCTGCAAAGGTCTTTGCTGAATTACTTGAGAAAGAAGATGAGATAATTCTTGGTTGTATAGAGAAAGTTTATAGAGTCAACTCACGAGTAGCCAAACAACGGAATCTGCCTAGAGATGTGGTTGTTTACTTTACTGATAAAAGGTTGAGAGATGACATCTTACAAAAGTCCTACTCTGCCAGAGTGCAAGTGGAAGGTGCACAAATCAATATCTTCAAAGAGTTACCATCGAAGGTTTTAAAGAACAGGAAAGAATTTGCTTTCTTAACTAAGGAACTGAAGAAAAGTAATATCCCATTTAGATGGGATTTACCAGTTGGCTTAATTGTTAGATATCATGGTGTGAGATATTGTTTGAATACTATTGGGAAAGCAGAACACTTTTATAAAAATATCTTCAAGAGAGCCATTGAATATGGGAAGAACAAGAAACAAGAAAGAGAGTCTGTAAAAGGCAGACAGAAGGAAGAGACTCAAAGTATGAACCAAAGAATGTTAAAAGTACAAGGAGTACAAGGTGGTTTTTTAGAAGATCCTATTAAGGACTTCTCAGATGGGAAAATTGAATATCCTGGTGAATTCAGAGTAGGAGCACCGGATCCTGAACTGCGGGAGCAAGATTTTAAAAATTTTATAACTCGAGATGAACAGCAGCAGGGGTCCAATGCTCCCCAAGAAATGGAAGGTGATGTCAAACAGCAGGAAGAAACCGATGAGGAAATTCAAGTGGTATTTACTGATGAGTGTCGTGAAGTCCTTCAGCATCTACAGTTTTTATCAGAATATATGGAAAGTGTGGTAAAAAGTTTATAAAATTTTTCTAAAGTCTATATTAAGTTGGATTTATGGATTATAATGACTTCATCCGGAGTTGGAGGTTTACAAAAATTTGTACTACCTGGAATTGGATTTATCATCCTGAGTAAGTTTAACAGATTGCTGCAGTAGTAGCAGCAATCTGTGATTACCCTATTATAAGTTCTTTTTTTGGAATTTATCATCCAGGAGGAAGGAATGGAAATGAAAACATCTTACAGCCAGAAGGAGTGAATAATAAAGGGTGGCAGGATTTGAAAGAGTTTAAAAAAAAAAAAACATCTGGGAATGCAGTTTCTAGAGATTTTTTCTTCCGTTTTGTTTGATTTTTATCTCAAGGATTGGTGGAGCTGCATTGGATTTTTCTTTTTTTTTTTTCTTGTTGAAATAGTATAAATTAGTTTGAATGATTCTACCTAGAGGAGAGAATATCTTCGTGGTTGCATATTGTTTATACAAGGTCACACGGGGGGTTTAAGTGGAATGTTTTATTTCACTGATGGGGGCAGATAGAAGACGAAGCCTATTGGAATTGGATAAATGTGGAGAAAGAATATTTAACTTCAATCAAGATGAAGAGAAGATTGTAATTTGGATTATGGAAAATTATAATATATGCATAATTGCATTATACTGTATGTTTTATGTTTTTCTTTTTCTTTTTGTTTTTTGTTCTTCAGTGTTTTTTATTTTTATTTTTATTTTTTCCTTAACTAAGGGGAGCAGTTGGGACCAAATTACTTGATATTATTTGATATGAATGTGTAGGTTACACTATTTTGGGGGGATTGAGTTAGGTATATGACTTGTAATGTTAATATTAATGGGTTATATAAAGGCTAGAAATTCTTTAAATTGCTAAATATGATAATGGTTGTTATTTTTGGGTGTTTTTCTTATTATAATATTGTTAATTTTAGATAAACATTTATTTGTATGGATTTTTTCTTCTCTTCTTCTTTTTCTTTTTTTTTCTTAATACTTTTTTAGTTCTTTTTTCTCTTTCTTCTCTCTTTCTTTTAATTTAGAATTGAATATATAATAGTTTTCGCTTTTCTCTTTGTTATAAATTTCTGTTGTTTTTCTTTTTAAAAAAAAATGTGTAGCGGAAGTCAGGGGGGAGGGGAAGGGAAGGGGTGTGGCTGGGGGGAGGTTGGGGGGGAAGGGGAGGGATGGGTGGGGGAGGGGGAGGGGTGAAAAAGGGGGGAAATTTTGTATTGTAAAACTTTTTCAATAAAAAAAAAAATTAGTTTTCCTGAGCTAAAATGCATTTGAAGATGTACCATAATGAGTTCTACAAAACTGCTCATCTAAAAATAGTAATCGATCCGAGGTCTTTTTGGTTGCATTTCATCCTGCTGCTGAAGAATTCTAGAATAACTTGAAAAAACAGATTTATTAATTTATTTGTTTAATATGCCACCAATCTCCCCTAGAGAAGAGAAAGTGACTCTGGGTGGCTTACAAATTATAGTTACAAATTATAGATCTTGCTATAGTAGTAGTAATTCCCTTCACTAAGTAGTAGATGAGAGAATAATGCTGGCTCTGCCTTTATTTTCTCAATTTCTAATCTCCACAGAACTCTGAAAGAACTATAGTTGAAATAACAGAATAACAGAGTTGGAAGGGAACTTGGAAGTCTTCTAATCCAGGAGACTCAATATCATTCTGTACAAATGGCTGTCCAAGCTCTTCTTAAAAACCTCCAGTGTTGGTGCACCACAACTTCTGAAGGCAACCCATTCCACTGATGAACTGTTCTCACTGACAGGAAATTTCTACTCAGTTCTAGGATGGATCCCTCCTTCATAAGTTTCCACCCATTACTTCTTATCCTGCCTTCAGTGCTTGGAGAACAGGTTGTCCCGCTCTTAGGGACAGCCCTTCAAATATTAGATGACTGCTATCATATCACCCCTAGTCCATCTCGTTGTTAGACTTGACATATCCAGTTCTTGCAACCATTCATCACTAATTTAAGCCTCTAACACTCTAATATCTTTTTTATATCACGGTGACCAAAACTGGATAAAGGATTCCAAGGGTGGTCTTACCAAAGCAATATATAACAGTATATGTGGAGGGAGCCCAAAACCCAGAAACAAAACATTTCTCATTACATATATATGGAAACACAAATTCTTATAACCTGGGAAGAATAATTACAATATGTTTTTTTCATTTATACTTTGGAACTGGTGGCTATGGTGGTGAACTTCTGCAGACAAAATGTTTATCTCCATAACAGATCACGAAGTTGCTAGAAAGCAACTTCCTTCCAAAGAAGGAAATAAATTCCAGCTAGAGTTGGCATTTAAGACATCTTTTTTTTCCCAAATAAAGATAGGGGTATCCTTCATGTTTAATCAAGACTTTTATCTTATTTGGATCTATTAGAGATTTGCTTCTGGATATAACCTTGCCTGGAATTTATTGATTTGTTTTTAATTGCACTTAACTACATTCTTTGGAATAGGAAATTGTTATTTCTTCTTTCAATATTTCCTCTAGGGCTCATTCTTGCTTCCTATTTTTAAATTAATAGTTATGGTAGAAAGCTTTCAATGGTCAATATAAATGAATTTATGGCCAATCTTCCATCACTTCCATGCTTCACTTCTACATTTCAGGGTATATTTAAGATGAAGTGCTAATAATTGATGAAGAAACTGTTGTTCGATATACAGTATAGCACTTTATTTTACTTTTTCCTTGAAAAGGATGTAACTCAGATTGGTTTAAGGGCCGCTGAACGAGATAATACATGGAAGAAGTAAATGTTGCAAATGCCTACAGCTCTACTTAGCTATTTTTTTCTCAAATAACACAGATACTCTAATTACAATGGTTTGGGGTTTTTTTTAGTTTTGTGTACTTCTTGACTGACAACCATTAGTTTAGTGACTGTTCAAAGTTACAATGGTACTGAAAAAAAACAATTTATAACCATTTTTCACAAGACTGTTGCAGCGTCCCCATTATCACATGATCAAAATTCAAACACTTGGCAGATGGCTCAAATTTATGAAAGTTACAGTGTCCCACTATGTATGTCAGAAATACAAGTGGAATAATAGAAACTATCTAATTTGATTTTGAAACAAAACCAGATGTTGGAATCACCAAAATCCTAGCATGAATTTTAAAGAACGTCCAAGGAACAACTTACTTCAAGTAATGCAATGTGAGACATCTTAGACATTCAGGTTCCTCAAATACAAAATTCCAATTTCTAATTATCCGGAAGGTCCTTTTTCCAAGAGGCAACTGGACTTTCTGGGTTTTCTTTGAAGACGTTTCGCTTCTCATCCAAGAAGATTCTTCAGTTCTTGGATGAGTTCAGTGCTGAAGAAGCTTCTTGAATGAGAAGTGAAACAACTTCAAAGAAAAAACAAAAAGCCCAACTGCCTCTTGAAAAAGCATTTTTGGGACAACCATGACCTGGATGACTGAGAATCTCAATAGACAATTTCTAATTATGTATGTAACTTAAGGAGAAAATGGCCTGTATACTTTTAATGATTAAAATAATTATCTGTTTCCCCAAATCTAGCAAGTTCTTTTATGTATCTTATTTTGGTTTGACTGAACTTGACTTGAATATGAACATACAGTCCTTGGGTCTAAAAAATATCCGATATTTGGAATCTCAATGATTTTACTATGATCTCTCATAAGCTGAATTCCCTCCCATTGAAATATGAACATGCCTGTAATGTTGAATGTTTAGTAATCGGTTTATTTTGTCACTTGGAATGGGGCAGTTAGAAATGTAATACATAGTTTGAAATACTATTAGTATTAATAGCACTACAATAGCACTTAGACTTCTATACTGCTACCAAGTGCTTTACAGCCCTCTCTAAGCGGTTTACAGAGTCAGCCTATTGCCCCCAACAATCTGGGCCCTCATTTTACTGACCTTGGAAGAATGGAAGGTGGAATCAACCCTGAGCCAGTCAGGATTAAACTCCTGGCTGTGGGCAGAGTCAGATTGCAATACTGCATTCTAACCACTGTACCACCACGGCTCTTTAATAAAGCTAACCTAGTATCAATACTAACCTACACAAATGTACATAAAACAGTTAATTTCAATTTCAAACTCAATTATTCTTTATTGTAGAGTTTTTCATAAACATAAAGCAAGGAGAGAGAGGGGGGGGGGAGAAAAATGGCCCAGAAATTGAGAGAAAGTGAGTCATAATACAGGTACTAAAATAGTAAAACAGTTCCTAAGTATAAGAAAGCTAAATCACTAAATTACTGATCTATTGAAATACAAAGATATATTCTTAGACTATTTGTAGTTTTTTTCAGATCCTACATTTTTTTAAATCTTTAGTTATCCCCCCCCCCCCTTGGACAGAAACATTTATGTTAATTGGGTACCATTCAGTTGGTTTGGGCTATTAGTAATTGTAGAGATAAATGCCCATGATGTTGACTTCTCATTAATTTCAAGGAAACCACTAGAGAGCACCCATGTATTTGTATTTGCAGAATGTATTTCTGCTTCCTGCTACAGTATGCTCTGTTTTAATAATACATAAAGAACTGTTCCTGAAATAATTATAAAAGAAAGTATCTTGATGCCTTCTACCCAGCACTAAATTAAAAGAATTCAATATGCTAATTGAACTAACCAAGTTAAAATCCTTCCTCCCACACATGCCATATTGTAACTGATGATGTCTATATATGGTGATTTTTTTCCCCATGATATGTGTATCTGTATACACACACAGAGAGAGACATTCACACATACACATATCCTAAAATGTATGTCTCGGTGGAATCCATTAGAGTATTTTCAGTAGGCAAACATTATTATATTTATCTTTTATTATTATTATTATTAACCATCTGGGAAGCTGATGCTAGTACATGCTAGATTCTCTCATTTTATGTTTTTATGTGGTGGCTAGGCTGAAAGAGAGTTTGATACAAGAACTTCGTGGCTGAACATAAATTAAAAAGACATGCTGCTTCTAGCCGGTTTTATCTGCCTATTCAATAATGTATCACTGCTTCTTAATTAGACACCAGCATTTATACAGATCTCACTTTTCTCTTTACAACTCTTATTTTGTAATTCTGGTCACAGCCATTAAACAATATCCTTTGGGCTGGAGATACATAAATAGGATTGCACCATTAATCAATAAAATGTGACATGGTGTGTTCTTCCACATGCTAACACCAAGGGATCAACAGTAGCAATTTTTTTGAGCATGCTTATTTTGTGTTGTTATTTCTGTTGTCTGCAATTCCATATGTACAAACTGGAAAGATAGACTGAAATGATCACTTGGACAATAAAATAAGAGACAGAGAAAGAGAGGGAGGGAGAGGGAGAGGGAAAAGGAGAGGGAGAGAGAGGGAGATTGTGAGGGAAGATCATTTTTTTAAAAAAAATTCCTCCTCCTCTTTTACTGACAGCCAGTTTGGTATGTTGTTAAGGCCAGGAACCTGAAAATTACAAGACACTTAAAACATTGGAAAAATGGGAAAATTCCAATGCAAGAAGAAGTTATTAAGAAAATCATGGAATGTGCTGAAATGAGTAAACTGACATTTGAAATTAAAGAACAAGAAGATAAACAACATTATAAGATATGAGACTTATTTTACCAATGGTTAGACAAAAAAAATATGGAAATGAAATATGATCTTTCTAATATAAGCAATGTAGAATTATTTAAAAGATAATATAAAGATGTACTATTGATGGAGCGATTTAAGAGGATGATATGAATGATATAATATAAATTAACTCTATTTTAGAATATCTGGTCTGAAACGAGACAAAAAGCAGATATAGCCAAATATATGATTAATTAGGATAACAAATGTATGGATATACACGAATAAGGGGAAGACACACAAAAGACTTGTAACCAACCGACACACTGTTTGTATTTGAAAATAAAGATGGTTTTTTATTTGTTTTTTTTTTATATATATTTGTTAAAAAATAAAATTTTCTTAAAAAAAGAGAGAGGGGCCCTTAAGACCCTGCTATTTCAATAGGCTGGCCTGGCTGAAAAAGAATCTGGATGGGGTATTTTAAAATTGTGGGTTTTTTAATTGCGGCCAAATTTATTTAATTTGTTTTAAATTTGTTTTTAAATTTTGTATTCTACATTGTTTTTCTTATGGTTGTGCACCACCCTGAGTCCTTCAGGAGAAGGCCGGTATAAAAATCTAATCAATGAAAAATGAAATGAAATGAGAGACAGAGAGACAGAGACAGAGACAGACAGAGACAGAGACAGAGAGAGATGATAAAGAAGTAGAGTGTCTAAATCAAGTCACTAAGAGAACTGCTGATAACCTAAATCCCCAGGCTGCATGTTTTAGTACCATAGGTAACTTACAAGGTATAGGTTTTGGTCTGCCTGATAGTTTGCTTATTGACAAATGCTACTTTTGAACTGGGGAATGGATGGAACCTTTTTATTAAATGTGTGCCCCTTTGAAGTCTTCCACATGTCATCTTACCTGGAGCTGTCTTTCCTTGCACCCAGCTTGACCTTTCTGTGATTCTACCCACAATGGAAGAATGACCTCACTAGTTTCACCTGCCTGCACATCACTGCCTTTCTGCCATGGGGCCCAGGTGGAACTATTGTCATTGGAGCTGGAAATAGTTGAAGAACATGGACAAAGGTTAGGATTAAAAGACAGTAAGACCAAGAATACAAACAGAGCCAGGTGTTTTGCCTTTAACTACTGGTTCACATAAACTGAACTAAACTGACCAAATAACAACTTTACATAAAAATGATACTATAGGTGTCCTTGATGCTCTCTGGTTGGTTGTTTTCTTGCAGATATTTTATCACCAAAACTAAATAGTGCTAGTAGGGAGTGGGGTGTGCTCTCAATTTATATTCTAGTGGTCTTGGTGGTTCTTTAGTTGGGCTTTTTAATTCTTAGCTTGCTTGTTAGTTCATTGATCGGGGTATTTCTTGACTGATAGTCTAACATTAAACTTGGTGTTAATATCCACTTATCTGGACATTGATTGCTGGTGAGGAGGTGTTCTGGTGTTTTTGTTTCCTTTGTGACTATTGATTGTCTTTTTTGAATGGTATAAAGATGTTGTTTTTGTCTATGTGTCTACTGATGGCCCATTTATTAAAGCCCAGGAATTCTCTAGCATTTTTGGTCTTGGCTTGGCCTAAGATGGTCACAGTTTCCCAGTTGAAATTATGGTTAAGTCTACCCATGTGTTGTGAAATCAAGGACTTTTCATTGTGTCTCCTGACTGCTCTTTGGTGTTCATGGATGCACTCTGCTAGTCTTCTGCCTGTTTGTCCTATGTAGTTGCTGTTGCAGTTCTTAAATTGTATGTTGTAGATTATTCTCTTTTTCTTCTTCTGTGACTGCTGAATCTTTTGGTTTGACTACACTACACCAAACTATACTACTACTTCAGCTTCAACCACAACAATACACGAGCAAATAATAGATACAAACTCAAGGTAAACAGTTCCAAACTCGATTGCAGAAAATATGACTTCAGCAACAGAGTGGTCAATGCCTAGAATACACTACCTGACTCTGTAGTTTCTTCCACAACCTCCCAAAACTTTAACCTTAAACTGTCTACTGTTGACCTCACCCCATTCCTAAGTGGTCTGTAAGGGGCATGCATAAGTGCTCCAGCATGCCTACCGTCCCTGTCCTAATATTCCCTTTTACTTACTCTTTTCATGTATTCAAATTATGTTTATACTTTTACCTGTTATCTTATATATGCTTGACAAAATAAACTTATGAAACTTATAAACTTATTTCAGACAAATGGTTGTCCAATCTCTTCTTAAAAACCTCCGGTGCTGGAGCATCCACAACTTCTGGAGACAAGTCATTCTACTGATCAATTGTTCTCACCATCAGGAAATGTCTTCTTAGTTCTATGTTGCTTCTATTCTTGATTAGTTTCCACCCATTGCTTCTTGCCTGCCTTCAAATGCTTTGGAGAATAGGTTGACCCCCTCTTCTTTGTGGCAGCCCCTGAGATATTGGCCTTTTGAATGCATCTTTTTTTATTAAATATGAACACATTTTCGGCAGTTCTACATATACTGAACACTACAAGAATCAATTGAAATTCATTAATTAGTATATTTTCTAATACCATTATTTTGAATTACTTGAGTTATCAAACAGATCACAGAGTAGAAGGATTGTCTACTAATAACGGTGCTTTGTGACTCTCAAACTCTGGCACAAAAATCCTTGTGAGAGGGTGAAAGATCACCAATATGACAAACATCTGTTGTCACATCACTAGCTTGTTCTCTGATTGCAAAGTGCAATAATATTAGTTTCTATGCATTTTTGCTATTATTTATCCAATATATTTATTATTTTATTGGAGGAGGGAAGACACTTAGGAAAAAAAATGCAATGATCCCCCCCCCCGCCCCTTCAATGATGTCTGAAATGTTTAAGAATTCCCCCCCCCCCAAGCTTTCTTTTTTATATATAAATGATATAATGGGAAGAATTCTATGTAAGGGCATGTGCAGCATCAGCTTATTACAATGCTAGTAAACATAGGACTAGATCTGTAGCAGAACTGTCAAATGAATAGCCAATACACAATTCTTTCTCCAGGGAAGAAAAATCTTATTTTTATAAGTAAAAATAGAAGAACGAGAGAGAGAGAAGGGGAAAGAGAGAGAGAGAGAGAAGGGGAGAGAGAGAAGGAGAGAGAGGAGGAGAGAGAAGGAAGAGGGAGAAGGAAAGAGAAAAGGAGAGAGAGAGAAGGAGAGAGAGGAGAGAGAGAAAGAGAGAGAGGAGGAGAGAGAAAGAGAGAGAGAAGGAGAAAAGGAGAGAGAGAGAGAGAGAGAGGTGGGGGGAGGGAGAGAGAGAGAGAGAGAGAGAGAGAGAGAGAGAGAGAGAGAGAGAGAGAGAGAGAGAGAGAAGTTTTTTTAATAACTTCGAAATGCCTGGAATTTTTACACTGCTGTGTGTTAAGTTTTGTGCCTGAACTAACTGACATTTGCACCACATGGGGCCAGCCCGACGTATAATCTGAAGAAAGCTGGTTTACAATTATTGATCAGGGAAGGGATTCTGAGGCAGCCTTCATACAGAGGAAAGGTGAAAATAGTGAGGGTCCCTCCGAAGTGTTTGTTGAAAATTGAATGTTAGAAGATCAGGTACAATGAAGAGTTTCTAAACATCAACCACAGTGCTTCCATTCATTTTTTATTAGAGTTAACTTTGTGGGCTAAAGCCTGACTGAGCATAAGAGAAAGAAGCTGGAAGGCTGGCTTTTATGCAGTGATGAAATGCACTTACCTTCGCTACCGGTTTGGAAATGTGAGCGTGCATGCACATGCGCAGAGGGTCAAAAATGGGATGTAATGAAATCCTCCCGCCACCAGCCTCCTGCTCCCGTGAGCCAGATAGATCTGGCCGGATTTCATTGCTGCTTTTATGTTTTCAAAAGTGCACTTGGACATTTTGTTTTTTTTAGAAAAATAGGGATCACTTAAATAAACAATAAATACAATATTTATTCATTGTATTCATTATTATTTATAATAAATCATGCAAGGTTGCAGGGATATCATTCTGTGTTGTCATGAAGTGATAGCATGATCTTTCTGCTAACGGAAAGAATGCTTTAAAAATGGGATAAAAATAATGTATGGGGAATTCTTAGCTTTTCATTGCAAAGCCGTTAGATATATTCTATAAAGGATTTGAGTTCAAATACCAGGCATAGGATGTATTTACGGTATAAAAGGAGCTTGCACTTAAGATATATTCTTTGCCCAATTCCATTTAATTTTATGTTTTTGATATTTTATGAACAATCAAAAATGAAGCCAAATGGGTATTAATTTAAACTGAAAAATAACCTAAAACAGCATAAATCTTTTAAATTAACTTTAGGTAAATGGATAGCACTAAAGTGCAATATCAGATGGTGAAAATTATTTTTCTATCCTTTACATGTCTATACAAAATAATTTAGTCCCAAGAAGTCAGGCAAACTTATTTATTTTTCAGTTGGTGTTTGTGGATCTGATCCAGGGGAAGTTAACTGCTGTTAAGACCATCTGAAATGGATGTAGAAAATGAAATTGTGCAGGTTTTAAGGAGATGAAATGCCTCTAACCTATCCTTGCAGGTCTATAAAAATTTCATAAGGAGTTGATCTCACCGAACACAAGTCTTTATTTGTGTAAGGCTTATATAATTCAGGATTACTTTATTACTATATATCAGACCCTATTTCTACATTGTTTTTGCTTCTTTAGTTATTTACATGGACATGTGCCTATAAATAGGATGGAGAAGGCCTATTGTTGTCAGCAATTTCCATGTATTTAGCTAAGAGTTTCAAATGATGGTAGCTGAAAAGACATGTACAACTCTTCCATTGTTCCTAGGTCAGATGGAGACCACTAACTTTTTTGCCTTAAACCAAACATAAGAATAGCTCCTTTTAGAGCTCCATTTTAATACATGTAGGTGTGGTACTAAAAGAGCCAAATCTGCTGATTTTTAAAAATATCTGGATAAAATAGCAATACCATTTAGACTTATATATCGCTTTACAGTGCTTTACAGCCCTCTCTAAGCAGTTTACAAAGTAAGCATATTGCCCCCAACAATTTGGGTCCTCATTTTACCCACCTTGGAAGGATGGAAGGCTGAGTCAACCTTGAGCCTGGTGAGAGTTGAACTCCCAAATTGCAGGCAGTCGACGGTCAGCAGAAGTAGCCTGCAGTGCTGCATCCTAACCACTGCACCACCGTGGCTCCTAAAATCCTGCATGCCTTCAGTTTTCTTATTGGAAGAGTTTTCTTATTGGAAGAAGAGACTAGCTCTTCTTTTTGATAACCTAAACTTTGTGAGATGCCACATAATTCATCATATTGTCCCTTGCTTTATGTCTACCTGAAACTATTGGAAGAAATCATCATCTGCCCATGCAGGATGAGTATCCTATATGTTAATCAGTGGTGGTATTCAGCTGGTTATATCCCATTCGAGAAAACTGGTAGTGGCGGCTGCGGGAGGCTCCACCCACCCACCCAGACATCATCACGTCCCATTTTTGATGCTCTGCGCATGTACAGAAAGTCCTGTGCATGCGCAGAGGTGGCGCACACACACTCACATTCACGAACTGATAGAGAAGGTAAATGAATATCACCAGTTACCATGTTAATGATATCCAGTTGTATGTCGCTTCTTTAGACCAGACTGCAGAAATAGTTCATTGTAACCCTGTAAGTCAGATTTATTTTATTTATTATTTATTTGTTTAGATTTGTATACCGCCCTTCTCCTTGCGGACTCAGGGCGGTGAACAGCCAAATAAAAATAGTACACAAAAGTTAAACAATTTCTTTAAAAAGCATATAACTTTGGCTAAAAATTAAAACCATTAACCATTAAATATTTAAAATACCCAACCCTATAATACAGATCTTAAAAATTCAGCAGGGTCAGGCTAGACCAGCAAGCTGAAAGAGATGAGTTTTCAGGGCCCGACGAAAAGTCCAGAGGTCAGCAATTGTTCTCAGTTTTGGAGGAAGATCGTTCCAGAGGGTAGGGGCTGCCACAGAGAAGGCCCTCCCCCTGGGGGTCGCCAGCCGACATTGTCTAGCTGACGGCACCCTGAGGAGACCCTCTCTGTGGGAGCGCACCGGCCGGTGGGAGGCTATTGGCGGCAGAAGGCGGTCCCGTAAGTACCATGGTCCTAAGCCATGGAGCGCTTTAAAGGTGGTCACCAACACCTTGAAATGCACCCGGAAGTCCACCGGTAGCCAATGCAGCTCGCGCAGGAGAGGTGTCACATGGGAGCGTCCCGTCGCTCCCATAATCCCCCGCGCGGCTGCATTCTGCACTAGTTGGAGCCTCCGGGTGCACCCCAAGGGGAGCCCCATGTAGAGAGCATTGCAGTAGTCCAGGCGAGAGGTGACGAGTGCCTGAGTGACTGTGCGTAGGGAGTCCCGATCTAGAAAGGGCCGCAACTGGCGTATCAGGCGAACCTGATAGAAAGCTCCCCTGGCCACAGCTGTCGTGTGATCCTCCAAAGACAGCCGTGGGTCCAGGAGGACGCCCAAGTTGCGCACCCTTTCCGTGGGGGCCAATGATTCGCCCCCAATAAAGATAAGACACTTGTCCAAAACCATCTAGGCCAGTGATGGCTAGCCTTTTTGCCATCGCGTTCCAGGAGAGGGGGGACGGAGGAGGTTCATGTGTGCATGCCCACACCCATAATTCTATGTACCCTGCCCTGCATATGTGCGTGCAAAACCCCCCACCCCCACTTCTGGCTTGTGATGGCCTGCTAGGCCTGTTTTCTTTCTTACCTGACTCCAGATCCTCTCTGTGCATCTGCACCTCTCTAGGAGTCTCTGGAGGCTAGGGATAGCAAAAAAATCACTTCCTGTCCCACTGGGAGTTGCGAAATGGGCCCTTTCAGGCATGCTGAGAGCCTCTGAGAGAGTGGGAAAGGCTGTTTTCGCCCTCCGCAGATGTATAGAGAGGATCTGGAGCCAGGTAAGAAAGAAAACTGGCCTTCCCCACCCACCCCCAGGCCCTCTGGAGGTAGGAAATAGCCTGTTTCCCTACTTCTGGTGGGCCCAGAAGGCCTGAAAATCAGTTGGCCGGTGCTCACATGCGCGCCAGAGCTAAGCTGGTGTGCCCACTGATATGGCTACATGTTCCACCTGTGGCATGTGTGCCATAGGTTCACCATCACGGATCTAGGCTCAGCTCATGGTTTGAGTCTGAATATGGTGTCACTACTCCTAAATGAGAAGGTTCATACTCTGGAGGTATTCCTGTTGGGTTTTCATGTAACAATTACAGCAGGGGTGGGTTCTACTTACCTTTACTACCGGTTTGCAGTGGGGCCATGTGCATGCACACTCTTCTGCGCATGCACAGAAGCATTTTAATGATGTCAGGGTCGGTGGGCGGGTTTGGGTTCAGGTTGTATAGAACCGGTGGAAACGGGGGCAACCCACTACTGAATTATGGACAGGGAAAGTTCTCCCTACCTTTGGCTGATTCACCAAATTGCAAAACTATTTAGAATTGGATGCTTAAAGGTCTTATTTAGAATTGAATGATTAAGATCCAGTTTGAGAAATTGGTAGAAGTCCCAGAGATAGTCTTTTTTTCCACTGAAACACCTTCTCTTTAGAGTAGCCTTCCACTGGAGATTCAGTTGGTCCCTTTTGGCTCATATTTGGAAAAGCCATAAAAATGTAGCACTATATGGTATTGCAGGTTTCATCATCAGCACTGAGATTGAGTATCAGCAGGGAATGTGTTATTTACTTCATAATTTTAATTGTTTTATTAACTTGGCTGTGTTTTGTAATTATTTCATTGTTATTTGTAAACCATTGGGAGTCGTACTGGAATATTGCAGTACATAAACACTGCCAACAAACAAACAAACAAACAGTCCTGTGAATCAGTGTAGGCATATTAAAGTTATTAATTGTCACCCAAAAGTCTTACAAGATTATGTGGCTTTCTGGTCTGGGTCTTAAAGTGGAGTATGTATGTATGTATGTATGTATGTATGTATGTATGTATGTATGTATATTTCTTTATGCCAGGGATTTTCCTATGTATATCAAGATGTTTCATAGCCTAATTTTCAGTGAAATCTCAATTCACCAGCTTTTAGGCCTTCCCAAACACCACAGCAGCCATTCTGCTATCTGTTTGAATTTATGAATTTTTATATATAATGAATTGTGTCTTGTTCATTTTGTAAATCTCAAAAACATGTGTAGAAGATTGTACAGAAGTTTGTGTTATACCTTTCAATTCATTCAGTTCAATTATGCTTTCCTTTCCCACCCTCCTCCTTCGAACCTCTTGGTAGAAAATTGCGGAAAGGCTAATGTGGTATGCTTATATTAAGTATAGATGGATCAGACTATATCTAATTCCAGAATAAGTGTATGAACTCTGAAAAGCAAGATGACACGATCCAGTGTCAAGTATGTCACTTATAAAATCAGCAAGTGTGGTCCTGTGTCTGTCTGTCTGTCTCTCTGTCTAATTCAAATTGTCAGTGCACAACATATGTACAATGAGATTGGTTGAGCTCCCTCAGTGCACCCCCCCAACACGATACAACTCACAATGAAGACAGAAAATCCCTAACCCAATAAATCATATTAACCAAACACCCAGTCCTATTGCACCAATGTGAACATGTTTCACATTGCGCCAGACCTGCAGTCCATCATACTATATAGTTATGATGTTATTTCTCATTCAGGGGTCTGACAGCCTATGGATAAAAACTGTTCTTCAGCTTGTTTGTACAGCTGGCTATACTTCTATATCTCCTTCCCGATGGTAGGAGGGTAAAGAAGTGATGACCAGGAG
Organism: Masticophis lateralis; assembly: GCA_030761175.1. Classification (NCBI taxonomy): domain Eukaryota; kingdom Metazoa; phylum Chordata; class Lepidosauria; order Squamata; family Colubridae; genus Masticophis; species Masticophis lateralis. The sequence goes on along the minus strand of JAUDYJ010000004.1, from coordinate 112,923,966 downwards.
AGTCATCTATCTATCTATCTATCTATCTATCTATCTATCTATCTATCTATCTATCTATCTATCTATCTATCTATCTATCATCTATCTATTTTTTTTCTTACAAGAACATTTAGAATGTAAAGATCCATGGTGAAAGTAAAGTATTATTAAGATTCTAAAAGCTTTCCTTTCTAATTTCTCATAGCTCCGGGGCAAGGAGGCAGGCTAAATATATCATAAGTTTAATAAGCCTAGAAGTATGATTAAAATAAAATAGAGTAGTTTTTCATGGTTTTAAGTGTAAAGCACTTTAATAATATAGGCAGACCTCATTGATTTTGATCTACCATTAGCCACTGGAGAGGTCATTAGCATCAAGAAATCCCATGTTATCTTTGAAAGTTTGGGTTAATGAAATTTTACAGGAAATGTATTGCTGTCTTGGCTTTCTTTTTTCAGATAGTCTCAGTACGAATGGAAAATGCCTAGAACATAGTTTACATGCTACAGTGACACTTATCTTGTATATCCGATCTAAACTGGTAGTGTTTATTCTGGTGCTCAAGATCAATACCAATATAATTCAGCTTGAAAGCCATTTGAAATAATAAGGGCTTAACTTTATGCACACATCCACTGATTCCAATAGATTGTAACTGCACCAAATTTATTGAGCTGGGTCCCATGACATATACTCCAAGAGAAGGGGTAAAACTACCTGAGGATTTCAGTGAGCAGTAAAATAAAGAAACCACACTGCACAAAAAACTGCACTCTATAATTTGTAGACATACTGAATTGCAAAAAAAAGCTATAGATGTAGACATAATATCAACATATATCAACATATATCAATATGAAGAGCCTGAGTAACGTAGGGGAGTAATGCCTCCTACAAAGGCAGCATTTAAGATCCAGCTGCTGCAATTACTTGTGAGTTCAATCCCAGGCAGGCTCAAGGTCGACTCAGCCTTCCATCCTTTATAAGGTGGGTAAATTGAGGACCCAGTTTGTTGGGGGCAATAGGCTGACTTTGTATAAATATAAATATACAAAAGTATGAAGGCTATTGCTTAACGCACTGTAAGCCGCCCTGAGTCTCCGGAGAAGGGCGGCATATAAATCAAATTAAAAAAAAAAAAAACCTCTTCATTCTCTGCAATTCCTCCATAGATCTGTTTTCGAAATAATCCTAATCTTAGAATGGATAAATTATTTCTCCGCTTCTCAAAAATAATTGGAAAGGAGTAGGAAGAAGAGAAACAGGATATCCTTTTTTTTCTACCACCTACTCCGGCAGCAGAAAGCCAGTCACCTCATGAATGTGGCAAGTTGTTTGACGTGGAATTTCCCATGAATGAAATTGTTTTATATTCGACCTCTGGATTTCTATTAGCCTAAGAAGGTAAAGGAATCCCTGCAGATTTTATTCTGCTATTAATTGCTGGCAGAACATACAAAGATCCAGATCTATAGAGCCTGCATCCTGAGCACACTCTTGTATTGCAGTGAGTCTTGGATCCTTTATGCATGACAGGAGAGAAAGTTGAAGACCTTTCACATGTGCTGTCTCCGATGAATTCTTGGCATTACCTGACATGACAAAGTTCCAAATAGCGCAGTCTTGGAATGTGCTGGAATTTCTAGCATGTATACACTATTGAAACAGCGATGTATATGCTGACTTGGGCATGTCGTGAGAATAGCTGATGGTCAGATTCCGAAAGATCTCCTGTATAGAGAATTAGTGTAGGGAAAATGCCTTAGAGGGAGACCACAGCTGTGATATACGGATATTTGCAAGGGGGATCTAAAGGCCCTGGGAATGGACATTAATGACTGGGAAACCTTGATCTCTGATCTTCCAGCTTGGAGGCTAAAGATGCAGCATGGCCTTCTCCAATTGGAAGAGACACTTGGTTGGCAGGCTGAGGCAAAGAGGCAGTCCTGGAACCAGTGAAATCCAGGGGCTGGGCAGGGGACAGAATATATCTGCTCTCAGTGTGGAAGGGATTGCCACTCTCGAATTGGCCTTTTTAGTCACACCAGATGCTGTTTTAGGACCTCTTTCCATAGTAGCATAGTCTTTTGAGACTGAAGGTTGCCAATGATGAATTGATGACTTTGGGGGGTGATGCTCATCTCCATTTCAAGGCCATTGAGCCAGTGCTGTCTGAAGACATTTCCACGATCATGTGGCCAGCATGATGTCATGGACCCCTGTTACCTGAAATGGTACCTATTTATCTACTCACATTTGTACGCTTTCAAACGGCTAAGCTGACAGAAGTTGGGGCGAATATGGGCGCTTACTGCATCATATGGCACTCAGGTCTTGAACATGGGCTGATAGTCTTCCAGTAGACAAGCTCAGTGTCTTAATCACTGAAGCACCATGCCATCCTATTAGCCTAAGATTAAGTCAGATACAAAAAGACATTCTCAGTTGATTTTGGATCATTAAATATTTTTTAAAGAGGAGAAACTCTTTAATACTGATGAAAACAAATGTAAAACAAGTTGGAGGTACACTTGCATTCATGTGTGTTAAATGCCTTTTCCCATTTTTGAACAAGTTAAGTATTTGTGTTTCATTACATTTCTAACCAATCCTATTTCCTCTTTCATGATCTTCCTTTATGTTGAAATATGTGATTTCTTTTCTTCAGATGCTATCTGAATAATTGGGAAAACTCACATAAGTTAAAAACCAAATGGGGAGACATCTAAAAGGAGGAAAAAGAGATTCCAACAAGCAGAGAGAGCCAAGAAAACATAGTAGCAATGTAACACACAGCTTGGATGAATGAAAATGTTGGAAACGATTTGTTTGAATGCAGTTCTACTTTGAACTGAACATGTAATTAGATAATACTTCATACAGCTGAGATAGTGAGTTGTGATTTCAGTTACTATCCATGAGGGTCATCAATACATGCCTTGCACTTCTGAAACTGTTTTGCTTTCATAAAATTTCTACAGAAGTCAGCTGTAATCCTCTTTATCCGTGAAATAACTCAATGAAGTTCAAGTTTTTTTCTAGGTAGCTGCAGGAATTTTCTACTTGGCTACAAGTTTTTCCCCATCATGATTTTTATAAGTTACTTGAGAAGGGGAAGACAAATAATTCTGGTAACCTTCCAGTGTTTACTAGTGATCTGTCTAATTGCACATGAAACAATATGTTCAAGTTACTATCCTTACACAAAAATGCAAATCCCCGTCTATATATCTATTTTATATCAAATGAATCTGTTCAATTATCAGATTAAATCTGCAGGATTAAAGATGAACATTCAGTAGGAACAGATAGACCAGAATATCTTTATATTGTGTCAGTTTCATACATATGCATGGAAAGTATGTTATTTCTTCCTACCATATCAATCTACAAATTGAAACATATTCAGAAGAAGAAAAAAAGATAGAATATATTAAGTTATTTTCTGAAACATTTGGCATCATATTGTGGTTTTTGTACACATTCCAAAATATGGATCCTACATGGCCATTGAAAGAATTTTAAGGATGTTTAAAACTTGGTTCTATAGACTTACTTTTTTTTCTGCACCGAGGGATAAAAAACATATTTTGTTTTATTACTTGAACGCCATTGCCACCTACATCTTTCTCCCAGAGTTCTGCTGCACCTGATATATGGAAATGGGTTTAAATCTCAGGACTAAGAACCCTTATGGACCGTGGATTTATTCAATTCCTCGTTAAAGCCATACACATTGGTAGCCGTTAACATGTCTTGGGATAATGAATTCCACAAGTTAATTATATGGCGTGTGAAGAAGTCCTTTTGTCTGATGTAAATCTCCTTCCAAGTAGCATCACAATAAAAACTCCAGGTCCTGGTGTTAATCAGGAAGAGCCATGGTAGGACAAAGTTCTACACGGGATGCACCACTGACAGATGATTTGAGGTGGCAAACATTGGGAAATCTACCGGTGGCTGGAAAGTGCTGGAGTAAAAGACAGCACTGAAAAACTGATCACAGCAGCCCAAGAACAAGTACTAAATAACAGATCTATAGAACCAGTGGTCTACTACACCAGACAGGACACGAGGTGCAGACTACATATGAGGTGCAGACTACTTAGTTGGAGTACTCAGAGACAGTCTAACACAAGTGGAAGGGTGTAAGATGCAGGCAGGAAGAGCATACGCTGAACAGCACAACAAGTCATAGGCACTGTGTACAAGAACATTGGCTAAACCACGGGTTTCAAACTTACGGTATCAGGTTGCCATCATGTGACATTTCGTGATGTTTTTCCCTGTCATGGAGCTCGGGTAGGCGTGGATTGCACATCACACATCAAGCCCATGCGCCACCAGTTTGACACCTCTGAGTTAAAGCCAGGGGTGAAATGTAAAATTTGTTACTACCAGTTCTATGGGTGTGACATGGTGAGGGGGGGGGGGGTAATGTGACTGGGTGGGCATGGCCAACTTTTTTTTTTTTTTACTTTTCAAAGCATTTTTTCTAATACTTTGAAAAGCCTCTGTGGATCAGGCAACTCAGCTGGAATCGTCAGAGAGGCTTTTTAAAAAATACCTCTCTGCTGATCAGGCAACTCAGCTGGGATCATCAGAGACTTTTCAAAGGATTTTTTTTAACCACCTCTTCGGCCAAGAGGTTGCAGAAAAAAATGCTTTGAAAAGCCTCTGATGATCCCAGCTGAGCCACGCAATCATCAGAGGCTTTTTTTTTTTTTTACTTTTAAAAACATTTTTTTGTGGGAAGAGGTTGTAGAAAAAATGTTTTTAAAAGTAAAAAGAAAAAGCCTCTGATGATTGTGCGGCTTAGCTGGGCATGAGGGGGGGGGGCAGGGTTTTTTGCTACTGGTTCTCCAAACCACCCGCTGCCATCGCTACTGGATCAGGCAATCCAGTCCGAACCAGGAACATTTCACCCCTGGTTAAAGCCTCTCGCATCCAGATGGGCCATCCCACAGAAGAAAGATTGTGGAAGTTAAGAGGACTAAGATCCTATGTGTTCTGTCCCAGCTTCAGATTCCCAGAGAATGTGACACACACCAACCTGTCGCAAACACTGCTTAATTCCAAACTAACCCATTTCAAGAATGCAGGCTTCTCATGCAAAGGGTCCTTATCAAAATTATTAAGAACAAAAGTTGGCAATCAGCCCAGAAAACCAGATATGAGAAGTCGCTCGCTCTCCAAGATACTTTGTAGTATCTTGTTTCTAGCAAGAAAGCACTAGCTGTGTGCAACTTAAATAGGCTAAGGGAGTGGCCAATTATTCTCAAGCCCTACTTTCGAGTAAACCTCCTCCTCCTGAGTAGCCACTCCTGCCTTTTGGCAGCCCTGCATGCCCGAGCATTTAGGAGAGGCTCCTCCACTTCACTCTCTCCACTGCAAGAAGCCTCTGGAGGTTCTGAAGGCCCTGGCTGAGTCTCTGCCTCTGGCATCACATCCTCTTTGGCCTCCTTGCTGTCTGACGTGAGCGCCAGCTGCGCAGGCTGCTGGCGCGACACCACACCAGCCTCCTCCTCATCGGGATCAGCCCTGATCCGTGCAGGCCTCTGGCGGGCCACAACACTATGGGATTTTCAGGTCCAGACAGACAGGCAGGTAACTGGCCAATCAGCCAGATATTGTGGTAGTAGAAAAGGACCAGAAGACAATGGCAGGTGATGAATGTAGTGGTGCCAGGTGACAGCAACCTCAAGAAGGAGTATAGGATGTGGAAAGAAAAAATTAAAGTGGTCCCAGGTATTGTAGGAGCTCTTGGAGGTATGACTCCTAAGTTGGGAGAGTAGCGCTGATAGATTCCAGGAGTTCTCTGTTCAGTAGGATAGAATGGAATTCTTTATTGGCTAAGTGTGATCGGACACACAAGGAGTATATGCTCTCAGTGTACATAAGGAGAATAAAATACATTCATCAAGAATAAAAGGATACAACACTTAGTCAAAGTTGTCAAGGATGCAAGTCAAAGATCATAGTCAAGGATAGTCAAGGATGCAGTACTAAGAACAGTTAAGATACTGCACAGAAGTCTCAAACTCCTAGGCTCTGGTAGAGGACCTAAGGAAGATACATACCACCCATATGGGTGAAAAATATTTTTTTATATATACTGTAAAAACATTTTCGCTCTTTTCCCAAATTAGCTTCCTCCATTCTACCTATCTCACACCCCACCCCATTTTATCTGTGATGTGTCAACAACTGTGTTACTTAGCAAAGGAGGTACTGCTACCAGTCATGTTTATTAATGACTTATAATTGAAATCAGCAGACATTTAAAAGAAAGGATCTTTAAGTTAAAATGCTAGGGAATATACTATTTTATACCACCTTATAGCTTACATTTTAAAATTGTTTAGAATGTTCCCCAATTGTGTATAACAAATGTATAGAAGAATGACAACATTCAACAAGCCTGCAACTGTAATTAATCCATAGCTCTACTCATATAAATATAAATAGAATTTTATGAGGCCAAAAGGAAATGTTGAACCATTGAAAACCAAGACTATTATAACAACTTTGGATCTTATTAGAAGAAATAAAATTAGCCAGAATCTTCTGAATTGTTACCAGATCTTTTTTGTTATCCTTTCTTCAAAGATTAAGAAGAAGAATCGAAGTCGTGAAAAAGCATGTAATAGTGTGAATAGGATATAATAGTCCACTTCATTTTTCTTTATAATGAAAAATAAATAAACCAAACTTGGCATACTTGACTGATAGTAAAGGCAGGTGAATTTTCCTTATTATTCCTCAGTCCAGTGGTGGAATTCAATTTTTTTTTTACTACTGGTTCTGTGGGCGTGGCTTGGTGGGCATGGCAGGGGAAGGATATTGCAAAATCTCCATTCCCACCCCACTCTGGGACCAGTCAGAGATGGAATTTGCCGGTTCTCTGAACTACTCAAAATTTATGCTACTGGTTCTCCAGAACCTGTCAGAATAGCACCCCTGCACCCAGTCTATTTACTTCAAATATTCTGATTCATTTAACATGCAAAGAACTACTATATACTTAGAGAGAAACAAGAAAGGTGTAGGTATTGATTCTTCATTTCAATCCCAAAAGAACATGCCTTTTAAAAAAAAAAAGAAGTTGCCTATGTCAGATTTTTCAAATTTCTATTTGAAACCAGGAACTCTGACTTGCTATCTACTGTCATGTCCTGTCTTTCTCTACCTACGTTCTATAATTTCAAAATAATAACATATAGTACAATATTAATAAGGTAAGGGAGAACACAAGGGACTCAGTTTGACGTTCATCTTTTACCACTGTCAGTTTTATTTTAATGATACAAAATATAAAAAAGGCAGTTTATTTACTTGTTTTGAGGCCTCTGTGTTTCTTCCCTGATGCTTTGCTACAATCTCCATCTTTGTTTGCTTTTGAATGTCGCCTGATGGGTAAAATCTATCTTAGATCAGAGGTTTGCAGTGGCTTCTCTTTCACTTCTTTGTTACAATTGCTTGTACCTGCTGCTAACTAGTGCTCTCTCATCTTTTTCACCTCCTTTTATTCCCCCCACCTTCTCCATTTTGTTAACAGACAGAGGGCTTCTCAAGATACTTTGTGCCTCGCAATTACTGTGGCTCTAAAAACCTTCGGGAGTCAATGATGGCAGCATTCTTTTGTCCTGAGGTCCAATAAACCCTGGTCTATTTTGGCAAAGCTGAATGGATCATTAGAAAAGCCAAGAACAATTTTTCACTTTGCTGTGAAAGAGACTAATAACATTATGGGAGACATAGCTGCGGTGAAACAGAGATCTCATTGTGAAGGTGGGAAGCAGGAGAAAAGTCATTGCCTTGTTTAAAAAGTTTTGTTCATCCAGCTGCCCAGAGCCATTTGCCTTTGAGGCAGGGTGAGGGAGAAGATGGAAGCAAGACCTTAGAAAGGTGTTTTTCTTTCTTTTTCTTTTTTTAAAAAATATCTCTATCTTATGATATTAGTAAGACCTTTGACATTATTTGACATTATTGCACAGGCAATAATGTCAAATTCCATTACTAGCCAAATGTTGGTGTGATGTATTACTAAATGAACTTCTTCCAATTGATTGATAGGTCCACCAATTAATCAGAGAACAGTTAAATCTCATTGCATAGATTTGTATGTTATTTTGTCTTTGTGTGAGAGAGAGAGAGACGGGGGGTGGGCAGAGAGAGGGGGGGGGATGCTGGTTATTAATTTAAAAATCCTACTTTGTTTTATTTTAAAACAAAATGACAAGGGAAAAATAGTATGAAGGAAATGGAAAAGCTTCTGGAATCTCTCCAAAAATATTAAGTGAGAAAATAATTACTTCTGCAAGCCTACAATCGTTTTAAGTTCTTCTTTCTCAAGGAAGAAAAGACAGGAAAAAATCCTGGTTCTTTACAAAATAAATGAATGTAATAAAAATTGTACCTGGAATATAATAAATAATGTCAGTCATTACCTCATGCTCTGTCCTACCATTGACCTGTGGCGTGATCTTTCTTTAGTCTACAACTGAAGGTATATGGTCGCTGATTCATAGTCTTCATTAACAAAAGATATGTAAGTGGACTGCACTTTATCTGCAGATGATCCAGGTTCAAAGTTCATTATCTCCAGATGTTGCTAAAAGGCAGTGATTTATAGCAAGTATAATTGTTACCAGTGGTATAGTGTTTAAGGAACTGGATTAGGATCTGAAAGGCCCCAGTTTAAATATACCCTCAGTAAAACATCAGTAAATGGCCCTTTCACTCTTTTTTTACCTCAGTTTTCCTTATATGATTTTTTTTTATTCTCTTTTTTATTTGTTTGTGAACTGGAGGAAGATCTGAGATTTACATAAAGTAAAAAAGTAATAAGTAATAAACTAAAAGTAATAAACTAAAAAAGAGACGCAATGGCTCAGTGAAGATGCTCAGCTAAGATGCTGAGTTTGTTGATTGAAAGGTTGGCAGATCAGTGGTTTGAATCCCTAGTGGCATGTAATGGGGTGAGCTCCGGGTACTTGTCTCAGCTTCTGCGAACCTAGTAGTTCGAAAGTACGAAAATGCAAGTAGAAAAATAGGGACCACCTTTAGTGGGAAGGTACCAGCATTCCGTGTGCTTTTGGCATTTAGTCATGCTGGCCACATGGCCATGGAGATGTTTTTGGACAGGCCTGGCTCCTCTCCTTGAAACGGAGATGAGCATCGCCCTGTAGACTCAGGAATGATTAGCACATATGTGCTGGGGGAACCTTTACCTTTTCCTTTACTTAATAAAGTAAAAACTTCTGTGTTGCTTTGGTATACGCTGGCATGTCAGAGAATTTATCAAATTGTGTGTTTCATAATATCCATGTTAATCAATAATAATAAAAAAATCTTACTCCGCCAGTGTGTAGTAGATCATAGCTCAGTTCCATAATTCGTATATGTAAATCCCCAAATTCATTTTTATCTTCCCATAGATTTGGATGGTTTCTGCTTGAAACCCAGGAAAGCAGCAATAAATTGGTATGCAGTGTAGTTTGATATTTCAGGGGGAAAAAAACAACAACACTGAAACTACTAATCCACTATTTAAAATTTCTCTCAAATTCAGACCCCATGTACGTGCAATAATCTTTTGTGTAATCTTTGGTCTAAAGAAAGAAGAAACGAGGAACCGGAGTGCATACAATACTTTGAGTAATTTTCCAAGGTTACTTTCCTGTGCTATTGTTTTATCAAACAGAAAGAAAAAAATCAATGCACAAACAAGCCTATTGTTTCTTTGACAGTTGCAATCACTAATAGTTCTAGTTACAGTAAAGTTAATGCATTGGTTCTTTCTTCTTCTTTTTTTATTTTTTTGTAATTATTATAACAAAGTATGACAATACAAAACATACAACATATATACATAAACTTTCTTCACAGCTATATTATTTCATGATGGTCTTCTTTTGTTATTCACATTTCCCCTTATTTCTCTTCACATTTATTCCATTAATTGCTTATCCCATTCATTCTTAATTACAATATATTTCTCATGATTTATGTCAATTTTCTAGTTTTTATACTTTAATACATTCTTATGATACTAGACAATACTACACAGTGTCAACAGTAGGGACCTTCAAATTTCTAGGTTCTACCATATCACAAAATCTATAATGGGCAGCTAACATCAGAAACATCAACAAGAGCACAACAAAGAATTTGCTTTCTTTCTTTATTTTCTGGTCTTTCTATCTCCCCCCCCCCCTATTTTTCTGCTTCATTTTTCCTATCCTCCAGCCACTTATACCATTTATGCCAAATTATATAGTATTCCGTATCCTCCTTTTCTTTAAGTTCTTTTGTTAGTTTGTCCATTTTGGCACATTCCAAGATTTGATTCCAAGAAAGATGGTTGTCTCTTCTAATACAATAGAAAGGAAAAAAAAACATTTGCTGAAAATTATATAGAATTCATACAGCTGACAGAATCACAACCCCACAGTTCAAACACATTGTATTTTCAGGCATCATTATTATATATTTAAATATTCTTCAGCTGATTTATGAACAAAAGTATGGCTCTCGAGATTAAATTGCTTCTTTAAGATCTGGGTTTGATGAACAAGCATTCTCTATGTATACTCAGGAGAGGGAATCTGATTTGGGTGACCTAGCTACTAAAAGGCATCTGTGAAAATTAGGAGTAGCCTTTATGTCTCTCATAATAGATAACAATCAGAAGATAAGATAGTGGACTCTATTTATTTGCTACGCTTTTTTGTCTCATCATTTCACTAATGGCAGAGAAGAATACTTAGAAAACAATTTTCTAATTTTAGAATAATCCTTTCATACAGATTATTTTAAGAATGAATGAGTGATTGAAATTTACTCAATGAACTGTCACAGTTAAAGTTCAGCTTCATTCTACATATCAGATGCTGGTCATAAACAGTGACAATAATAGAAAAGGTGGATAGTTTCATGTAGCAGTAGTAGTAGCAACAGTAGTGTCATTATAAATATTGGAAAATTATAAAATCATGTTAAGAAAAGGAGGAAAAAAGACATTCAGAAGAACAAAATATTAAAAATAACATGAAATACTACAAAACAAATGAAATTTGGTTGGTTAGTATGGGAACATGGTTATAGAATCTGATGGGCTTGGCCTAGAAAACTCTTCCAGTTCTGATTACTGGTACTTGTTGAGGTTATTAAACTCATTATAGTGTGTATAATCAAAAAATGAAGCAATCGCTTACTTCTTCAGTCATAACTTAAGAGTCTCAGGCAGAATAAAGTTTGTTTTATGCCTGACTCAAAAAACCATTCTGTGAGATTCTTAAAAGGCCAGCACAAAGGAAAAGGAAATTAAACTAAATTAATTAGAACAATAAAGGATAAGTCAGACAAGAAAGAAAGAAAGAAAGAAAGAAAGAAAGAAAGAAAGAAAGAAAGAAAGGAAGGAAGGAAGGAAGGAAGGAAGGAAGGAAGGAAGGAAGGAAAGAAAAAGGTGAGATATACACTTGCATGCACACACACACACACACACACATATCAATGTTGCTATCGATATACAGACATACATACAATGCATACATGTAAATGTGTGTCTTTGTGTGTTTCTCCATGTGTTTCTATTTCCCCCCTCAAGAAAGTGACCTTCACCACCATCAAAATAAGCATAAATACTGTCATAATCTCGTCACCTTCTCTTAGTTAACAAATATAAAAGTCTTTGTTCTATAACCCAATAGGCAAAAAAACTTCCTTCTCCAATTTAGTTACCAGCAAAAAGCCCAAACAGACCTCTAAAATATTAACATTAATTCACATCAGGGGTGGGTTCTATTGTTTTTTACTATTGGTTCTGTGGGTGTGGCTTATTTTGTGGCGTGGCTTGATGGTCATGTGACAATTCTTTAGGATTTAGCAGAGGTACTAGTCTACCAGGCTTTTAACTGCTTGCAGAGTTGTACCAGTCTACCCATTTATTTTTGCAGGCATTGGTCTACTCTTGTATTTTTGCAGACATTTGTCTACCCATTTATTTTTGCAGGCACTGGTTTACTCATTTGTTTTTGGAGGCACAGGTCTACCACCAAACTGCCTTTTACCACTGATCAGTTGTAGGGCGGCCCTTTGAAGCCCCATGGCAAGAGTTTAAACAGTTTTTCCTTATAGCTCATCAGCTGGAACTCAGGAGGCAGCAATAGATTGGGGGTGGGGCCAAATAAAAGGTAAGAATAATGCGGGGGTGGGGGTGGGTAGATCCAATTTGGTGATGTCGTATCATCACCGCTACTGGCTCCATGAAACCAGGCCAAACAGGGAGGAACCCACCACTGATTCATATATATAAAACTCAACATTCCACATCTCCATCCTTAACTATAGGTAAAATCACACTCAATAAAACACTAAAATTTAGCTTAACAAAGAAAAATAATTTCTTCTTTATAAGGGCAAGTTTGCCAAACTTCCTGACTTTGAGTAAAAAGTTGTTTAGATGCGAAGTCAGTATGAGCATTATTAAGTTAGGATACATAAAATAAACATGCAGGGAAGAACTAGTCAAATTATTCAATGTAAGAAAGTTCATCACACAACAGTTTTCCAGTTAAGATATTATCAAATAAGCTAAGATATTAACAAGTAAAAAATGCCCATGTAACAACATGTCCCATTTTATATGTGGTCAGATAAATTGACTACTACTACTACTTCTTCTTCTTCTTCTTCTTCTTCTTCTTCTTCTTCTTCTTCTTCTTCTTCTTCTTCTTCTTCTTCTTCTTCTTCTTCTTCTTCTTCTTCTTCTTCTCCTCCTCCTCCTCCTCCTCCTCCTCCTCCTCCTCCTCCTCCTCTACAAAACAATCTTCTTCTGTAATTCAGTCAGATGATTGCTCATCCTTGTTACATATTTCTTCAGTAAGAAAGGTAAACTCTTGCATATTTTTTCAAATAAATATTTATTTTCAAAGCATCTCTGGATTTCTTCATGTTGCTGGATGTTCTCTGCAAGAAGGGGCAGCTAAGAATTTCTGGAGGGCAGAAATGGATTAATCACTCTACTAGTCCTAAAAGTGACCTTAAGTACATATTTTTCTGCTGCACTTCCAAAATACATTTTTCCCCATCTTAACTTGTGTTAAGTGACTTTGTATGACTGGGATAGTACAGTTTGTTCTAGCCTAATCTCAGTCTATTGTCTATGAAATGCCCTTTCAACCAGATCTATGTTTATGCTCTCCAAAATCATTGATGACTATTTTTTTTAACCATGAGCATTATAATGGCACAACTGCTGTAATTCTTGGACTGTAAAAATCAAATTACTGGTAAAACCTAATGTAAATCCTTTCCTTTCCTTTCCTTTCCTTTCCTTTCCTTTCCTTTCCTTTCCTTTCCTTTCCTTTCCTTTCCTTCCCCCTCCCCCTCCTCTCCTTTCTTCTCCTTTCCTTCCCCTTCCCTTCCCTGTTGTGGCCTCACCCCCCCCCTGTGAGCCCCTGCCCGCCTGTAACGCTGCAGTGGTGAAGGCGGTATCTCCTCTCCTGGGCATCATCATGATTCTATCCCCTCTATTTGACATCATCATTGTTGCATCCCTGACTCTGACTCTGGCTATGTTTATTGAACCACCTTTACCATCTTACCATCTGTATCATCTGCCAGCGTATTGAGACCAACTTTACCCACTACGCTCTGTTCTGAGAAGAGGTCCCGGCCTGGGTGTGGGCTTCGAGGGAGCCGACCTATTGCTGCTGCCAGTGGGCAGGATTACATCCATTAATGCCAGTTGCCGTGAGAGGGCAACTAGGTACTATCTCTCCGGGGGCAGTGGCCTGAGACTCCTCTTCACTGCCGTGAGAGGACAGTGAAGCCCGATGGACTTACTCACACCGGAAATGGGCGGACTCTTTCTCTTGGACCTTTGCTTTTAAGATGTTTTATGAATCCTTGGCCTTATTTATTCTCTCAGCTGAATTGCGATGTATTTATTAGCCGATCTCTTAGCACTGCGAGATTCCCCCCTCTCGCAGGCCTGGCCCTCTTCGTTATCGAGGGCCTACCTTAATGACGGGCTTTGGGACCCCGAGAGGTGGCATGTGGCAAAGAGGAGGGTGAGGGGTTTTTTAACAAGGGGTTTTAAGCAATTTTTAGGGGGTTCCGGGGGGGGGGAGAGGGTGGGGGTAGAAGTGGACCTGGGGGGGTCCTTGGATTGTCAGAGCGGCAGAGTGGGTTTGAGGGACATAGCGGAGGGAGTCGGGGGGAGGGGCTAGAAAAGGTGCCGGGGGAGGACAAGAAGGGCCATTCCATCTGTACAGTGGGTGGGAGAGGCAGATATGACGGGCGCAGGGGGCCATATCAGTTTTGGGAAGTACGCACCCGCTATTTGCGAGCGGTAGCATGCTCCGGCCCCTAGAGCGCTTCCTCTAACCCTGGTTGCCCAGAGCCTCAGGGCCCAAGCAATGCTATGCAACGTCAGGTCTGCAGTAACTAAAGCCCCCCTCATTAACGACCTAATGCAGGAGGGAGGTGCAGACCTGGCGGGAATTATAGAAACCTGGTTGGGCCAGGAGGGGGGGTGCCCCTCGTTGAGATGTGCCCACCAGGTTTCTGTGTGTTTCATCAGCCAAGTGCTCAGGGGAGGGGCGGAGGGTAGCGGTGATTATTAAGGAAGACCTTGATTCGAGGGAGGCCACTGTTCTTCAGGTTGCTGGCTGTGAGTCCCTCCTTGTGAAGTGGGGTCGTGGGGTGCAGATGGGCTTGCTGATCATGTACCTGCTCCCGCATGGCAGCAGCCCTGCCTGAGTTGCTTGACGTAATAGCTGGGGTGGCGGTTGGTACCCCCAGACTTATGGTTATGGGGGATTTCAACCTGCTGTCCATCGGCGAAACGTCAGAGGCGGCTCAGGAGTTCATGGCTTCCATGACGGCCATGGACCTGACCCAGTTAGTTCATGGCCCCACCCACAAGGGGGGACACACGCTAGACTTGGTTTTTACCTCTGGTCAGTGGCTGAATGATCTCGATTTAGGGGAACTAGTCATCAATCCCTTGTCATGGACAGATCATTCGCTCCTTCGTCTAGACTTCCATACCGCTTCCCTTCGTCGCAGGGAGATGGAACCGACTAGGTGGTTCCGTCCCAGGCGCCTGATGGACCCAGACAGGTTCCTGACGGAGCTTGGGCCTTTCCCAGAGACTCTGGCTCACGACTCGACTGAAGAACTGGTAGCCGCCTGGGATAGGGCGGCTGCTGGGGCTTTGGACCGCGTCGTGCCTTTGCGGCCTCTGACCCGGTGCCGACCTCGATTAGCTCCTTGGTTTTCCGAGGAACTGAGAGAGATGAAGCGCCAGAAAAGACGCCTAGAGAGCGATTGGAGGGCCAGTCGCACTGAATCTGACCAGACACTGGTAAGAGCTCATATTAAGACTTACCTAGTGGCAATAAGAGTGGCGAAACGTAATCATTTCTCCACCCTTATTGCATCAGCAGATAATAGCCCAGCCGCCCTGTTTAGGGTGACCCGCTCCCTCCTACAGTTGGGAGCGCGGGAGGACCTCTTGCAGGGGAGAGCTGAGGAATTTGTGCAATATCTGCATGATAAAGCATATTTAAAAGATAGGACCCATGAAGTTTTTGTTCGGGATTGGAAGAATTGGGTGGATTATGTGCAGAACAAATATCAAACTAAGAAGTACCAGCTAGTATTTGATTGAGGATAACAAAAATGAGATGATTATGTTTAGAATAAGTACTAAATTAGAACTTTTGGTTAGCTTTCTGATAGAGCTTGAAGTAATAAAGGATTACTCTTACGGTTATTATTAGGTTAAATATATATATATTATATTGTTTCTTAGATATTAATTTGATACATAATTTGTTTATACTGCTGTCTTTGATAAAACGATGGGGAAAAATTTTTATACATGTGTAGTTTTAAGGGGGCATTTACAAATCTTATAAATTTTATTTGTTTAATATGTTTTTTTTATTACTAGTTAGAATTCTGGATTAATTTTATTGTCAGAGTTATGATATATATTATGGATCTCACCTATATCTAAGCCTTAATAATGATTGAAATATACTTATGATTTGTATGTAACGGAAGTCAGGGGGGGAGGGTTGGGGGGAAAGGGGGGAGGGGGGTAATTGTGGGGTTAAAAATGTATTGTAAAACTTTTTCAATTAAAAAAAAAAAAAGTTGTTCAGATTCGGGACTGTCTGGACTCCAATTGGGTAGTTCCGGATGGGATGACGGGAGTGGATCTTGAGAATGTTATCTGGGATGAGTTTGACACTGTGACTCCCGAGGACGTGGACAGGATTCTAGGGAGGCTGAACGCTACCACATGTTTATTGGACCCGTGTCCCTCTTGGCTGGTACTGGCCTCCCAGGAGGTTATGCGAGGCTGGCTCCAGGGCATTATTAATGCTTCTCTGAGTGAGGGTGTCTTCCCGGCCACCTTGAAAGAGGCAGTGGTGAGGCCCCTCCTCAAGAAGCCTTCCCTGGACCCGGCTATATTAGGTAACTATCGTCTGGTCTCCAACCTTCACTTCACGGCTGAGGTTGTTGAGAGTGTGGTGGCGCAACAGCTCCCTTGTTACCTGGATGAAGCTGTCTATCTGGATCCATGCCAGTCGGGTTTCAGGGCGGGTTACAGCACGGAAACAGCATTGATCGCGTTGGTTGATGATCTCTGGAGGGCTTGGGATAGAGGATCTTCCTCAGTCCTGGTCCTTCTTGATCTCTCAGCGGCTTTTGATACCATCGATCATGGTATCATGCTGCGTCGGTTAGGGGTTTGGGAGTGGGAGGCACCGTTATGCAGTGGTTCTCCTCCTTTCTCGCTGACTGTACGCAGTCTGTGTTGGCAGGGGGGCAGAGGTCGACCTCGAGACACCTCACTTGTGGGGTGCCACAGGGGTCTGTCCTCTCGCCCCTCCTGTTCAACATTTATGTGAAGCCGCTGGGTGAGATCATCCGTGGTTTTGGGGTGAAGTGTCAACTGTATGCTGACGACACGCAGTTGTACATTTCTACCCCGGATCACCCCAATGATGCCCTTGCTGTGATGTCCTGCTGCCTGGAAGCCGTACGGATCTGGATGGGGAGGAACAGGCTCAGACTCAATCCCTCCAAGACAGAGTGGCTGTGGCTGCCGGCGCCCCGATATAGCCAGTTGGTGCCATCACTGGCTATTGGGGATGAGATCTTGCCCCCCTCAGAGAGGGTTCGCAACTTGGGCATCCTCCTGGATGCACGGCTGTCTTTAGAGGATCATATGACGGCCGTGGCCAGGGGGCTTTTTATCAGGTCCACCTGATTGCCCAGTTGCGTCCTTTTCTGGATCGGGACGCCCTACGCACAGTCACTCACGCTCTTGTCACTTCCCGTTTGGACTACTGTAATGCTCTCTACATGGGGCTCCCCTTGAGGAGCACCCGGAGAATTCAGCTGGTCCAGAATGTGGCCGTGCGAGTGGTTATGGGAGCGACTCATCGCTCCTGGGTAACTCCCCTCTTGCGCGAGCTGCACTGGCTTCCGGTGGTCTTCCGGGTGCGTTTCAAGGTGTTAGTTACCATCTTCAAAGCGCTCCATGGCTTAGGACCGGGATATTTACAGGACCGTCTTCTGCCAATGAATACCTCCCACCGCCCGATACGCTCTCACAGAGAGGGCCTCCTCAGAGTGCCGTCTGTCAGACAATGCCGACGGGCGGCCCCCAGGGGGAGAGCATTCTCTGTGGGAGCCCCAGCCCTATGGAATGAACTACCCCCAGATATAAGAAAGATTCCTGACCTCCGTGCCTTCCGACGAGCCCTGAAGACCCTACTATTTCATCAAGCCGGTCTGACTTAAATTAGTGTTAATTTTAATAGGGGTTTTTAGGGGTTTTAAATTTTACGGCCAAATAGTTTAATTATTTTATTAGTTTTAATTTTTATACGTGATTGTTTTAATATGGCTGTAAACCGCCCTGAGTCCTCTTGGGGAGAAGGGCGGTATATAAATGCAATAAAACTCTAAACTCTAAACCCTTCCCCATCTCTCCTCTCCCTTCCTCTCCTCTCCAGATTTCTTTATAAATGTCTTCCACTGTGCAAAAGTCTATGTATTAAATATCTAAAGAATGTACTACTTAACTAGCTATTTTCTCTGGATCATTCCTTTGCAATAAACAACTTTACTGAATAATCTAAAAGAGCATTTAATTTGATTCCAATCATTGGAACAAATTAAAATAATGATTTTCTAAAATCATACTTGAAACTGAAATAAACTATTTGTGAGGATATTGAAGTATTAATGAAATATTAACGCTCACTAAAAGTCTGAAGTTTCTGTTTTGTAATATTAAAAGATGTACTTATAGCTAATGAACTGCAAAAACAGATTTAAGTAAATGACAATACTATTTGTTGAAACCCCCCCCCCCAAATAATCATTAGAATAAAGCACCATTATACACCATATATATATATGTGTGTGTGTGTGTGTGTAGGTCTTTGGTTATTCGGGTCTTCTCCCACGTAAAATTGGAAATGTCTTGGCGACATTTCGACAAAGTCTCATTCATCACCTTCAGGCTGGTGTTCTTGGCTTCGTGCTTCCAGGAGCAATGTGAGATTGCAGCTGTCTCTTCCTTTTAACTGCTAGTGGGGGTGTGAGCTGATTGGGTGGGAGCTTGGCTGTGTTCTGATTGGGTTGAGGTGTGTTCTGATTGGTTAGGGGCTTGGCTATGCTCTGATTGGATGGGGGGTTGGTTGTGCTCTGATTGGCTGGGGTGTGTTCTGTTTAGGTGGGGGCTTGGTTGTGCTCAGCTTAGTCCGAGTTGCAGGGGGATTTGAGCTAGTGAGCTGCGTTGTTGTTGTTTGGCTTCGTGTTTGTGGCTGTGAGAGCTCTTCATGGTGGGTGTCAGTCTGCTTCATCTATGGATTGGAGGGGTTTAAAGTGGCTAATGATGCAGCTGCAGTCTGGCTTCTGGTCCTAGGTCGTGCCTCATTATCAGTGTGGGTTTGAGTCTTCATGCTTCCACGAAGCTGAGAACACCAGCCTGAAGATGACGAATGAGATTTCATCGAAATGTTACCAAGATACTTCCAATTCTACGTGGGAGAAGACCCGAATAACCAAAGACCTACATATATATATATAGGGGGGGAAATTAATATCACTGATTATTAAAGGTTTTTCTTTTCCTTTTTGTAACAGCCATTCCTATCCCATGCTATGTTTATTGGTTTGATATTTACAATAATTGGCACGAGGTCTTAATTAACAACCGACATTTAACAAGTTGCTTGCTTAATGAGATAGGCAGCTATATAAATTGGATAAATAAATAAAGAAGTAATTAACAAATTATTGGAGAAAGCAAAGATGTCTCTTTGGATAACTAAGTCATCTTCAACCCACCACACATGGAACATCCAGCAAACATGACCAAATTAATAGGTCCAGAAGAAATAAGTCCTCCACGTTTTCTAACAGTCACTTCTTTAATGTTATCTCTGTACATCTATTATTTTGGCATCTTCAGCTGTCCGTGTGTGTGTGTGTGTGTGTATACACACACACACATAATCAAACACATACATATATATATATACATGCACATGCACATACACATACACATATACAGACAGATATAGGTAAAGGTTTCTCTGTCAGTTGTGTCCAACTGTAGGGCACAATGCTTATCTCCATTTCTTGACTACGTAAGCCAGGATTGTCTGAAGACAATTTTCATGGTCAAATGACCGGCTTGACTATATGCCAAACTGTTATCTTCCCACTGACAAACAGCTGTCTGCAAGGAATATAAATCCTTCCATTCCCCTATCAGAGCTGAAGAAGCTTCTTGGATGAAAAACGAAACGTCTTCAAAGAAAAAACAAGGAAGTCTCCTAAAAAAAGCACCTTTGGTTCTGCCATGACATAGATGACTGAGAATCTCTACAGACCTTTAGCTGTACAATTTGGGATGGACACCCTTTGAATGGTGTGAGAGTAGGAATGGATTTTCAGAGAGAAAAAAAATTGCAGACTACAGGATCCAGGAGCACTACTCGGGTGACCCTCAGGACATAGATCAACCTCCAAGTGCTTCAGTGACTATCTAAAAGGATGCAAATGACCAGCTGCCTGCAAGGAATATAAATCCTTCCATTCCCCACTATCCTGTGGGAGCTGAAGAAGCTTCTTTGATGAGGAGCGAAACATCTTCAAAATAATAAGTCCATTTGCCTCCTGAAAGAATAGAATAGAATAAATTTTTTTTATTGGCCAAGTGTGATTGGACACACAAGGAATTTGTCTTGGTGCATATGTTCTCAGTGTACATAAAAGAAAAGATACGTTCATCAAGAATCATAAGGTACAACACTTAATGACAGCCATAGGGTTTGCCAAATAAGCAATCAGGAAACAATATCAATTTAAATCGTAAGGATACAAGCAATAAAATTACAGTCATACAGTCATGAGTGGAAGGATATGGATGGTGGGAACAATGAGAAGATTAATAGTAGTGCAGACTTAGTAAATCATTTGACAGTGTTGAGGGAATTATTTGTTTAGCAGAGTGATGGCATTCGGGAAAAAACTGTTCTTATGTCTAGTTGTTCTGATGTGCAGTGCCCTATAGCATCATTTTGAGGGTAGGAGTTGAAACAGTTTATGTCCAGGATTTGAGAGGTCTGTAAATATTTTCACAACCCTCTTTTTGACTCATGCAGTATACAGATCCTCAATGGAAGGCAGGTTGGTAGCAATTGTTTTTTCTGCAGTTCTAATTATCCTCTGAAGTCTGTGTCTGTCTTGCTGAGTTGCAGAGTCAAACCAGACAGTTATCAAGGTGCAGATGACAGACTCAATAATTCCTCTGTAGAATTGTATCAGCAGCTCCTTTGGCATTTTGAGCTTTTTGAGTTGGCGCAGAAAGAACATTCTTTGTTGTGCTTTTTTGATGACATTTTTGATGTTAGCTGAAAAAGTACCTTTGGGATTCCCACTGAAGTGGTATCAATTTATCTACTTGCATCTGTATGTTTTCGAACTGCTATGTGTACAGGAGCTGGGACAAGTAACTGGAGCTCACCCCATTGGGCAGAGCTCGGTTCTTGAACCTGGGATGTCAAGTTTGCAGTGACAAGCTCAACATCTTTAACTGTTGAGCCATTGCACCCCCACATATAGACTTCTAGAACATCTACAGTATCTAACTATGAAACCTCAAAAATTCACTTAATCTGAGCAACTCAGCTTCCCACTTTATTATATTCTTTTTTAAAAAAAAATATTAAAATATACTGAAATATTTGCTAAAGCAATGGGGGCAAATAAGTCTTTGACCTTCTTTCTTTAAAGAACAAAGGTGATGAGGTTTTTCCATTTCACATGATACTTGGTCTGATCATGCTCCTTCAGGGTTTATTTTGTAGAAAGAAGAATCAAATCATACTTTACATCTTGTCTTAAATCAACCCCCTGCTTCTTAGAGAAATTAATAGCAGCATTTCTTGCTACTGTTGGATTTGAGGGGTTTTCTCTGAGCTTGCTTGCTTTCTTGCAGATGTTTCATTGCCAAAAACATCATCAGTGCCCTGCACCACAGAGTGCAGATGTTTTATTACTAACCTAGTAAACAACCAAGGTCAGAGAGCATCAAGGAGCCCTCATTTCAATCCTGAGCTCTAAACATTCTCCTTTATCAGTATTATTGGATTTTTTCCCTTACATAACCTTTCAAATAAAAACGGGTATACTATGATACCTTATTCAAACTTTTTAAATTCAATTAATTGATCTTTCGTCTGATACAACTTGCAATTTATAGTATGTCCTATGCTCCCAAAAGAGTCTTTGCATTTGCATTTGAAGCATTCTATGAATCTGAGTCATCTAGTCACGCAGAACTTCTAACTATGTGTATATATGCAAGTGAATCTTGAATGTCTGGTTCAATGAATAAATGAGCTCATAGGCTAGAAAACTGAAGGTTTCACTTGTCTCTCTATTGGATCTTTATAACTAGTGTTGCTTTTTGCTTTGAGGTAGAGGTATCTCAGCAGCTCCTATCACTATCTTCTATCCAGAAGGAACTTTACCTAAAGTCTATGTAGTACTATGTGGTAGTATGTGGTACCTCACTCAACAGTAGTAATTTAGTTTAGTTTAGTTTATTAAATTTGTATACCGCCCTTCTCCTGACGGACTCAGGGCGGTGAACAGCCAAACAGTAAAATACAAGCAATATAAAAGTTAAAATAATCTAAAACATAATTAAATCAAATTTTGGCTTTCCCAAATTTAAAACCCCTCATTAAATTCACCCATTAAAATCTACGTTAAGCCAGCCTGGCTTGCTGGAATAGAAAAGTCTTTAATGCCTTGCGGAAAGTGCGGAGGTCTGGGATTAATCGAATCCCCGGGGGTAACTCGTTCCAGAGGGCGGGGACCCCCACAGAGAAGGCTCTCCCTCTGGGGGTCGCCAGTCGACATTGCCTGACTGATGGCACCCTGAGGAGACCCTCTCTATGAGAGCATATTGGGCGGTGGGAGGTTATTGGTGGCAGAAGGTGGTCTTGTAAGTACCCAGGTCCTAAGCCATGGAGCGCTTTAAAGATGAGAACCAAGACCTTGAAGCGCACCCGGAAGACCACTGGGAGCCAGTGCAGCTTGCACAGGAGAGGTGTCACATGGGAGCGCCAAGTCGCCCCCATAATCACCCACGTGGCCGCATTCTGGACCAGTTGGAGCCTCTGGGTGGTCCTCAAGGGGAGCCCCATGTAGCTCCCCTTGTAACTACAAGAGGGATCTTGTAGTGGACAACCATTTAAATATGAGCCAGCAATGTGCAGCAGCTGCCAAAAGAGCCAACACCGTGTTAGACTGCATAAGCAGAGGGAAAGAATCAAGATTACATTAAGAGTTAATACCACTTTATAATGCCTTGGTAAGGTCACACTTGGAATACTGCATCCAGTTTTGGATGCCATAATGTAAAAAAGATGTGGAGACTCTAGAAAGAGTGCAGAGAAGAGCAATAAAGATGATTAGGGGACTAGAGGCTAAAACTTATGAAGAATGGTTGCAGGAACTGGGTATGCCTAGTTTAATGAAAAGAAGAACTGGGGTGACATGCGGGCAGTGTTCCAATATCTCAGGGGCTGTCGCAAAGAAGAGGGAGTCAAACTATTCTCGAAAGCACCTGAGGGTAGGACAAGAAGCAATGGGTGGAAACCAATCAAGGAAAGAAGCAACTTAGAACTAAGGAGAAATTTCCTGATAGTTAGAACAATGAATCAGTGGAACACCTTGCCTGCAGAAGTTGTGAATGCTCCAACACTGGAAGTTTTTAAGAAGATGTTGGATAACCATTTGTCTGAAGTGGTGTAGGATTTCCTGCCTAAGCAGGGAGTTGGACTAGAAGACCTCCAAGGTCCCTTCCAACTCTGTTATCCTATCCTATCCTATCCTATCCTATCCTATCCTATCCTATCCTATCCTATCCTATCCTATTCTATTCTATTCTATTCTATTCTATTCTATTCTGTCAAGTGAAAGAAATCAGGAGTCTAGGCAGCTCAAATGAATATAGGTTTATTGTATGCTAATGCTCTCTACAAGTATACAGTCAAAGTGGGCATGAAGGGATTTGAGACTGATGACGTGTTTGACCTCTCCTTCTGGCTCAGCCTGGGAATCTCTTACAGTCCATACCTTTAATCCAATTTATGGGAAAAAACACAAAACATGTGCTGTCTCAGATAATTAGAAGAAATGCAATATGCAAACAACAATAATAGTGTAATTTCCTGGACATGGTATCTAGACAAGTCAATCATTACATCTCTTTTGGGGAGCTGAACCATTATCTCACAAGAGATGAACAAAATAAATGTTTTAAACTGTTTTTATCAAACAGTTTAAGCATCCATTCTGTTTAAGTTTAAATTGTAACACATGGACATTCCATGTTAGATGGGAGAAGTTACAAATTCGTACAGATCACAGAAAATAGCAACTGTCATAATACGTAAGAAAAATCCAAAAGAAAATAAAACGCTTCAGGCAAACCATAAGATGATAGCAGTCTGATACAAATTGTACAATCCCTACTAGAATCTCGGAAAATACACTGAGGGATGTCTAAATTATAATACAGATCACAAGAAAATGGCAAAGAAAAAATGTATCTGTTTGCAATGCTTGAGATATGATTTGAGGCTCTTATATGAATAGAAAAAAAAAAGTTCCATATAAAAATCAGAAAACTGTCTCAAATTTCCTAGGATGATGCACTTAGCTATTTCTATGGGGGAAAAAAATCTTGAAACTTTATTTTATCATGTTCCCCTATTTGCCAAAATTTAATCAGGGACTGGGTAGAAGTAATAACCATCTTTCTTTCACAGGCTTGATCTAAGCAACTTCTGCCAATTGTGTTAGAATGTTTTTATTTCTGTTTTATTTTTTTATTAGGTTATAGATAAATGTAAACGTTCCCCTCACACATATGTGCTAGTTGTTCCCGACTCTAGGGGCAGTGCTCATCTCTGTTTCAAAGCCGGGGAACAACGCTGTCCAAAGACATCTCTGTGGTCATGTGGCTGGCATAACTAAACACCAAGGTGCATGGAACGCTGTCATCTTCCCATCAAAGATGGTCTCTATTTTTCTACTTGCATTTTTTACGTGCTTTCAAACTGCTAGGTTGGCAGAAACTGGGACAAGTAACAGGAGCTCACCCCATTACGCAGCACTAGGGATTCAAACCACCGAACTGCCAACCTTTTGATCAACAAGCTCAGCATCTTACCCACTGAGCCACCACATCCCTCTATTATTAGGTTATAGAGTATTATAATATATAAACACCAAAGTAAAGAGAAGAGCAATGGGGGTGGGGGTGGGGGTAAGTGAAGGGATGAAAGATAAGGGGAAAAAAGAAAAAAAGAAGCACCGACTTCCGACTCCCTCTGTTACAGTAAAACAAGGCATTTACATCAAATCACAGCCTTTTCCTTTTCCATAATAGTACGAACAAGTCATTTCTATAAAGAACTATCAGTCTAATCTGTAAAACCCAAAGTCAGAGTTTCATTCTTTTCCACATCAAGCACTAAGTTCAGAAGTTGTTTCCATGTGGAAACAAAAGTACTTATGTTCTTTTCTTTTTTTAAAAAAATAATTTTATTGAACAGGTTTTTTTTAAAAAAAACATACAAACAAACAAACAAAACAAACAAAAACAGATATTTACATCTTCTTTTCAACATCTTCGCATCAGTAATCTATATTTATACATTTTCTCTTTCTTATTTTAATTTATCTTTTATAGATATATTTCTAGTGTATCATATATATATATTCTCTTAATCTAAATATTTTATGTTCTTTTTTTTAAAGCAAAGTAGTCAGTTTTGCCATTCCCGCCAACTCCATCAACTTCTCCAGCCATTTGTCCAGGCTAGGAATTGAGCTGTCCTTCCATTTTTGCACATACAATGGCCTTGTTGCTGTCAGACTGTTTTTATTTCTGCCAAAGGGATAGGATTGGAACTTTGTAATGGCCTCGGAGTTGAACCAAATCACGGGGATGGAAATTGTGTGTGTGTGAATCTACGGCCTATAATTTGGCATATAATTTACATTCCCAACAACTGATTATCATATCTGCACGGAGACAGTCCCTACAGTTTGAAATCATATGTTGTTTTCAATGACCGAACTCTATCTTATAATTGAACTAGTGATGCATGCATGTAAAAATATGTACAATCAGTCTCAGCCTCCTTGCCTTCTTTCATCGGCTACAAAAAGAAACAAAGACACTTGCTTTTATAGATAATTACCTACTGATTTTGGTTGCTGACATAAATCCATAAAAAGTAATTGTCATAATTTTCAGAACTCTGTGAAAGATTAAAATAATGCACAATGAATCCTTTAAAATGGTGTGATACTTTTGCTTAAATAACTGGGGAGGGGAGGGATATATCAAATCATAGTGAATTGTGATAAAAATGTCTTTGGACTAGTTCTGAGAAAACAGCAAGGCCCAGAAAAGCATCTAAGATAGAAGTCACATTGCTATGGTTGTGGTTTCTTTTTTTTTTTTAAGAACTAAAGCCTATCTCCTCCTTTAGAAAAAGTGAAAGGATAAACTTATGCAGCTGTGGAAAATAGATACAGGGGAATATACTCCCTTAGGCAGTATATTGCTCTGAGCCATGGTTAGTTGAACCATGAATGTGGTTCAATGCTGATTACAAATGACCTGATGTAATTCTGCACTGCAGCTTTTTTTATGGATGGCGACATTTTCTGGTGGAATTGAGATCAGTAATTAGGATTCACCATAGCTTGGAAATATCTCAAGGAGGAGGAGGAGGAAGAGGAGGAGGAGGAGGAGGGGGACACACTATGAATACAAATTTTTATGAAGAATTATTCAACCTAACACTACACATTCATTCATTCATTCATTCATCCATTCATTCATTCATTCATTCATATTTCAGTTCTCCCATATGAAGGAAGAATTGCCCTTTTACCTACTATTGGGAACAAAGTTTCCAGAATTCTTAGAATTATAGACTAGTCTAGTCTAGAGGCTAAAGAAGGTTTGTTTGTTTAGAATACATGTATAGAGGCTTACATGTATATATTTGAATTTGTCTTAGGGAATTCTGTGCCCCTAAAGAGGAACTAAATGAATCTTTAAAAAAAATGTTTTCCATCCAAAGTACTTTTTTTCTTATTTTTTATCAGAGAGTTGGAAAACATGCACATTTTTTTGTTTAAAGTTTTCTCCCTATGTAAAAGAGCATAACTCGTTTTCAATAGATATCATTAAAAGATGATCTTCCAAATATTCTTAGCTCAGCAAATTTCAAAATTCTTTTTTGCCACTCAATCGCACTAAGTGTGTGAGTGTGTGAGTGCATGTGTGTGTGTGTGTGTGTTGACAGACTATGAAAGCACTTCTTACACTAACTGAATACTTTAGTAAACATTGCCTCTACTTTGGTAAACATGGACAGACAGTGAAGACTGTGGCTATAGCACATTTAGTTAAATGAAATACATGACTGACAGATTATGCCATAAATATCTATGGTTTATAGTCTATCTCTTGTGTGGTGGCTCAGTGGTTAAGATGCTGGGCTTGTCAGCCAGAAAACTGGCAGCCCATGTCCGAGACTTGAGTACAACATGGTGGGGCGAGTTCCCGTCCTCGCCCTAGTTCCTGCCAACCTAGAAGTTCAAAAGCATGGAAATGCAAGTAGATAAATAGATACCACTTCAGTGGGAAGGTAATAGCACTCCAAGACATCATTCTGGCCACATGATCATGGAAATATCTTTGGACACTGCTGGCGCAATGGCCTTGAAACAGAAATGAGCATCAATCCCTATAGTTGACAATGACTAGTGGAGTAAAATTACCTTCTTTACTTTATATTTAGTCTACCTCAGTGATGGCTAACCTTTTTGCCGATGTGTGCCAAAAGCGCTGGGAGCATGTGTGTGTGTGTGCGTGCCCACACCCATAATTCAATGTGCCCCACTCCCCGTGCGTGCGCACGTAATCCCCCTGCACTCCCCCCCCCTTTTGGCATGCGATGGCACAGTGGGCCTGGTAGGCCCATTTTTCACCCTCCCCAAGCTCCAGAGGCTTTCTTGGAGTCTGGGGTGGGCAAAAACGGCCTTCCCCATCCTCTGGAGGGCCTCTGGAGGCCAGAAACAGCACATTTCCAGACTTCCAGGGGGTCCAGGGGGCCTCATGCTAGAGCTGAGCTAGGGCAACACTCTCGTGTGCCCACAAATATGGCTTCGTGTGCCACCTGTGGCATGCGTGCCATAGGTTCGCCAGCACGGGTCTACCTCATTTTATGAATCAAATGTTATTGTAAGTGGAAAGTTGATGTACTTAGCACTGGAAGATTGCAGTCACCGAGGACACAAGAAAAGGAAATTAATGTAGTAGACAAAAATTGGCTGTCCCTTTTCTCAGTTAAATAGTCATCAATCTAGAATTCAGGTAACATTATGAGTACCCTAGAAATCATGCAGTTCAGATAATTCAAACCCAGTCAATACCATTAGATGGTGGGAAAACACCCTCACCAGTTCCTTCTCACTCTAGAATTCAATTACTAGAATCTTTGTTCAAGGAAAAACACTTATTTTGCCTGATAACATATTTACAATTGTCTTTTTATACACATAATAGCATACAGTTTTTATTAAAAAAAATCCATTGAATAATCATTCTTTAACATATTAACAGGTATCTATTAAGAGATCACTGTACTCTGTTAAAAATCTTTTTAAATCTCAGATGTATGCATTATAATGCATCCCTTTCCAAAGGAAATAATGTTGTTATGAAGGAAGATACATTACTGTGTTGTTTAAAAATATTTAAAAAAAACTTTATTATGCCTCTAATGATTTTTTAAAACATGCAAACACCTAGGGTTATAAAAATGACTCAGGAGCTTTCAACATTTCTTCAGAGGAACATTACATGAATTCAGATATAACTCACTCGGCATATTAAAAAGTACAGTAATCTAGTTTTAGTTTTTACTTAATACAGCATACAGTAGATTGCAGAGTTCAGAATAACTAGGGACAGAATTTCCGACATTTTAAATTTCAGGTTTAAAGGATATTATATATATTGGATGTCTACAGACATAATATGGATGTCATATGGATGTGATATGGACATAAAGAGATGGGAGTACCAGACCATCTTAATTTGTCTCTTGAAAAACCTATATGTGGGTTAGGAAGCAACAGTGAGAGCTGGACACAGAACCACTGATTGGTTCAAAATTGGGAAAGGAGTCCGGCAAGGCTGTATACTGTCTCCCTACCTATTTAACTTATAAAAGGCAGGGCTAGATGAATCAAAAGTTGGAATTAAGATTGCCAGGAGAAATATCAACAACCTCAGATACGCAGATGGTACCACTCTAATGGCAGAAAGTGAAGAGAAACTAAAGAGCCTCTTGATACGGGTGAAGAAGGAGAGTGCAAAAGTTGGCTTGAAACTCAACATTAAGAAAACTAAGATCATGGCATCCAGTCCTCTCAATTCCTGGCAAATAGATGGGGAAGAAATGGAGGTAGTGACAGATTTTATTTTCCTGGGCTCCGAGATTACTGCAGATGAGGACTGCAGCCAAGAAATTAAAAGACGCTTGCTCCTGGGGAGGAAAGCTATGGCAAATCTAGACAGCATTCTAAAAAGCAGAGACATAACCCTGCCAACAAAAGTGCATATAGTTAAGGCTATTGTTTTCCCAGTTGCAATATATGGCTGTGAAAGTTGGTCCATAAGAAAGGCTGAGTGCCAAAGAATTGAGGCCTTTGAACTCTGGTGCTGGAGAAGACTCCTGCCAGTCCCTTGGACTGCAAGGTGAACAAACCGGTCAGTCCTAGAAGAGATCAACCCTGACTGCGCTTTAGAAGGCCAGATCCTGAAGATAAAACTCAAATACTTTGGCCACCTAATGAGAAGGAAGGACTCACTGGAGAAGAGCCTAATGCTGGGAAAAATTAAGGGCAAAAGAAGAAGGGGATGGCAGAGAATGAAGTGGCTGGATGGAGTCACTGAAGCAGTAGGTGTGAGCTTAAATGGACTCCAGAGGATGGTAGAGGACAGGAAGGCCTGGAGGAATGTTGTATATGGGGTTGTGATGGGTCGGACATGACTTCACAACTAACAACAACAAGAAGAAGACAACAACAACAAGAAGACATATTGGATCATATTTCAAATATATTTTCTTACTTAAATAGAGAAACACAATAATCACAGGCAGGCAAAAAAAAAAAAATCAGTGGGACTAGGAGCAACTTCCAACTCTTGGTTCCTCATTAAGTTTCCTTGTGGGAAGCTGGCAGGGAGTATCAGAAATCAATCCTTCCTTCCTTCCTTCCTTCCTTCCTTCCTTCCTTCCTTCCTTCCTTCCTTCCTTCCTTCCTTCCTTCCTTCTTTCTTCCTTTCCTTCTTGTCAGAGCATAAATCAGCTCCATCCCCACCCCCCCGGGGTAATCGTACTTGATTAGAGGTGAATGGATCTTGTTTTCCATGCTGTATACTTTGAAAGAAAGAAAACTCAAATGTATTCTAAGAAACATTTTATTATAAAAGTAAAAAACTAGCTAACTACATTTTTACCAGCAGTGTTATTTCAGAGATGAACGAAGGAAGAAGTATAAATCAGGAAGTTAGAAAAGAAAGAATGTGGACATGCGCAGTAGCTCAGAAATCACAAGACAGTGTGATTTCTTTATCTCTGTGATAAAGTTTTCTGGCAGGCTACATTAAGTCTTAGGGTGGAAGCTCAGCTGGCAAATAAAAATAACACAGTGACATTTCTCTCCCTCCCTTCTCCTCCCCATTTCTTCCCATCCTTCATTCCCTCATTCTCTTCTTCCTTCCCATTTCTTCCTATCCTTTTTCCCTCCCTCCCTCCCTCCCTCCCTCCCTCCCTTTTCTTTCTGGTCTCTATTTTATCCTCCCTCCTTCCTTCCCTCTTTTCTGCTCCTTCACTCCCTTCCCAACATGGAGGTAAGTGGCTGCTGCTGGACGAGGAAAGGAGTGAGGGAATGTAGGAGTGACTCTGTTTTTCAACAAGACACTTTTCTTTGAGTAATTTAGGAATGGATCGCCATCTAATTGAATTGGATTAATAGCAAAATAACAGTAATAAAGAAGACAAGAACTGCTATTGAAAATATTCAAACATTGAATGAACTTCATGTTGTTCTCCAAATAATTTCAGAAATTACAAAACTATGTCACATAAAGACCAAGAGAATAAATTGGTTAATTTAAAGTATGTGGTTTAATCTATATTTATATATTTGAGTATCAAAGACCGCAATTATTTAAAAAAATGAAAGCCATATCAAATATCATTCTAACAGATGGACTATTCAACCAATAGTGCTTTTAAGGATTTTAGTTTATTTTAGTTTATTTCTTTTTTTTAAGAAATTGGTATGCTCTAGAACTTTATTTTTTGAGAGGGTGAATAAAAAATGAACAAATCAAAACAACCTCATAATCGAGTTTTGCCAATTTAGCCTCATATATTTTTCAGTTTTAGGATCAGGCAGATTTTATTATTATTAGCACTTACAATTGTCCTCTTATGAATATTTCATTTTTTTTAATTTTGCATCTAATATAACTAGATATATTAGACACTAATGACAATCCATTCCACTCTTCTAACAATAACTATTTTTAACAAGAACACAGACTTAAAAAGTGGGAGAAATTTAAAAAGAAATCTAAAACTTTTTAATGGCTTTGTTTTGCAATGAATTTAAAGGGCAAGGGGAAAGCTTTATGCTCCTAATACCTTATACTATCATTTGTTTTTGCAATCTAATTGCCAGTAACTGGCAGAGTTCTTATACTATTGAGACCTCAACTGTGTGTTAAATAAATGCTAGCAACATTTATTTTGTCAGCACTGAAGCGTGTGACTAGTATTCCTTCTTTGGTGCATTTGCAAATAATGGTATGGAGTTTTACTAGGTAAAAGCTTGCAGACATTGAAGTACATAAGTCACCTCTTCCAGAATCAGATTGTAGGATTTGTGCTCTAAACCAGGGGTCCTCAAACTTTTTAAACAGGGGGGCAATTCATGGTCCCTCCGACTATTGGGGGGCTGAACTAGCTGGTTGGGCATGGCCAATATAGCAATCCAAAAATACACACAAATTAAACTTTAATTTGTTATGCTCCTGGGGTTGGAAAGCAAGTTAGTGAAGGGATGTGACTGCCTTGGGGTATGTATGA
This sequence comes from Masticophis lateralis, assembly GCA_030761175.1. Classification (NCBI taxonomy): domain Eukaryota; kingdom Metazoa; phylum Chordata; class Lepidosauria; order Squamata; family Colubridae; genus Masticophis; species Masticophis lateralis. The sequence goes on along the minus strand of JAUDYJ010000004.1, from coordinate 112,892,172 downwards.
GGGACTTCTCTCCCTCTCTCTCTCCCTCCCCCCCCCTCTCTCTGCTGGAGAGGCAAAAAATGAGCCCATTTTCCCCTTCAGAGGCCTCCACCCATCTGTTTTTGGTCTCCCTGGCCTCCAGAAGGCAGGTAGGCAGGGCGATGTGGGCAGGGCAGTCTCAGGGTCCCATACGGGACAGATTAATGGCTCTGGTGGGCCATACCTGGTACGCAGGCCATTGTTTGAGGACCCCTGCTCTAAACACTATGTACATTTGCCCATCCAACATTCATTTCCTAGAGGGAAATTCAGCTATATTTCATGTCTTTTTCTTTTTCCATGGGATTATCTCAACAATTGTCTCCATAGCCATCCTCAATTGTTTCCCGCTCACTAGGCAATCACTTAACAGAGTCGGAAAAGAGGTCTTCTAATCCAACCCCTTTCTCAAGCAGGAAACCTATAACATTTCAGAAAAATGGCTGTCCAATCTCTTCTTAAAAACCTTGTGTTGGAACACTCACAATTTCTGGAGGCAAGTCATTCCACTGATTAATTGTCAGGAAAGTTCTCCTTAGTTCTAGATTGTTTCTCTCCTTAATTTGTTTCCATCTATTGCTTCTTATTCTGCCTTCAGGTGCTTTGGAGAATAGCTTTTGAGCTCGTCTTCTTTATAGCAGCCCCTTAGATATTGGGACAGTACTATAATGTCATTCCTTTTCATTAAACTAGACATACCCACTTCCTGCAACCATTCTTCATATATTTTAGCCTCCAGTCCCCTAATTATCTTTGTTGCTCTTCTCTGCACTTTTTCTAGAGTCTCAACAACTTTTTAATATCATGGAGACCAAAACAGAATGCAATATTCCAAGTGTGACTTTACTGGTGCATTATAAGGTGTAATTATAGTGTACAACTAGAAATCCATCTTGTATAGGGAATTTCCTCAGCTTTCTAGATTGAATAAAAGAGTTTTGTGATTTCTTGTAATGTCAATGATTGTACCATGTCCTCCCACTCCCCCACCCCCCGGATGGATTCCTTCCATTTCAATACTTTCCTCGAAGTTAGTAAGTTATAAGTGATAGCAGTGTACCTAATTTAGTCCCAACTTTATCTATGTTTCTTTTTCTGTGTGTCTATTTGTCTCTGTCTCTCTGGTAATATTTTATTATATAACTGAGTATCATTAGCTATCATTCCAATATTTTTTTCAAAAAAACAGTATTGTTTCAATCAGTGAAACAATAACTTTCTAACTTTCTGGAACTGATTATACTTTTCTCTGCGCAAGATGAAATCTCTGTTTCTGATTTTTTTTTAGTGAGGCCTCTAGAGCCATCACAGTAATTGCTAAGAAATGTGTCACTTGAATTGTAGCTGTGCCTATTCCAGGAACGTTAGAGATTACATCAGAATCTTTTGTTATTTCATGGGTTGGGCAGGTCAGGCTCAATTATTCCAGTCCCCTAGATTTCCTGATTTGAAGAACACTTCAAGGTTCAACGCCCTCATCTTTCCTGTTTAAAACCTACATAAAAACATTGGTCAAGACCATCCATTGACATGAGATCATGTACCATTAATATGCTGATGAATTCAGCTGTACATTTCAATCATTGGTCAGCCAAGTGATGCTTGCCAAGGTCTTTTCCCAATATCTGGAAGGTGTTGAGGTCTGGATAGAGAAGAACAAACTCAATTCTGAAACAGTCAAAGGCCTATAGTTATGTGCACTGTTTCTTCAGAATTGCAGTTCCCAAGGAAACAGTTGTGGACAGGATATATGCACAGATTCATCTGGTGTGTCAGTTACTACTTTTCCTAGAATAGGAGTCCCTCCTCACAGTCACACATGCTTTGGTCATTTTATCTGTATATTATTGTACCTGAAAGTTCTTGAAAGTCCAGAATGCACCAGTGCAACTTGATACATCTCTTCTACACAAACTTCATTGGTTACTAGTAAGTTTCTGAGTGCAATTTGGAGTACAAGAAAAGTGCATACTTTAAACCCAAAGATACACTAAGGCGGAAGCTTGTTCACCCCAAGGATAAAACACCTACACACAAATTGAGCAATGTGATATATGCATTACGATGCAGTGAGACATATGCAGATCTGTACATTGGGAAAACAAAACAACCACTTCATAAATGCTTGGTACAACATAGAAGAACAAACCCATCAGGACAAGATTCAGCAGTCCATCTGCATTTAAAAGACAAAGGCCACACTTTTGAAGACAGCAAAGCCCACACTTTGGACAGAGAGGATCACTGGTTTGAAAGAGGGGTCAAAGAGGTCATCTATGTCAAAATTGAACAGCCCTTTCTCGACAAAGGGGGAGGGATACAATATAATCTATCTCCAGTCTACAACACAGTCCTTTCAGCAGTTCCAAGAAAGCTCCACACCCATTTGCACTACTCATTTGCACTACTCAGGGACACAGTGACACTACTCCAAGTGGCCTCAATGACTCTCTAAATGAATGCAAATGTCCAGCTGTCTGCCAGGAATATAAATCTCTAACACATCAATCACCCTTGCCATGCTGTTTCTCCAGGATATACAGTATATTCTGAACCTCCCCTTTATCACCCAAAAATGGTTACATTTTAAAATCTGTGTGCTAACTGTTCAAACGTAAGTAAATTAATTCCTAACCAAATTTAGTCATTTCTGATAAAAGATGGAGTCTTACCTTTCTGCCTTCATAAAAATGTTCCAGTTCAAGGACTTCTATGGCAGCAAATTATACAAATGGAACTCCCTGTCTTCATTAATATAAGCTGGCAGGAAACCACAAGGAAATTGCTGCCATTCACACCACTTGACCCATCACAATAAGTCATCAGCTGTTCTCATAAAAGCAGTGGGCTGAATCTACTTGAAGAGGGAATCTGGAAAAAAAATGAGCACTCAAAAACTGGGAATCCAGGGTCCAGAATATTGAATTTATTCCGGCAAGCGCATTCCTTGATTTGTTTCGTGTCTGATGCAAGAGGAGGCAGCCAAATAGGAGTATCAAAGCCTTAGATAGAAAGAACACCACCAAAAAATGCACGGTGGAATTAAGAGTCCCACTGCAGTCAGGATTTTTATAAACCTTTTACCAATTTCGATTTGATTGGAGATACTTACAAAACAATGTAGAAGAGCTAGAAGGGCAATTTCAAGGTATAAAAAAGGGGAACAACTGAAGTCTCACATCCATCTTTGCAGACTATTCAACAGTCCTTTCCAATTGCATCACCCTTTAATTTATTTAGAGGTTGACTTTCTGTTTGAAATGAACTCTCAAGGCTGGTATAGGTTTTTTTCCTGCCACTTTGAGGTAGTAAAACACATAGCAACAAACACACACACACACACACACACACACACACACACACACACATCAGGGGTGAAATTCAGCAGGTTTTGACAGGTTCTGGAGAACTGGCAGCGGAAATTTTGAGTAGTTCAGAGAACCAGCAAATACCACCTCTAGCTGGACCCAGAATGGGGTGGGAATGGGGATACCATGCCCCCCAAGCCATACCATGCCCACCAAGCCACACCCACCAAGCTACGCCCACAGAACTGCTAATAAAAAAATCTGAATTCCATCACTGACACACATGTATAGTTAATGTGAAATATGGGTCAACAATATTTTAAAACATAAAACTAAAAAAGTTGTAGCACCTTTAAAACATACAAATGGTGGAAGAATGACACTCTCCAATAATCCAAGATGATTTGCACACCGGGTTTAGATTTTGCATAGAAATGTTTAAATTTTAGTTCAAGGGATTTCAGATAGAAATAAATAGAAGTGGTGGACGATTTGAATGTGACTTGCATGCCAGACATCTCTCCTTCTCATCTTCTCCTTATCTCCAATGTTCTTCCATTGCATGAGTTCACTACCATATACCAACAAGCAGATTGGTATATATCCGTGACAGGCAGGAGAGCCGTCGCCCAGCTCAGCTCCACTGTGCATGCACTCCTCCCTCCAGCCAGCTGATTTTTGGAATGGGGAGCAGGGTGCATGCGGAAGACACGCATGCATACATGGGGGGTGGGGGGAGCATGAGGGAGTGCCCCCCCATGGCCCATTTTTGGCACCAGGAGGCTGCAGGTGTTTCAAGTAGTTTTAATCAAAATGCAGTTAAAACGCTATACAAGCCATCGAGAATATAAATACATATATACAACAAGAACAGGAAATGCCTCACAGGACCAAATAGAGGTAAATCCTAAAGAAGCAGGAAATGCATCACAAAAGAATGGAGATGAATGCTAAAGAGGAATAAAGCTGCACACAAGGAAGATATAACACCTGTAACAGCAGGGAGGCCTACTAGGCCCAAAACGGGTGGGGTGGTCACATGCGCATGCATGGGGGACCATGGGGGGAATTGTGTGCACATGTGCCAGGGGCGCATTGCATTATGGGTGCTGTTGCGCACACGTGAGTGCTTTCGGCACATGATGACAAAAAGGTTAGCCATCACTGGTATATATATAGATTTTTCATATATTACTATATATGAAATATATAATATATATTACTGTGCCTTCCTTTGTAAAAGATATTTGATATAATTGATGTATTTCTGTCTCCAAAAAGCTGGATAGTTGAACTGGTGATCAAAGATCACAGCCTTTCAAGAATTTACAAATAAACTGAAAAATAACTAAAAAACAACGAGTTAATTCTCAGTGTGCCGAGAGAGAGAAATATCTGCCTCTACTTAGGATCGAACTCACAGCCTCCAGATTGTGAGGTGAGATCTCCACCTCTAGGTCACCACACCACTCTTATACAAAGAAAGACATGAATAGAGAAAACATTTCATTAGCTGCTCCAATGCTATATTTTATCTGAATAAAAAAAAAACAGGAGTACATATTCTGAACATTATACTAAATTCAAAACCATCAAGCTCAATCTAAAATATTAGAACACGTTATAAAGCCCATTCTTGTATTTCCAGAGGAGCATCGCATCCAATTGCTCACTAAATATGTTTGCTAATATTTAAAAAATACAGCTTAGTTTTCCTGTGCCAGGGACCTTGTGTGCTTGAACTCACCTTTCTTCCATTTTTAGAGTCTCCTTCCATCACTAAAGTTTGACTGGAGTTTGGCAAAACTCCTCCAAAGTAAGTAGCTTGTGGACTTCAGCCAAAAAAAAAAAAAGTCCAACTTTTTCAACAGGGTTGGTGCATTGCAGGCATTTATCAACCTCTGCAGTGAACAAGTTGCACTGGGTACTGTTCAGAGACATACTGGTCTCTTAACAAGGACCTGTCTTTGTTAAGCACTGGGTTGATCGTGTGAGTGGATGTCAAGGTAGACACCGGCCTATATGTCTAGGTGGCATTATATAGTCAGACAAATGAATATTGCAATTTCAACAACCTTCCAACATTGATCTTTTAACTATCCAATGGAACTTTCCACCGTAAGCCTATCATGTATCCTCATGTGTTAAAATGAAATAGCAATGCTCTGCCAGAATAAATGTGAGATTGGATTTGCAAAGCATTTTGTTCCAAAGAGTAGGAAAGAATCAAGATTTCTGCTAATTTTCTGAACTAGAAATAACGTCTCTTCCTGCTATACGTAAGGGTTTTTTTTCTCAACATCCTTGTAAAACTCTCTTTTAAGGACCCCGTTCTCCATTGAATTGTAAAGATTGGGAAATCCTTCAAGAAGATTGTCAGATGAAATTTCTATGAGTTTGAGTAGAATTTCCAATCTTGGTTCACTTCTTTCTATAACAAAGCATATATATTTCATCTCATGTATCCTCCCTGTAAAGGTACAGTATTTGTTTTCTTTCCTTTTCATAGGCTTTATGTGTATTCTCTTTAGCCAGGTCTTCCTACGTAAACCAAGATTTTATGCAGCCCTAATTCTGTGAAATCACAATCCACTAGTTTCTAGGCTTTTTTTGAGATGAGGTTGTGGCTAACTGATGAGGCCTTATAAGGCCGAAATAGATCTATTTTAGTCTCCCAATGGGCAGCAATGGGTCTGCTGGCTGCCAGAAAGGGGGGGGGGGGGAGAGCCTAGAAACTGTGGATTGTGATTTCACTGAACTAGGGCTGCATAAAATCTTGGTTTACGTAGGAAGAACCTGGCTAAAGATAGATAGATAGATAGATAGATAGATAGATAGATAGATAGATAGATAGATAGATAGATAGATAATTTTATTATATATATGTATATATACATATATGTCTATATATATATGTCTATATATATATATATTTAGCCAGACATATATATATGTCTGGCTAAAATCCTAACCAACATTTCAAAGGTTTGGCAACATTTCGACAAGCTCTCTACCTTGTTATCTTCTGGCCTTTATTATCAGTTTAGAAGCTGTGGGTCCTGCTTCATTATCCTAGCTGCAGCCTGACTGGTGTTAATGGCCCAGTCAACTGCAAAGAGGTAAGGATTCTAGTAGGTATCCCAGCACCACTGGTTGTCTGCTGAGATCTCTGCATATCTTCTGGCTGGGTTCTCTCTCTCTCCCTATTGCTAGCTATCATCTGCAAAGAGGTAAGGATTCTGGTAGGCATTACAATGCCACTGGTTGCCTGTTGGGATCTCTGCCTATCCTCTGATGTTAAAACTCGAGTTTCCCTCAGTGCAGGTCTCCAAATATTTGATAACCTAGAAGCGTCATCACGTCTGTTCATATTGAAATTATTCATGTACTTTTATACTGATCTTATGCTAAAATACTAAAAGGCAGAAAGCTATTTTGGGTGTTTGCCAGATTATGAAGGTGCATATGGTTAAATAAATAAGTAAAAGCCAGAAAGGACTGAAAAAGACTGAGTGATTGAAAAATGAATGAATGAATGAATGAATGAATGAATGAATAAATAAATACAAATATTATAAACATAAATGAATGCATAAAATATACAATGTTCACACATTGTACATACATGTGTATGTATGTGTGTGTATGCAAGTATGTATGTATAATGTATCATTTTTTCTTGATATTGGGCCAATAGTAAATATGAAATATGACAAACTGCAGTTGGGAACAATGCAGGAAAAGACCCTATCCTACATTCCTACAATTCTAGTGATCTCTATAACTGGGCTGTTCTCAAGCTGATTCCTCTTCAAGATTTTAATATTTAGCTTTTTCCTGAGAAAGAGGTAGAGACAAGTAGTCCCTGGCTAATTATCTAGGAATCTAAAATACATTAGGTTTCAAAGATTAAAGTCAGCATGATGAATTCAGCTTGGAAAACAATTGACAACCTGGAGGGACCTTTTAGATAATTCAACATGAGTTCATGCATTTTCTTTACCGTGTAAATTAGGAGCCTGACTGCTATCAGATTTCAAGTATTTTACCCTGTTATGGACAAAAAATATAAAATGAGTCAAAAGCTTTAAGAAAGTACTTTTAAAATGTAGTATATTTGGGTTATAATTTTTAATTAATTAAGCAGGCCTGTGATCTTGTATCTTTGTCTTTGATTACTTTGCAATGAATATACAGCAGTGGTGGGAGTGGTAAAACCGGCGGGAGGCCCGCTCACTGCCTCAGATATTAACATCGGCAATCTGCGCATGCGAAGAAGCTTCACGATCCCGTTGCAAATCAGTAGTAAAGATAAGTAGAGCCCACCCCTGAGATACAGATATTATTCTTGCAGACTCACTGGAATTAGTTTGTCTAGAAATTTAGTGAAGCAAGAGATATTAAACTTGTTGCTGATTTTAGGGTACTTAATTTGAATCCATAGGAAAGATATTGCAAAACATGATTTGGAGGTTTGCGTATTACCAGTGAAACCATAAAGAACCAGTGAAATGGTTCTTTATTATGGACACTGTACATCAGAATGCTAAGAACTTGGCAATTGAAAGACCATCCTACACATTTCTTGACTTAACACTATGCCCAGATCAACTGGATTATTAGAAGCCTCTGTTTTCCAATTTCCTGAAAACTTCTTCCTTTGCAAAACAGGCTCCTATTTTTCCTATGTGATCTTCACACCACTTTACAATGACTTCAGAACATTTTTTTTCGCCCATCCTTGTTTCTGGGCTTCTTCCACTTCAGCGAGAAGAGGCAAAATGCTGTTGCTATTTGTATTGCCTTTTTCATTTTCTTCAGATCTACTTATCAGTGTGTAGTCTCCCTGCTTGTCTTTCCTTTCTGATCTGAAATAGCAGGCGGAAAAAAGGACCCTGGGACATGTTTCCCCCATAATGACTTCCTTTGGGAATGAATTAAAGCTAGGGAGTTCAAGATTGCTGGAAAGAATATTATACACAGGAGGTGGGGAGGGAAGGACATTCACACCCACATTCGTAAACACTGCACTAGCATGAATATAGCTACATTCCACCCTTGAGATTTTTCTTTGAAATACGAATTGATTTCTTTTCAATTTAGCAGATGGATAATGTTTTTTAGTACAGCTGTGGTACACTGTGTGTAGTTAGGCACGTGTGAAAGAAAAACATGTTGACTAGTAAGAAATTTTGATTCATATTCATGTCTTCTCTAAGGGAGAAGAAGGTCCTTGGTGCTCTCTGAGCTTGGTTGTTTTCTTGAAGATGTTTCTTTACCTAAATAGCAATAGCACTAAGATTTATATACCACTTCACAGTGCTTTACAACTCTCTCTAAGCGGTTTAGAGAGTCAGCCTATTGTCCGACAGGCTGAGGCAAAGAGGCAGTCCAGGAACTCTCGAATTGGCCTTTTTAGTCAAACTAGATGCTGTTTTAGGACCTCTTTCCAGAGCACGATACCATAGTCTTTTGAGACTGAAGGATGCCAATGCTATCGCCCCCAACAATCTGAGTCCTCATTTTACTCACCTCAGAAAGATGGAAGGCTGAGTCAAATTTGAGAGCCTGATGAGATCTGATCTGCCAAACTGCTGCCAGCTGGCAGAAGTAGTCTTCAGTACTGCACTCTAACCACTGCGCCACCACGGCTCTTAAACTAGGTAACATTATCAGTGCTAGCAAGGAATGAGCTTTGCTCTTCATCCTTATTAGTATTGATAATGTTTGGATAATGAAACATTTGCAAGAAAACAACCAAGCTCAGAAAGCATCTAATTTCAACCCTGAGCTACAAATATTGTCCTTTAAAGGAGAAGGTAGTTTAGTGGGAAGAACTTGAAGAAAATAACTTCCTTGATGCAACCATTTGATTTATGAATAGAAAATTATAGGGTATATCGAAGTGTAATTCCTGAGTACACTCTAGTATAATTCTCTGGCCAAAGCTATCTTGAGCAATTTAACTGTTCTTTCTCCCACACATATATTCGTATTCTCAAGGATATTTCATGAGATATCAATTCATTAACATTTCTTCTCCTCTTCTCCTTTCAAAGCATTTATTTCCTCTTTCCCTCTGTTATCATTTTTCAGATAGGAGATCACATTTCCGCATTCTTTGTTCAGAAGTTTGGTTGCCATAGCCCCAACGGAGGGATTCAAATAATTTAACAACTGGTTCCCTACCCTAATGACCGGCTGGGTGGCATGGCCATGGTGGGCATGGCCAGAGGGTGTGACAGGTAGCACTCAGTCTCCTGCACCCCCCTGGGAACAAAAATGGGCTGTGAGGGAAATGTGCTGCAGCCCCACACCCCATTTTGAGCTTAGGAGGCCTCCCTGAAGCCTCCTGGGAGTGAAAACGGGCCTAGGAAGCCTCCTGGGAGCAAAAATGGGCCTAGGAAGCCTTCCTGAAGCCTCCTGGGAAATGAAAACACTGACACCCCCCCCCCGTGCTCTGTTTTGGGCTCCCTGCACTTACCTGGGAGTCAAAATGGGGCGCGTGGAGACTCCTGGAAGGGGCGGGACAGGAAGGGGTGGGGCCAGCCAGCAATTTAAGTACTGGTTCGCCCGAACCAGCCTGAACTGGTTGAATCCCACCACTGCATAGCCTGATTCTTTAAAAGATAAAGATTTGCTCAAAAAAGACCACATGAACAGATCCATTAAATGGAGATATAGCTGATAACAATCCGGCCAAGATTTTGAAGAGAGCTGTAAGTAAAGAAACCTTTAAACACCCATTTTTAGATCATACGTTTTATCCCTAAATTAGTATATATCTGTATGACATTAATATTAAAATCCAAAGTCAACAAAGACTCATTAAACTACAGCTTCTGCAGATTAATCTTTTATATGTCCTGTGAATAGGTTCTGCTAATGAAAGCAGGGTGATGCATGATCCCCACATGGATTTTTCATATACAGAAGAGAAAACATGTTATTTCCCAGAATAGGTTTGATTAGTTTTGCTCACAGAGGAAAGATTGGGACTGCAGAAGTCTATGTAATGTGTTGCATTTAAACCCTTTGTTTTCATAGCCTCTCTAGTTAAGATTCAGCAGTGTTTTGTCACTTGGAATGGAGAAGAGGCACAAATAAACCATTTCTCCTGGGTATGGGCTGCCCAGAAGTTAGTCGCACGAGTGACCACACAATTTGCAAAGGCATAATCAGAAATATTAAAAGGTAAATATTGCCCTCATACATATCTGCTAGTTGTTCCCGACTCTAGGGGACGGTGCTCATCTTCGTTTCAAAGCCAAAGAGCCAGGATTGTCTGAAGGCATCTCCGTGGTCATGTGGCTGGCATGACTAAATGCCAGAGGCACACAGAATGCTATTACCTTCCCACCAAAGGTGGTCCCTATTTTTCTACTTGCATTTTTTACATGCTTTCGAACTGCTAGGTTGGCAGAAGCTGGGACAAGTAACGGGAGCTCACCCCATTACGCAGGACTAGGGATTCGAACTGCTGAACTGCCGACTTTTTGATCGACAAGCTCATTGTCTTAGCCACTGAGCCACCACATCCCTTCAGAAATATTAGGGTGGCACAATATCAAAAGTGAGCATCCTTGAACCTTGTACAGATCTGTAGTGTCTATGCTTATTGCTTTCAAGTTTGCTGTTACTTTGGTTTACCAGAAAATCCATTCTGCTTCCTTCCAGTTTCACTACTGCTGTTTTCTAATCTGCTCTTTGAAGCAGTGACAAGAAAGGACAGAATGGAGTGCTGAAGAAATTAAGGAAGAAAGACAATAAATGCATTTCCTCTTCTTTAGCTCTCTTCTCCCTAATTTCTTAGTTCTCTCCTTGATTCTCCTTAATCCTCCTCTCCTTTTTCCTTACTCATCTCAGAATGATTTCTAGTAAAAACACATTTGTGATAAATACACATTATTTTGGAATGGCCCTTATTATTCATTTGTTTGTTTGTTTGTTTGTTTGTTTCATCAAGCATGTATTAAATAACAGATACAAGTATAAACATAATTATGAATACATGAAATAGATATGAATAAAGGGGAACATTAGGGCAGGGATGGTAGGCATGCTTGTGTGCTTATGCACGCCTCTTAAAAACCTCTTAGGAATAGGGTGAGGTCAACAGTAGACAGTCTAAGGTTAAAGCTAAAGTTTTGGGGGTTTGGGGATGAAACTACAGAGTCAGGTAATGCATTCCAAGCATTGACCACTCTGTTGCTGAAGTGGTATTTTCTGCAATCAAGTTTGGTGCGATTTACCATAAGTTTGTATCTATTGTGCACTCGTGCATTGTTGTGGTTGAAGCAGATAGGACATTGTAGCAGATAATTTTATGTACTACGCTTAGGTCGGATGGAAGATGGCAAACCTAATCCTAACCCAAAACCAAATCCTAACCCGAACCCTTAAGAGTAAAATTATTAATTATGTAAGGAAGTTAGAACTACAGACAGATAACTATTTCTTTTTCTCAGTATAGGATTATCACATCCATATTGATTGTGTACTCATGGGAGTACAAGGGTGAGAGGGCCTCTGATGATATATGTGTGTGATTATATCATTACTCAGATAATGCACCCTATTTGCATTGATGTCCAATTTTCTCAACACCTCCCTTTTTCCATCTCGCCTAAACTGCAATAAGTGGAGGATAAAGTAAGCTAATTGCGTAAGTCCTATCACTCAATATCAGATCTGGTTGTGGGAAATTCTATATTTGTTCCTCAGCTCGTGACCAGGTACAAATGGCAAAGGTTCAGGGAGTACATGAGTCAAACTGAAGCCCCACAAAACACATTCTTTAAGGTTTACAGTAACATTGGGAACCTTGAAATTGGCTTTGTTTTTGCTATCATATTCCAAGCATTGGAAATTTTCAAATAACAGGCTATTCTCAAGGCACTGAACTAAAGGCCAATTAGAGATTCTCTATGGCTGCCTTTGCTGTTTCTACATTGCCCCCACCCTTCCAAGAACTCCTTTGATATCTCAGTGATGCCTGAAACATAATTGCTTGTGGTTCAATGGGTCCATTAGTTAATTTCCCCAAGACCACCAGAATCATATCATGCTGACCTGCTGATTGGCCGGCTGTCATTTGTTCCCCCCCCCCCCCCACTGATAGTTTATCAACAGTAAATGCTGACAAAAATCTTCATTAATTCCTAATTACTTTCCTGAATGTATCTTGGTAAGGAAGGTTTAAAAATTCTTATAAATTTGACATACTGTTTGGATTTTATGCTTAGACTGGCAATCCAGGAGGGTGGAATCACCTCATATAATTTGCATCAACATACAAAAATTTTATTTAAAATGTTATTGATAGAGAATACAATTTTACTTCTATTTTCTTTGTTATTATTTTTAAATAGCAGATGTCCAGTACTTAACCAGATCTACTAAGTTATTAACCTTTAAATTTCATTATTTGTTTATTACAGGACGCATTTTAAATCAGAGCTCCCAGAGTACTAAGCTATTTACAAATATTCCAGCCCCTTTAAGGGTTTATTGAGATTAATTGCAATTATTGTAAAAAAAAAAAAAAAAGTAGGATACATCTATGCAGTTGTTCTTTTATTCTCAGGATCAAAAAAGTTATCTTTCCATCCTTGAGATTTCTAAATCTACATTGGAAATTTAAACATGGTTTTGTCATAGTTTGCCCAATATTATCCTGTACATGTGTGAATCAAAGCAAAAAGAATTGATTCTGTGTTGAAAGTATTTTGTGTTGAAAATATTCTGTGTTGAAAGTATATAAAGTATTTTTTTCAAATAATAATCATTTAAGGATAATCAATCATTTAATAATCAATAATAATCAATCATGTAAGGATTTTGAACCCATGGCTGAAAAGGAGGTACATTACAGTTAAAATCATTAGGATCCAACTATATTTATTCCACAAGACTACCAGTTTATAGGTGAAATATACTCTTGTATATTATTTCTCAGATTCAGAACTAACCAGTATATGGGTTAAACAAGAATGTATCTGGACCCATTGCTATTCCCCTTTTGAATATAGCAATAGGTTCCTTAAATAAGAAAGACTCTTCCTGCCAAAAACATCTCTATCAATGAAACCTATAGAACATCCATACAAATTTATGCAGATGATGCTGTGACATCCAATACATTAGTTGAAATTAGAAAGGCTAGGACATTAGTTGAGCAGGGAGCTGGACTAGAAGATCTCCAAGATCCCTTCTAGCTCTATTCTAATTCTGCAACTACGGTATTCTGATTCAGATCACTGGCTCATTTCTGTAAGGAGCAATCATTACAAATCAATTGTGTGGAAACAAGCAAAGCTCATGCATTTCACTTTATTACAGGGTACTTAATTTCTTTCTACTTGAAACACTGAGAGGTACGTTAGGGAAAAATAATTTGACTGAGATACTGATCATCCTAGGGCAAAAATCAGTCATAGGAATTGAAAACAGATTACAAACAGAATACAAGAAACTTTTACTCAGATGACAGCTGTTTCACAGCGAAGTTTTAAACCAGTGTTGAATTTTGGCCGAACATTTCACAATTTTGTAGTTTGAAATCTTGCTGTCCAAAGTTTGAATTCCAGATCAAATTTCTGGAAAATCTCCTGTGCTGAAAAGCTTTGCTCTTATGAAGAGGGGAGCATGGAATCAATCATAGGCGCAAATTTTGCTCTTTTTTTTCTTTTTTTCTTTTTTTTACTGAGATATTCTGTAACGAACTCCAAATGCCTCATTTATGCCATTTCCTGGATAGAGCAAATAATTCTATGAATAGCTCTTTTGGGTGGGTAAGGATCTAAAATTATTCTTTTCATTGTTAAGTTTATAATTGTACCCTGTAGAAACCATGCTTTGTTAATAGCGAAATATACTAAGCCTGATCACAGGCCTTTTCACAATGAGCCTTATATTTGTTGTTTTTTTAAAAAATAATTTGTATTAAACATTTTTTTCAAAAAACAAAAAAGGACTCTTTAAACTGTTTTTTCCAACAGTTTTGCAACTGTTAAACATTTCTTACTTATACATTTTTTCTCCCTTATTTCAATGTATCCTTTATACATACAAGTCTAATATTGATTTATTTACATATATACATATAAATAACAGTGTACACAATTTCATTTCTACAAACTGCATTTTTTCCTGTTTCCTCTTATTTGTTGTTACATTTCTACTCCTATATCTTCCTTAGTGGAATTTATTTATTTATTTATTTATTTATTTATTTATTTATTTATTATTTTTTATCTGTAATAAAGTTACTTGCTCGCAAATCATCATGAGTACTATATAAAGGCTAATTCATTAACATTATCATACACTGATAAAAAAAATCTCTAGCCAGAAATTAATATTCTTTATTTATTGTCAGAGATCAGTAATAAATACAACCAGATTAAAATCAAACAGTGTTTTTAAAAAAAACGAAAGGGAAAGGATTGTCAAATTATGTTGGATGTTACCTCATTTTAACTGCTGTAACAATAAATCTGGCTACCAGGTAGGTGGTTTTTCAGCTTGTAAAACTCATCTGCTCTTCAACGTGTGCTTAATAAAAAGAGAGAGTTATGATGCCTTTTGGAAATCCCTATAAAAGTTACAATAAAAAGGATATAATAAATTGTTTTAATTTCCCCAGAATCACATGGCCAAGTGCACCAAGTCGGTGGAATACTGGTAGGACTCCAGGTAATAGCACAGATGAAAGAGGTTATAAAAAACTTTTTTTTCCTTTTTAGCCAAAGGAAGTAAGGCTATTCAAATATATTCTAGGTTCCCAGAAACTTCTTCCTGGCATACTGTTGGCTGGTGAATTCTGAGAGGTTTACATTCTTAAAGTTACCAATGTTGAGAAACACTGATCTAGCATAATTCTGGGCTCCGAGCAGTGGTGGAATTCAAATAATCTAACAACAGGTTCCTAATGACCAGCTGGGTGGGTGTGACCAGAGGGTGTGACAGACAGCACTCGGCCTCCCGCCGGGGGGGGAGGCTGCCACTCCCCTGCACCCCATTTTGGGCTCAGTAAGCCTCCTTCAGCCTCCTGGGAGCAAAAATGGGCCACGGGGGGGGGGAGGCGGCTGCCGCTGCACCCACCTGCACCCCGTTTGGGCCTAGTAGGCCTCACTGCAGCCTCCTGGGAGCAAAAATGGGCTGCGTGGTGGTTAATGGTTTGATTATATGGTCTCATCGGAACATCTAAGTCCTCACCTGTCAGTAGCAATACTTACAGGAGGGGAGTAGAACATTTGCCTACCTATCCTCTGTCTATCATCCATCTCTCTCTCTCTCTCTCCCCCTCCCTCCTTTCCTCTCTCTCTGTCTCTCTCTCTCTCTCTCTCTCTCATCTGTCCATCCATCCATATTTATATATCTTTACTTTATTATTAGAAATTTTAAATAAAATAAAGGCATATCAAGAATTAAAAGAAAAACAGCTTTCTGTATAGCTTTTTATTTGGTCCCTGTGTGATTTCATTTAGGCATAATTCCAAGGGGATGGATGTATACAATAAAAGTAAGTACTTCAACTTATTTAAATATTATCAACAGCGTCAACATTAAATGGTTAAGCAATGGCAGTAAGATGTAATCAAATTGTAATTTAATGTTAATAATGGTATCCGTGACCCTCTTCCATAGCTTAGTATTGCCTTTATTTAGTTTCTGAAGTAGTTATTCAAATTGTGCTCATTTAAGGCCCAAACGTCTTGAAATAATAAGATGCTATAGTTTATAGTTTCAAAATTCCTGATCTTTGATGATAGCTTTCCATACAACTACGTTGTATGGCATAATTCGGAGAGATAGCCCTTACTTCTCCTTGCTTTACTGCAGGGAAAATGATCATGAAGAAGCTTCCCTGATCAAGCATGTGATCTTGGTTGTCTCTTGAGACAGGAGTACATTCTGGGCTTCCAATGTTACCACAAATGCTATTGGAAGTCTCCAAAAGAGGTATCTACGTCCTCATTCAGCAATGGTGAGCTGCCTAACTATAACTGAGGAGTTTAGGCTTTATCAAGACCAGGGGTATTGAACTTGATTTCATTAAGGGCCACATTGGGGTTGTGTTTGACCTTGGGAGGCTGGGGTAAGAATGGCCAGGGTGGGCATGGCCAACTCAATATCACTAATGTCAGGCTCCTAGCTTTGTTTTCACTGGCAGAGGCACCACAACTGGTCCTTTGCTGTTTCTAGGACAGCCCTGGGGTCCAGATCTAAGCACCCCGCAGGCCAGATCTGGCTCCCGGGCCTTAAGTTTGATACCTTGTAATAGATGGTGGGAGAATAACCTCACCAGTTCCTTCTCACTCTAGAATTCAATAGCTGGAATCTTTGTTCAAGGAAAAGACAATTATTTTGTTTGATAACATATTTACAATTTTCTTTTTATACCACAAAATAGCATACAGGTTTTTTTTCTTTAAAAAATCAATTGAATCCTCATTCTTGAAGATATTAACAGGTATCTATTAAGGGATCTCTGTACTTTGTTAAAATCTTTTTAAATCTCAGATTTATATATTACAATGTGTTCCTTTCCAAAGGGAAATAATGTCGTTATGAAGAAAGACACATCATTATGTTGTTCAAAAATATTTTTTAAAAAATCTTTATCATGCCCTGGCAATGACGTGGCATGCCCTTTTATGAACTGGGAGTTTACTTTTGTGTGTGTGAGTGTGTGTATGTGTATGTAATTAAAAAGTAGCTCTGGTTTTCAACTGAAAACAGATTTGTAATTGATGGTTATTGCTTCTGGCTGTAAGTTAATTTTCCACCAATCTGATGGCATTGAAATGACTTCCCTTGAAAAGGGAATGGGAATTGTCTCATTGCTGACTCTCTCCAAGGAGATTTGATTGTCAGAGTGTGACCGTGTATATACAATCTCAACTGTTGCATTGTAAGTTGGCTGTTGAGATTAGATTTACCTCTGTTTTCTCTCCTAGGTTGTAATTCCTTTTGCTTACCAATGGTAGGGTGCTGAAGTCCATAAAGGCAATTGAAGGACTAATATGGAATCTCCATAAAGAGCCACTGCTTCAAAATAATGTTAAAGGGAAAAGCACACAGTTAAAAGTGAGAGGAATTCTGAAAAAGAACTGTTTCCAGATATACAGTGTGTCTAACTTGTGGGGAAACAATTAGGACATATCATATTTTTTGGAGTATAAGACCCCATTCCCCAAAAGTGGGTGAAAATTTTGGTGCGTCTAATAGACCAAATACAGGCCCAATTTTGGGCTCCCAAACTCTCTGTACATCACATTTTTCCCCAGGCCCCTAGAAGCACTCTGTAGTACTTTGCATGGCCAGTTTTTGCCAAAAACAGGCCTATTTTTGGGTTGCCAAACCCTCCGTGTGTCACATTTTTGCCCTCCCTGGGCCCTCAGAAGCACTCCACAGTCCATTTTTGCCAAAAATACAGCTGTTTTTGCCAAAAATGGGCCCATTGTTAGCCTCCTAAACCCTCCACAGGTTGCATTTTCACCTCCCCGGCCCCCAGAAACACTCTGCAGGCCCAAAATGGGCATATTTTTGGTGAAAATGGGATGCGCGGAGGGTTCGGGAAGCCAAAAATGGGCTTGTTTTTTGGCCTGCAAAGTGCTTCTGGGGGTTGGGGAGGGCAAAAACACGATGTGCAGAGGCAAAAACCTTTTTGTTGTTGTTGTTGTTGTTCCTCTAAATCTAGGTGCGTCTTATAGTCCGGTGCATCTTATAGTCCAAAAATACGGTAAATAGAGATGCTTTAATATTACTGTTCTTTGGTGCTCAAATAGATGATATAACTTCATCTAATAACAAAAAGAAAAACAAAAAAAAGCACTAAGACCTGATTAATATTTAGATGGTAGAGAATGAGGAATTCCAGGGTTGCAGACTAGAAAGAAAAGGCTATTTTGTTTGTTTTTAATCTTGGAAGAAAACACCGGCAAAGCACTCCTAAATTGCTGCAAAGAAACTAAATAAATGTACAGTTACCAGGAGTCAACTTTGATTTGAAGGCGATTTTAATCAGAGAAGGGAGTTGCATCTACTCAACCTTGCCGGATCTCTAAAAGTTAAGCAAGGTTGAATTTGGTTGCTATATCTAAGGGAGATAATAATAATAAAAAAATATATCCCAGGGATTTAGATTAAATTTAGAAGGCAAAGTACATTCTGGAAGAAGGCAATAGCAAGGCATTTCTGCAAGAAAATTGCCTGCTCGTGTTGATAAAAAAAAATTCAAGAGTCAAGGTCAACTTGAAAGAAATTTAAATACAAAAAAAAAAAAAATCCCTTCTCACCCTTATGAGTGGTTTGTGCCTTCCTCAATCTCAAAGGCTTGGGAGTTTGAGGGTTTTGTGCAGGATCTTAGCTATTACTAGCAGTGCACTCTTTTTTTATTATATTATTAACACTTTCTTCTTTTCAACAGTTTTGCATCGGTAATCCATACTTATCAGGGGTGAGTTCTAAAAAATTTTATTACCGGGTCTGTGGGCGTGGCTTATTTTAAGGGTGTGGCTTGATGGTCATGTGACAATTCTTTAGGATTTAGCAGAGGTACTGATCTACCAGGCTTTTAACTGCTTGCAGAGCTGTACCAGTCTACCCATTTATTTTTGCAGGCACTAGTCTACCCATTTATTTTTGGAGGCATCGGTCTACCATCAAACTGCCTTTTACCACTAATCAGCTGTAGGGCGGCCCTTTGAAGCCCCATGGCAAGAGTTTAAACAGTTTTTCGTTATAGCCCACCAGCTGGGACTCAGGAGGCAGCAATAGATTGGGAGTGCAGCCTCTGACTCAACGCAGATCTTAGTTGGCTCCTTGGTTTACCAGGGAGCTCCGGGGGATGAAGCGCTGTAGGATAGGCCTAGAGAGATGTTGGAGAACCAGTCGTTCTGAATCTGACCAAGGACAGCTGAGCTCGTTTTCATGATCTTACCTGGTGGAGCTGGCAGTAGCGAAATGTCGATACTTCTCTGATATCATTGCATCCGCAGATAATCGCCCAGCTGCCCTATTTAGGGTGTCCCACTCCCTCTTGAACCAGAGGATGGGGGCGAGCCAAGGAGTTTGTCAGCATCTACTGGACAAACATCTGAGCATCTACTGGCTCAGATTCGGGACAGCTTGAACTCTGACTGGACAGAGTCAGACAGTGGGGAGGCAGCAGGTCTTGTCATTTGGGAGGAGTTAAATTCTGTTACCCCTGCAGAAGTGGCCTCGTGCCCCTCTTGGCTGGTTTATTCAGCTTGGGAGGTGACACGTGACTGAATCCAGGCAGTGATAACTGCTTCCTTGGAGGAGGGCAGCTTTTCCACCTCCTTGAAGGTTGTTGGCATGTCAACTCCTGGTGGCCCTGGAAGAAGTGGAGTATCTGGATCCGTTCCAATCAGGTTTCAGGCCCAGATACAGCACAGAGACGGCATTGGTCACGGTGGTGGATGATCTCTGGAGGGCTCGGGACAGTGGTTATTCCTCTGTTCTGGTCCTATTAGATCTTTCAGCGGCTTTTGATACCATCGACTATGGTATCTTGCTGCGACGCCACGAGGGGCTGGGAGTGGGAGCACTGTTTTGTGGTGGTTCTCCTCTTACCTCTCGGGTCATACTCAAGCAGTGTTGGCGGGGGGCGGAGGTCAACCATGATGCCCCTCACTTGTGGGATGGCCCAGGGGTCGGTCCTCTCGCCCTTCTGTTCAACATTTATATGAAGCCGCTGGGAGAGATCATCCGTGGTTTTGGGGTGAGGTATCATCAGTATGCTGATGATACCCAACTTTATATATCCACCCTGAAACAGCCCAGTGATGCCCTCAATGTGATATCCCAGTGTCTGAAAGCAGTGTGGATGGGGAGGAACAGGCTTCGGCTCAACCCTGCCAAGTCCGAGTGGCTGTGGGTACCGGCATCTCGGTCCAATAGAGAGATTCCATCTTTGGCTATAGGGGGTGAAGTTTTGCCCCCTGTAGATAGGGCACATAATTTAGGTGTCCTCCTGGACTCGTGATTGAGTTTAGAAGATCATATAAAGCTGTGACCAGGGGGAGCGTTTGCCCAGGTTCGCCTGGTGCGCCAGTTGCGCCCCTATTTGGACTGAGATGCCCTATGCACAGTTACCCTTGTGCTAGTCACCTCCCATCTCTACTACTGCAATGCTCTCTACTTGGGGCTGCCCTTGAAGACCACTCTGAGGCTTCAGCTAGTACAGAATGTGGCTGCGCGGGTTGTGATGGGAGGGTCCCGATACTCCCTTGTTACACCTCTCCTGCGCAACTTGCATTGGTTGCCAGTTACCCTCCAGGTGAGATTCAAGGTGCTGGTGATAACCTATAAAGCCCTACATGGCTTAGGCCCAGGATATTTGTTGGATCAT
The DNA here is from genome assembly GCA_030761175.1 of Masticophis lateralis. Lineage (NCBI taxonomy): Eukaryota > Metazoa > Chordata > Lepidosauria > Squamata > Colubridae > Masticophis > Masticophis lateralis. The sequence goes on along the minus strand of JAUDYJ010000004.1, from coordinate 112,871,463 downwards.
CTGCAACCAACAACGGCTTCTGATCACCTGGTGCATTCTCACAGGGAGGGCCTACACAGGGTGCCGTCGGCTAGACAATGTCAGCTGGCGGCTCCCAGAGGTAGAGCTTTCTCTGTGACCGCACCCACCCTTTGGAATCAACTCCCCCTGGGGCTCTGGTTGGCCCCTGACCTTTGTATTTTCTGCCGCGAACTAAAGACATGGCTGTTTAAATCACCTAGCCTGGACTGATGGGGTTTGATTATTTTAATGAATTTTAATATATTTTAATTGTACTTTAACACTGTTGTACTTTTTATCTGGTTTTGATTTTAATTATTGTGAGCCACCCTAAGTCCTATGGAGATAGGGCAGCATACAAATCAAATCAAATAAATAAAATAAATAAATAAACTTCCCCTATCATTACTGGGACCCATTTTGGCTTTTATCTTCCACATTCTCTCCAGTTCCTCCTTCAGATCTTGGTACCAGCTTTCCATCCTCCTTCTTCCTGATGTTGTCTGTCACTTGGCACCATTACATCTATCACCACCACTGTCTTCTGGTTCTTGTCTACTACCTGACTGGTTGATTGGCTAGAACCTGCTTATCTGTCTGGATTTGTAGTCTCTGTCAAGCTCAAAGCACACTTATGCTGTTACAGCCATTATTGCTTCTTGACTTCCTAACAAAAGGAAAAAAAAAACAGGGAGGGAAATGTAAGAAGGAATTCAGGCTCCAAATTTCAAGAAGAGCCTTGTGAAATTCAAGACACATTTGCATGTGTTAGCCAAACCCAGAGATTCTTTCTCATAATAATACAATAACACTCAATTGGACAATGTGACCTGCACTAATAGGGGGGAGTGTTGTGGCCCGCCTCTGGTAGAAGAGTCAGATGGTGAGGAGGTGGGGAGGAACTTGGGCCAGTCCTGGGGGCTAGGGAAAGCTCGGACAAGCGTTCTGCATTGGAGGCAGAGAAGGAGGTAGACAGCAGCAAGGCAGAAGAACAGCTGGAACTCATTCCCAGTGCGTACATGCGCAGAGTTGCCAGAAGACAAGAACAACTCAGAAAGCAGGGTCGACTCAGGAGTAAAAGCTACACCTTGGAGGTGATTGACGTCTTCCATAGGAAATAAAAGAGGAGCGAACAGGGAGTGGGTTTTTGCAGGAAACAATTTGTTCATTCCGTGACTCTGGGAGACTCTGTACCAGGTTTTGCTTTGTACTATGGTTGGAAACAAGTTACATGGCAGCTTGCCAAATGAGATAAGGTGTGTTGAGAAATATTCCTTTGAAAAACTGTTTGGACAAACTTTGCTGATGGTGAATGAATGTAATTCACAGTTCATGAAAATAAAAGAGGTTTTGACAGTAATTCCTGCCTCCTGCTTGTTAAGGGAGCCTAGATCAGAACAGGGAGGGGGAATTTAATGTTGTACTATGTAGGCTTGCACAGGAATTAGATAGAGCTAGTTTTACCTTCAATAGTGCCTAAATAATGTACTCAATAAAGTTTTGCACTGGGACATTGGCAGGTCTTGAGTGTGCTTGCTTTTGTTAAGATCATCAGTTGGGATGTTGACAGTCCCACAGGATCTTCTCTTTCTTATTTTTGACAACCTTCTGTGGGAGCTCTCTAACTGGGCTTGAGGGGCAGCTCTTTGAATTCTTTACTTAAGGTCTGTGTCATTGGGTCTTTCTGTAACTTCAATGTAAAAGTTCTGCTAGCTGATATCACTGAAGGCAGTTAATGATCCACTCAATGGGTCCTTAACTATATATGTAACCAGTTGAGTGTCTGCAAACAGTGTGATATAAAATAAATGTAGTTGTTAGTGATGATGTTGATGTTGATGTTGATGTTGAGGGTGATGACAGTGGTGGTGGTGATGATGATGATAATGATGATGATGATGATGATATAAAAGTAATGAAGACTGAGATTTGTGGCTAAAATGCCCATCTAAATTGGAAACCAAAGCCTTTGAAGACATTTATTGGTATGCATAAATACAGAGATCACTGGTCTCTTGGGCAAAATAATGAAAAACAGTCTCCCTTTTCTTTCCATGTTTTCTGTCAACCATGTCATATATAGGCTCTTATGATATTAGCCCTCCATATTTGTACAATTTTCATACCAGATTCACAGAATTTCTCAACAGTTGACTTTCCAATTATTTTGCAATTGCTTGACATTCTTCTTTTCTTCAGCAGCTGCAGAAAATCTAGAATAAATATCACAAATATTTTTTTAATTATTATCACAAGTGTCCTCATGCATTTTTTTAATGCTATCAGATTAGCTTTGCTGTCTTCTTGGGCTAATTAGCAAGCTAGGTTTTTTTTTTTTTTAGTAGATAGATGTCATCCAACTTACAGAACAGCTATTTCTGAGCTTTTCTTCTGATATTAGCATTTGCATTATGGATTCAGTGGAGATAATGAAGTAACCTGCGTACAAATCAGGTGAATGATCTGACAAGTTTGTCACTGCACAGTTGGAAGGATGCTGTTATGTTGGAAAGTTCAGCTGCTGAAATAATGAGGTGATATTTGATGGAACTACAAGAGGAATGGGATTGCCTGAAAGAGAAAGAGCAAGGCCCTGCATTTTCTCAGCTAAATTCTTGAGGAAGTCATGCAGTTGTAATAACAGGACCAAAGGGATATAGTTTAGTTTATTCATGTGAAGCTTTTATTTGCAAGTTAAAGAACATTTCCTGCTTTTTAATATTTTGTTGAAAACAATGGGTTAGGAATTATTATTATTATTATTATTATTATTATTATTATTATTATTACTATTGTTATTAAAATTTAAATTTATATTGCCGCCGATTTGCCCATGGCAACTCAAGGCAGCTTACAGAATATAAAAACCACATTTAAAAACAGTAAAACTAATTAAAAAATCAAATAAATTAATGTAATAAAATCACATTATAACCCCACTTCCTGCCCCATCGACAGCTGATCACACAAGCCATTTAATGGACTCCATCCTCCTCTGGGTTCCCAGACCCGCTGGCAGAACCAGATCTTCAGCATCTTCCAGAAGAGTATTAGAGTGGGGGCCGTTCTAATCTCTGGGGAAATGAAGTTCCAGAGGGAGGGAGCCACCACGGAGAAGGCCCTTCTTCTGGGTCCCACCAGGTGTAGCTCCCTCAGGGATGGGACCCACAGCATTCCCTGCCTCCCCACTCTGATGGGTCGGGTAGTTGTGACCGGCAAGAGACAGTCCCTCAGATAACCTGGTCCCAAGCCATGAAGGGCTTTAAAGGTGACAACCAGCACCATTTCTATTGCCAGCAGTAATAATTGAAAGGTGGAGGGGGTGCAATAAGAAAACTGATAATTGTGGATAGAAGTCTACTGAAGATACAATGATGATGATGTTATCTGTTCAGTCGAGTCTGATGCTTGTGATTTTATGGGCCAAGTTTCTCCACATTTTCCAATCTTGCGTATTTCTCTGAGATTTCTATGCTCTGGCTAGTGTCAGCTTTGATAGTATCCAGCTACCATGTTCTTTGATGGCCTGGTTTCCTTTTACCACTAACTCTTCCAAACATAAAGGCTTTCTTTCTGCAATGAATTCCCCCAAATGACATGGCCAAAGTAAGTGAGACAGAATTTTGTGATTTTTTGCCTTCTAGTGACATGTCTGGTGTTATGCACTCCAGTATTTTGCTTCTTAATCACCTTTGCTGTCCAAGGGATATGCAGTAGCCTTCTCCAGCATCACAGCTGGAAAAATTGAAATTAGTCAGAAAAGCTTGTTGAGCCACTAAAACAAACCCTTCAGTTTCTTTCTTTAAACAGCTCCATGTGGCATTTTATTGGCATTTCCTTCTATGTTTTTCAATGATGGATCGTCCATTGTCTTGTTCTTCCAATTAACAAATTGATTTTAGATTGTTTCTTTTCTATACTTGCCCTTCACCTTTGTTGTTTTCAAAAGCTTTCCTTAATGGACTTCTTGCAGTAAGAATTCTTTATTTTTCTTAATATAACCATTCAAGCCATTTCTCAGCAGTTTCTTTCACCTGTAGGAATCTTCTGCCTGTTTGGTTCACGGATAATACAATCAGTCAGTATCACTTTTTGAGTGTACAGTAGAGCATGATATATTATGATTAGTTTTCTTGTTTTTCTATCGCAGTTATCAAGCTCCATCTGAGTCCAGTCAAATATTTCTTTTGTTTATCATGTAACAGGGACTGTCCCCATAGTGATTATTTTGATTACACTTCCACCATTTATTTCTGATTTCAAAAAATTGTTCAATTTCAATATATTTAATGTTGCATATACTAACGACATAGATGAGGCTGGTCTTTGTGCAAAATTGAAAAAGTAAAGAGAACCGCCCCCCAAAGAAGAGATAATAAATAAGATATTGACTTGCACAGAAATGGACAGGCTGACTCTAGAACTCAAAGACAAGGATCAAACAGAATATCATAAAATCTGGAATAAAATGTATCAATGGTTGGAGTGGAGGAGGAATTTCTGGATAAAGAAATATTGATAAGTCAAGAGTTGGAAAATTATTATGTTAGTATTATGTGATAGGTAGAAATTGTATTGATATTGAATATAAATTGTATTTGTTGTGAGGTAAAACTTGATGGAAATGTTTAAACCAGAAAAGTCACACTATGTCTAATATTTTTAACTGTATATTTAATAAAAAAAACTTTTTATTGTTTATTGTTTAATACATTTGGTTGAAGTACATTCTGCAATAAATTGAAAGCTTCCAAAGCTCTCAAGTATTTGTATATTTCTTTTTGTGTTAATCCCTTACATCAAATCTCTATTATCAAACTGTATTTCATCATCTTTGCTGTGGGAAGGAGAGGTGGGTATGTCTGGGTTTTAAATTGTGGCTTTTTATTGTACTAATCACTGGCTTCCCAATTTTCTTTGGAAATCTGGCAGGTCTGTTGCCATGAATGACTAACAGAAGGCCAGAAAATTTTATGCTACTTGGACAGAAAAAAACTACATATAGGCACTAGACACTGGTGTGCCATTTTTCATTTCAGCCAAAAATGAACATCATTTTTTTTCTATACATATTATTATTGTAAAGAATAGGAAAGCAAGTCAGTAAATAATAGGAGAAAGAAAAGATTGTCTGTATGTTTTGTGAGCTGTCCCAACTCCACATTTAAAATACTCTGTATCTTTTCTTTTTCCATGCTCCTCTTTTGCAATACAACTTTTTAAAAAAATCAGTTTTTGAAAGAACTTCAAATACTTCAGCTGCTGAAGCCTCTCCTGTCTCTTTTTTCCCCGTTTTCTCTGGGTCCCCTTTTTCCTTATATGTAAATGCTCATTCCTACTTTAAAAAGTATTTCTGAAGTCAAATAGTCTTCAACTTCGTATGCTTTCTACTTGTTAACTCAGATTTCTTTTTTCTGTTAATTTTCAGGTGGTATTCAAACTGTCATTTCAAGGGAATATGAAGGGCGGTCTTTACAAAATGTTTCTGAACCCAAGAAAATTATAGATTAATATTAGTTCCTCTGCAATTCCCTATCTATTACAGGAGACAGTTCAGGTCTTTTAATAAGGCTTCAACTCGACATGTGTCTCTTTCCCTCCCTCTGCTTGTTTTTACAGTGTAGTTTTTAATAAGTGCCTTTAAGAATGATGTATGAAAGATTAAAGGGAAAAGTTTGCCTTTTGCGCAGCCAGTATTTTTCTTCCTTTGTTTTTGAGACCATAGTTGGCTCAGGTCTCATTCCTTTGAAGAAATAAAAGTTTAAGTAAATGTTTTAGGCACGCAGCTACAGTAAATTGGAAATAAGTCATAAAGATTTCCCTTTGCAGAAATGTTCCTGCCAATCAAAGTAGGCATTTTGTTTGAACATTTAAACATGAGAAAATTGTATTGAAGTAACTGAAGGTACAAAGCAGGTCTGGTGTATGGAGCATCCGTAAAAAGTTCATGTAGCCACATCATCATTAAATTTAGGGACTTATATATTTGTTTGTTACACTATATACTTTCTTTTCTTTAAAACCTCAAGGTGGCTGACCTGGGATTCTCTTCTCATTTTATGCCTTCAAGAGCAACTCTATGGAGAAAAGTTGCGAGACACTTATTGATCCTAGATCAACTTTGTTATTGAATGCTAACTAGACTCAATCTCTTCCAATCCAACGAGTATACCAGTATATGCTGGCTTAATATATCTTACATCCCGGGTTTTTTTAGTCTTACTACTCTTTGCAAAGTTTTGTATCCAATGCTTTGTTTTCCACTGGAAAGCATTGTAAAATAATTATCCCTCAATGATGTCATTCTGGTGGGCTTTTGGAATTAGCAGGAAGATTGAAGGTTGATTACAGAGTGTTACATGATTGATTGAGGTTCTGGATTTCAAACAAGGATATACTAAGCTGTGTCTTTTCTGGAAAATAAACCTGAGATTTTCTAAAGAAGGACTAGGGGAGACATGATAGCAGTGTTCCAATATCTGCCACAAAGAAGAGGGAGTCAAGCTAACCTCCAAAGCACCTGAGGGCAGGACACTAATCAAGGAGAGAAGCAACTTAGAACTAAGGAGAAATTTCCTGACAGTTAGAACAATGAATCAGTGGAACATCTTGCCTCCAGAAGTTGTGAATGCTCCAAAACTGGAAGTTTTTAAGAAGATGTTGGATAATCATTTGTCTGAAGTGGTGTAGGGTTTCCTGCCTAAACAGGGTTTGACTAGAAGACCTCCAAAGTCCTTTCAACTCTGTTATTCTATTCTAAATACAAAGCTTCAACTCTGCCTCAAAGCTATGGGCATTATTTATCAAAATTAATGATCTCAAACAGTATTCACAAATTTTCTGAGCATGTACCTATATTTATTTTAAAACTGGGACATATATCACCCAAAGTTTTTTTATTCAAGGAAATAGTAAGAATGCTCCCTTGCTTGGTTTTCATCATAGTTTTTAAGCACGTTATCGAACATGTTTAATTTGTTACTTTTTTTTTTTAGTAAGATACGTGCTTGTTGCTATCTGGTATGGCACTTTTTATGCCAGAATTATGATTTTACATGTGTTGAAATTCGTAGATTTCCAGGAAGGTAAGTTTCAGCATTGTACCAAAATAATAGTATGTTAATGGAACAACCTCTGGATGTCATGGTTACATCATGAAACATTCTTGCGGGTCTGTTCTGAACTGGGAATGGGACAAGTTGCCACAGCCAACTCACTGCAGCCAACTCATCATGGCCAACTTGCTGCAGGATAACATACCACGGCCAACTCACTGCGGGACAACTCGCTGCAGGACAATTTAACAATTCTATTTAATTATTTAAAATAAACAAAACTTATTTTAATTTTTGCCACTCACATTTCATTCTGTCCCTCTTGCATCTTTTCTTTAATGAGTCTGTTCTACCATTTCTTTGGTATTAGTATAACTCTTATCCCTCAGTGAGTTGTCCCATGGTGAGTTGGCCATGGCAAGTTTTCCTGCAGCAAGTTGGCCATGCCAAGTTGGCTGTGGCAAGTTGGCCATGGTGAGTTGGCTGTGGCGAATTGTTATAGACACTTTGGAACTGGTTTTTTCACATGAGCAGCAATGTGGTGGTCTAGACTTTGGACATGATTTCTCTTATCTCATTATTATGGTCATTTGGAGATTTCATGACACTGTCAAACTATTTACTAAGTCTGCACTACTATTAATCTTGTCTTCATTTCTATCACCCATCTCCTCCCACTTATGGCTGTATGACTGTAACCTTGTTGCTGATATCCTTACGATATATATTGACTGTTTCCTAATATGATTTGACTGCTTATACCCTATAATTATCATTAAGTGTTGTATCTATGATTTTTGATGAACATACCTTTTCTTTTATGTACACTGAGAGCATATGCACCAAGACAAATTTCTTCTGTGTCCAGTCACACTTGGCCAATAAAGTTCTGTTCTGTTCTGTTCTGCTCTGTTCTGTTCTGTTTTATTAGTTGGCAATGCTCCTTTTCTATTGCATAGGTCATGAATTATTTGACTGGTTCACCCTCTGGAACTGGCTGCATCCAATAGTTACTGAGTAATGAACTCAGACAGACAATACTAATATACTTGCAGCAATCAAGGTTCATTACCAATCTTATCTTATGGCACAAAGGCAAGGAAAAGAACTTGTTTCTCTTGAAAATGGAATTGGCTCTTATTTTTAGCTTTGCTTAGTTTTTAACCTTCAACTACTGATTTCTTTTTCCTTTGAAATAATCTGAAGCATAATAAAGCCCTGAAACCCAAATTAACTGAAGGATAATATTGTAGTGATTTACTTGAAATGAAACTAATCAACAAATAAGCATGCGATAAATAAACGCTATCATGTCTCAAAATGAATTCGGGGTTTTTTTGAGGAGATAAAAGAACATTGTACTTTTTAAAGAAGAAGAATAGAATTTTATTGGCCAAGTGTGATTGGACACACAAGGAATTTGTCTTGGTGCATATGCTCACAGTGTACATAAAAGAAAAAATACGTTCATCAAGAATCATAAGGTACAACACTTAATGATAGTCATAGGGTACAAATAATTCGGTATCCAAAAAGAGAAGTCACCTTCTGGTTGGTGATTCCATTGTAAGGGATGTAAATTTAGGAAAAGATATGGGGGTTTTGAAAGAGGTCAGGTGTCTGCCAGGTGCTACTCCCAGCAGAGACAAGAAGTGTATTCCTACAATAGTCAAGAATGCCAGTAAGGACTGTGATGTTGATGCTATTATACATCTTGGCACAAATGATCTGTCCCAAAAAAATGTACTTTCTATGCAGAATGATTTCTAGAGCTTGGGGTATGAACTTAGTAGTATAGGTAGTAGGCTAATCTTTTCAGAGGTTTTACCGGTATATAAGGAACAAAAAGGGAAAGGCCAATGTGTAGCAGAGTTTAATGTGTGGCTAAAGGAGTGGTGTAGAAGGGAAGGCTTTGGTTTTATTAGTCATGATGTCTGCAACTGGTCCAATGAAGAATTGTACAAAAGAGATGGACTGCATCCATCAAAGAAAAGGACTGAATTACTTAGCAATAAATTCATAGATTTTCTGGATAAACATTTAAACTGAACAGTGGGGACAGAGAATTAATTGATACAGAACATTTCTGTCCCAGCAATCCAAAATTAATAGGGCTATCAATGCATGTAACATAGATGTCAATGCGAGTAAGGTTATCACCCCTGCGGTCAACCAAAACCAAGCATTTAATGGTGAGTGCCATACCATGTGCACTAATCAAACAGGTGGTAAGAAAGTAGGAGCAGTCAGGCACAACACAGGTTATGTAGACAGTAAACATAGGGTCAATCAAAATGGACTCAAATGTCTATACACCAATGCACAGAGTATGAGGAATAAACAGGGTGAATTAGAAATTCAAGTAAATGAGGGCAGATATGATATTGTTGCCATTACGGAAACTTAGAGGGATGAAACCCACAAATGGAACATACAGCTAGAGGTATATAAATTATTTAAAAGAAATAGATCAAATAAAAGAGCAGGTGGAGTTGCATTATATATAAGAAATAACTACATCTCTACAGAAATAGAGCACAACAATGATGAAAATTATCTTGAATGCATTTGGGTTAATATTAAAGGGGGGGGGGAAATAACATTGCCATAGGTCTATACTATAGACCACCCAACCAAACAGAGGAAGTAGATGAACATTTTGCCAGTCAGCTAAGGCACATCACAATAGTAATGGGGGATTTTAACTACCCTGACATCAACTGGGAGACAAACTCTGCACCAAGCGGAAGATCCAACAGGTTCCTTACAAACCTAGCAGACAATTTTGTTTCTCAAAAGGTAGAGAAGGGAACAAGAGGATCAGCCATACTGGACTTAATTCTCACTAACAGAGATGAAACAATAGAAGGTGTTAAAGCTACAGGAACCTTGGGGGCAAGTGATCACTCAATATTGGAATTCAACATTATGCAAACACAAGTAGTAGAACAAAGTCAAACTAGAGTCTTGGACTTTAAGAGAGTTAATTTCAATAAACTTAGAGAGAGCTTGAGAAGAATTCCATGGATGAGAATCCTCAAGGGGAAAACAACTCAAGAAGCTTGGGAAATTTTGAAAAGTGAGATTATAAAAGCCCAGTTTAGCACAATACCAATGAAAAAGAAAAATAATAGATCTCAAAAGAAACAAGCATGGCTGCATAAAGAACTCTCTAACAAATTGAAAGACAAAAAGGACAAGTATAAAAAGTGGAAAGGGGGACAAATAACTAAGGCAGAATATCAGCAAATAGCCCAAGTCTGGAAAGCTGAAGTGAGGAAAGCTAAGGCTTACAATGAACAAAGGCTTACGACTAAAGTAAAAAATAACAAAAAAAGCTTCTTCCAACATATTAAAAACAGGAAAAAAGTCAAGGAAACAATTGGCCCAAACAATTGGCTGGGAGAAAGTGGCAAGAAGGTGACAAGCAACACGGAGAAAGCAGAACTACTTAACTCATTTTTTTGCATCTGTCTTTATACAAAAGGAAAAAAAAAACTGTCCAACCTATCAAAAACAGCACCACAAAAAAAAAAAAAAAAAAAAAAACAGATTAGGAACACAAGGTAAAATAGGGAAGAAAATGGAAGTGAGCACCTGTCTACCCTAGATGAGTTCAAATCACCAGGACAAGATGGATTACACTCCAAGATTCTGAAGGAACTGGCAGATGTGATCTCAGAACCACTGAAATATATCTTTCAAAAATCCTGGAACACCAGGGAGCTGCTAGAGGACTGAAAAAAAGCTGATGTAGTTCCCATCTTCAAAAAAGGTAAAAAAAAAAAAATAAATCCAGGAAACTACAGACCTGTCAGCCTGACCTCAATACCAGGGAAGATTCTGGAAAAGATAATCAAACAACGAATTACTGAACACCTAGAAGCAAGGTGTTACCAAGTAATAACCAAAAGCCAACATGAGTTTGTCAAAAACAGATCATGCCAGACTAATCTTATTGCATTCTTTGACAAAGGGTCAAAATTAGTGGACCAGAGGAATCTGTCAATATAATTTACTTGGATTTCAGTAAACCATTTGATAAAGTAGACCATAATCTACTACTAGATAAAGTAGAAAAATGTGGATTAGACAGCTTCACCACCAGATGGATTCATAACTGGCTGACCAACCACACTCAACATGTAGTCTTCAATGGAACTGCATCTACATGGAGGGAAGTATGCAGTGGAGTACCCCAGGGCTCTGTTTTAGGCCTAGTGCTCTTCAACATCTTCATCAATGACTTGGACAAGGGGATAGATGGGGAACTCATCAAATATGCAGATGACACCAAGCTGACAGGAATAGCCAACACTCCAGAAGATGGGCTCAAGATACAGAAGGATCTGGACAGACTTGAACATTGGGCGCTATCTAACAAAATGAAATTCAACAGTGAAAAAAGCAAGGTTCTATATTTAGGGGAAAAAAACAAAATGTACAGGTACCATATATGTGGTACCTTGCTCAATAGTAGTAACAGCAAGAGGGATCTTGGAGTCCTAGTAGACAACAATTTAGATATGAGTCAGCAGTGTGCATTAGCTGCCAAAAAAGCCAACACAGCTCTGGGCTGCATAAACAGAGGGATAGAATCTAAATAACGTGAAGTGTTAACACCAGTTTATAATGCCTTGGTAAGGCCACATTTGGAATATTGCATTCAGTTTTGGTCGCCACAATGTAAAAAAGCTGTTGAGTCTCTGGAAAGAGTGCAGAGAAGAGCTACAAAGATGATTATGGGACTGGAGGCTAAAACATATGAAGAACGATTGCAGGAACTGGGTATGCCTAGTTTAATGAAGAGAAGGACTAGGGGAGACATGATAGCAGTGTTCCGATATCTCAGGGATTGCCACAAAGAAGAAGGAGTCAAACTATTCTTCAAAGCACCTGAGGATAGAACAAGAAGCAATGGGTGGAAACTAATCAAGAAGAGAAGCAATTTAGAATTAAGGAGAAATTTCCTGACAGTTAGAACAATGAATAAGTGGAACAACTTGCCTCCAGAAGTTGTGAATGCTCCAACACTAGAAATTTTTAAGATGTTGGATAACCATTTGTCTGAAGTGGTGTAGGGTTTCTTGCCTTGGCAGGGGTTGGACTAGAAGACCTCCAAGGTCCCTTCCAACTCTGTTATTCTATTCTAATAAGCAATCAGAAAACAATATCAATATAAATCGTAAGGATACAAGCAACAAAGTTACAGTCATAAGGTCATAAGTGGGAGGAGATGGATGGGTCATAAGTGGGAGGAGATGGGTGGTGGGAACAATGAGAAAATTAATAGTAATGCGGACTTAGTAAATAGTTTGACAGTGTTGAGGGAATTATATGTTTAGCAGAGTGATGGCATTTGGGAAAAAACTGTCCTTGTGTCTAGTTGTTCTGGTGTGCAGTGCTCTATAGCATCGTTTTAAGTGTAGGACTTGAAACAGTTTATGTCCAGGATGTAAGGGGTCTGTAAATATTTTCACAGCCCTCTTTTTGACTCGTGCCATATACAGGTCCTCAATGGAAGGCAGGTTGGTAGCAATTGCTTTTTCTGCTTTTTTATTTATAATTCTTTTTTTTTTAATTCTGTAACTTAAAAAGAAATCATTGCACCTGTCCCTTGGGGCGGGTGGTGGTGGGGAACCCTTCCTTAAATTAATCTTGTGCAACGAATTTATCAGCTCAGCAAAAAAGATAAAAATAAAAGATGGAGCACCTGTTTAAATCCTGGTGTGCCTCCAAGATTAAAGGTTTCACAAGGGAGAAATATGTGATCATAGAATGAGACCTCTTGTCTAAATAAGGAGATAATGAGAGAAGAGTTGTTGACTGAGTACTGGGTGGAAGCTATGTGAGGTCAAAAGAGCACATTGCAACTGCAAGATTGGAAGCATCTTGACTGCTGGCATCTAATTTGTGCAGGCCTAGCGAAAGCACCGTAATTCAGGGAAAGTGAGTGGAGGTGTGAATTACATTGGTGTGATTTATGAAATTTGCACACAGTTGACCTACTGGTACACGCTAGATTTTGCAATAAATATGATCCCTTTTCATTTGGGATTCCAACGCATTGCATTCTTTTCAAACATAACCCAGGAGAGGAGAATCTTTCATTTGTTAGCTATGCCTTGTGATAAAAAAAGAAATTAAAAAGTAGAGAACTTTTTTAAAAAAAGAATACAAATGAAAGAATAAAAGAAGCTACTGTTTTCTTCTCCTTAGTCAAAATGTATCGATTTAATGTGGACAATTTTTTTTTTTAAAAAAATCTCTTTTTAAAATCATTAAAAGACAAAGAAGCATAACGATGGCAGGGGGAGGGGAAGAGGAAATAATGTTGCAGAAGGTTTTATTTTGATATGCTTTATGGTTTATCTTGAAAAATGTGCCTTGCCTCTTTTCGCTTTATTAGCAGTCTTCAAATTAAAATCTGTGTCAAAAATGTCAAGACAGTACGTACGAGTATAAATTAATAAACTCGATAAATGTTGTAGAATTTCTCAGAGAACAAGGGATTAAACATTTTTAAAGCAAATCTTATTTTTTTTAAAAAAAAAATCCTTGGAATGAATTTTCCTTTGTTCCCAAGTATGTGGATAAGAGATTAATGAATATTTTACAAAGCAGCTACAAAAATATTTTTTCTCAGTTATCTGCAGTACAAAGTCATCTTTAATTTTTTTTTCTTTATTATGTAGATGAATGCTTCTTCCTTTACCCATTTCAAAGCAGATTTGGTGAACGTAGTACTTTACTTAATTTGAATATTTTACTTGCATATTTATGCACATACAAAGTTGGGCTTGCAATTTTTATACTCTTAGTATTCACGTGCTATAATAACTATTTAAAAATGCATACTAAAAACACACACATACACCCACACCCACAAATGCTCACTTGCATATTTCAGGTTTGGTTGCTGTTGTACTATACAGTATGGCCTCAATAAATCACTTTTAAGGTCGCGTTTCTTTTATCTCCACCTTTACATTTGCTTTTTCAAGGATTGTTTCCAGACAACATTTCAAAGGGTCTCTTGTGGAAAAGTAAGTAAATAAATTAGGGATTTTTTAAAAAAAAATATTAATGGGATATGTATCTTTCTTTTGTGCAGTTCACCATATTTATATGGTATTTGTGAAATAATGGTTCTGTACGGTTCTATATCAGACGAGATGAAATAGAAATAAATTGGAGAAAAAATGTTCCATAGCATAACAAAATACACACACACAAATAAAACCCCCCAAAAAACTGAACCTTCATTTTGTCAAGTTCCTATGGGAAATTAGGAATGGTTGTTATCAGGGGAATGGACCTATGGGATGATTAATCAATGTTATATTTTAGTTTGTGTTATTAAAGTTGTGACGCATAAACATGTAATGGTAAAGGTAAAGGTTCCCCTCACACATATGTGCTAGTCATTCCTGACTCCAGGGGGCAGTGCTCATCTCCGTTTCAAACCAAAGAGCCAGCACTGTCCAAAGACATCTCTATGGTCAGGTGGCCGGCATGACTAAATGCCAAAGGCACAGGCAACAGTGTTACCTTCCCACCAAAGGTGGTCCCTATTTTTCTACTTGTATTTTTTACATGCTTTCGAACTGCTAGATTGGCAGAAGCTGGGACAAGTAATGGGAGCTCACTTCGTTAGGTGGCACTAGGGATTTTGAACCGCTGAACTGCCGACCTTTCAATCGACAAGCTTAGCATCTTAGCCGCTGAGCCCCACATGGAGCCACTGTGTCCCATATAAACATGTAGCAACGAATAATACATATTATGCACGTGTGCCAATGCCATTCTGAATTTAGCTGTTATTGAAAAAATGCTTTTAAAGTAAAAAAAAAAAAAAGCTTCTGATGATCACGCGGCTTAGCTGGGATGTCAGAGGCTTTTCAAAGCATTTTTTTCTGCAACCTTTTCTCCGGAAGAGGTTGCAGAAAAAAATGCTTTAAAAGTCTCTCTGACGATCCCAGCTGTGTTCCTGATCGGCAGAGGCTTTTCAAAGCATTTTTTTTTGCATTTGCAGAAAAAATGCTTTGAAAAGTTAAAAAAAAGAAAGTTGGCCACGCCCACCCAATCACATTTACCTCCCCCCACCAAGCCACACCCACAGAACCAGTAGTAACAAATTTTACATTTCACCCCTGCTATTAGGGTATAATATCAGGAAAGGTATAAAGGATTTCTGCCTTAATATCTGAAGTCCAATCAATATTGGCATTCAAAAAAGTCAGAATTAACGTATCTAGAGGAGTCCCAAGGGTGCTTCTCCAGGACTTCCTTGCTTCTTCTTTGAAGGTGTTTTGCTTCTCATCTAAGACGCTTCTTCAGCTCTGACTGGGGATGTACGATGGGGAATGGAAGGATTTATGTTCCTTGCAGTGTCAGCCCGGGAGCAGCAGACAGCTAGTCATTTGCATCTTCAGCTCTGGAGCTGAAGAAGTTTCTTGGATGAGAAGAAAAAGCAAAGAAAAGTCCAGTTGCCCCCTGAAAAAGCACATTTGGGACAACCATGATCTGGATGACTGAGACTCTCTACAGACGTTTAGCTACGCAATTTGGGATGAACGCCCTTCGAACGGTGTAGCAGTACGAATGGATTTCCAGAAAAATTGCAGACTACAAGAACCATTAGCACTACTCAGGTGACCCTGAGGACACAGATAAACCTTCAAATGCTTCAACAATCCTCAAAAAGGATGCAAATGACCAGCTGTCTGCAAGGGATATAAATTGTTCTATGCCCCACCACCCAGTCAGAACTGAAGAAGCTTCTTGGATGAGAAGAGAAACGCCTTCAAAGAAAAACCAAGACAGTCTATTTGCCTCCTGAAAAAAGCACCTTTGGGACAACCATGATATGGATGGCTGAGAATCTCTACAAACTTATATCTAGGTGAGGTTTGTCATCCTAAGCAAAAAAATACTGTGGGATAGTTTGCTGATTAATGGCTTTTTCATAGATATAGTCCAAAGTCTTGAGGAGAGGAGAGGAGGGGAGAGGAGAGAGTTGGGAGAGGTTTTGGAGGTTTTTAATCTCTTCTCAAGTAGGAGAACCTATACCATTTCAGGCAAATGGCTGTCCAATCTTTTCTTAAAAACGTCCAACGATGGAGCACCCACAACTTTTGAAAGCAAGCCATTCTGCCTGTTAATTTTTCTAAATGTCAGGAAAGTTCTCCTTATTTCTAGGTAGGCTCCCTTCTTGGTTAATTCCATCCAGTGCTTATTGTTGTGCCTTCAGGTGCTTTGCATAATATGTTGACCCGCCCTCTTGTAGCAACCTGATAATTATTGGAACATCACCCCTAGTCCTTCTTTTCATTAAAGTAGACATGCTTAATTCTCTCTCTCTCTCTCCCTCGCTCCCTCCCTCTCTCTCCCCCTCCCCCTCTCTCCCTCCTCCTCCCTCCCCCTCCCTCCCTCTCCTTCTCCCTCTTCCTCTCTCATTTCCTCATTTCAAGCATGTGGTTATTGACAACATACCAATGTCGATAATGCCTCAATTTTGGACATTCAACTTAGAAATGCTAACAAGCTGTCCTATTCAATAAGCATGAAAGAGAAAAAGGTTCCTCTCTGCAACTTTATGCTGTCACCCTTTTAAGTTAATAATGTAAGTGCCAAGCTGAATGAGTCCACAATGTGAATTAAAGGAAATTAAGGGAAATTGCAGGGTTTGTCAAGGCTGTCTGGGATGGAGAACATAAAATGCTGCAAATCATGGGCTGGGCAATGGAAAAATAAACAGCTGATTTTTTTAAAAAAAAATACTTAGAAATATCTTTCACTGGCAGACAATTGTATATGCCAAATAACTTCCTAGCACATTATAGTCAACAATATACAATTGTGATTTGCTTTTAAAAAAAAAAACATTTACATATATTTGCAAAACAATGAAAAACTGCCAGCGAGAAACAGCATACTCAGTAAGAACATTTGTTCAGGATTTCTTTGTGCTTAACAGCTTTATTTTTTTAATGTCGTAGTCACAAGCTTTATTTTTTAAACAACATTTTCTCTCATGCATAGGAGAGGTGATATTCTAATTTAGTTAGGAGCACTTCCAGGCATCCAAGTCCTTTGATTTCAGTACTAAAATAAAGTAGGACCCAAATGCGCAATTCCTCCGATTTTACTTAAAGAGACATCATAAGCAGTTCTATACTGCAAGTCACCAGCAATTACCCTGGCTGAGAGCTAATCAGAAGGTGTCCTTCCAGAATAATAGGAAACAACAACAACACAAAGAAATCTCAACCAATCACTGCTCAGCTAGTATACTGAATATTGAAAAGTAAGCCCTACATCTCCTAAAGTAAGGTAAAGGTTCCCCTTGCACATATGTGCTAGTCGTTCCCGACTCTAGGAGGTGGTGCTCATCTCCGTTTCAAAGCCAAAGAGCCAGCGGTGTCCAAAGACGTCTCCGTGGTCATGTGGCTGGCATGACTAAACACCAAAGGTGCACTCAACACTGTTACCTTCCCACCAAAGGTGGTCCCTATTTTTCTACTTGCATTTTTTACTTGCTTTCGAACTGCTAGGTTGGCAAAAGCTGAGACAAGCAATGGGAGGCGAAACACTGAATTGCCGACCTTTTGATTGACAAGCTCAGACTCTTAGCCACTGAGCCACCGTGTGATGGTAGCCATCTTCTACCAAGCCTTAACGACTCTTTCAACATGATCATCCTTTATTTTCATCCCTTTGCCATAGGCCATATACTAAAATAAATTATGGAAATAAAGGAAGGAAGGATTCCTTCTTCTTTTTTCACCTTCAGGCAACATTTTTTAAAAAAAAAAAGCAGGGAAACCATACTGATCAGTAGAAGGATGAAGTGAAATGGAAATCTTCTTTCCTTGAATTTTTTAAAAACTTATTTTAAGTTTGAAGCTTAATTTGGAGTGATTTTTTCCTTACGACTTATAATATTATTCAGAAGAAAACTAGATGTTCCAGAGAAACATTCAAGCACATCAATATGGCTTTAATTGGGAAGAAGGTATGAAAGACTTTTTTATTATGTCTCTTTCTGCAAATTACATTGCAACAGAACAAATGTGCAACATTTTGGACTGTACTGAACTGTTTATTTTGTATTGTATTGTATTTATTAGATTTTTATACCGCCCTTCTCCTGAAGGACTCAGGGTGGTGTACAGCTCTATCTGGGAAGGGCAAAAACAGCCTTCCCCACTCCCTCAGAGGCCTGAAAGGCCCCATTTCCCAACTCCCAGTGGGACAGAAAGTGACATTTTTTGCTGTTTTCAGCCTCCAGAGACTCCTAGAGAGGCTCCTAGAGACTCCTAGAGAAGCTCTGGAGGCTGGGGACAGCAAAAAATGTCACTTCCTGTCCCACCGGGAGTTCAGAAGTGGGCCATTTCAGGCCTTCGGTGGGCCTCCAAGGGAGTGAGGAAGTCTGTTTTCGCCCTTCCCAGATAAATAGGATCTGGAAAAAGAAAAAAGAAAAAAACGGGCCTACCAGGCCATCATGTGCCAGGAGTGGGGGGGAGGGGGGTTACGCGCATGCGCAGGGCAGGGCACATAGAATTATCGGTGTGGGCATGTGCATGTGCTACCCTCCCCTGTCCCCCCTCTCCTGGCACGCAATGGCAAAAAGATTAGCCATCACTATCCTAGATCAAATTCTACTCTTCATTTCATCAGCATAATTTTATGCAGAAATGTCATTTATTATTGCTATAGGTGCTGCTCATCTATTCCAAATTACTGAAAAACTTGATCAATAAAAGCTCAAAGGGATAAATAGGGACAAGGTATGGTGACAGATACAAAGTGGGGAATCAAAAAGAAGTACCACTCAAATTATTTATTCTTTAATAACTGTTTCTCTTGTATTTATTAGACGCTCTCTTTAAAATACTGCAAGTTGGGTGCAGAATAAATCTGAATGCTTATTATGTCCTCCATTTGTTTAACTTACCTATTATCAGAAAGTCCTGTTTGGGAGGTGGAAAAAAAATAAGATGTCTTGAGAAGAATTTGACAGTGAAGGAACGCCTGTACAATACCATCCTTTGATTGGCTCTCCTTCTATGTTCTCATTTAAAGTTTAAATGCTCCCAAAGTGGCACTTTAAAAATTAATTAGATTATATTCTGTTGGATCACCTAGATGGACTCTGTATTCATGTACATGGTAGAGAAACATTACGGAAGACAGAAATTATTAATGTCAACTGTTCTTTACACTTCTTGAATATGAGTAGTGCATGCTGGCAGTGATTAATTCTGCAGTGCAATATAGGCCCTTCATCCAGGAAAGTAGCAAAGGTGAATTGCTACTGGTTCAGACTGGTTCACCGAACTGGTAGTAAAAAATGCTACCGGTTCGGGCAAATCAGTATTTTCAATGATCAGCTGTGCCACGCAATTTACATTAGCTAGAAAGCAAGAAATCCTGCTTTCTAGCTAATCTAAATTGTATTTAGATTAGCTACAATTGTGGCACAACTGTTCCCTCCCTCGCTGTTCTACTTTCATTTGAAGACTCAGAAAAGGCTTCTTAATCCTCCTTTTTCAGCGCTGCATGGTAGTGCCTATGGTGTGCACCGCATGTGCGCACACGAAGCAAACCAGTAGCGGAGCGAACTGGTAGCAGACTTCAGAGCATTTCACCCCTGGAAAGTAGGTTTGTTTTCATGCGGCTTTAAAGCAAGAAATTAACATTTAAGACTTTGGGAGCCACATTTATGGAAACTGAAGTTCAGTATT
Organism: Masticophis lateralis; assembly: GCA_030761175.1. Lineage (NCBI taxonomy): Eukaryota > Metazoa > Chordata > Lepidosauria > Squamata > Colubridae > Masticophis > Masticophis lateralis. Next base: position 112,851,659 of record JAUDYJ010000004.1, on the reverse strand, counting down.
ACAGAGATCTTAGATGAAATTTAATTCGGCTGTGTTCTATTACAATGAGAAACAGTTGTGTTTGAAACATCATCTTCACAAACATACACTGACATTTAGTGCAGAAACTTCTACACAGTCACGGTTATATAATTTGAGAAAATATCTCCTGAGAGGTTTGGGATCTGTGTATAAAGTACCATTGACGTCACTTTCCTCTTATAATTGCTCTGTGCAAGAATAATGCTGTTTCCCATTCTTATCACACTAATGATACATTTCATCTTGGCTCACATTAACTTTTAGTCAGTGCAAGTAGCTTGTCATATTTCTTCTTTATTATTAAATGCTTTGGAATTTAGCCCCATTCTTTATGATGAAATGAGGCTGTTTCATGTTTTAAGTCTCACTGGGCTTTTTATGTCATTTATTCTGTTCCCTGTTTAGAATCTTGCTTGTACGCTTTTCTCGGCAAGTTCAGACTCTGTTTTTGTAATGATCTATTGTTATTGTTCAGTTGTTTGCTGAAATCCCATCATTATATCACTTACAGCATCATCTTGTAACCAGTTCGCTAGCTTGTTTTAGTTATCTGACTTTCTGAAGTTTACAGTTAATGGATGATGTTTATCGGAGTTTTATTTTTTATGATCTTTAAACATACTTGTGCCTGTCAGTTAATTGCCCTCCCTTCTTGAATAACTTGGAGAGAGGGGAAAAAAACAGGACTTTCATATGCATTACTCCATTTATTTGAGAGCCTTGGGGTTTTTCCCCATCTCCTATGGTGACATTTAGAATCAAAAATCCAAATAGATTCACAAATTGTGTAATATTTCCAGGTGATAGTCACTCTTTCTCATTTGTTGAGTGCTAATATAATGGGAAAGACAGATAAAGAGGCCCACTATATAAGGAAAACTCGTATCAGATGCCCCTAGCATCTGCATGAATTTACACATTGTTTGCATAAGAGATTAAGTTCAGACTTCTTCTTCTTCTTCTTCTTCTTCTTCTTCTTCTTCTTCTTCTTCTTCTTCTTCTTCTTCTTCTTCTTCTTCTTCTTCTTCTTCTTCTTCTTCTTCTTCTTCTTCTTCAAGATATGGCTAAGGCATCTTTTCCTGTGTATTTACCTGCTGCCCTGTCTCCGTTTATCTCACAGAAGATGGAAAATTGGGGTAAAGTGCAGTACAGCAGATTTTTCTTAAAGGGTTCAGTGACCTCCCTCTCATCCATTATGGGTAAAGCACTATTAGAGAGTGTTAACACAGCTTCACTGTGTATATGTGGAAGTCTGGGCCAGCAACAATAACATGGGATAAAAATCTGTTGGTTATAGGATGACTTGAACACTTCATAACTATTTTATCTCACCCCAAAGCCATGAATGATCTCACCCAGTGGCTTCATATAGATGTTAAAGAGTAGGGGAGAGAGAACCGACCCCTGAGGAACCCCACAATTTAGGGGCCTCAGGGTGGACCTCTGCCCTCCTGCCTACACAAACTGTAAGCGACCTGAGAGGTAGGAGGAGAACCACTGTAAAACAGTGCCTCCCACCCCCAATCCCTCAAGTCGCTGCAATAGGATACCATGGTTGATGGTATCAAAAGTCACTGAGAGGTCAAGTAGGACCAAGATGGAGGAACAACCACCATCCCGAGCCCACCAGAGATCATTCACCAGAGTGATCAATGCCGTTTCCATGCTGGAAGCCCAATTGGTACGGGTCAAGGTATTCCGTTTCCTCCAGGAACTGTGGGAGCTGTTGCGCCACTACAGTCTCAACAACCTTTGCGATGAAGTGAAGGTTGGACATGGGACGATAGTTATTAAGTGAGTCTGGATCCAGGGAAGGCTTCTTGAGGAGAGGTCGAACTACCACCTCCTTAAGAGAGGTGGGGAAGTTCCCCTCTCTCAACAAAGCATTGACAATTGCCTGGATCCAGTCTCTAGTCACCTCCCTGGCAGCTGAAACCAACCAGGAGGGACAAGGGTCCAATAAGCAAATGGAGGAACTAAATTTGCCCATAATCCTGTCTACTTCCTTGACAGAAACAGGGTCAAACTCAATCCAGATATTATTCTCAAGGCCCACCCTAGTCTCCCGACTGGATTCTGCCCAGTCAGAGTCCAATCCGATCCAGATCTGAGTGATTTTATCATGCAGAAAATGTACAAAATCCTCAGCTCTGCCCTGTAAAGGGTCTTCTCTTGCTCCCTGATTGAGGAGGGAGTGACTCACACAAAACAGGGCTGCTGGGCGGTTTTCTGCAGATGCAATGAGGGCAGCGAAGTAATTTTGTTTCGTCGCTTCCATTGCCACTAGATAAGACCTAATATGGGTTCTTAACTGTGTTCAGTCAGATTCAGATCGGGAGGACCTCCAAGGCTCCTCTAGACATCTTTTCCGACGTTTCATTTCCTGGAGCCCCATGGAAAACCAAGGAGAGACCCAGGATCTGTGTCAGGTTAGAGGCTGCAAAGGTGCAATTCTGTCTAAGGCGTCGGTAGCCGACCGTTCCCAGGATGCCACCAGACCCTCAGCTGAATTGCAGGATTGAGAGGTGGGGAATGTCCCAAGCTCCTTCAAGAACCTTTCTGGGTCCATCAGGCGCCTGGGGCAGAACCATTTTATGGGTCCCGTCTCCCAGTGGCAAAGGTTGGCAGACTGAAAGTCCAGTCTAAAGTGGGAATGGTCAGTCCATGACAGGGGAGTGATGGAAAGTTCCTCCCTACATGACCATTTAACCACTGCCCAGAGAGAAAAACCAGGTCAAGTGTGTGTCCTCCCTTATGAGTTGGGCTCTGAATAACCTGAGTCAGGTCCATGGCTGTCATGGAGGCCATGGACTCCCAGACTGTCTCAGATGACTTGCCGATCGAAGGCAGATTTAAATCTCCCACAACCAGAAGACTGGGGAGTTCAAGTGCCACTTCAGTCAAAACATCGAGCACTGCGGGCAGGGCTGTGGCAACATAGCTGGGAGATTTGTATGTGACCAACAAGCCCAACTGAACTCCAGGGTCCCACTTCAATAGAAGAGACTCACACCCCCCTATCTGAGGGACAGTGACCTCCCTAGGACTCAGACCTTCCCTGACAACCACTGCCCCTACCCCCCACCCCTTCCCTGGTGTCACGGTTGGTGCAGGACACGAAAGCCTGGGGGGCATAAGTCAGAGAGAAGGATTCCCCCCTCTTGCCCCAACCAGGTCTCTGTGATACAGGCCAGGTCTGCACCCTCCTCATCAGTAAGATCTCGTATGAGGAGCGCCTTATTTATCATGGACCTGGCATTCACATGCACCAGAAGGAGACCAGGGTCCCTCACTCTCATATCCCCAGGAAAGCAGGGTGAGCAGGAGGTATGGGAGCAAGCCACCATCCGAATGCATCTGGTGTGATGCTCCCCACTCCTACTTTGTTTTTGTTTTTTTGCCCCCTCTCACCATCACAGGTATAGAATGTCCCACCCTCCTCTGAGCATCCCCCACGACTCCCAACCCCCCCCAACCCGTCGGGACTGTGAGAATGGCATGGCTGCTGAACTTTAAGAGACCCCCCAGTCTCATTTTTGTTATTAAAAACCACCCTCCTCCCGGATCCATATTCATGTATTCCTCTCCCTTCATACTTGTAACCAGCTTATGGTCTGCAGGGAATGTAATCATCAAAAATGGCTAGAAGGGACAAATATATTATTCCCATTGTTGAAAAGGAAGAGGGATTTGAGATTTTGTTGTACTTATTTCATGGAAGAACTGTTATTTTCAAAGACATCTCAAAGAGGGCTAAGAAAATTATAACATACATTTATTGATGTTGTTAGTTACGAAGTCGTGTCTGATCCAACACGGCTCCATGGACAATATTCCTCCAGGGCTTCCTGTCCTCTATCATCCCCCGGAGTCCATTTAAGCTCACTGACTGCTTCACCGACTCCATCCAGCCACCTCATTCTCTGTCGTCCCCTTCTTCTTTTACCCTCAATCGTTCCCAGCATTAGGCTCTTCTCCAGTGAGTCCTTCCTTCTCATTAGGTGGCCTACCTACCTACCTACATATAAACATAGATACATAGCTCCAACATTTACAAGAATAAAATTCTACAATCCGTCATTAGGGATGGTGAAAATTTCCAAAGCAAGAACTAAGCTTTCAAGTATCAGAGAAACATTCCACATTTAGAACTTATCTCAGTGGGAAAACCATCTCATCTCAGCCAGTTTTCATAGTGAAATTACCTTGAGGCTGTATTTGTTTGACCTTGTGGGAAGCAGAATGCTAGGCAAGCCTTCCCCATTCTGCTTCTTTTCAGTAAGGGAGGCCATCTGCAATGAGAATATGGGAAATAGAGTTCAAACTCATTTAGAGGACCTTGGACTGTGTAGACAGATACAAAAGAAAACGAAGAGCCTAAGAATATGTAATAGAGTTGTATTCTATTACCTTCAAATGTTGCTGATGCTTCAATTTTAAACTCTAGTCCTTTGTGCAACTGTCTTTGTTCCACACACATTTGCAAGAAGAAGCCCACAATCTGCTTACAGACTATCTAGACACTTTTTTTTTCTTCCTTTACATATTCATGTAAAATTTATACAGGTAGATGAACTTGCTCTCTCTTTGACAAGGCTTCATGGGCTGAATGGGAAAAGGAAAGAAAACAAGGGAGGAAATGTTGATTTTAAAACCGGAAGATGAAATGAAGAAATAAGACAAAGGTACTGTACATTCTTTATGAATATTTGGACAATTCTCTTTTGAGAAAAGCCTAATTGTTACGTAACAGCGGGCATGTTTTTAATTCTTGACTAGATAAGATGCTACACTGAGGGATGGAGAAGTGGAGAAGTGATGGGAGTGTCAAGGAAGTCCAAAAAATGAATAGGAATTCAACCTTTATATTGTTCTTTGAAAGATCCACACCAGAGTAATTGCTATTGCTGCAACAGGAATTACAATTTATTCTTCCTTCCTGATTGTCCCCTTCCCCCATTCAATCTCTATCTCCTGTAGGACACAGGATGTAATATCCTTACAACCTAGATCCACATTTCCTTCTTTAATGTATGAGTTCTCTGACAGCTTCCAGGACTGACAATGTTATGATGTTTCCAATTGGGTGGGTAATTCTTTTGAACACATTATAGGGTAAGTTGTAGATCCCAAGCTCTCAAGCATTATTCTGAGCCACAGCTTAGGTGAAATCTGGTTCGGTAGCAATACCCGTGAGAAGGTTCTTGGAGTCCTGGTAGACAATCAGTTAAATATGAGCCATCAGTGTGTGGCAGCAGTCAAAAAAGCACAAAAATACAATCCTACCATGCATTGCCTGAGGGATACAATCAAGATCACATGAAATACTAGTATTGCTTTACAAAGTCTTAATAAGACCTGGAAAACTGCATCCAGTTCTGGTCGCCACAATATAAAAAAGATGTTGAAACTTTGAAAAAAGTGCAGAGAAGAGCAACAAAGATAATTAAGAGCTTGGAGACTAAAACATATGATGAATATTACAGGAATTGGATATGGCTAGTCTAGTGCAAAAAAGGACCAGGGGGTGCCATGATAGCAGTGTTCCAATATTTGAAGGACTGACACAAAAAATTATGGTGCTGCTACAAGAGGGAGTCAACCTATTCTCTAAAGTACCTGAAGGTAAGACAGGAACCAACAGATGGAACTTAATTGAAGAGAAATCCAGCTTAGAACTAAGGATAAATTTATTGATAGTGAGAACAATCAACCAGAAGAAGGTCTTGCCTTCAGAAGCTGTGGGTTCTCCATCATTGGAGGCTTTTAAGAGACTAGACAGCCATTTGTCTAAAATGGTATACATAAGGTCTACCTTTAATGGTATAAACTCTACCTTAGAAATTGTGATAGCCTAGCAAAAGTTACTTTTTGTAACTTTTTGCAAAAGAGACAACTATAACCTGGATGACTGAGAATCTCTACGGGCATTTAGCTGAAGATATAAATCCACTGAAAAATTTAAATTTTCTTGGTTTGTTTCCAAATACGAAGAGACAATATTAAGAACAACTTTCAGTGTATTACAATGTGTAATGCCAATATGCCATTAGCAGCTTTTTAGTCTATTTTTAAGAAATATTCACTTGATGCACGTTCCAAAATAAGTTTCATATTTGTTATTGGAATTGGCTCAAAAAACTTCAACAAACATGCATATTTCTATCTGTAGAAAGTTGCACTCAGTTGACACACTGCACATAAAAACATGTTGAAAAACACATTCCAAAGAAGACAGATGCTTTTTAAACACATACACACACTACAGATTGTTGCAGAAACTGGCTGGAACTGACCTACAAATGTACAATTGCAAAAATAAAATAAAACCACACGAAGATTCACATCATCTCCCAGTTATAAAAGTTCCATCTATAACTTTACATAGCAAAGAAAAAGAGACTGACACTTAGCTGAACTTGATAAACCTTCCTTGGCTGAACCAACATTATAATTCATTTGCATTTCGTCTGTTCTCTAATTTAAGAAAACAAGTTAGCAAGAATCTATTATAGCTTCCTTCTCCTGCTCTTATCAGTGGCTGCTTATAGGGCAGGCTACAATCTGGACAACTATAAAATATTCAGAATAAATATTCTTCCCAGTTACCTTAAGATTTATTCTAGTAAAATTATACCTGGGTAGCAATGATTCCAACTAGAATTGGGAACCATGTAAATGTTTCTCCACAAGTATTTTTTCTATATATTGAAAACTGCCATATCTATATATCTACCTCTACCTCTACCTCTACATCATCTACATCTACATCTACATCTACATCTACATCTACATCTACATCTACATCTACATCTACATCTACATCTACCAGTATATCAGAGGTGATATTCAGCCAGTTTGGACTGGTTTGCCCAATCCGGTAGCAGAAATCGTGGGTGGGCCCTGGCTCTATGCCATCCTATTTAGGTATGTTTTTGAAGCCAGGCGCATGCATGGATGAACTGGTAGGGAAAGTAAGTGAATAACACATCTGAGATAAAGAGAGAGAGAGAGAGAGAGAGAGAGAGAGAGAGAGAGAGAGAGAGAGAGAGAGAGAGAGAGAGAGAGAGAGAGAGAGAGAGAGAGAGAGAGGGAGAGAGGGGGATATATAATAGATAGATTTTTCCAAGCCGGTTACTTTTTTGTATTTTCAATAAAGGAACATTTAATCATGATTTTCCATTTGTGATTTAAGTAGTGCAGACCAAGAACCTTTCTTTCCTTATAGTGAATTTCTACAGCTATTTAGGGCAGGGGTGGGTTCTATTTACCTTTACTACCAGTTCGCAATGGGATTGTGAACTGGTAGTAAATCGCATGCACAGATCGCTGATGATGACATCCGGGGCGGTGGGCGGGGCCTCCCGCCACTTTTACTATCTGTTCTTGCGAACTGGTCCAAATGGGGGGGGGCAACCCATCACTGTTTCTGGGGCAGCTCTTCATAGCAGCAACTTCTTAACTATAGCTAGTCTTTGTTCAAATGCTTCTGGTGATTGTGATACTGGGTATCTGAATCAAAAGCTAAGGGTACTCCAGCATTGTAGCCCCTCCCACAGTCTCTCTAGGCTATTCACCAACACGAATTGTGCAATTGTCGATTTTCTACACGCCACTGCTTTCTTCTGGTGAAAGCACTCCATCTTTGCTTGTGAATTTCATGGTCCTCTCTGCTGACGAAACTAAAAAACTGCTAGAGAATCCCTCTGTAGAAGCCCATGGTGATTTTTCTCTTGGCTGCTACGGTCACCAAGAGACTTTTCATTTATGAATGCCTGGGTGAATTGAATCAGTGAACTCCAACAAAGGAGCAAAGTAGTGGTGCTGTTCAGGAAATAGATCCTGTGATAATGTTGAATAGCTTGCTGTCATGCTGCTTTCTGAATTGCAGCTCTGACCACCATCAGCAATGAAATTTTCTTATCTTTCAGTGTTGAGTTGCACAGTAATACTATGAGGGAATAGATGTATAACACCAAAAATTTTCAAGAAGAGAAAGAAAGTAAGAAGGAAAGAAGGAAGGAAGAAAGAAGAGAGAGAGAAAGAGGAAGGAAGGAAGGAAGGAAGGAAGGAAGGAAGGAAGGAAGGAAGGAAGGAAGGAAGGAAGGAAGGAAGGAAGGAAGGAAGGAAGGAAGGAAGACACAGCAGAAGGAGGAGGAGGAGGAGGAGGAGGAGGAGGAGGAGGAGGAGGAGGAGGAGGAGGAGGAGGAGGAGGAGGAGGAGGAGGAAACATTCAATTATTTAGCCACAAATGGCTTTGAAATTGATTCACTATTTTTTTTAAAAAAAGGAAAATACAGCACTCATTCTCTACAGTCACTATACAATATTGTCAAATTAATTCTGCTCAGATTCCATAGGGATTTCACTTGTTTTGTTGCGGGAATCTAATTCTTTCATGTATAACTTTCTTTTTTACATGAGCTAGAATAGTGTCCATTTACAGCATCTCAGAATTGGACTTTTAAGGTGGCATTTGAAATGAAATGAAGCAGAAACAGTTGATGACAAAAGATTTGGCTATTGCCTCTAACCCCAATTATCGGGAAGCTTTTGAAGACTTGTTTTGCATACTGGGATTCTCCTTTAAGTGGATGAAAGAATGAGGAATTGCTATGAGATCCCTACCCCACATGGCCCAGTTTTGCTCTCAGGGGGAGTGCAGGAAGCTGAGTGCTGCCTGTCACCCACCCCCCCCCCCCCACTTAACCATGCCCACCAAGCCACACCCACATAATAGCCTGGTGGCTCAGCAGATTAATGCATTGTGCTTAACTCCAGCTGTCTACAATTACTGTAAGTTCGAATCTCACCAGGCTCAAGGTTGACTCAGCCTTCCATCCTTTCTAAGGTAGGTAAATTGAGGACCCAGTTTGTGGGGGCAATAAACTGACTTTGTAAAATATACAAAAGTATGAAGGCTATTGCTTAACGCATTATAAGCCGCACTGAGTCTCTGGAGAAGGCGGCATATAAATCAAATTTAAAAAAAACCTACTAGTAAAAATTTTTTTAATCTCACCACTGTTCGTAATCAACACACACACACACATTCAGTGCCACTTGATGCTGAATTAAGGAATATCTCTGTTTTACAGCCAATGAATAATGTTGATGGAAGGAAAGACGTTTTTGCTTATGGAAAAGGATGAGGTAGAATCTATACAGAATGAGTTTCTAGTGACTCTATATTTTACCATTTTAAGCACTAGCTCTATATGTTGCTGAACATTTATTTATTATTTATTTATTTATTACATGTATTTATATGCCGCCCTTCTCCCGAAGGACTCAGGGCAGCGAACACAAGTTAAGAAACATGTACAATAAAATCACATTTTAAATCAAATAACTAATTAATGATAAATAATAAACCCAGAATCAGAGTCAGCCTATTTGCTTGAACAGCCAAGTCTTCAGCTTCTGACGAAAGGAGCGAAGATCAGGAGCCATCCGGAGCTCGGTAGGTAATTCATTCCAGAGGGTGGGAGCACCCACAGAGAACGCCCTACCCCTGGGCACCGCTAGATGACATTGGCTCACTGTCGGGACCCTGAGGAGAGCGGCCCTATGTGAGCGAACAGGACAATGGGAAGCAGGCAGGAGAAGGTCCTGTAAATATCCTGGACTTAAATCATGTAGGGCCTTATAGGTGAGAACTAGTACCTTGAAGCGGACCCGGAGAACCACTGGTAACCAGTTCAGTTGACGCAGGAGGGGTGTTATATGGGAGTAATGAGGGGCTCCTGTAACAACCCGTGCGGCTGCTTTCTGGATCAGCTGGAGTCTCTGGGTGCATCTCAGGGGCAGGCCCATGTAGAGGGAATTGCAGTAATCCAAGCGGGAAGTAACCAGGGCATGAGTGACTGTGCGAAGGTCATCTCGGTCCAGGAAAGGGCGCAACTGGCGCACCAGGCGAAGCTGTGAGAAGGCCCCCCTGGTCACAGCCGTTAGATGGTCTTCTAGGGACAACCGAGCATCCAGGAGGACACCCAAGTTGCAAGCCCTATCAACGGGGGCAAGTTTTTCTCCATCTATCAAAAGGGATGGGGCTTCTGAAATCCAAGATGCCAGCATCCACAGCCACTCAGTCTTGGAGGGATTGAGTTTGAGTCTGTTTCTACCCATCCAGGCCCATACCGCCTCCAGGCAACGGGACATCACGGAAAGGGCATCTCTGAGGTGGTCTGGGGTGAAGATGTATAATTGGGTATCATCAGCATATTGATGATATCTCACCCCAAAGCCACGAATGATTTCACCCAGTGGCTTCATATAGATGTTAAAGAGTAGGGGGGAGAGAACCAACCCCTGAGGCACCCCACAATTTAGGGGCCTCGGGGTGGATCTCTGCCCTCCTGCCCATACAAACTGTAAGCGACCTGAGAGGTAGGAGGAGAACCACTATAAGACAGTGCGTCCCACCCCCAATCCCTCAAGTCGCTGCAGTAGGATACAATGGTCGATGGTATCAAAAGCTGCTGAGAGGTCAAGTAGGACCAGGATGGAGGAACAACCACCATCCCGAGCCCGCCAGAGATCATTCACCAGAGCGACCAATGCCGTTCCCGTACTGTGTCCACGTTGGGAGCCCGACTGGTACGGGTCAAGGTATTCCGTTTCCTCCAGGAACTGTGGGAGCTGTTGCGCCACTACAGTCTCAACAACCTTCACGATGAAGCGAAGATTGGAGACGGGACGATAGTTATTAAGTGAATCTGGATCCAGGGAAGGCTTTTTGAGGAGAGGTCGAACCACCACCTCCTTAAGAGAGGCAGGGAAGTTCCCCTCTCTCAACGTAGCATTGACAATTGCCTGGATCCAGTCTCTAGTCACCTCCCTGGCAGCCGAAACCAACCAGGAGGGACAAGGGTCCAATAAGCAAGTGGAGGAACTAAATTTGCCCATAATCCTGTACACTTCCTTGACAGAAACAGGGTCAAACTGAATCCAGATATTGTTTTCAAGATCCACCCTAGTCTCCCAATTGGATTCTGTCCAGTCAGAGTCCAATCCGATCCGGATCTGAGCGATTTTATCATGCAGAAACTGTATGAATTCCTCAGCTCTGCCCTGTAAAGGGTCTTCCCTCACTCCCTGATTGAGGAGGGAGCAGGTCACACGAAACAGGGCTGCTGGGCAGTTTTCTGCAGATGCAATGAGGGCGGCGAAGTAATCTCGTTTCGTCGCTTCCATTGCCACTAGATAAGACCTAATATGGGTTCTTAACTGTGTTCGGTCAGATTCAGATCGGGAGGACCTCCAATGTTACTCTAGACATCTTTTCTGGCGTTTCATTTCCCGGAGCTCCATGGAAAACCAAGGAGAGACCCGGGATCTGCGGCGGGTTAGAGGCCGCAAAGGTGCAATTCTGTCTAAGGCGTCAGTAGCCGACCATTCCCAGGATGCCACTAGAGCCTCAGCTGAATTGCAGGATTGAGAGGTGGGGAATGTCCCAAGCTCCTTTAAGAACCTTTCTGGGTCCATCAGGCGCCTGGGGCGGAACCATTTTATGGGTTCCATCTCCATGCGGCAAGGGTTGGCAGATTGAAAGTCCAGTCTAAGGAGGGAATGGTCAGTCCATGACAGGGGAGTGATGGAAAGTTCTCCCCTACCATGACCATTTATCCACTGCCCAGAGAGAAAAACCAGGTCAAGTGTGTGTCCTCCCCTATGAGTTGGGCCCTGAATAACCTGAGTCAGGTCCATGGCTATCATGGAGGCCATGAACTCCCGGACTCTCTCAGATGACTCGCCGATCGAAGGTAGATTAAAATCTCCCACAACCAGAAGGTTGGGGAGTTCAAGTGCCACTTCAGTCAAGACATCGAGCAGTGAAGGCAGGGCTGTGGCAACATAGCTGGGAGATAGGTATGTGACCAACAAGCCCGACTGAACTCCAGAGTCCCACTTCAATAGAAGAGACTCACACCCACTTATCTGAGGGACAGTGACCTCCTTAGGACTCAGACCCTCCCTGACAACCACTGCCACCCCCCCCTGCCCCTTCCCTGGCATCGCGGCTGGTGCAGGACACGAAAGCCTGGGGGGCATAAGTCAGAGAGAGGGATTCCCCCCTCTTGCCCCAACCAGGTCTCCGTGATACAGGCCAGGTCCGCACCCTCCTCATCAATAAGGTCTCGTATGAGGAGGGCCTTATTCATCACGGACCTGGCATTCAAATACACCAGACGGAGACCAGGTTCCCTCGCATATTTACCATATGCATAGATCAAAATATTGGGATGGTATAATAATAATAATAAATAAAAAAACAGAATAAATGAGAATATAATAATAGAATTGGAAGGGATCTCAGAGGTCTTCTAGTCCAATCCTTGCTTGAGCAAAAGACGATATATCATTTGAGATAAATGGTTGTCCAGTTCTTTTTGAAAGCCCTCTGTTCACCCACAATTTCTGAAAGCAAGCTATTCCATTAGTTGATTGCTCACACCTTTAGGAACAATTGTTTTAATAACAGTAGCATGGAGGGAAATCACTTTTCAAATTTCAACCAAACTTTAAATTAAACAGTGGTACAATGTTAACAGTATTTTTTTTCCTCCGATAGACATACATTTAATTTTACACTGGCATAATAACAGAATCACAAAATATTAATTAATAAGGCTATTATCAACCAAATAACTTTTTGTCTAAGAAAATAGCTGACCTAAAAAGCTTATGCAAGGTCCGGGAATAGCTATCTTGCTGATCCATTTGAATAAGCAATGTTATTCAGCCTCTCCTTTGTTCTTCTCCAAGTGTTCTAACACTGCCAACATAAAAAGCTGAATCACAGAAATGACAGGTGTACGAAATCTGATACTTCTTCATCACTGCTTTTATGAGAACAAATGTCACAAGAAAAACCCAGAAAGAAAAGTAGAATGTGTGGGAAATTGATCAAAGAGAGAAGAAAAGAGAAATCACAACTAGAGAATTGCAAGTAATAAAACATGGAGGACTGAAAGGAAAACGAAAAAATTTTGGTCTTGATTCCAGCCAAAGCAGCAGGAAAGGGATTTAAAAATTCAGTCTAGTAATAAATAAATTAGTTGGTTTCTGATCTTTTTGTTAATTTATTTAAGAGAGAAATTGGAAGTTTTTCTGCTTTTCAGTCTAACGTCCTGGGCATTATTATATATTTATGTAATCTTCTTAATGTGCAACATTGAAATGTCATGAAATTAATAAAATTATGGGAGTGCACTTTTCATAATTTAACATACTTAAAATCTCATATTTTTCTAGGAGTACATACCCAAAGGCTATTAGCTATAAATATGAACTTTATTGACACTATTATAATTGTTATTATTATTCTCTTTGCATAGGATGACTGGAAGCTATTGCTTTTAGTTAACAGGAAAATCAAAAAAAATAAATAAATTTATGGAAAAGAAATACTCTAGTTCCACAGTGCCTATCAACAAATAGAATGGCTGGAAGTTTGAGTTAGACCTCTTGGGATTACATAGAAAAAGCCAGGCATCTCCATTCTCTGTCTATATACAATTGTTTTTTATATAAAATTGATGGTGTCATGATTCTGACCTTCTGACCTTTACCTGAAAACTGTAATCATCCCCATTTGAAATCATATTTGCCATGCTCGTAACTAAAGAATCTATAAAAAAGTTGCTGAAACAAAAAGCAGGCATGTAAGAACTATTCTTACTAAGTATTAAAAATGAGTTATTATAAAGGAGGAAGAGGAGGAGGAGAAGGGGAGGAGGAGGAGAAGAAGAAAAGAAGAAGAAGAGGAAGAAGAAGAAGAAAAGAAGAAGAGGAGGAGGAGGAGGAGGAGGAGGAGGAGGAGGAGGAGGAGGAGGAGGAGGAAACATTCAATTATTGACTTAAACTTACCCAATAGTTCTGTTGGCTATCTCAGCCAACTGGTTATCCATTCAGTGATGTTTTTTAATCTTGAAAAAAGAAGTAGGATATTTTCTCCAGCCATGTTTGTTCCTAGGCCAAAAAGCTGATTGATCAATGATTAATTGAAATTAGGCTGCAGTATAATGGAACAGACTTCCTGCTTTTCATAAATTAACAAAAAATATTTAATTGAAGAGGCATTGCTTCGTATATTTGACCTACTAAAGGTACCGTGGAGCTTTTAACAGTACTCCTTGTACATCTCTCCATATAGCAGTTTTATAAGATAGATATCGGGAATGCCCCATGGCTCATTTTCTCCATCTTTGTGACTCGCAAGAGGCAGAATCAATAACACATGTTCTTTTACATTACTGGTTTTATATAGCATTGCATCAAAATCTTATTCTGCCCCTTTTAGTAACAATCCCTGTACGATCCAACAGTTTCCATGCTGATTATTTTTTTTACCTTGCTGATAAAAGTTTTTCATATAATCTTGCAAAGATTTGTTAACCTCAAACCTTCAGCAGGGGATCCATAATAAAATTGAAGAGAGTTTGATATGTGTGCTTTTTGTGTTTATTTTTACTCTCTTTTTCTTTGATTGATTTGCTGAGTAAAGGTTGATAGGGTTGTTAGTTTGAGAGAAAGAAAGGTGGCGCATGGAGCCATTTCTGTGGGCACACGAGCTGTTGCCCTAGGTCAGCTCCACTGCACATGCATGTGTGTACTGGCTAGTTGGTTTTTGGCCCCGCCCATGCTGCCCCTCCTCTCCCAGGAGTCTCCACGCAGCCCATTTTGGATGCCAAAATGGTAAGTACAGGGCTCATACAGAGGCTCTGGGAGCGTGAAAAACAGGCCTATCGGAAGCCTGGAAATGGGCCATTTCCAGCCTCCAGAGGCTTCAGGGAGGCCTGCTAGGCCCAAAACGGGGTACAGGTGGGTCATGTGCACATGTGTGAGGGGGCATGGGGGCCATGCACAGGAGGAGGGCAGTGTGTGGTGAGGTGTATGTATGGGTGGGACCTTGCATTATGGATTTGGGCATGCACGCATGCGACCCCCTGCAATCCCCCCGCTTTTGGCACATATGGCAAAAAGATTTGCCATCACTGTTATGTTACGGTTGTATCTGTCAGGCGAAAGCAACCAGAATCAGTCATGAAGAGTCTCAAAACAGTTTAATTGCTAGTCTTGTTATGTTACAAGAATCTCACCAGACTGTCTGCATTCAGTTAATTACATTGCAATGAACAAGGACATTCCTTTAATTTCACAGCTATTAAGATTGTTGGCCATGCAGGTACAAGGATAACCAAGGAAATAATTGAAGCCTGGGAAATGGGCCCCTTGTCAGTTAGCAGGAACGTTGATTTACCACCAGCCTATCAGATAGCAATAGCAATTGCACTTAGACTTATATACTGCTTTACAGTGCTTTATAGCCTTCTCTAAACGGTTTACAGAGTCAGCATCTTGCCCCCAACAATCTGGGTCCACATTTTACCCACCTTGGAAAGATGGAAGGCTGAGTCAACCTTGAGCCTGCTGAGATTCGAACTGCCAAATTGCAGGCAGCCGGGAGTCACCAGAAGTAGCCTGCAGTACTGCACTGTAACCACTGCACCACTGTGGCTCATACTTAGATACTTAGGAACCAAGGGCTTGGCAGCAGAAGGAAATGACAGCCAATCACCAGCCATCGGCACACCAATCAGCCAATAGGAAGGTACCACATAAACAGAACAGCCCAAAGCATGTATTCCAGTAGAGAGAGGTTCCCTGAAGATGGGCTCCAGTATGAGTCTGAAAGCTTGGAAGAGTAACTCTCTGGTCCCGGTGACTGACCCATTTTTGATTTTGCATCACTATCCTGGGTGTTTTTTCTCCAGTGGGACCAGTCTATCGGGGCAACCCAGTCTATTCAGTTATGGGACAGAGCATACTGCTTCTGTTTTTCGCCTTTCAGCCCTAATCCTGGGACATATATATTTGCCTTCATTCGTGACTGCATTCCCTTGGGAACAGTTAGATAAGACTACAGCAATTCTAGGGAGATCAGGCCTGTGCTGCTTTCTATGGTACAAAGACTCTGAATTAAGTCCCCTTTTAACATCTGCCTTCAGTCTAGCTGGAGATTCCACTACAGTATCAGACAATGATAAATATGCTTAGAATTGCTTGAGAAATCTGCCAGCAGTGGTGTGATTGAAATTCTTCATACATTGCTGTAATATTGAGCAGCAAGTAACACCTAATCAGTAGTTTCTATCTTGCAATTCCCCATGAGGACACAATAGTTGTGGAGATATTTCAACACCTCTAGTATGGCTGAAGGGAGGACATCATACATTAGCAGAATAAAGTTTCTTCTATGTCACAAGTGTGTTCCATATCAATAATGCATTGTTTAAGGAAAAACACTCGAGCCAAAGATCTGAAGCACTTTTTTTTAAAAAAATGAATCAATGTATAAGAATAAATGTTATTTCGTATCTCTCCTGCACAGCTTCCAAGCTCAGATAAGGAAAATGTTTTTTTTTTTTTTGGTCCGTCAACAGGCATGGTAGGAGAGTAACAGCTCATCAAGTCATAGAGCTGTTGCACTTATCACCTGTTCTGTCCCCTCCCACAAGTCGCCTTGCAGAAGCTCAAATAGCCTGGCAGTAACACACGCAGGCTAGAGACATTAAAGCTGGCCCTTTAATAAACAGTTCAGTAGTTACTGGCAATGTTCCAAAGGTATATCAGTGCAGTAATTACCGGGCAATGTTCCAGAGGTCTTGGCAGACGGCCAGCAGGCTAATGCAGACGCCTTTTCAAAACTCAAAACTAGCTGGTCTAAACTCCAAAACTCCAACAAATTGTTCACCACACCTTTCCAGCCCAGCCACGCCACTTTTATACTTTGTAGGGTGTGGCCCTACATCTCCTGACCACACCTCTTGGGATGTGGCAATAGCTGTTCTCTACGACGTCTCCTACGTCTCTCTCTTGCATCCAATAGGGGCTCCCTCTCCTTGTTACTGGCCTCTGTTTCCTCCTCAATTTGGCTGGGGTCCAGAGGCACGTCAGTGACTGTCAGTTCTTGCTGACTCACCGGTGAAGACGGCTCCTCTGGCACATAGCTCGTGCCAGCTTCCTCCATCTCATCTTCTGACTCAGCCTGCAAAGATAAATCAATCTCTGGGGCCAGGGTCAGATCATCCATCAGACATCTACCATAAAGAATCTGTAGAGATTCTCAGTCATCAAGATCGTGGTTGTCCCACAGGTGCTTTTTTCATGAGGCAACTAGACATTTTTTTTTTCTTTGAAGACGTTTTGCTTCTCATCTAAGAAGCTTTTTTCTGACAGGATAGTGGGGAATGGAAGGATTTATTTATTTGGTTTGTCAAACATGTATGAGATAACAGATATAAGTATAAACATGGATATGAACACAGGAAATGGGTATGAATAAATGGGACAGTAGAACAGGGACAATAGGCCTGGTGGTGCGCTTATGCACGCCCCTTACAGACCTCTTAGGAATAGTGTGAGGTCCACAGTAAACAATTTAAGGTTAAAGTTATGGGGGTTTAAGGATCTAACAGCAGAGTCAGGTAGAACATTCTAGGCATTGACCACTCTGTTGCTGAAGGGATCCACCTGTGAAAAGATATAACCAAAAAATCCACTATAGTACATTATAATTTAATTACTTTAATTAATAAATAAATAATTATTTTCAAGGACTGCAAGGAGTATAAATCCTTCCATTCCCCACTATCTTATCAGAGCTGAAGAAGCCTCTTGGATGAGAAGCAAAACCTCTTCAAAGGAAAAAAAACCCCATGAAAGTCCAGTTGCCTCCTGAAAAAAAAGCACCATAAAGAATGTTTATTCTTCAGTGTCTAAACTGTGGGAATATAAAGAAATTTCTTTCAATCTGGGTCAACCACCAACCGAAATTGCTCCCTTAGTAAGAACGGAACAAGGTCTTCCTTCCAATAACATAGCTGCACTTGTGGAAAGCTAGTGTGAAGGCTAATCAGTTCCTGTTACACACCACTGAACTTAAGAAGTAGCATGAAATGGCAAAAGTAATTGAGAGATGGTGAAACTAACTGCCTTGATTAGAGACCATGACTAGACAGTTTTATAAGAGACCGGAAGCTGTTTGTGGATTTTCTACAGGTTAAATACAGAAACAGATGATTAACAGAGGGATTTAGTAACAGTAACAGACCTGGAAGGGACCTTGGAGGTCATCTAGTCTAACCCCCTGTCCACGCAGGAGACCTGTACTAGGGATTTGAACTGCTGAACTGCCAACCTTTCTGATCGACAAGCTCAGTTTCTTAGCCACTGAGGATTTGAAGATTACTGTAATGTTTGAGCTAACCTATTAATTGTTCTGTCTCTCTCTCTCTCTCTCTCTCTCTCTCTCTCTCTCTCTCTCTCTCTCTCTCTCGTGGTGGGATTCAAATAATTTAACAACCAGTTCTCTGCCCTTTCTTCCAACAACCAGTTCACCAAACTGCTCAGAAAGTTTACAACCGGTTCTCCCAAAGTGGTGCGAACTGGCTGAATCCCACCACTGTATCTATCTATCTATCTATCTATCTATCTATCTATCTATCTATCTATCTATCTATCTATCTATCTATCCTCCCTCCCTCCCTCCCTCCCTCCCTCCCTATCTCTATATGTACATGCACACATACTATGATTATATGTTGGGTCAATTTGTTTTTCAGATAGAGATTCCCTCATTTGGAATATTTGCTTATTTAATATAGTATTCTTGTTCAATAACAATGGGAAAGAATACAACTATTTGTAGACCTGTTAGCATAAGGGGCGTGAATTTTTCAGAGTTGTTTTTTTTCTCTCCCCCCCCCCCCCCAGCATTCAGCTGGGGTGGATTCTTTATGTTTGATGTTAGATTTATTTGATATTTGGGCCATTTCCCCCCGCTTTTTTTTTTGTTGGTAGTTTTGGAGGTGTGTTTTTCTGTTTGGCATTTCATTCTTGTTGATAAAACATATAGCAAACATGCAAGAGTTTTTCAGAGAACACAACTAAGGTGCGGTTTGCCATGTGTCAAAGCAAGATTGCTATTTTGTTACTGCCTTTGAACAGGGCCGTTTAAGAATTTAAATTCGCAGCCTTACTTTAATTTTATGATAAGGCTTCCTAATTACTTTCTTACTGGGAAAAATCCCAAACTGATGAAATTTAAACCAAAAGTCCATAACTGACCCTAGGGCTAATAATGTCCTATTCCTTTTCTTCTACCCTTGGGGCCTCCCTGTCTCAATCCTGTCACCAAAATGAAATGTCAACATGTAAAAATTCATATTCCTTCTCCCCTCCACCACCATTTCCAAAAATATAAAGGGAAATGTGTGTGTTCTTGCGGGCACGCAAGCCATTGCCCAGCTCAGCTCCACTGCGTATGCGCATGTGCCTCCCACAAGCCAGCTGATTTTTGGGTCTCTGGTGTGGGGGCAGGGGAGACGCATACTCATGAGTGGGGGGCTCATGCACAGGGTGAGAGGGGGTCTCATGTGCCTGCACAGGGGTGGGGGGAGCATGGGGGAGTGGTGCAGCCTCCCGTGCCAAAATAGGCCTGAGGGGATGTGGTGCTCCCCCCCACCCATGGCCAATTTTTGGTCTCAGGTGGCTTCAGGGAGGCTTGCCAGGCCCAAAATGGGCCGCAGGGGGTCACACAAAGATGCACAGGGGGTGGGGGCATGCAGGGGGCATTGCATTATGGGTGTGGGCACACTCATGTGTGACACCTGCAGTCTCCGCCCGCTTTTGGCATGCAATGGCTAAAAGGTTAGCTATCACTGCTATATACACATATGCCCACATTATAATGGTAGACACTGTCCAGTTTAACTCAGCTCCTTGTGACTTCACAGACATCTTCATGTCAGCATAAGTTTTCCTGTGTCCATTTTTTAGGATACTTTCTTTTTCTCCCACTTCCTGTTGTCTCCTAACAACTCTGTTATTCTATGAATTATAGCATTGTCCAATGAGAATGATCCTGAGTGGTGCATATGAGCAATCCAAACAATAAATCAAAGCTTTAAATCCTTTTAAAAATGGAAATATGCTTCAGAAATACATCAGGGCCCCTGAACTGCTGAATCACGTTGATATAGTACATATATGGTAATGACTAATCACACTTCCTGTTGGACTATGTTCCTTAAAATGGGACCAGACACTTTCACAGTGTGATCACTTTGCTAAACGTGAAATGTTTACATGGAAAGCATTTAAATATGGTAAACATAGAATGTAATAAATCACTCTCCAATGGTGAGAGCAATCAGCCAATGGAATAGCTTGCCTTCAGAAGTTGAGGGTGCTCCATCATTGGAGACTTTCAAAATGAGACTACCATTTGTCTGAAATGGTATAGGGTCTCCTGTTTGAGCAGGGAGCTGGACTAGAAGACCTCCAAGGTCCCTTCCAACTCTATGTTCTATGATAATAAAAGTAGAGGTAGAGGTAGAGGTAGAGGTAGAGGTAGAGGTAGAGGTAGAGGTAGAGGTAGAGGTAGAATAGAATAGAATAGAATAGAATAGAATAGAATAGAATAGAATAGAATAGAATAGAATAGAATAGAATAGAATAGAATAGAACAAGCTGGAAGGGACTTGGAGGTCTTCTACTCCAATCCCCTGCTCAAGGTATTGCACTTATCACTATTTCAGATAAGTGACTGTCTAGACTCTTCTTAAAAACATCCAGTGATGGAGTGCCCATGATTTCTGGAGGCAAACTGTTCTACTGAGTAATTGTCCTCACTGTTAGGAAGTTTCTCCTTAATTCAAGGTTGCTTCTCTCTTTGATTAGTTTCCAACCATTGTTTCTTGTCCTGCCTTCAGGTGCTTTGGGGAATAATTTGACCTCCCTCTCCTTTGTGGCAGCTCCTCAAGTACTGGAATACTGCTATCATGTCACCCCTAGTTTTTCTTTTCTTTTGACTAGCTAAACCCAAAACCTGCAGCCGTTCTTCATATGCTTTAGTCTCTAGGCCTTTGATCATTTTAGTTGCTCTTGTCTGAACTTTTTCCAAACTCTCAACATCTTTTTCATACCATGGGACCAAAATCAGTTGCAGTATTCCAGGTGTGGTCTTACTGGGGATTTATAAAGTGCTACTAATACTTCATTAAGTATTAACATTAAGAAAACTAACATCATGGCATCTTGCCCTTTGAATTCCTGGCAAAAAAATGGGGAAGAAATGGAGGTAGTGACAGATTTTATTTTTCTGGGCTCCAAGATCACCGCGGATGGGGACTGCAGCCAAGAAATTAAAAGACGCTTGCTCCCGGGGAGGAAAGCTATGGCAAATCTAGATAGCTTACTAAAAAGCAGACACATCATCCTGCCAACAAAAGTGTGTATAGTCAAGGCTATGCTTTTCCCAGTTGCAATGTATGGCTGTGAAAGTTGGACCACAAGAAAGGCTGAGCGCCAAAGAATTGAGGCCTTTGAACTCTGGTGCTGGAGAAGACTCCTGCGAGTCCCTTGGACTGCAAGGCTATCAAAATGGTCAGTCCTACAGGAGATCAACCCTGACTGCTCTTTAAAAGGCCAGATCCTGAAGATGAAACTCAAATACTTTGACCACCTAATAAGAAAGAAGGACTCACTGGAGAAGAGCATGAGAATGAGGTGGCTGGATGGAGTCACTGAAGCAGTAGGCGTGAGCTTAAATGGACTTCAGGAAGTAGTGGGTTTCAAAAATTTTTACTACTAGTTCTGTGGGTGTGGCTTGGTGGGTGTGGCTTGGTGGGCATGGCAGGGGAAGGATATTGTACAATCTCCATTGCCTCCCCAATCCAGGGGAAGGTTACTGCAAAATCCCCATTTCCTCATGATCAGCTGGGACTTGGGAGGCAGAGAATAGATGGGGGTAAGGCCAGTCAGAATTTTGTAGCATAGCGCCTAATCGAGCTCATTTGTACATGTGTGATTCAATCATTTAGTAAGCTGTATTCATTGACATTGTATCTAAATACCAATGTTTTTAGTGACTGATTTATGCTTCCATGAGATTTTTTTTTCATTCTTTCTAATAGCATGGATAACACGTTCCAGCCACTTCTATCTTTGTATGGTTCATTATCGTAGAAGGGAGTACTGTACCCCTCTAGGGTTTGATAAGAATTGGTCATTTGAAGGTAATTACAAAACTACTTGCTGGCATGTGAGTTGTGGCCTAATTAAACCAGCCCTGAGGCAGCTGAACTGGTGATGCTGCATAAGCAACATTTCTGATATACCCTAAATGCATCTATGTTCTTTGCAGTTTTTGCTGACGATATGCATTTTTTTGCCAAGGAGCTTAGCAGTTTACATATCAGTGTTTAGGGTTCACTTTCATGAAGGGGAAAGAAAAAAAAAAAGAACATTGACATTCACTTTTCTACTTCAATAAATTAATCAGCTTTTGTTTTTGAAGCTCAGCTTTCATTTACTCCAGTTCAAGCATTCCCCTCCCCCCGCCCCAATCTGGACAGGCTTTTGAGGGAAGCAGCAGAGCTAAAATACCTTGATGAAGTGTGTAGCCGAGACTATGTGGGAGAGCTGTCAGTCTTCGAAGCAGCTTAATATGTAGCAATTAGCACATTATTATATGTTCTTCATATTATTAAAAGCTTTTTAATGCGCCAATTTCTGAAAATCAGGTCTCTGATAGAGAGTCTGGAAGAGAGTATGTACTCTCCCCTTTTCTCAGCCTATGGATAACTTCAAATAGGACATTTGGAAGCCCAAACGGAACAGTACAGAACCGCTTCAGCATACAGACATACACACCAGTGCTGGGTTGCTACAAGTTCGCCCCAGTTCAGGTGAACCAGTAGCAGCAGGAGTGGGAGGCTCTGCCCACCCACCCGCTCTACGTGAGCGAACCAGTAGCAAAGGTAAGTGAAACCCACCACTGATACACACATTGACAAACACAAAGACAAGGATAAAATATGAATCCACCTTACATTACAAACAAGCTAGAGTTCCTCCCATCAGCGATGCTGAAGGCATTTCTTTTGTGTAGTCTAATGCATCTGAAAACAACATCACATCTCAGTTGTTCGTTGCAAAGTCATATCCGCAACCCCATGGACAACTTTCCTCCATGCCTTCCTGTCCTCTACCATCCCCCAGAGACTGTTTAATCTCATGCCGACTGCTTCCGTAACTCCATCCATCCAGCCACCTCGTTCTCTGCCGTTCCCTTCTTCTTTTGCCCTCAATCATTCCCAGCATTAGGCTCTTCTCCAGTGAGTCCTTCCTTCTCATTAGGTGGCCAAAGTATCTCAGTTTCATCTTCACATCTCTACGTCACCATATTGTCAGTGGCATTCAAGAACTGATATAATATAGATTTCCGGTGGTGCCTTCCTCGTTGGCGGCGGGCTTTCCATGCCCGCCGGTCTCCCGGCGCGTTAGAGCCGCCTCACAGCTGGCAGGCGGCTCGAAAAACCTGTTCCTCGGCGGGAGAAACAGGCAGAGCTTCTGGGGGTGAGGTAGAACCTCTTTGAGCCCCCCAGGAATTTTCCATGTCCTGGGGAGGGCTCAGAGGGATGGTTCCCTCCATACCTCCAGGGTATGCTCCGCGCCGAGAGGATCCTCCGCTAATTACTTAATTAGCGGAGCCAGACGTGGGAGCAACACCACGATTGAAATCACATTTGGAGCAAGCTGGAAAAGAGGAAAGAAAATTTCAAGCAAGTATGGATTTTTGCTTTAACGGAGTTTTTTTTTTTTCGGAAGAGGAGGGGGGGAAGGGGGAAGGAGAGGAAGAAACTTGAAAGTCTTTAAGATGGCGACAGGCTCTGCCTGAAACGAAAGTGTCAGTGGAAATGGAGTGCAGAGCTTAGTCTTGAAAGGAATATCCTGTTACAGACAAAGAACCCAAAGGATTAGAGGCTGATTTAAATAGATTTTTTTTACCCTTTTTTTTTTCTTTTCTCTATTGAAGTAAGGAAGATTCTTTTTCTTGGTTTTTTTTTTAAAAAAAAAGTAAAGATGCCTAAACCTAAAGGAAGGGGGGGCTCCCCTTTGAATCAGATGAATAAAGTTGAAATGTCTCATGTGCAGAGACTTACAGAACAGGAGTTAAAAGAGTTAATTACAAGGTCCTTAGAGAGTGTGGTAGATAAGATAAAAGGTTCACAGAAGGATCTTGAGGAACTGGTCTCTGGGAAATATGACCAACTAAATCAAATCATTGCCCAAGTAGCTTCAGATTTTTCAACAGCGCTGGCTGCAATGGGGAAGAAAATGATTGAGATGAGTAGTAAATTTGAATTCCAAATACAAGAGTTACAAATGAAACTCCTGGAAGCAGAGGCCAATAATCATAATATTCAGAATGATGTTATTATGCTTCAAATTAAGTCTAAGGAATCTGCAATCAGATTGAGAGGGATAAAAGAAGATAACAGAGAAAACCTGAGGACAACTTGTGCAAAGGCCTTTGCAGAATTATTAAAGTTACAAGATGAACTAATTCTGGGCTCTATTGTGAAAGTTTACAGAGTTAATTCACGTTTGGCTAAACAAAGGAATTTGCCTAGAGATGTTGTTGTCTACTTCACTGATAAAAGACTGAGAGATGATATTCTACAAAAGTCTTATTCTGATAGATTGCAGGTAGCTGGCACACGAATCAGGGTCTTCAAAGAGCTACCTTGGAAGGTTTTAAAAGACAGGAAAGAATTTGATTTTTTGGTCAAGGAATTGAAGAGAAGTAATATCCTATTTAGATGGGACTTTCCAACTGGTATAATTTTTAGATATCAAGGTGTGAGACATTGTTTGAATACTATTGAAAAAGCAGAATATTTTTATCAAAATATTTTTAAGGGAGCACCGAAACATCTCAAGAATAAAAAGTCAAAAACAGAGTTTGCAAAATGTGAAAAGAGAGAAGAAAATCAAAGTGTGTTAAAAGTAAAAGGAGATCTTGGTGGTTGTCCAGAGGATTCTATTATGGATTTTTCGGATCAGAAAACTGAACACCCCAGTGTTTCGGGGGGATTACAAGACCTTGAATTGCTGGAGGAAGATTCAAAAAACAAAGTGTTACATCGAGATGACCAGCAGCAGAGGTCTAATACTTCTCAAGACATGGGGGTTGATGCTAATCGACAGGAATTAGAATTCAACGAAGAAATCCGACTGGAAACCACAGGTGATAAATTCAAAAAGCATCGTGAATTGCTTGATACTGAATCTGAAAGCATTGAAAGATTTGGAAAAAATGGATTAAGCACAATAACTGGTTAAAAGTTCATTCTAAACTGGATTAATTTCAAACTCACATATTAAAATGGATTATAAAAACTTTTATTATGAAGTTTATCCTGGATTGGACATGATATCCTGAGTTTTGATAGATTGCTGCAAAGCTAGCAGCGATCATTGGTTACCCAATTATATATTTTGGTGGAACATATCGTCTAGAAGAAGACTAAGAACTTGAAAACATTTTATAACCCGAAGGGTTGAATTGCAAAGGGTGGCAGGATTTGAACTAATTTCAAAGGACCATCTGGGAATGCAGCTTTTGTTTGAAAGGCTGCAAAAGCCTATTTTTAGGTATAGTATAAGCTAGTTGGAATGATTTTTTCCTAGAGGAGTGAATATCTTCGTGGTTGGATTTTACTTATATAAAGTCACTCGGGGGGTTGTGTGGAGAAATGTTTTACTTTGCTGATGGGGGCAGCGGCAAGATGAAGATTATTGAAGTGGATTTATGAGAGGAAATATATTTGACATCAATCAAGTTGAAGAGAAGATCGAAATTTGGATTATATAGACTGAGAAATGAATTATATAAAAGATAATTTTTCTTATGATATAACTGTATGATTATGACTATATATGCATATATATTTTTTGTGTTTTATGTTTTTGGGATTTTTTTTTTCTCTCTTTAGTTAAGGGTGTAGTTAGGATAGAACTATAATGGTGTTTTTAATTATAACTTTTTTTTTTATTATAATATTGTTTAGATATATTAATGTTTGTTCTTGTTAGTTTGTTTTTTACTTTTTTGCCCTCTTTCCTTCCTTCTCTTTCTTTTCCTCTTTCGAAATTTGTTTAATTTAGAATTTGAATATTTAATAATCTTCTTCTTTTTCCCTTGTTCTAAATTTTGTTTTTTTTAAACTTGTAGTGGAAGTCAGGGGGGGGATAGGGAGGGAAAGGGTTGGGGAGGGATGATGGGAGGGGTAGGGGAGGGGGATTGGGGGGGGGGAGAAAATGGAAAAATGTTTGTATTGTAAAACTTTTTCAATAAAAAAAAAAAGAACTGATATAATATAGTTCTGGCTTAGCTGTGGAGTAACTGAAATCTCCAGGACACCATTTTATTTCTTTTTGTAGAAAAAATCTCCATCTCCATCCATCCATCCATCCATCCATCCATCCATCCATCCATCCATCCATCCATCTATCTATCTATCTATCTATCTATCTATCTATCTATCTATCTATCCAAAGATTTGATTATGTTCACTGAGATTTACCTAAAGTTAAATAAATAAGCATGGAATTCCAATTTCAGTTGGTCACACTGGCAGGACTATGAAGAAAAATAATATATGTGACAGTATAGAATGGCAGAATATTAAGACTCAAGAACCACTTTGAGGTTCATCTAGATAAGAAAGTTCTTTTCTAATGTCTTTCCATCTGGGACTAAATGTGAAAGAGATATAGATGATATCTTTAACCCAGGGGTGGGTTCTACTTACCTTTACCACCGGTTCGCAACAAGATTGCGCATGTGCACTCACTTTGCTCACGTGAGCACCTTGCTTCTGTGCATACGCAGAACACTGATGACAACATCCAGGGCAGTGGGCGGGGCCTCTCACCAGTTTTACTACCGGTTCTTGTGAACAAATCCGAACCGGGGGCAACCCACCACTGCTTTAAACCAAAGTTGATCTTTGTTATGACATCTGAAGGTAAAGACAAGATCAAAGCTCTATCTGAATTGTTGGTCCAGTCTTGTGCAGTCACAAAAGAACATTTACTTCTTATAGTAAAGTTGAGTATTATTTTGGTAACTTGTCTGGCTTTTTTGAGACGAGCACAAACATGCTCTGTCATACCTGAATGCAAAATCTTCATGGTGTTCCATGTTAATCAGACATACACACACACAGATACTGTGTGTATATATATATGTATATACTGTATATATATATACACACACACACACATACATACATACATACACACATAACTTTCTTCTGTTCAGAAAACTTGGCACAAGTACCTCATAATAATATTCACAATATATATTTTTGTGCAACATTTTGTATTAACGTCACATTTATGTTTCTGTTGCTTTTTAAACCTAAGATTTCTCCACTAGAAACAGTACATGGTAATTGACATCATTATAGCACTGAGGCTGAGAGATTTTATTTTTAATTTTGAAATTCAGATTGGTTTCTATTTATCCAAAGATGAGAATTTTACTTGCATGTCATGGTTAATGCATGATGGTCTGGTCATGTATCTATCCAGAGTTATTTGTGTTGCATAAATTTTACATTTGTCTTGCTCATTCTGTTTCTAAAATCAAGCTGCATACATTTTGTGTATGAGGGAAAAGATCCCTATTATATTGTTATAGTATTTGCAGTCCTTTGGGAACAAAAATGTAAATATAGCTACTAAGGATATGTTTCTCTTTCCAGAATTTGTATGTAAGAATAAAACACATTGTGGGTAATTATAAAAGTACAACTCTTTTGGGCATAGAATTACATTTGGGTGCATTATCCTTTTTGCCCTCAAGGCTAAGGTCACTGTAAACCTTCCTAGCTGAAATATGTAATGAATGGAAAAGCTAATACCTAGAAGGAAAATCAAAGTTTTAGGAAAGTACTAGCATCTAGTACTAGTATTTAGATTGCTAAACTGCCTTCACTGGTTTGTAATTTTCAACAGACACAAACTGTTGTAGTGAAATTTAATTGGATCACTACTCCTTAAGATAAAATAAACATGAATTAGAATTAAATAGGCTTAATGCACTCACCTAACAAAGCATCCCTAATTCCAAGAAAAGAAAAAAAAAGATGAGAAATACCAATATGTCTGTTTTACAAACTCTTCTAACGATATCGTCCATGCTCTTTATGTCTCCTTGCAAATCACAATGTGATTGAAATTCTCCTTCCTTCCTTCCTTCCTTCCTTCCTTCCTCCCTCCCTCCCTCCCTTCCTTCCTTCCTTCCTTCCTTCCTTCCTTCCTTCCTTCCTTCCCTCCCTCCCTCCCTCCCTCCCTTCCTCCTTCCTTCCTTCTTGCCTGCCTGCCTGCCTGCCTGCCTGCCTGCTATTTCATCTGGTTTGCTATTTCATCTTCTGAAAAACTGATACTCCCCCACCCCACATTTGAACTTCCACACAGAGGAAAAGGATAGGTTTATAGATGATACATGCATGGATGGATGGACGGATGGACGGGTGGATGGGTGGATGGCAGGCGGGCGGGCGGGAAGGAAGGAAGGAAGGAAGGAAGGAAGGAAGGAAGGAAGGAAGGAAGGAAGGAAGGAAGGAAGGAAGGAAGGACAGACTATTCTGCTTTGACCATGTTTCTCTTCTTTGGCAACTGACAATAAAAAGGAGGACAGTATCATCATGACTTCATTGAAGGGAGTCAACCTGTTTTCTTTTGGTCACTTTGAAACATTTTGGGATAAAGATAGACAACCTGTACAGATCATTTTGTATACAGCCTGCAGCCCCATTTTGTCCTTGTTTGAAAAAAGACAAGCAGTTACAAAGAAGAAAAAGCGAACTTTTATTTAAAACAAATTAAATGGGGGGGGGGAGGGAATATGCCTCCTCATGGAAGAATAGGAACTGAAGCACCAATTAATTCCTTGTCTTCTTTGGCATTTGGCTGTGCAACAATTACAGAACATTTATTTTGACTATTTATGTGGAATAAGTAAAGCTTTTAAATAGAGGGAACAAAAAGAGAGTAAGGGTGTACTGATTATCTCTATTACTCTATTATGTTATAAATCACAGCTATTGGTGATTCGTATCATCAATCTTAATGAATGGAAGGAGCTTTTATCCATGGACTTCCATGCACTTGTTTTCACTTGTGACCCTGGAAGCAATCCACAATGATGAAACCTATTAGTCTAAGTGTATTCTCATAGAAGTCACTGAAACCATTTAGTGAAAGCTTCTATTTTTAATCATTCTTCTATTAATCTTGAGAGGGGTCATCTTATACTCAACATGTAAATGAAATTGAAGTACTTGCAATACCAGGAGGGTGTTGCTCCTATTGTGATTCTTGTTGCCCAAGTATTATATATATTTAACTGCATCATGGGTGGCATTAAGCATGGTGGGTAGTTATCTCTCAGTCCTGTTATATTACATATTTGTTTGCTGTCATGCATTTATGATTATTGGTGGCAGCTAATGAAATTCTCCAGAATTTTCTAGGATGTATTCTAGAAGCAGATTTGATAATCTACCAGGTCAAAGCAGCAATACATAGTGACAGGAAATGGATGTGTTTTAATGTTCTTTGTCCTTCAAGCTTTTGTTAAACAAAAAAAATACAAATAGGACATGGAAATGAG
The DNA here is from genome assembly GCA_030761175.1 of Masticophis lateralis. Taxonomy (NCBI): domain Eukaryota; kingdom Metazoa; phylum Chordata; class Lepidosauria; order Squamata; family Colubridae; genus Masticophis; species Masticophis lateralis. The sequence goes on along the minus strand of JAUDYJ010000004.1, from coordinate 112,822,099 downwards.
TCTGTTGTATTTTGTATTCATATACATAAATGTTGACCTGAGAGTCTCTCAGCTTCTAAAAAGTTGCTATATTGCATTAGCTTCCCTCTCTCCCTCCCTCCGCCCTCTGTGTGTGTGTGTGTGTGCGTGCGTGCGTATGTGCGTGTGTGTGCGTGTATGTTCTAAGAATCTGGAGACACAATATTAATAGAGTCTCTCTTACCATATTTTATTCTCATCTCTCTTATGCTTATGTATTATATCCTCCGTTCCTTTTGTCACTGAAATCAGTAGAGTAATAGGGGAAAAATGAATGAACTGCCATAATTCTTGAAATATACATTTTTAACTGATTAATTTTAATGTCTAGAATGAAATGCAGTGACAAATTTGACCATTTAAAACAGTGAACATATTTTGAATAGAGCGTCTTCTACATATAGGACCTGGTGCAAGGGTAAAATCCAGCAGGTTCTGACAGGTTCTGGAGAACCGGTAGTGGAAATTTTGAGTAGTTCGGAGAACTAGTAAATATCACCTCTGGCTGGCCCCAGAGTGGGGTGGGAATGGAGATTTTGCAGTATCCTGCCCCTCCCATGCCCACTAAACCACACCACACCCACCAAGCCACGCCCACAGAACTGGTAGTAAAAAAAAACTGGATTTCATCACAGACCTAGAGGATTTAGGCCAAGGTGGGTAAGGGAAAAATAGCTTTTTCTCATTCATGGTTTCTACTTTATTCTAAACCTTTTTTTTCTAACCAATTTGTCCTAAGAAGTTTCCTAACCTGAAATCACTGCTGCCAAATATATATTGTTGTCCAAAGAATTACTATGAAGAATTAGGAACATTGATCATAATAGTTATTTTCCAGGGTATCAGACCCGTCTTTCCCATTATCTGATCTTTTTAACCCAAGCTGTCCAGAGTCAACTTATAAGGAAGATTTATGGCATAAAAATTTAATCGATAAATAAAAAGATTGGCCACTGAACCAGTGATACAGTGGTGGGTTCCTCCTGGTTCAGCCCGGTTCTCCCGAATTGGTGGCAGTGATGATATGACATCACCAAACTGCTTCTGCCCCCCTGCCCCCCTCCCCACCCCTGCATTATTCTTACCTTTTATTTGGCCCCACCCCCAATCTATTGCTGCCTCCTGAGTCCCAGCTGATGGCTAGAGGGAAAAAAACTGTTTAAACTCTTGCCTCAGGGTTTCAAAGGGCCGCCCTACAGCTGATCAGTGTTAAAAGAAAACAAATGGGTAGACCGGTGCCTGCAAAAATAAATGGATAGTTTGGTACAGCTCTGCATGCAGTTAAAAGCTTGGTAGACCAATACCTCTGCTAAATCCTAAATAATTGTCACATGACCATCAAGCCACACCCACAAAATAAGCCATGCCCACAGAACCAGTAGTAAAAAAATTTAGAAGCCACTCCTGCAGTGATAACCACGTTTTTTTTCATTTGACCCAGTGTTTTACATCTCATCTTGTTTTAAAATTGTCTTCTAAGCCTGCATGATAACAGTTGGCTGTTATCTGCGTTACATTTTTCTACCATCACATATAATCAGCGGTATTGGCAATCATACATATTGGGGCATATATATATTCATCTCATTATACATTTATCTTAAGTACTTAATAGCTGCAGCACATAACATCACAATAGCTCCATAATACTTACTCATCAGTGAAATATTGCCTTAAGTAAATTTTAAAATGAAATGAAATTCAAAGGAAGACAAATCATTCTGATACCAGATCTACTGTATAACAAACAATACTTGTATTTACAGATTGACTCGTGTAATTGTTGCATAAGCAATGGTGGGGAATCAACTAATGTAAATCCATAAATCAGCCCTTAACTCAAAGTTTGGGTTAATGGGAGAAAACTTCTCTCTATTTTAATGGGAGAAAACTTCTCTCTATTTTTAATTTTTTTTCAAGATAAATAGATATCACGTTCATTTCTTGAATTTTAATTCGCTTTTTGGTATGATCATAAAAATGAACCAATATATCAAATCACTTAAAAGGATTACAAACCTGAATTTAAGATGACACTGCCCCTGCCCCCAATAATTATAAAAAAGATTTAAACACTCAACAATCCTGTGTACTACAATATTTACTAACTAGGGTTCTTAATTTCCAATGAAATTAGCTTTATTTGTTTTTCACCTAAAAGCTATTTAAATGTGACAATTTTTTCCAAAATACGACATTCTTACAGGCACCATATATTGAAGTAAATCAACAGTCAGATAAACAAACATCTCAAAATAAAGTGAATTAACTGCTTTTTGATTGGATTCAATCAAAAGCCTGTTTTTTGATTAAAATTAACTACAAATTACTTTTGTTAGCTACTTGCATTCAATATTGCAATATCTGAAGCAGAACATCTAGATTCAGTCAGTTTTGTTCCATATAGAATCAATCTTGTGAACTCTAAGGTTCCTCTTTCTGCTATGTATTCAGAATGGACAGCGATTAATGTGTATGTATGTATGTATGTATGTATGTATGTATGTATGTATTGTGCATAGATATATTTTTATGTATGTATATATGTGTATATGTGTGTTATGTATGCTTTGGAATATACACTTTTTCTTGAAGAGCGGGCAACAGAATTTCATTTTTAATGTGGTCCAGTGTGCTCACCATAAATAAAATGACAATAAAAAGTTATCTAATCTTATCAAATATATTTGAAAAGCTTACAATGAAAAACATCTTGTCCGACATGTGTCCTTGAACATTTTGGTTGTCTTCCAGGTGGAACCTAGAAAACCTGTGTTAACTCGTAAAGCATTCCAGGCCTGCTCTCAAGTTGCCATAGGCAAGAGGGGAGAAAAACTGATGAAGCAGCTTGGCTGCCACGACCAGAAACGCATTCCATGCATACTTTTCTCCAGATTGTATCCCAGGTTATCAGAGCCAGCAGGAGAGATGTGTTTTCTACAGTCCACAAAAGTGCTCCATTGGAGAATGTGACTTATGACACAGCCAGGGAGGAGGGAGGAAACAGGGTCATAGTGGGGCCGTAAATTACTTGGGGCAGAATTGACTCCACTTGGATAAGTGCCGATATGTTGCTCCTAATAAATAACTGGATGTTTCTTTTGAAACCTGGCTCAAGGCTCATGAATTAATCAGGGCATCCAGCAGAACCCTGACAGCATGCTTATAAAAGACTTCCTAAGACTGATTTTGGTTCCACATGACTGAAACCATTGTCCTTCCATCCTTCCTTCCTTCCTTCCTTCCTTCCTTCCTTCCTTCCTTCCTTCCTTCCTTCCTTCCTTCCTTCCTTCCTTCCTTCCTCCCTCCCTCCCTCCCTCCCTCCCTCCCTCCCTAAGCAAAAGCTTTACAAAAACCAAGTAATCCCTCCCGTCAATCTGTTTATCATCTGTGATAGGTTCCACTAAATCTAATTCCTATTCATGTGTGCAAATCAAGTATCAACAGTTCCTCATTTTAATGACCCCTATTGATTTTTAATCTGATTTTCCTGGAAATGTATTAAAATGGAGGGTCTCCATAAATAAGAGAGACTTCCACTGAAGATACTGATATTCCACACAAAGAAGGTGACAAGAGAAGGACCCAAGTACTACTGTATGTCCCTGTTGAGGTGACAACCACCACTTGTCCCTTTTCCATGCTTCTTTGCATTGCACACATATTTTCCTTCACTTCTTTATTTTTAATTGTATCTTAAATTTGAAAATACTCTACTACTGTATTTTCAATTGAAGAAATAAAGGGGGGGGGAACCCTCAATCTTTATCCCAAGTAAATATGGTAGAAAGTTTTAAAGTTAGACTTCAGCGACTAAAGGGTACCCTTTGTTAGGAATTTTCCTGTTGCTTTCATAACACACAGAAAACACCTTGAACTGTATGATTAATTATTTACTTCTTAAATAATGGAACCAAGACAAGAAATCCTAATTTTTTTCACCTGAGAAGATTAGCAGTAAGGATGTTGCATTCTGCAAAAAGACCTGTTCTGCCTATATGCTAGAAATGGAAATCTCTCTGCTCTGTTGGTTTGAGTTCTAGCACTTTGTGATGAAGTGAACTCCCATCATTTGCCTCAGCTTCTTTTTTTTTTTAATTTGATTTATATGCCGCCCTTCTCCGGAGACTCAGGGCGGCTTACAATGCATTAAGCAATAGCCTTCATACTTTTGTATATATTTATACAAAGTCAGCTTATTGCCCCCACAAACTGGGTCCTCAATTTACTCACCTTAGAAAGGATGGAAGGCTGAGTCGACCTTGAGCCTGGCTAGGATTGAACTCGCAGAAATTGCAGGCAGCTGCATGTTAATTGCTGCCTTTAGTAGGAGGCATTAGCCCCCTACGCTACTCAGGCTTCTGCTCTCCTAGCAGTTCAAAAGAATGCTACATGCAAGTAAGTATCATAATTTTTGGAGGATAAGATGCACCCCCCCCCACAAAAAAGGGTGAAAATTTGGGTGTGTCTTATACACCGAAAATAGTCCTGCTCACCTGCCGGCTCCCACCCTTTGGCCTCTACCTCCCAGCAATTTACCTCCTTGCAGCAAACAACAAACAGCCCATTTCATCTTCAGCACAGCCTGATTAGCACAAGCAGCTGATTGTTGGTTGGATCAGCCTCCCAATCCTCAGCTGTTTCAGCCATTGTCTGTTGCTGCATGGGCCTCCGCTGCTTGCTGCAAGGAGGCAAATTGTTGGGAGGCAGAGGCAGAGGCAGATTTTTTTTCTTGTTTTCCTCCCCCAAAAAGATAAGTGCGTTTTATAATCTGGAGCATTTTATACTCTAAAAACTATGGTAAATAGGATACCATTTTGGTGGGTAAGACGTTTCATGAGGATGATCATATCCCTGTCAGTACTGGACCTGCCCAGATACAACATTCAATTGCAAGGTGACATTGGTGGTAAGAGAAGGTCCCGGATGCTGCTGCAGGACATTAGTCATCCTTCTGGTGTGGAGCTAGTTCGCCCCTGGATAAATGCATGAGCACAAACTAAATGGACTAGCACTCTTCAGCAGCCAAATAACTATTATGTACTAACATTGTAGTCTCCTGGCTAATTGTACAATCACCATATGTTAAATACTAATACGGTTTTGCCATTGGTGTGCATATAGTATTCTGAGTTGTTCCTGCTCTTACTCACTACCGTAAGGAGTGTTATATCTGAAACTAATAATAGCATATTTTATGCAAAAACTAACTCATGCTTTTCCTCTTTATACATGTAATTATTGAATTACATTATCCAATTCACTGTTTTTCTTACTGATTGTAACACTTGAGGATTTTCTGCCCCTCCTACAATGTTTATTCATCTGCAAAACACTGGTGCTTTAACTTTGTATCTTATGCAAACAGCTGCTTGCTTTGATTTAGTTGAATACTTGGTTAGCTTTCAGGGGTTTTTTTGTTTGTTTGTTTTTGTTTTTGTTTTTCATTTTCATAAAGATTTTCTGCCTGCCAGTCATGATGCATAATTTACTTGATGCCTGTTTAAGCAAATATATTTCTCAATGGCTTATTATACCAGCACATTCATGAACTCTATCAGCTACACTGCATGTCTTTCCAACCTCTTCATCACATATTGTCTATGTGTTGCAGCTGTTCATATTTCCAGACTGACTGAGGGAAAAAAAAGGCAGTTAAGTTTCTTATTTTGTTTAAGTTTTAAATTTTGTTTTGAGAGGGTCAAACTATTTTCCAAAGCAACAAAAGGAAGGTGAGAAACAATGGATGGAAACTAATCAAGAAGAAAAGCAACCTAGGACTAAGGAGCAGGGGTGAAATGCTCCCGGTTCAGACCGGTTTGGCTGAACCGGTAGCGATGGTGGCCAGTGGTTTGGAGAACTGCTAGCGAAGGCAGCGCAAGGCTCCACCAGTGGTGGGTTGTTCCAGTTCAGTCTGGTTCTATAGAACCAGTAGTGAAACTGGCGGGAAGCTCTGCCCACCCACCATGACGTCATCATGGGTGATCTGCACATGCACGGTCCCATTGCGAACTGGTAGTAAAGGTAAGTAGAATGACTTTACTGGTAGTAAAGGTAAGTAGATGACCAGGTGGGTGGGCTCCACCCACCCACCTGGTCATCGTTACTTCCTGGTTTTCCCACAATTATTCAGAAACAAAGGATGGGTGAATATGCAATTGCTGTAAAGACCTCTTCCTCCTCCTTATCATAAGCCATATTTTTTTTTTGTTTCTCATGTATTGAGAATAGATGGTTGTGATGATGATGATAATTAAATTAATAAATGTTGCATTTGATTCCTGAAGACTATAATCATTATCTGAATATAATGCCATTTAGGCTGTTTTTTTTTTAAATTAGATTTATATGCAGCCCTTCTCCGGAGACTCAGGGCAGCTTACAATGCGTTAAGCAATTGTTGTGGCTCCGTTGCCTGAGCCTGCGTCATCAGCAGGGGAGGACTCTGAGAGTGAGGGAGAGGAGTTGGCAAGGCCTCCTTCTCCAGGACTCTCCTCTCTGGCAATGCCTCTGGAGGACACCGAAGGGCAGGAGATAGGCCCAAAGCCAAGCTCGTCCCCGCAGCCACAGGAGGACATTGATGAGGGGAGTGAGTTTTGGTTGGATCCTCACCAGCATCGGAGAGACAGGAGAGCCCAGCAGAGGAAAAGGCGTGGTCTTGATTAGCTGGTGGACCACGCCTCACAGGCTATAAAAGAGAGGGATTGCAGTCTGTATCTTTGTGACGAACAAAACAAAGATTCATGGATCCAGGTTTCGAATCGGCCCTGCATCTCAGCTCTGTACATTTTGGTGGTGTGTATTTGACTGAACTATTAATAAAGACTTTGGCAAGCAGTTGCGGAGATTGCTGCCAAGCTTTGTTACCAGCTTACTTGGTTGCCTGCCAGTTCATTAGACTCTGACTGTCTGAGTGGGGGTATTCCTGGGAACGGGGCCAGAACAGCAATAGCCTTCATACTTTTGTATATTTTTTATACAAAGTCAGCTTATTGCCCCCACAAACTGGGTCCTCAATTTACCTACCTTAGAAAGGATGGAAGGCTGCGTCAACCTTGAGCCTCGAACCTTGATTTTCATCCTGAGCTTTGTTTTCACTGGCAGAGAGTTGCAGGAGGCTGTTGCAACTGAAAACAGAGCTCAGGAGCCCGATTTTGCTGGCAAAGTGCTTGGGCCAATACAGGCGCAAGTGATGTTGAGCTGGCCACACCCATCCAGGCCATGCCCACCCCTGAGGTCAAACACAACCCTGATATGGTCCTCAATGAAATCAAGTTTGACACCCCTGATCTAGAACATGACCTGGGATAGTCAACCCTGCAAATGAAATCTGGAATCCAAGCAAAGATCAAGAATTACATCTAGCATAAATACTAAAGAGTTTGGCCCATCACCACTATATTGTTCATTTTGGAGTTGCTTGGGACAGTGAGTTGGATGGCATATACAATAAATAAAATAAGTAAATATAAAACAGCCAGTGAGGCGGTACCTTGATATAGTTGTGTGTGCCCTTGTGTGCCCTGAGGAAGATGAGAACTATGCCAGAAGTTCAACCATACTCAACAGGTCACAGACAGCTGAATCTTAATAACAGGCTATTAGCCTGTTGAGCTATCTGAGGCTGTTGCATTCATACCAGGATTTTATCATACAAATTAGTTCCCTTTCATCCTTATTTTCCTTAACATCCATGATGAACACTTTGCAGAATGCGAAAATTTATTTATTACTTTTGTGCAATAATAACGAAACTTATAGTTGCTAGCCTGGCTTTCCAATGAGTTGAAAGTTTTCTCATTTATAATAACTTTGTATATCACCATCCTTAGCTCACTTTCATATATCACACATATAAGCCTATTTTTTTTAAAAGCCAAGTCTACTGCTATATTTCCTTTCGTTGCTAGTATCAGTCTTCTGCTGGGTTCATGTGCCAAAGAATTATTTGGATCACCTTTTGAAACGTTTCTCTTCCATGTCTATCCAGAGCATTGACATTCCCATCAATTATGTCCTGCCTGCCACTGTTTGTTTTACATTATGGCATTAAACAGATCAACTAATAACTACCACAGGGTTAGCAGAGTAATGCACTGTTTTCATTTTGATCTGTTTTCATTTAGTAACAGTGTGCGGCATAAATCACGTACGTGCCAAAATGAAACTCTTCATTACTTATTCACATATGCAATTAAAAAGGCATGAAGCAACTAAGAAAGGAAATTTAATCGACAAGTTGAATACCAAACTTGAATTAGCATTCGCTGAATTAAGACTTTACAAGTGTCAAGGACATAGCAAAATTAAGGCTTTACGAGTGTCAAGGACATAGCAAAATTCTATTGCTAATAGAATTTTCTTTAAAAAAAAAAAGTGGCTGCCCCAGAAATATGTTTATTGGCTCAAGGAAAGAGATCTTAACTTTGAACCTAGAGACAAAGATAGATAATGCAAATAGCCATGGAGTTGTATAAATCACTCCATTCATGCCAAGAGTCACAACAATCGCAGAAGAATGAAAATGCTATTAAATACATACCGTATTTTTTGGAATATATGACACACCTTTCCCACCCCTAAAAGAGGATGAAAATTTGGGTCCATCTTATACAACGAATGTAGCCCCACCCAGCCTCTGAAACACAGGTTTCAGAGGCTGAAAAAGAAAGCCTCTGAAATGAAGGTTTCAAAGGCTGAAAAAAAGCCTCTAAAACGGAGGTTTCAGAGGCTGAAAAAAAAAAAGCAAGGCACAGAGCTCACAACCAACGAGCCTTTTGTAAAGGTTCACCTCTGAGAACAGCTGATTGGGGGTATTCTGGGAGGCCATCCACCCACCAATCAGCTTTTTTCTTATTTTCCTCCCCAAAAACTAAGGTGTGTCTTATACTCTGGTGCATCTTATAGTCTGAAAAATATGGTAAATTACTTTGGGAACTTATTTTGCAGAAGTAATGTGAAAAAAAAACCCTAAGTTCAAGTATTCAAATAGTATTCTGAAAAGTTATCCATAGGGCTTTAATATTGCCAATGACCCAGTGCATTTTTTTAATCCTTGATTTTATTTGATCCCTAAATCTTTCCTCAGTAATGATTTTGTTCCCGAACTTCATATCTACAACAAAGAATAGAATCTGATAGAGTTCTTGCCTGGTTCTTTTATTTCCTCTAGCCTAAAACCTCTTTTTATTATCATGATCAGGGTATAGACCAGAACCTTTTTAAAGCGTGATAAATTTTCTCTTCTGAAAATATGAATCTGTTGTATACTAAACCAGGTGTTGATTAGATACAATACTAGAATAGTTAGGGATCCAGTCTTCATGGACATTTGGGGCCATTTTGTCTAATAATGGAAGTCAAACATAGTGTATCTGCAATTTTTGCAACTGCAATTATTTTGGCTACATACATCAATACGACAATAATAGAATAGGACTCTGGGCAATGTACAATATAATAAATAGAATAAGAATAAAATCAGAATAATTTAAGATTGAAATTTAAAATTATGCAAATCTATATTCATATAAAAGCGAAAACCACTCATTCATTAATCACGAAATATCCAGAACCATAAAGCCTACAAACCTGAAATTTGCCATGTATGTTCCATGTATGTGTGGGAAAGGTGGTACGAATGGATGAACAATAAAATTAAAACAGGAGTAAAAGGTGTGTTAAATAAACAATAACAAACAGCATAAGTGACACCAGGTAAATATTATGTGTGTGTATGTATGTATGTATGTATGTATGTATGTATGTATGTATGTATGTATGTATATATATAAAGACTGCATATCCGATGTTAACAGAAATGTAAAATTTTGTATGTATAAAAACTTAATAAAGTATATATATTTTTAAAAAAGAATAGAATAGAATAACAGAGTTGGAAGGGACCTTGGAGGTCTTCTAGTCCAACCCCCTGCCCAGGCAGGAAACCCTTCAGACAAATTGTTCTCCAACATCTTCTTAAAAATTTCCAGTGTTGGGGCATTCTCAACTTCTGCAGGCAAGTTGTTCCACTGATTAATTGTTCTAACTGTCATGGAATTTCTCCTTAATTCTAAATTGCTTCTCTTCTTGATTAGTTTCCACCCATTGCTTCTTGTTCTACCCTCAGGTGCTTTGGAGAATAGTTTGACTCCCTCTTCTTTATGGCAGCCCCTGAGATATTGGAAGACTGCTATCATGTCTCCCCTAGTCCTTTTCTTCATCAAACTAGACATACCCAGTTCCTGCAACCGTTCTTCATATGTTTTAGCCTCCCGTCCCCTAATCATCTTTGTTGTTCTTCTCTGCACTCTTTCTAGAGTCTCAACATCTTTTTTACATCGTGGCGACCAAAACTGAATGTAATATTCCAAGTGTGGCCTTGCCAAGGCATTATAAAGTAGTATTAACACTTCACGTGATCTTGATTCTATTCCTCTGTTTATGCAGCCCAGAACTGTGTTGGCTTTTTTGGCAGCCGCTGCACACTGCTGGCTCATATCTAAATGGTTGTCCACTAGGATTCCAAGATCCCTCTCACAGTTACTACTATTGAGCAAGGTACCACATATACAGTACCTGTGCATTTTGTTTTTCTTCCTTAAATGTAGAACCTTGCTTTTTTCACTGTTGAATTTCATTTTGTTAGGTAGTGCCAATGTTCAAGTCTGTCCAGATCCTTCTGTATCTTGAGCCTATCTTCTGGAGTGTTGGCTAGTCCTGCCAGCTTGGTGTCATCTGCAAATTTGATGAGTTCCCCACCTATCTCCTCGTCTAAGTCATTGATGAAGATGTTGAAGAGCATTGGGCCTAAAACAGAGCCCTGGGGTAATCCACTGCATACTTCCCTCCATGTAGATGCAGTTTCATTGAGGACTACATGTTGAGTGTGGTTGGTCAGCCAGTTATGAATCCATCTAGTGGTGGTATTAGTATATCCATCTTGTGGTGGTATTAGTATTTCCTATATTATGATTAACACGCTCTGATGCTAAGGAGTTGTACTCCCCCTCCCCACCTGAAAAGAAATCTGTTCCAAATGCAAAACACAAGCAGATGAGTGGAGTTTCACTTTCAGTTTTACTTTCACAGCAGGAAACAGCTTTAATACAGAACACTTGAGCTAAGCCACAGCGAGGCTCCTTCCTGTCTCCTTCTTGCTCACACAGCAAATACTGTTTCACTTTTCAAAGAACCCTCTGATGCTAAGGAGTCCCCCTCCCCCTCCCCACCTGAAAAGAAATCTGTTCCACACTCTGATGCTAAGGAATTCTACTCTCCCTCCCCACCTCAAAAGAAATCTGTTCGAAATGCAAAACACAAGCACTTTCAGTTTTACTTTCACAGCAGCAAGCAGCTTTACTACAGAACAGTTGAGCTAAGTCACGCCCAGCCTCCTTCCCATCTCCTTCTTGCTCACACAACAAGTGGAGGGGTGTTTGAGTTTCCAAACACCCCTCCACTCTTTCACACACTGACAGGATGCTAGCCAGATGAATACCGATGGATGCTGCTCCCCCTCTGTTCTAACTGCCAGTTGCATTACATTAATACACTGATGCTACAAAGTTACACATTCTACATTAAGTTTCAGGCTGCAAGTGTCAATTTATCAAGCCTGATCACATAGTTTCATAGCGAAGCATGGGCATCCAGCTAGTAACATTATAAAATTTCAAAAGGTGAAATATTCCAAGATGTTGGAACAACTGCAGCTGCAACTACAGGTGTGAGGGGTTCTCATGGGGTCAGCCAGTCCCATGCTTGTTTGGGCCTCTGTGTTTCCCACACAAGGCTGCAAAATCAAGTTTTGACCCCTTTGTGGAAGGCTAAGATATTTGAGATTTTTTCTGAGGACACCTCTGAGAACAGGATATTCCAGAGTTGGTACCAAGGCACATGAATTTTGGAGCTCAGAGTGTAATATATGTTTTACCCTGAACATTTTTTTATTAACTGGGGTTTAAGTTATACTGCTTGTCAAGTAGTAGGTCTTCACAGACAAATTGCACTTGAATTTGTTTTCTTTTAAAAGGAGCCAACACCAGATCAGCACATAATTTTAATGGGTAAGTTCAGCTTTGAACATTGGAGGGAGAAAAACTTCCCTCTATCCATATATTTCATATTGTGCGTAACTCTGTGACATCGCTTTCAAGTTAATCTTTCCTTACCTGCCTTCAAGTTAAACTCACAGTGGAATAAACATTCTGAGTCAGGGTTCTCTCCAGAATAGCTGTAGGAAAACTATTAGAAAATACTAAAACAATGTATCTGTGTTTTGAGAAATAAAGTACCATATATTTTGGAGTAAGACACACTTTTTCCTCACCCTAAAAGAGGGTGAAAATTCGGTTGCGTCTTATATACCAAATGTAGCCAAAAACATGAAGTACGGAGGAAGCGATGGTCTGTGGCAATACCTGCAGCCTGGAACAGCTGATTGGGGGTATTCTGGGAGGCTGATCCACCCATCAATCAGCTGCTCATGCTGAATCAGACTGCAATAATGTGCTGAAGTTGACCTGTCTGTTTGCTATTTGCTGCAAGGACTCAGCGTTTGCAGCAACAATTACATCCAGAAAGCACACACAAGTAACTGATTCAGCAGGATTCAATAACTTGTCTTTATATATAATCTAACACATGAAGTAAATATACAATACCAGAAGCAGGTTTTCCAAATACAAGCAGAGGAGAGGAGTTTCAGTTTCAGTTTTGAGCAGCAGACTAGCACTAGCTCAGCACAGACTCAGAGCTGCAGAGCTAAGCCACGCCCAGCCTCCTTGCTGTCTCCTTTCTTGTTGCTCACACAGCAAATACTGTTTCAGTTTCCAAACAGCCCTCAACTCTCTCACACTGACAGAACAAGAGCCAGATGAATACCGATGGATGCTGGTAGGCAGAGGAAGATTTTTTTTTCTTATTTTTCTCCCCATAAACTAAGGTGTGTCTTACACTCCAGAGCATCTTATACTCTGAAAAATATGGTAAGCTATGGATCCGGGGTTCCCAACACCCAAGCAGTAGTCCAGTGCTGGGCCACAGCCATTCAAAATTGGGCTGTGGAAGTGGTGGGCAAGAACCAGATTTACTTGTATAAGCAGAGGGCAAGCATGCGTGTGAAGCTCCATTTGTGCAAGCGACAGGCACACATGCCCATACATGCCTGCCACTCAAATAGAACTATCCCCTCTCCCCTTCACAGAAAGGTTGGGGACCACTGCTATAGATGGAACTATATGAATGTTAGCAAAAATTTGGCATCCTTTAAAAGCAGCCCTGGTGCTGTATTTCTGATATTCAGTGGTCAGGTTCAAATAATTTAACAACCAGTTCTCTGCCCTAATGACTGGCTGGGTGGGTATTGCCATGGTGGGCATGGCCAGTGAATGTGACAGGTAGCACTCGGCCTCCTGCAACCCCTGAGAGCAAAAATGGGCTGTGGGGGATGGGGCACCACATACCCCCACACCCCATTTTGGGCCTAGTAGGCCTCCTTGCACTTACCTGGGAGCCAAAATGGGACACATGGGGACTCCTGGAAGGGGTGGGGCAGGAAGAGGCAGGGCCAGCCAGCAATTTAACAACCGGTTTGCCTGAATTAGCCCAAACTGGCTGAATCCCACTACTGCCATTATTTCACATTTAAGGGAGCAGGTCTAGTCTCTTATCCAAAGAAAGTAACTAAAGCCATATCTTCACCATCTAGATTATTATCTAAACATTTCAAAGTTGCTTTTTCAAAAGGTAACTGGATTGTTTGTTTGTTTTTTCCCCTTGAGGAAGAAGTAGAAGATGTTTAGCTCCTCATCCAAGCGTCATCAGTTATAACTGAATTGTGGAGGGGATGGACTTATTCTTCCATCTCCTCAACATTCCCTCACAACCTTCTTAGTTGAGAAGCAAAATGTCTTCTTCTTCTTCAAGGAAAAAGCAATCCCGTTGATTTTTTTTTGAAAAACCATGAGACAACTATGAGACAACTATGACCTGGATGACTAAGAATTTCCATAGACATATAATCTACAAGGTTAGACAAGTAGCCCAAAGGGAAATCTTAACCAATTCTTGAATATCCCCCAGCCTCCCATTTCGCCATACCTGCCTTAAGATGCATGTCAGCATTTGTAATGCAATTGGAATGATATTCTTAAAAGCATGAAGTGGGCATGCTTCATTTCTAAAGTAATATAATAATGGTTCAAGAAGCTTGATCATTTATTGAGGGCTGCACCAGGGTATAGATCAGGAGTGTCAAATTTTATTTCATTGAGGGCCGCATCAGGGTTGTGTTTGACCTTGTGGAGGGGGGGGGCAGGTGGGTGTGGCCAGCTCGACGTCATTTGTGTCAGGGGCACAAATGTGGTTTTACCCTGTGGTGGTAAAAATGGGCTCCCGAGCTCCATTTTCAGCTGCAATGGCCTCCTGAAACCCTCTGCTGGTGAAAATAGAGTTTAGGAGGGTGTTCACAGCCCTCCCAAGCTCTGTTTTTGCTGGTAAAGGCACTGCGGGGCAGTCCTTTGCTGTTTCCAGGGTGGCCCCATGGGCCAGATCTAAGCACCCTGCAGGCCAGATCCGGCCCCTGGGCCTTGAGTTTGACTCCTTGAACTAGATTAATAGTGTGAGCCAGGGGTGAAATCTAAAATTTGTTACTATGGTTCTGTGGGCGTGGCTTGGTGGGGAGGGGGGTAATGTGACTGGGTGACTGGGTGGGCATGGCCAACATTTTTTTTTTTTTTTTACTTGGCCAAAGAGGTTGCAGAAAAAAATGCTTTTAGAACCCTCTGACAATCAGGCAACTCAGCTGGGATTGCCAGAGGCTTTTAAAAGCATTTTATTTCTACAACCTCTTCGGCCCAAAGAGGTTGTAGAAAAACTGCTTTTAAAAGCCTCTAATGATCCCAGCTGAGTCGCGCAATCATCGGAGGCTTTTTTTTTTTACTTTTAAAAGCATTTTTTCAGCTGAAGTGGTTGTAGAAAAAATGCTTTTAAAAGTAAAAAAAATATAGCCTCTGATGATTGAGCGGCTAGCTGGGCATGGGGGTGGGGCGCAGTGATTTTTGCTACTGGTTGTCCGAACCACCTGCCGCCATCACTACCGGGAGCATTTCACCTCTGGTGTGAGCTCATATTCTTTGTAAGCAATAGCTAGCATAAGAAGGCAGAGAATTATGGACTGCTGGAAGTATTCATTAAGGGTGATCAGTAAGATATTCTTAATTAACAACATGCCTTGGACATGACAATTCATTTTAGACAAAGTATCCTGATAGTAATTAACAACAGATTAATGCATATATAATCGTTGCAGGCAATTTTCATGCCAGGATGGGCCCAAATGATAGGCATTCATATGCTAGTTATAAGGTCCACCTGTTCAATGTTGAAGCAGATGTTTTGTTTTTTTTTTGATCCAATAACCAAAGGACAAGACAGCAACCCTTTCAGGGTTTTGCTTGGCTCACATGGTTAGTTCCTTTACTATATAAATTCTAAATGGCTTCATTGAAGCTGATCACCCAGAACTAACTTACTAAACTAGGACTAAAACTGGTGCTACCAATTACTTTTTTGTATCTGTACACCTTGTAGGAGGACAGCCATGTTAATCTACAGTAACTAGAAATCAAAAGAAATTATTTATTTATTTATTTATTTATTTATTTATTTATTTATTTATTTGTCAAGCATGTACAAGATGGCAAGTATAGGTATGAACATAAACATAAACAAAAGAAATAAATGCAAATAAATGGGGACAGTAAGACAGGACCAGTAGGCACACTGGGTGCACTTATGCATGCTCCCTTTATGGACCTCTTAGGAATGGGGTGAGGTCCACGCTAAACAGTTTGAAGCTGAAACTGTGAGGGTTTGAGGCTGTAACAACAAAGTTGGGTAGAGCATTCCAGGCATTGACCACTCTGTTGCTGAAATCATATTTCCTACAATTGATTTTGAAGTGGTTTACCTTCAGTTTGTATTGATTGTTTGCCCGTGTATTATTGTGGTTAAAACTGAAGAAGTTGTTGATGGGCAAGATGTTGTAGCAGGCAATTTTGTATACTATGCTTAAATCGGACCACAGGCAGCACAATTCCAGATTGTCCAAGCCAGTGGTGGGTTGCCACCAGTTCGCCTTGGTTTGGGCAAACTGGTAGCAGCGGTGGCGGAAGGCTCCATGCACCCACCCAGACGTCATCAAATATGCTCTGCGTGTAGAAGTGGTGCATGCACAAGCAAACCAGTAGCAAAGGTAAGTGAAACCCACTCTGGTCCAAGCCCAAAATTTTAAGCCTGGTGGAGTAGGGAATTCTATTGTGAGTAGAGGAGTAGAGTACTCTTCTTGTAAAATACCTCTGAACCTGCTCAATCATGTTAATGTCCGAAATACAGTGTGGGTTCCAGGCAGATGAGCTGTATTCAGGAATTGGTTTGGCAAAGGTTTTGTATGCTTTAGTTAGCAATACAATATTACTGGAGAAGGAACTTCACAAAATTAGGTTAACAACTCTTAGTGTCTTTTTGGCAATGCTGTTACAGTGAGCTCTGGGGCTTAGATCATTTAAGATGAGTACTCCTAAATCCTTGACAGAGTGAGGGCCTCTACGAGATTGCTTCCGCCCAACTTGTATTTGGTGTTCTGATTTTTATTGCCAATGTGTAGGACAGAATGTTTATTAGTAGAAATTTGGAATTTAGAATTTAGAAATTTGGTAGGACTTTTTCAGATGAACCAATTTTATTGAATGGCATGGGTAGCTCACTTCATCAAATGCATTGAGTGGTTAAACAAATATAAGATTGAAATAGAGATAATGCAACTGAGAAGGAGGAATAAGATGTGGATATGCATACAATGGTTGTTATGCTATAAAATTAGAAATGTGTGCTGTAATTGATGCTGGACCTTGTCTGGTCAAACTAATACGAAACATTTTTTTTTTCATAGAATTATACAGACCACCAGCAAAGTCATCCAGAGAACTGTTATTACTAATTGCAAACTTTTGGCTATTACAATGTCACATAAATTAGAAGTTGCATTCAATACAGCATTGCTTGAAGTAATTAAGTAGTAGTTATGTACTGAAGTTAATCAATTAATAAAGTAATGTATGGCCCTTGAGACTAATTCACAGAATCATATGCAAATTTATTGTTATAAGAGACTTGTAAAAGAAAAAAACAGTCTTGGGATTTGTTTTTCTTGTGACCTGGAAATTTTATCTCAACTCCTGGTGATACAACCTTATTTATGCCAATTTATTCAAAATAAAGTGCTACAAAAGTTCCATTGGTGCGTGGGCTACATGATTGGCCAAATTCATCCATCCTGCCTAGAAAGCACACAGTAATAACAACAACATAATTTGTATGCCACCCAACTCTCAACAGCAAGACAATAAATCTATTTTAGCTATATTTTACTTAACTAACTTGATTAAGATTTCCTGGTACTGTTATCATCCAATAGGGCTTGTACATGTATCTATAACAGGGATGGGGAACGATGTCCTTTTTATGACGTGTGGACTTCAATTTCCAGAATTCTTGAGCCAGCAAGGTTCTGAGCATGCTGGTTCAGGAATTCTAGGAGTCGAAGTCCACAAGTCATAAAAGGGATATTGTTCCCCACCCCTGATCTATATCTATATTGTTTATATCCATGTCTGTGTCTCTATCCATATCCATATCCATATTTACATTTACCTCTACCTCTACCTCTATCTCCATCTCCATCTCCATTTTCATCTCTATATCTGATATCTCTATCTATCTATCTATCTATCTATCATCTATCTCTACCTTTATTTATTCTCTGTCTCTCTTTCCTTCTGACCATCTCCATATCTATATTTATAGCTATAGCTATAGCTATAGCTATATGGTTAAATAGAACGACTGTGGCAAAAGCAGTACCAATAGTAATAGGGGCCTTGGACCTCTACTTCTGTCTATCTCCATCTCTCTCTCTCTCTCTCTCTCTCTCTCTCTCTCTCTCTCTCTCTCTCTCTCTCTCTCTCTCTCTCTCTCTCTCTCTCTCTCTCTCTCTCTTCATATCTATATATCTCTATCTATCTCTATCTCTATCTTTAGTCTCTATCTCTGTCTCTCCCTCTCTCCCTCTCCATATCTATATTTATAGCTATAGCTATATGATTAGGTAAATAGAACGACTGAGGCAAAAGTAGTAACAATAGTAATAGGGCCCTTGGACTCTACTTCCGTCTATCTCCATCTCCATCTCCATCTCCATCTCCATATCTCATCTCATCTCTCTCATCTCTATCTCTATTTTATCTCTATCTCTATCTACATATCTATCTATCTCTATCTATCTCTATCTTTAGTCTCTATCTCTGTCTCTCCCTCTCTCCATCTCCATCTCCATATCTATATTTATAGCTATAGCTATATGATTAGGTAAATAGAATGACTGTGGCAAAAGTAGTAACAATAGTAATAGGGGCTTTGGGTAAAATCCCAAAACAACTGGAGCAACACATGAACACCTTTGGTATTGACAAATTCGCCATCAGTCAATTGAAAAAGGCAGCTTTACTCAGAACAGCTTCCATCCAGCAACAATATCTGTAACACCATCAAACTTCCAGACCTGCCTATCCCAGGTCCTTGGAAAGGACTCAATAGGTAGACAAAAATGCCAAACCCACTTGGAACATCTGGCTGACTGTGCAATGAACCATACTAATAATTTAACATCACTGTATCATATATGTGCATGTATAACTGACTGATAGAGATGGAGAAATACTAAGTTTGACAATGTGATATGCTATTGGAAGCTGGAACAATTTTATAATTATTAAATATAATTATTATTTTAAAGTATAACTATGGTTTAAAATTCCTTTAGGGAGTGACATGGGATTAAAAGATGAATTCCAGCTGCACGTGAAATCTGCATACAGATGGACTCAGTTTTCTCTGGCACTTCCCTGACTGGCATTCATTTCTACATTTAAAAAGTGAAATCACTATCCACAACTGTGCAGCCTCACGTTTGTTTTTTTGTTTTTTTCCTTTTTAAAAATGTTTTAGAAGGAAGTACCTTTTTTTAAAAAAAAAATTCCTGTCAAAGCAGACAGGTAGAATAAAAAATATTTTTCAGCATCTGCACATTCCATTACTGTACAATATTAAACATGAAGAAGTGAAGCAAAGCGGCATTACAGAATAGCAGCAGTTCTTCTATAATGCCAATTACATCCTAAGTGGTTTTCAATTTGCACTTTGTTTTTGTTTCATAACTCTCAGACTTATTGTTTCTATTTCCAACCGGAGAATGTAAAAGCACTGACTCTGCAGAAAAGAAACCAATTTTTTTATTGATTCCAACCGAGAGTGCACCTATAACAGAACACGGTGATAACAATAAAACAAAAATAGCAATGACTTATTCCAGATCAATTTCTCAACTTCCTTGGGATAACTGGATGGAAGTCCAACAGGGTTTGTAAGATTTGTTTTCATCTTGCTCGGGTTTCAGAGTTATGCACTGTAATTAGATGTATAGATGTCATTTAATTTTGTGAAAAAAACTCTGCTGTTCAAGGAAAATTGTCAAGTGCCAAGAAAATCAGGAGATCCAGACAATTCAAATAGGTATAAAAAAAAAATATTGTAAGCTTGAGCTCTCTACAAGAATCTGAACTACTAACAACCAAGGGAAATTAGTGGGAGATAAGTGTAGAAGGAATTCAAAATGAGCTGAACTTAGATCTCTTATGGGTGCGAAGGGACTCATGACTGATTATGTGTTTGGCCCCTCCCTCAGGCTCAGTCTGGTCCTCTCCTACAAGATATAAAGTATATAAAATCAAAAAGAAATGAAGAAAAGTAATAGTAAAACTCAAGGAAAAAATCATGGGAAATGACGGTATACTGAATTTAGTAGGTAACAGCTTATTTTTCATCCAGCTCTAACTGCCTATGTCAATTTAGGAATGTTATATGGATAGTTACCTTTGCTCCTCCCCCCCCCCCTTTTTAGGTTAATGCTGCTATAAAATTAGTTGCTATTGCAGAAAGGGAACAAAAGCTTGGCATGTTGTATGATTCAGATCTGGAATCAAGAAGTTGGGTAGAATTTGAGCTCAGCAAGAAGAGCAACTCTAGTACTTATAGATATAGGTCTCTCCTGCAGTACAGAAACTATTATGATGGTTGAGTTCTAATGGGCCTCCCACAAGTTTACAGAATGTCAGGATTTTCTTTATTTGAAAGATATATACATATCTTCATTCATTTTAGCCATTTTGTATCCACTGCAGGATGAAGATCTCTTCCGTACTTTTCCAATCAGTATGGTCCTGAGCTTTCTTTTGATATAGATGGGGAACACATTTGTAGTCCCTAGCATTCTTCATACCTCTCTCATATGATAGTTCATTAAAGTAAAGGAAGCATGAAGCTTTTCCTCTAGTTCCATAATACTTTTTCGATAAAAATCCTTATCAGTAAAATCTGCACTGCCCAGATACTTGTGACAATTTTAGCCTTTGACATTAAGCCAGGGGCGAAATCCAGCAGGTTCTGACAGGTTCTGGAGAACTGGTAGCGGAAATTTTGAGTAGTTCACAGAACTGGCAAATACCACCTCTGGCTGGCCACAGAGTGGGGTGGGAATGAAGATTTTGCAATATCCTTCCTCCAGAAATAGGGAGGGAATGGGGATTTTGCAGTATCCTTCCCCTGCCACGATCACCAAGCCACGCCCACAGAACCAGTAGGGGAAAAAATTAGATTTCACCCCTGCATTAAGCCAATGAGAATCTTCCTTCATGATTGAAGATTTAAACATGATAGAGTCAATATCTGGCCAGACTTTAATTCTTGGTGAAAAAGAGGATGGATTATAAAAATAAGGGGGAAAAAATAGATGAAGAAAAGATGTAGTTCTTGAACTGCGGTAGATCTGATAGAACAATATCCAAAGCCAGTTATCTACTGCATTTCTAAATTAATAATCATATTATTATTGTTATTATAATTATTTAAATATTCATGAATGATGGTAACAGTTAACTCGTGGATTCTCTTTGGCTGTGCTAGACTACAGAACAGTGAAATGACTTGTACAACATGAAATGATTAGTTCAGCTGATTCAGTATTGTCTAAACTAACATGTAGACAATATATATCCAGATGATGATTTTGTTTTGACTACTGGCATCACTGACTGCTTGTAGCAGGCACCATGGAACAAAGCAGGTCTATACTAGAAAATTACTCCTATAATGGACAGTATAGATCAGCGATGGCTAACCTTTTTTTCCTCAGGTGCCAAAAGCGCATACCTGAAAGTGCACATGTGGGTGCCCACACCCATCATGCAATCCCACTGCGCTCCCCCACCCCTGTGCATGCGCATGTGACACCCCTACACTCCCCCTATTCATGCGCACATGACCCCCCATGCTCCCCACCACCCCTGCGCATGTGCATGCAACACTCCTGTGCATGCGCACGCAACATCCCCGCACACCATTTTGGGCCTAGCAGGCCTCCCTGAAGCCTCCTGGAACCAAAAACGGGCCATGGGGAGGGTGCCGCCCCCCCTACCCCCCACACATGCACGTGCATCTCCAGTATGCGTGGCGGAGACCCGAAAATCAATTGGCCAGTGGGAGGTGCATCCGTAATCATGGTGGAATTGACCTAGGGTGACGGCTTTTGTGCCCGCAAAGATGGCTTCGCATGCCACAGGTTCCCCATCATGGGTATCGATGCAGCATGGGTTCTATCAGTGTGATTGATTTCTTCTCAGAATGGAAAAGTTTAAAGATTGATGTACAAATAATCCAGAATGGTAGTATAAAGAAAAGGACGCAATGCCAAAAGATTTCATAGATTTAATATATTTTCACTAAACTAAACATTCTTGGTCTATTTTGGTTTCTTATTTATACTTGGTTTCTGTTATAACCGGTCTCCTTCTACAATATGTTACTTTTCATCTGGTGGGTAAAAAATATTGGGTATGAAATAATTGGCATCTCTGAATTCATATATTTTGTTACATATATAATTTTAAAATAAGATTTCATTGTATTTTATTTATACTATAGAATGATATTTCAAAACTACTATTTCTATATTAGTCTTGGAAAAATAGAATGGCTTTGTTTTAGAAAAATGACCTTTTAAAACTTTAAGTTTGAATAAATACAAGTAAAAGTAAGTTAATTAGTTGGTAGGGGAGCACTTTTAGGGATTCATTAATCTCTATTTGCATAATTTTGACATATCTTTGTCCCATTGGTGATTTAACAGTTATAAATATTAAACTTAGTTTAGCAGGATCTAAGATGAAAAAAATATTGAAAACACTAGAGAGAAAAGGAAAAATCCTTCAATTCAATAAGATATATTTATTTATTAATACACTATATAGAATGATTAATTAATTTTCTTCTGAATTCTCAATTCATCCTTGGTAACAAGATGCTGACTGGAGGAAAACTGAGATGCGGGATCAATGTACTAATCTCAATTTGCAAATGTCTTCAAAATTTCTTTTAAATTCCCCTTAGGCAAAAACCTTGTGCAACTAGAGGTTATGTTGATCCCAGTATGGTAACATTATTAATCTTACTAGATTTCTTTTCTTTTTTTATAGAGTTGGCAAGTCTAATGTAGGATCACATTTTTACCTTTTGACATCATAAAAAGCAAACTACTGCACGTATAATGAGGTTTCTTCAATACCTATAAAATATTCAAAATAGTCCTTATTGACAATTCTTAAAACTGGGGTCTTATGTGACAAGTGATTGTCTGTGGATATTTGTAGTGGAATTGCAAAACATTGGCTTTGTGATTTTTATACAGTGGTGTATAAAGCAAGCATTTATTTTTTAGCTTTAAATCTGCTGCAGGAAAGGAAAGGAAAGGAAAGGAAAGGAAAGGAAAGGAAAGGAAAGGAAAGGAAAGGAAAGGAAAGGAAAGGAAAGGAAAGGAAAGGAAAGGAAAGGAAAGGAAAGGAAAGGAAAGGAAAATACATTGTAAGCCGCCCTGAGTCTTCGGAGAAGGGCGGCATATAAATCAAAATTTTAAAAGAAAGGAAAGGAAAGGAAAGGAAAGGAAAGGAAAGGAAAGGAAAGGAAAGGAAAGGAAAGGAAAGGAAAGGAAAGGAAAGAAGGAAAGGAAAGGGATCCTGGATAGTACTATGACTTAAATGTTGATTAGTGCACAATTTGCATTCCAGATTGTTGTGGCCCCGTCCTCTGAGCCTATCCCTTTGGAGGAAGGCAACTCTGAGCAGGAGGAAGAGGAGCCAGCCAGATCTCCCAGCCCTCCCCCTCTGGCACCGGCTCAGGTGCCAGCTGAAAGAGAGCCAAGTAGTGGGGAAACAGGTGTCTCAGATGAGAGTGAGGGAGAGACGTCATTCCTGGACGCACGCCAAAGAAGGCGAGAGAAAAGGGTACTGCAGCTGCGGCGTATGAGGAAATCCTGAGTCATTGGATTGGAGTCATAGGATCCATGACTCACTGGACCACACCCAGAAGCATATCTATTTAAGACAGTACAATGGGTCACGAAGTTCGTGACGAACAAAGCTAACTGCACAGCTAAACAAACGGAGCAACCTCGTAGTCTTGGAAGCTGGATGAACGGCAAAGCTACGTAGGTGATTTTCTTGTTTGTGTAAACCAATAAAGTCCTTGGCAGACGGTGTGCATATCGCTGCCAAGGTTGAGATAAGAACTGCAGAGTGTGCCAAGTGAGTCTTAACCCTCGGCTGGCTGTGTTTTTGTGGGTCTCTGAAGGGGGGGGACAGATCATCTTGTTCGTCACCCAAAACTCCATCGTTAACCCACGATGGACCAACAGCTGCAGCAGCAGGTACAGCAGATGCTGGAGGCCAATCAACTTCTGCAACAGCAAGTAGCACAGCTAACTGCACAACTTGCTTTGGGAAATGCTCCTGTAGCAGCTCCACCTGCTCCCCTTCCCCGTCCAAGATGCCCAGTGAACATGCCAGATAAGTTTTCTGGACAGCAGGAAATGTTCCCGGCCTTCTTGGGACAGTGCCAGCTGTACATGGCAATGCGGCCGGAGGATTTTCCGGATGACCGGGTTCGGGTGGCTTTTATTATCAGCTCCCTCTCTGGCACTGCCGCCCGATGGGCCACGCCCCTGTTGCTGCAAGACAGCCCCTTGCTTCTGGACTATCAGGGCTTTTTGCAACACCTGCGCACCATGTTTGAGGACCCCCTCCGGGTGCAGACGGCAGCGAGGCGCATCAAAGACCTCCGCCAAGGCAAGCGCCCCCTGCAGGACTATATTGCGGAGTTCCGATTGCTAGGCCAGGATTCGGCCTGGAATGAGGCGGCGCTGATGGATGCCTTCCAGGACGGCCTCTGCGATGAGATGCAGGACGAGCTGGTTCGGGTGGAGGCGCCACAGACCCTGGACACGCTGGTGACCCAATGCCTGCGCATCGATGCCCGCCTACAACGGCGACGGCCCCGTAGGGCTCTTCCGGAACCACCGACAGTGCCGGCACCCCCGCGTTTCGTACCAACAGCGCCCCGGACCGTACCGCGTTTGGTGGCGACGGCTGAGGAGCCCATGGAGCTCGGAGCAGCCAGACCTCAACTGACGGCCCAGGAGCGGATGCGGAGACGCCAAGGGGGGTTGTGCCTCTATTGCGGCGAGGCTGGACATTTCGCCGCCTCGTGTCCCCGGAAGCGGAGTGGATCGCTCAAGCCTGTTCCGGAGCCTCGGCGTGACCAGCCGGGAAACGGGTCAGGCCTGGCCTAGGGGAAACTCTGGGTCAGGCAGGTGACCATGCCCCGCCGGAGGCGGCGGCTGTGGACTGTGAGCCCCCTCGGCACCTGATTTTGAACACCCGGGTGTTGTTGGCTAACCGGTCGGAGGGGCTCCAGGCGCACGCGCTGGTGGACTCGGGGGCCACCACGAACTTTATGGACCAGGCCTTTGTGGCCCATTACAAGGTTCCCTTGGTTCCAGTGGACCCTCCGTTGAGGGTCGAAACTATTGATGGGCGGGAACTTGTGGCGGGGCCCATCAACTTCGCTACTCAGCCCTTGCGCCTTGCCATTGGGAACCATGAGGAGGCGATCCAGTTTTATGTGACGGCGGACCTGCACTTCCCCTTGGTCCTGGGGATGGCCTGGCTTCGGGCGCACGACCCTCAGGTGGCGTGGTCGAGAAATGCCATCTCGTTCCCCAGCCTGCAGTGTGTCGACCACCTTCGCCACACCTGTGCCGGCCAGGACGTCTCTGCCCCGAACGTCTCCTTGCCTCCGGAGCTGACATCCTTCGCCGACGTGTTCAGCGAGAAGGAGGCGGATCGCTTGCCCCCGCACCGACCCTACGACTGCGCGGTGGACTTGATGCCCAACGCGCCCCTGCCCTCGGGACGCCTGTACTCCATGTCGGAGCCCGAGCTGGCCGCCTTACGGGACTTTCTGGACAAGAACCTGGCCCGTGGGTTCATCCGGCCTTCGACCTCCCCGCTCTCGGCCCCAGTCCTCTTCGTGAAAAAGAAGACGGGGGACTTGCGCCTGTGTTGCGACTACCGGCGCTTGAATGCCATCACGGTACGGAATCGCTATCCCCTGCCGCTGATCCCGGAGCTGATGGAGAGGTTGCGGGAGGCCTCGATTTTCACCAAGCTCGACCTCCGGGGAGCCTACAACCTGGTGCGGATGCGAGAGGGGGACGAGTGGAAGACGGCATTTGGCACCCGATACGGACACTTTGAATATACCGTCATGCCGTTCGGGTTGACCAACGCCCCCGCGGTCTTCCAGCACTTGATGAACGACGTGTTCCGGGACATGCTGGATCGGTTCGTGGTGATCTACCTGGATGATATTTTGATCTATTCCCGGACCCCGGAGAGTCACCTCCAGCATGTCTGCCAGGTCCTGCAGCGCCTGCGGGAGCACCAGCTCTATGCGAAGTTGGAGAAATGTTACTTCTTCCAGACTTCCATAGAGTTCCTCGGGCACATCATCACCCCCGAGGGCATCGCGATGGACCCACACAAGGTGGCGGCCTTGCGCAGTTGGGAACCCCCGCGTCGGGTGAAGGACGTCCAGCGTCTGTTGGGATTCGCCAACTACTACCGGACCTTCATCCCGGGCTTTGCCACCCTGACCGTGCCGTTGACCCAGCTCCTTCGGAAGAAGGTTCCGTTCCAGTGGGGGCCCCCGCAGCAGCAGGCCTTCGAGGTTCTCAAGCAGGCCTTTGTCACGGAGCCGGTCCTGAGGCACCCCGATCCACACCGTCCGTTCGTGGTTGAGACAGACGCGTCCAACGTGGCGATTGGAGCGGTGCTGCTACAGGCTCCGGTGGATGGTGGCACTCTTTTTCCCTGCGCTTACTACTCCCGGAAACTCACTCCTTCCGAGCGCAACTACACCATCTGGGAAAAGGAGTTGCTGGCTATCAAGGCCGCGTTCGAGGCTTGGCGACATCACCTCGAGGGGGCCCGACACCAGGTGGAGGTGCGGACGGACCATCGGAACCTGGAGCACCTCACCACGGCCAGGAATTTGAACCAGCGGCAGATCCGGTGGTCGTTGTTTTTCGCCCGGTTCAACTTCCACGTCACATACATTCCGAGCCACCTCAACCAGAGGGCGGACGCGCTATCCCGTAAGCCGGAATACTTTTGCCCAAAGGACTCCCTTTCCCCCCGGACGGTGCTGCCAGCGGACTCCTTGGCCGCGGTCCAGGAACCGGTGGACCTGCGGACTCAGGTGCTGGAAGCGCAGCGACGGGACGACTGGTCGCAGCAGCGGAGAGCGGACGTCGGCCCCGCGTCCCCATGGACCGTGGAGGAGGGCTTGCTCAGGCACCGGGGTCGGCTGTACGTGCCCACAAGTCCGCTCCGAGCCCTCGTCATGAACCAGTGCCATGACAACCCCGCGGCGGGGCACTTCGGCTTCTTTAAGACCTTGAACCTAGTGACGCGGACTTTTTGGTGGCCTCGGGTACGGCACGACGTGCACGCCTACGTGACGTCCTGTGTGCCATGCCGACAGGCCAAAGCCGCGTCCGGCCCCCCTCCTGGACTCCTCCAGCCGCTGCCGACACCGGAGAGACCGTGGGGAGCCATCTCCATGGACTTCCTGACTGACCTGCCCCTGTCCGCTACGTTCACGACCGTCCTCGTGGTGGTGGATGCGCTCACGAAGATGGCACATTTCATCCCGTGCCGCGGCCTGCCCTCAGCTCGTACCACGGCTCGCCTGTTCCTGCAACACATCTTCCGCCTCCACGGCCTGCCGGACCGGGTGGTTTCGGATCGCGGGGCCCAGTTCACGGCCCGCTTCTGGAAAAGCCTGATGGCTGCGCTGGAGGTGCAGGTGTGCCTGTCGTCATCACACCACCCGGAGACTGACGGGGGCACGGAGAAGGTCATTGGCATACTGGAGCAGTACCTCCGCTGTTTTGTCAACCAGCAGCAGGACAACTGGGCCGAGTACCTTCCCCTGGCGGAGTTTGCTTTTAACAACTCCCAACATACCTCCACCCAGATGACACCGTTCCATGCCAACGTCGGGTACCATCCACGTTTTTTTCCGTTGACCATCATGGACTCCCCTGTTCCTGAGACCCGGGACTTCCTCTCGGAGCTGCAGGCGGTGCAGCAACTGGTGCGGCGGCAGCTGATCCGGGCGAAAGAGGACTATAAACGGTTCGCCGATCGCGGCCGCCGGGCGACGCCACCGCTGGAAGTTGGAGATCGGGTGTGGCTGTCCACGAAACACCTCCCCACGGACCAGCCGGTGAGGAAACTGGCCCACCGCTTTATCGGTCCCTTCCCCATCGAGGCGGTCATCAACCCGGTGGCCTATCGGTTGACTCTACCCCGCTCCATGCGGCTCCACCCCGTTTTTCATCGGTCCCTCCTGGTCCCTGAGACTCCCACTAGCCGTCTCCGCCGCCCGCCGCCGCCTGCCCCCCCAGCCGCAGCCGACGAGGACGACGCCTCGACGTATGAGGTGGACAGTATTCGGGACTCCCGTTGGCTGAAGGGGCGCTTCCAATACCTCATCGCTTGGAAAGGGTACGGGGCCGAGGATTTCACCTGGGTGGACGCATCTGCCGTTCAGGCCCCTGACCTGGTGCGGACTTTCCACGAACAGTTCCCGTCCCGACCCCATCCCGACCGTCAGACCCGGGGGAAGGGCCCTGCGGTGGGGGATAGTGTTGTGGCCCCGTCCTCTGAGCCTATCCCTTTGGAGGAAGGCAACTCTGAGCAGGAGGAAGAGGAGCCAGCCAGATCTCCCAGCCCTCCCCCTCTGGCACCGGCTCAGGTGCCAGCTGAAAGAGAGCCAAGTAGTGGGGAAACAGGTGTCTCAGATGAGAGTGAGGGAGAGACGTCATTCCTGGACGCACGCCAAAGAAGGCGAGAGAAAAGGGTACTGCAGCTGCGGCGTATGAGGAAATCCTGAGTCATTGGATTGGAGTCATAGGATCCATGACTCACTGGACCACACCCAGAAGCATATCTATTTAAGACAGTACAATGGGTCACGAAGTTCGTGACGAACAAAGCTAACTGCACAGCTAAACAAACGGAGCAACCTCGTAGTCTTGGAAGCTGGATGAACGGCAAAGCTACGTAGGTGATTTTCTTGTTTGTGTAAACCAATAAAGTCCTTGGCAGACGGTGTGCATATCGCTGCCAAGGTTGAGATAAGAACTGCAGAGTGTGCCAAGTGAGTCTTAACCCTCGGCTGGCTGTGTTTTTGTGGGTCTCTGAAGGGGGGGGACAGATCACAGATTGAGTAGAAACTGCCTTTAAAAGTTAAGCCTCCTACAGATTTAAAAGAATATATATATATATATATATATATATATATATATATATATATATATATATATATATATATATATATATATATATGTTTTTAATATTTTTAGATAGAACATAGAAAAATAGCTTGTCGGCTATATGATACTGTCTGGACGGCCCATGAGATTGGGCTGAAAGGCAAAAAAAAATTGGAGATTTGTGATATCTCCTCCATTCGTGGTAATCCAGCATGACTCTATACTCTTGTAGTTTTGGATAGGGTACTTGAAGGATAAATTAAGATATTGATCCAGGATTCTGCCTGAGATCCTCAGATTTCAAAATTGCAAATATCAAATTCCTTCAAACAACTTATTTTATAAGATTTCACATTATCTCTGTATTAATGTAACAATGCAACCTGGTAGACTTAATGTAAGTACATTATTCTTGATGAATTTCGTTCATGATTGTCTATAAACTGTTCATATTAAAACAAAATCAGGTTGAATTTATAACAGTAGGCCAGGAAGAAAAAAAGCCAGTAGTGTCAATAATACTATGGATTGTTTGGATAGAAATGATTTATATCTGTCTTCCTCATTAGAATAATTAGTATAGGTCTATACTGCATAAACAATATATTGCATTCAACTTCCCTTCAACGTCCCTTCCAATACTAAATAAATCAAATACCTGAGATGTAGCCCAAAACGTTAATTAGGCTGAGAGGGACTAAGTAAATTTTCATGGCTAAGGGAAAATTTTAAGGGGCTGCCACAAAAAAAGGGGGGACAATTTATTCTCCAAAGCACTTGAAGGAAGAATAAGAAGATGGAAACTAATCAAGGAGAGAACCAAACTAGAACTAAGGAGAAATTTCCTGACAGTTAGAACAATTAACCAGTTGAAAGACTTACCTCTAGAAGTTATGGGTGCCCCAACACTGAAGATTTTTAAGAAGAGATTGGACAATGATTTGTCTGATATGATATAGGGCAGGGGTGCCAAACTCGATTTCATTGAGGGCCACATCAGGGTTGTGTTTGACCTTGGGGTCTGGAGTGGGCATGGCCAGGATGGGCGTGGCCAGCTTGATGTCAGTCTTGTCGGGGTGCCTGTGGTGGCCTGAGCACTATGCCAGAAAAAATGGGCTCCCGAGCTCTGTTTTCAGCTGCGATGACCTCCTGCAACCCTCTGTCAGTGAAAACGGAGTTTGGGAGGGCCACGTGCAGCCCTCCCGAGTTCTGTTTTCACTGGCAGAGGCACCATGGGCCAGTCCTTCATTGTTTCCAGGGTGGCCCCATAGGCCAGATTTAAGCACCCAGCAGTCTGGATCTGACCCCCAGGCCTGATTTTGACACCCCTGATATACGGTCTCCTGCTCGAGCAGGAGGTTGGACTAAAAAACCTCTGAGGCCCTTTCTAGCTCTGTTATTCTGTTATCTCCCCAGTCCTTGTACAAAACATGATCACTAGTGTACATTAGAGATGAGGGGAGCCCTTGCTGATAATAATAATATTAACTTTATTGTCATTGTAGGGTATACACAGTATACCCATACAATGAAATTCACTTAATACCCAAAGACCAGGTCCAACACACATAACAATCCCCAAACACACTCCCAACCGCCACAATTCCCTACCCCTAAACCACCCTAACATCCACACAGCAGACCAAGTAATGCTGTCCAACAGCTCATTGATGGTGGCCCTTTAGTTCATTGTTGAGTGCAATTATAGCTCTGGGATAAAAACTATTCAGAAAATGTGTGGTCAGAGTTTTAATTGTTCTGTATCTTCTGCCAGAAGGCAACAATTCAAAAAGATTGTAATCAGGATGGAAAGAGTCTCTGAGAATGTTATGCAACTTTCTCAAACAGCGAGATTCTAAGATGTCATCCTACAGACAGAAAGGTTGATATAGTTATATTTACTAATTACATCAAGGCAATCATTACTTTCTATTGCCATTGAACTGCTGCTAGATTTTGAAGTCCTCAGAGCTCTCTGAACTTGATTGTTTGCTAACAGATGCTACTTTATCCATCTAGGTGCTTTCAATACACATCATCAGTGCATTGAAAGCAAACAAACAAGTACAGAGAGCACCAAGAACTCCACACTTCAGTCCTGAGCTACACATATTCTCTTCTATTCTCTTTTCTAAAATATCCACAGTATTGTGAACATGCTGGAAATCCAGATTAAGTTTGCAGCCAACAGACAATTGCTACTGGTGTTAACATGAAAAGCATTTCTTCTGCTATTCTGTTAAGCATTTCATTCATTCTAGCAACCATAAAGAAAAGGACCACTCAAGTACAAAGAGATATAGCTGGTTCTTCGTCATATGATGCTTAAAATTAAATTAGTCTCGGTAATAAATCAAGAGACCCACTTTAAGTTAAAAGCAACAGGCTGAAAAACCATGTATTCCATTTGCACCTTAGGCACAAAGTTGGCTGGGTGAAATTGAGCCAGTCACTTCCTTTCAACCTAGTGTTCAAAGAAATGTCCTTCTGGGTTCAGTTCCAAGTGGAGAGAAAGACATTGGAAACATGGAGGCTGTTTGGAAAGATGGTTTAATGGTGGACAGGACCACATGGTATTGAGGTCCTGGGCA
This sequence comes from Masticophis lateralis, assembly GCA_030761175.1. NCBI lineage: Eukaryota > Metazoa > Chordata > Lepidosauria > Squamata > Colubridae > Masticophis > Masticophis lateralis. The sequence continues at coordinate 112,790,641 of JAUDYJ010000004.1, read as the reverse complement.
AAAAGCACATGAATGAGAGAGGGAGTGAGATTTGGCTTTGAACTTGCTTCCTGTTCCTGTGGCAAACAATGTATTGGGGGTCTTAGCTAACTTTGTAGGCTGTCTTTGAGTCCAAGTTTGGTTGAGCCTTGCTGGGTAGCGATGCAATGAAAGGGCTTTGGGATTCCTATTATGGCTCTTCTCTGCCTGAAGGAGGTAGATCTTTGTTATGTAGAACAGACTGGCTTAGGCCTTAATGGCCCATTGACAAAGGTGGAGTGGGAGGCAGGGAGCTGCTTTGTCTTTAAAACACATTTCTCCTTTTTAATATTTCCTAGAATATTTCATTTTCCTAGGAGAGGGCTGGCTGCTAACTTCCTACACTAGGAATGAGGCAATAGCAAACAACTTTTGAAACTGTCCAAGAAAACTGTAAGGATTAGTTGGGGCAGTCACCAGGAATCAACACTGACTCAAAGAGATAAACATACATAAATGAATGGAACAAACTTAATCCAACCCATAACAAAGGCAAGCATACATCAGTGTGTCACAGTGCCTTTTACCAGAGAATACTACTTATCTCAGAAATTCTGAATATGAATATTCCCAACAAGTCATTCACTCTGTATCAATGCCAGGTAGACACATAATGAGTTCTTAAGTTTTCATGCAATGTTTTCCAACATTTCTTTGTTAGAATTAGTACGTACCAGCTGCTTTTGAAATCACAAGTTACCAAGGGTATCACCTTCTACATGAGGTGATAATAACTAATGGTACTGAGACTCAGCTGCAGTTTTAAAAATCTACAATTCAATTGCACTAGAGGAAGAGACAGGAAAAAGAGCAAATTAGTTTAAATAATTTAAGCAATTTCCTCATTTTTAGACTTAAACAAAGAACAAAAACATAAGAGAACAAATTTCCATTTTCTTTAACTACAATTATAATGTCAATTAATTAGGGTTGAACAAAAGCCCTATCTTCTTTGATGAAAAAGTATATTGTAATTCAGACAAAATAATTCAAATTAAAATGTGGATTAGGCTAATGACCTTTCTTAACTAATTAGAATAAAACTTCAAAAGAAGAAAAAAGAGCAGAGAAGACTAAAATTATTTTAAAAATCTAGTATTGAATGAATTTATTACACACATTTGATATCATCAGTGTAGAACAAAAAGAGCTGTTCTGAAGCAGACAAATAATATGTTTTGACAGTGGTTTATTAGTAAACCATGGTTTCTTAAAATAAAAACTGTTCGTGTTTTAAAAATAATTTGGGAATCTATGTCTGTAACCAGATTAAAAATCAGAAAAGCTAAAATGTAAAAGTGTTCTGAAGAATCTATTTCTTTTATTGTTAACAAGTGCTTGATTTGTGTCATTAAAATCTGTAGTTTGTGTTTTTCTATTTTATTAGAGTTTTTCTATTTTATTAGAGTTTTTCTATTTTATTAGATTGGAGTTAAGATTTTGATAGTGTTTGTAAACTAGAAATTGGATAGGTTAATGGTTGGGTTAAAATTTTTGTTGAAGAAGAGAAACCCTGTATTTCACTCTGGGAAGTCCGGGGGGGGGAGGGGGGTTGAAGGAGGGGAGGGGTGGGGGGGGAACGGGGGAAGGGGGGGTTTATATGTTTGTACTTTTATAAAACTTTTAATAAAAAAAATCTGTAGTTTGTTATGTATCTTTGTGTGTGTGTGTGTGTGTGTGTGTGTGAGAGAGAGAGAGAGAGAGAGAGAGAGAAATTCATTTGAGACAAAATGCAATAAATTTTGAGATAATTTAATTAAATCAAATAGTTTGAGGCCATGTTTTGAAAAGAAACATCTTCATGTATAAGATGAGAGTTCTGATTTATGAGCATAGCAACATCTGTCAGTAGTTTTCCTTTACATAGATGCTTGCCATTAGCCATATTTATTGTGATGAGGATATCTGAAAACTTGTCATTTTCTATCAGAGAAGTATTCTATTTTTGACCTAATGCTAGGTGGAATTTATAGGACTGTTCCTGTCCATACCATAAAAATAACAGGGCTGTCTATAAATTTTATTAACTTGATATTTGTGTGATCTGTCTTCCTGAGGTTTTTTTTTTTTTTTAATCAAAGGCTACTCATTTTACTGAAACTGAGTGATTTTAAGGTGCCATCTCCACGGTTTAGAAATATGAAATATAAATAAAAAAATAAATTAAAATAACTGTGTGGTAATTGAAAATCGTGATTACTGTTAAGACAATTATCTTTAAAACACTTGAGGTGAAAATATAACCCAGTATCTAAATCTCTTAGTGTTTGGAACAAATGATGAGAAAATGAATGACTATTAGATAGAAGGCATATTTGAATAGAATTTATCTGTTAGAATTCAGATAAATTGAGATGGTTTTACTCAGATTAAAATGGAAACTCTTTTTGACTTCTTTCAGAATCCTTGAGCTATTTTAAGTTCAAAGGAATTCTGAAAATGGTTTACGTTTCATTTCAAATTCAGTGCATCTCTAAGTTATGTGTTTTTTTTAAAAATATATATTTTAAAAAAAATTGTGAAAGAAGATTTCAGCATACTAATACAGTCATTATCTATTGCTTTACAAAGAAGACATCTAACTAAGCAAATGGTTATGAACACTGGACTAAAATCATCCTCCAGTTCCTGGAGGAAATCAACCATACCAATCTTGTTGAGAGTAGAGTAGGGTAGGGTAGGGTAGGGTAGGGTAGGGTAGGGTAGGGTAGAACAGAACAGAACAGAACAGAACAGAACAGAACAGAACAGAACAGAACAGAACAGAACGTTGGAGACCTTCTAGTCCAGCCCCCTGCTCAAGCAGAAGGACTTATACTATCTTAGACAAATGATTGTCCAGTCTCTTCTTTAAAACCTCCAGTGATGGAGCTCACACAATTTCTGACAGCAAACTGTTCTACTGGTTAATTGTCCTTACTATATAAAATATGTTTTTTTTTCTATATTACTATATAAAAAGATAGGCGCAGAACACCAAAGGGTTTTCCACCAACCTTTTGTTATGGATCTTAGTTAATGTGCTAATGTTAATGTGTCTTTTAAAGAACTCCTGTTCTTTGTTGAGACAGTGTGCAACTTACAAAGGAAGTGTTGTGGTCTGCCAGCAGCCTGCGGAGCTGGCAGCGGCGTCGGACATTGAAGAGGCTGGGGAGGAATGTGGGCCAGTCCTGGAGTCTGGGGAAGGCTTGGATGAGGGCTCTGTATCGGAGGCAGAGATGGGGCATCTGGGAGTTATGTGCGGACTCTGGAGTCTCCAGAGTTGGACATCAGAGAGGCAGAGGAACAGGAGGAGCCTGTTCCTAATGCATGGATGCATAGAGCTGCCAGAAGGCAAGAACAGTTAAAACAAAAGGGACGACTCGGGAGTAAGGCCTGGAGATGATTGGCCCCTCCCATAATGCTTAAAAGAGGAGCAAAGGCAAGTGGGCTCTTTGCAGGAAAGCAACATTGTTCCCAGGGGGCATCTCTGTTTGATTCTGGACTCCATGTGGCTTTGCCAAGAAGGTCTTTGACCAACTTCTTTCTCCCTTTGTCAAGGGAGAAAGAATTTGGTGATTATCCCGAAGGACTTCTCCCAATTTTGCAACTAATTGGGACTCAGCTGTAAATGAACGTAATTCCCAGCTGTTGCAATAACAGAGGTTTTTGGGACGACTCATGTGTTTTAATGACTCAGGAAGCCTAGATCACAACAGGAAGGACAAATAATGATGTATAGAATGCTGGTTATCCAAGCGGTTCTTACCTGAGGCCATCTTAATACTTCTAGTATTGTGATCTGATTGCATACTTAATATACCATTACAATTCAAAGCAACTCTCAATATCTTACAATAAGACTAAACCATGAAATGTATAATAACAAAAACAATCCAAGATTCAGGCCCTAATTATCAGATACAGCAATAGTTGACATCTTATAATCTTATAGAAAAAAAAATAGTATGTAGTCTTTTGAAATGCTTCCAGAATATCAACCAAATCTCTTGGGGAAATTTTTTATACAAGGTGGAAGAAAAATATTGTCAGTTAGCTATCATTTTTTAAAAATCTAATTTATGTGGGTTACATATAAATGTGTAAACACCAAGGATTGCTCTATAGGGGTCAGACACAAAAGATCAGAACTGCACATTAAGTTCCAATTAAACTGATGTATTGCTAATGCTTATGCATAGGAAGCTAGTCAACTAATTCTTAGAACTATTTTGGCACTTGATCAGAGGTGGGATGCAGCCAGTTAGCACCGGTTCAGGCGAATCAGTAGCGGCGATTGTGGATGGGCCCATCCCCCATCCCGGCTCCACATCATGTAATGTTTTCAAGGCTGGGCACATGTGCGGAAGACATACGAGTGAGCAAAGTGCATGCGTGGAAGGACAGGTGCATATGTAGACAATGCTCAACCATGCAAAGTGCTTGTGTGCACGCGCAGCGAACTGATAGTAAAGGTAAGTGAAAACCCACCCCTGCACTTGATCATAGTTAATGGAATTCTAGGGGGGTTGTACCCACGCTACTTGTGGAAATGTAGAGACTTTAGGTTGATTCCTGTTTTGACTCAACTCTCAGGATCTGCCACTCCTCCTACAGTAGGCTGAGCACGTAGGGTAGGATCGTTCTACAGAAGGGTATCTCTGAAGACACCTAGGAGACAAGTTAAGTAGAGTTTAAAGTCAACTTGGAATTCTATCTGGAATCCACTTAGCAACCAGTGCATCCCCCACAACACTGACATAATGTAGGTGTATGAACTCTCACTTGCCAGCACTTAAACTACAGCATTTTACACCAATTTAAGCTTTTGATTATTCCTTAAAGGCAGCCCAACACTGCAACTGAAGCTTCATAAGTTCTGTGACAATCTTCTTTAAAAAGGGAAGGTGGAAGCTAGGGCTAGTTATCCAGGGTGACTGGATATAGGAAAGGCCTTTCCAGAAAAAGTGAGTCCGTCATCACCTTTAAGACATCTAATATGGCTCCTTATGATGAGCCACTGTGGTGCAGTGGTTAGAGTGCAGTACTGCAGGCTACTTCGGTTGACTGTCGGCTGACTGCAATTTGGCAGTTCGAGTCTCACCAGGCTCAAGATTGACTCGGCCTTCCATCCTCCCAAGGCTAGTAAAATGAGGACCCAAATTGTTGGGGGCAATATGCTGATTCTGTAAACCGCTTAGAAAGGGCTGTAAAGCCCTGTAAAACAGTATATTAGTCTAAGTGCTACTGCTATTGCTTATTCAAGGCAAATGGAAACACTTCAGAGATCTAGCTTGGCAGCAGCAGGGAGGGGACTGATGCAAGCTAAAAGTGTTCCCCATTTTGAGATATCAGGTTTCTGAAGGAAAAGAGAAGTTAAGCATCCTTCAAAATCACAGGTGTCAAACGGGTGCTGTCACATGATATTTTTCCCATTCGTGTAGCTGGGGTGGGCGTGCCTTGCATGTGATGTATCTGGCCCATGGGTTGCCAGTTTGACACCCCAGTTCTACATGATGATCCAAACAGAATTCTGTCGGAGGGATCTTCAAGTTAAAGTTGCTGCCAGTTAGACCAGAATTACTATTGCTATTTTTTTCCTTATCCTATAATTATTATTGCTATTTTATCCATTCTAATGTTTGAATTGGATTTCCCTCCCCCTAGTTTTTTATTTGTAATTCAAGCCACTATAAAGAAGTTCCATCTGGCAGTATATAAATACATAAACATACTCTTACATCCAGTTCTTTGTTTGATTGTATGTATATATATACACATTCACACGATGTATATTTATACGAATGTAAATTATGAACAACAGAGAAACATGATATATATACAAGCAATCTTGCATTCTCAGACAAGTGGATTTTATCCAGAACAAAAAAAAAAGAAAAAAAAGAAAAGAGTTCCTATTAAATCTGTTCGATTGAAATTTCATCTAGGACAAAATGTTCCCTTAATGCAATAATTTTCGAACAGTGGCATTCCATCTGGTAAATGGAATTCATAGGCTTTGGATTCAAACTGTTTTAATGAAAGTGCAATTGTCTAGGAAAATGCACTCATAAAAAGTTCTATTTTGTCTGAAGCTAGGCTAGTTGAAATTTTGCACTTGAATGGAATCCTCTTATCTGAAATTAGTTCATTGATTTGCATACATACCAAGCCCAGATGGGAAGGAGATTTTAAAGTGAAGGCACCATCTGCATTATCTTTAAAGACAAGCTATATAGTTGCATGCAAATTTCAGTTTCAATGACTAGTTTGCAAAATGGTTTACATGTCATCACAATCATTACTTTCGAATCTAGAAAGATAATATTGAAAAAAGTCAGTTACATAAGACCCTGATCAAAAATGGGAGCAATTTACTATCTTCTGTGTAATTAATGACTTAATAGACAGTATTTTCATTCCATCCTTTTCATCCTGGAAGCATTAGTGATTATTTTGACATTATTGAAACATGCATGTAGCTTTTGTGCTTTCCCAGTAAAAATTACTTCAAACTATCCTCTTATTCAACCTTCCCATAATGAGATGTATTCAGAAACTTTCAATTGATTAACAAGAAGAGATAATGAGCATCAACGGCCCCCAATGGAATCAAGAATAGGCAAGTTTAACCAACCCTTTAAAATAAGTACTGAAGTAGAGGTGGCTCAACCTCATCAGCCCAGCCAAATGAGAAGAGTGACAAGGACATCCACCACATTTGTAGAAATATCCTGGGAAAGTGTAACAATAGCACCACATAGCAACAAAAGCATAGCTAAGGGATGAAGAGAAAAAGAGAGCTAAGGGATGAAGAGAAAAAGAGAGAAATTTCTACTTACCCACATAAGTGGTTGCTAGATTGGATTTTGACAGCAATGAGAGTACACTATATTGGAAATATATATTTCATGCTTTATTCAAAGGGATTGGGACAAGGTTAGAGTATAAATATATAATAACTAAGGGAGTTTGACACTCCTGCCCTAGAGCAATGAACTGGAAAAGAGCTGATCTTCAAAAGAAAGAAAGAAAGAAGGAAGGAAGGAAGGAAGGAAGGAAGGAAGGAAGGAAGGAAGGAAGGAAGGAAGGAAGGAAGGGGGTGGATCCACGTAAACTATAGACCAATCAGCCTAACATCAATACCTGGGAAAATCCTGGAAAAGATCATCAAGTAGAGGATTTATGAATATCTAGAAATGAATAAGCTTATTACTAGAAGTCAGCATGAGTTGTTAAAAGAAGGTTGTGCTAAACAAGCCTTATTGTTATCTTCAATAAAATGACTAAATTAGTGGATCATGGAAATGCTGTTGTTTATCTACAGTGTACTTAGACTTCAATAAGACATTTGATAAAATAGACCACCACTACTTCTTAGTAAGATAGAATAATGTGGGATAGACAGTATCACCACCAGATAGATTTGCAGTTGGCTGAGTAGCCACACTCAAGATGTGGTTCTCAATGGAATTACATTTATGCAGAGAAAAGCATGTGATGGGATATCTCAAGGTTCTGTCTTGGGAACAGTGCTCTTCAATATCTTCATAAATAGCCTGGGTGATGGGGTAAGAAGGGGAAGTCATCAAATTTGTGGTATATATAGCTCAATATATAAAACAGAACTCCTGTCAGACCTGGAAGCCATCTTTCTACCTTTGTGCTTTCAGGCTTCAGGCCTATTCCAGATCCTTGGGAAGGATATGATGGGTGGATAAAGATGCCAAATCCAGTCCTAGCATCTGGTTGACTCTTTGGCCAACCATAATATCATCATCATCATCATCATCATCATCATCATCATCATGTTGATTCTATTTAAAAAGAGAATGCAGATTCTAAATTCATCTATTTGATTGGAAGATCAGTGGGGAACTTTACATTTTTATTGCAAAATTTGTACATAAATTTCACAATGTTTTTTTTAAAGATAAATTAGATAAATAATTACTGGGATTGCTCAAATTGATGAGTTAATCCCTTAATAGAGTGTTTCAGAAGCAAATACAATATTTATGTCTTCTTGAGTTAGATATAAAACATGTAATTTATTAGCATATATGTTGTTAGATGTTAAGGGAAGCAAAACAGAATCATCATCATCATCATCACCATCATCATCATCATCTGGAACACAACACGCCAAATATCACAGTTGTCGAAAACCAAAACGTACAATTTATTGACATCGCGGTACCAGGAGATGCCAGACTCGAAGAAAAAGAACTGGAAAAAATCATGAAAAAACGCGACCTGACCATCAAACTACATGGCTATGGATGAAACATGTAACAGCGATACCCATTGTCATCACAACACTTGGTACTGTTGGAAGAAACATCCTTCTGAGTTCTGCTCCAAGTGGGGAAAAAAACACTGGAAACATGGAGACTGTTTGGAAAGATGGTTTAATGGTGGACAGGATCACATGGTTCGAGTTCCTGAACAGAAAAGGGCACATACAGCGAGTTTTCGGGTTTTATGCTCTCTCTGGCTTTGAATTTCCTGGGGCCCCGAAAGAGTATCCTGATTAGTTGTTAGACTCCCAGGGGGTAGGGTATGGGGTCTTAGCTAGCCTTGCTGGCTGATATAATCTTCCCAGGTGTCATGTGGTGAGTTTCTCTCTAGATGGGCCCCATTGTCTTGCAGATGAGGTCCTTTGACAAAGATTGAGTTTCTGCCTCTGGCCCATTAACAAAAGGGTGGGTGTAGGAAGGTGGGAGCTGCTTTGTCTTTTAAAATATGCTTCTCCATTTCTCATACAGGGAAACATAATATTCTGCATTTTTAATATTTCCCAAAATATTTCATTCTCCTAGGAAAGGGGTGCGTGCTAACCTCCTACAGTACCATGTCCAAGAATTTTATAAGATAGATCAACAAATTGTAGCTTCCTGCAATAACACCAGCAGAACTGCAAAAAATTGTGCTACTTGGAACATTGTACATCTTAAAAAGGTACTTGATTGATACCTAGGACGCTGGCAGCAATCCGTATCAACCATTAGCACCAGTCAATGGTATTTGTGATGCATTTTTGAATGTTCAGTTGACTGAGTTTCATGCTTAATGAATAAAGTAAATAATAATAATAATAACTTTTTTGTCACTGTACGTGTATACAAAGTATACCCATACAACGAAATTCACTTAACACCCAAAGACCAGGTCCAACATATATTACAATCGTCAAACACACTCCCACAGACCATAATAAGAGAGCAGTATGTCAACTAACACAACTTCCTGAGCATTGTGTAAAAAGAACTAGACTGTAACAGACCAGAGGCAGGATGACTACAAGAAAAAAAAATGCATTATATGTAGCATTTTGAATTAGAAACAGAAGGAAGGATTAAGGATTCAGTTGTATTGTTATTAGAAACAATGACATCAGCAATGGTGCCTTAGTTGATGAGGTGAACCAAAGAACATGTGCTGTGTTCCCTTTACTTTCATTACAAAGGTGAGTATGTATATCTTTAAAACATCAGTTAATCAGAAAGATATTCCCAGTCATTAAATATGACAGCCTTTCTTTTGTTTATATAGGAGATTTAAAGAAAAAAAAATCTCTTTGAAAGAATAGATTATATTGATACGTCTTTGTAAATGTTGCACTGATTTCCAGAATTCCTTTCTTCCAGATATAAGATTTTTTTTTTTAAAAAAAGTAATTCCCTCCTCCAAATTTACATTTATCATCTTAAGGTGTGCTAATTTTCCCCTCCCTTCAAACCTAAACTTATATGCTACTTGAATAACTATGCTTATTAGGCAGCTTCTTATATGCAACTTTGCAAAGTGCACTCGTTGTACACAATTTTCTTTATTATGTGTGTTTCAGAAACACTAATCAATATGTTACACACTGTTGTTTCAAAGCTAAACTGTTGTCTCACAGGATTTGACATTTCAACACATGATTTACAGATCTCTATGATTTCAGCATAAAGTCACCATCCAACAATTTATAACTTCCTATTTCAACCAGATTCATCTATCATCACCAAAGGATTAATTAAACTGTATATAATTCTATTTCTTCTTTGCTTATTAAGCTTCATCTCTGTAATTAATATAAACAATGACATTTCAGAATAACACTGCAGGGATCAGAGAACTTAAATACAATTTGCAACTATCAGAAGTAACTGAAAAGTTAGTGTGTGCAGGTTACACCACTTATGTCTAATTATGTAAAACTCTTAATACTTCTCTCCAAAAGATTTAGTTCCACTGGGGCTTAAACAAAGACAAGGGAAGCCAAACTATTTTCCAAAGCACCAAAAGGCAAGATGAGAAACAATGGATGGTAACTAACCAAGGAAAGAAGCAATCTAGAACTAAGGAGAAATTTTCAAACAGTCAGTACTATCAACCAATGGAAGAGCTTGTCTTCAGACATTTTGGGTGCTCCATCACAAGAGGCTTTCAAAGAGATTGGATAACAATTTGTTTGAAATGTTATAGGGTCTCCTGCTCGAGCTGGAGATTGGACTAGAAGACTTTCAAGTCTATTATTTCAAGTCTATTATTCTATGTTCAACGTTCATTCTAAAACTGTAGGCTATTTGAATATAACTTCGTAGCAACTAGTGATAATTAAGTGACATGCTTTAAAAATTTCTTTCTTCCAACTTATTCTTTTCACATTCAGAGTTTGTTTCCTTTGCAGTAAAATAACTTTTCTCAAATGCCATCTATTGGGCTCAAAATGAAAGAAATATCTAAAGATTAAGGTAATTTCTGTTGCAGGATTAGTTTCCTGGAAGAAGAGAAAAGTATTTTTTTACTCAGTATTCAGATTCAGTTTTACAATTGTCTCATGTTTCATGAGAGCATTAAATATCATTTGACTTCAAATGAGATACAAAGTTCTATACAGATCAAAACTTAGCATGTCTTGATACTAAAATAATTCCTATCTTCTTGTTTTTTTCAGGGGGATGTCAATCTGTTGATGCAATGAAATAGGATATATTACATTAAAAGGTTCTTGTATAATGAATGTGACTATTCAATATTTTATTATTAACCAACATCCAGGGCAGAGTAAGCTGGTTTGTGATGTTTCTTAATTTATTTTAGATAGGATGAGTTTCTTTAGCCAGCTGAATATTTTATTCCACAAAAAATGATACTTAGTTCAGGTGGGAAGGTAACAGCCTTCTGTGTGCCTTTGGCATTTAGTCATGCCAGCCACATGACCACAGAGATATCTTCGGACAGCGCTGGCTCTTCGGCTTTGAAACGGAGATGAATGCCACCCCCTAGAGTCATGAATGACTAGCACATATGTGTGAGGGGAACCTTTACCTTGTGTGTGTGTGTGTGTGTGTGTGTGTGTGTGTGCGCGTTTTGAAAAGATTATGAAAAATGTGATTTCTCATCTATAAATCTGGTCTGTAGAACCGGTTAGTAAAATATTTGAGTCCTGCACATCAGTGACTCATCTTAAATTGAGTAAACTTCACATACCTAGTGGAACTATTAAAACATTCTTCCGGTTCACCATAAAGACAGATGAAAGTGGTTGCTTTTTGCTCCATCAATTCCTGAGAGACTGCATTTTCAGACAAATCCACATGACCTTATTACAGGCTTCCCATTTATAGTGTGACAGCTTACAACAGCCGTAATATAAATCGTGACGAGTTCAGATAGGACCTCTTGCATGAGAGAGAGAGAGAGAGAGAGAGAGAGAGAGAGAGAGAGAGAGAGAGAGAGAGAGAGAGAGAGAGAGAGAGAGAGAGAGAGAGTTTAAGTTAGATTCTAAATAAAGAATAAGCATGCTGACACCCCTATAGGCTATCAATTATTAGTTATTTTTTATGATAATTGGAGGCATGATGGCTCAGTGGTTAAAGATTGTCAGCTGATAGTCCAAGTTCAAGACCCGAGAACCACACAACACCCCCATTACTTGTCCCAGTTCCTGCCTATCGAACAGTTTGAAAGCATGCAAATGCAAGTAGATAAATAGGTATCACTTTGGTGGGAAGGTAATAGCATTCCATTCGGTGTAGAGCAGTGGTGGGTTGCCCCTGGTTCGCACCGGTTCTTTAGAAGCAGTAGTAAAATCGGCGGGATGCTCCGACCACTGACCCGGATGTCATCAGAATGCTTCTGTGCATGTGCAGAAGAACGTGCACGCATGGCCCCATTGTGAACCAGTAGTAAAGGTAAGTAGAACCCACCCCTGATGTAAAGCCATGCTGGCCACCTGACCACTGAAGTGTTTTCAGACAACTCTGGCTCCCTCAGCTAAGAAACAGAGTTGAGCACCATCCCCTAGAGTTGGATATGACTGGAGAAGAGAAAATCTCACCTTTATCTTTACATGGAGATGAACATCGCTGTTCAGGATAAGGTCATGGCAGTGCCCAACCTTATTGGCCTCAAATTTTCTACCACCCCCCCCCCCAAAAAAAGAAGAAGAACTAATGGAAGACAAGCAATGAATGGGAACTAATCAATGAGAGAATCAACGCAGAATTAAAGAGAAATTTCCTGACAGTTAGAAAAATTAATCAGTGGAAAGACTTGCCTCCAGAAGTTGTGGGTGCTCAGCAGGGGTGGGTTCTAAATATTTTTACTACCGGTTCTGAGGGCATGGCTTATTTTGTGGGCATGGCTTGATGGTCATGTGACAATTATTTAGGATTTAGCAGAGGTACTGGTCTACCAGTTTTTAACTGCTTGCAGAGCTGTACCGATCTACCCATTTATTTTTTGCAAGCACTGGTCTACCCATTTATTTTTGCAGGCACTGATCTACTCATGTATTTTTGCAGGCACCGGTCTACCCATTTATTTTTTCAGGCACTGATCTATCCATGTATTTTTGCAGGCACCGGTCTACTCATTTGTTTTCTTTCAACACAGATCATCTGTAGGGCGGCCCTTTAAAGCCCTGTGGCAAGAGTTTAAACAGTTTTTTTTCCCTCTAGCCATCAGCTGGGACTCAGGAGGCAGCAATAGATTGGGGGTGGGGCCAAATAAAAGGTAAGAATAACGCAGGGAGTGGGGGGGGCGCGGGGCACACAACCGGTTCAGTGATGTCATATTGTCACCGCTACTGGCTCGGGAGAACTGGGCCGAACCGGGAGGAACCCACCACTGGTGCTCGGGCATTGGAGATTTTTAAGAAGAAATTGGACAAACATTTGTCTGAAATGATATAAACTTTCCTACTTGAGCAGGGGGTTGGACAAGAAGACCTTCCAGTTCCTTCCAATTCTGTTATGTTGTTATTCTGTTTAAAAGAACCCCACCATTTCCAAATCAAAAGACCTAAAACTCAGTGCTGCAGTGATGGGCTGGCAAAAGGTAACACTGAAAATGTGTAGGGCATTTTCACATTGCAGCTAGTAATACATATAGACAAGCTGTAAAAGTTGTCCTAAGTATTTAACCTGTTCTTTGTTTCCATGGAAATCTTTCTAGAGAGACAAGAAGGAAACAAACATTGATGCATTGATATTACAAAAACTTTGTAAGAAAGAGATTGTGACTATAGTGGAGGACTCCAATGCTCAATTAAATAAAATCAAGCAACCTCCCCCCCACACACACACAATGACGCTAAGAAGAAAATGCAAATTATCCTCATAATTTGAGAATATAGCCTGGAAAAAGAACTGCTTTCAAGCAGATCTAAGGGATTTCAACTGGAAAACCTATATATAGTTAGGCAATCTGGTTGGAGGTGGTGCAATTTAAGAGGCATAATTTTGTGGCAAGACCTCAAAATGCAAATTAATATCACAGTTGGTATTCTATTGCTCCTTACCAAGCAGCAATTTAGCTCCAGGAGACATACTTTGATAAATACTTAACTTTTTAGTTTGGATTTTTGACTGTTAAAATATATGACACATAGAAATGATTTGTGGTGTGTGACCAGGGTGAAATGCTCCCAGTTCGGACCGGATCTCCCAATCCAGTAGCGATGGAGTGGTTCAGAGAACCGGTAGCAAAAATCCCTGCCCCCTGCCCAATGCCCAGCTGAACCACACAATCATCAGAGGCTTTTTTTTTTTTTTTTTACTTTTAAAAGCATTTTTTTCTACAACCTCTTCGGCCAAAAACTGCTTTTAAAAGTAAAAAAAAAAAAGCCTCTGATGATCGCGTGGCTCAGCTGGATCCAAGTGAATGGATCTTTATAGGTTTTTGTGACTGGTGTTTGAACTGTTCTGGGGATTGTTCAATGAAGGGGTTTGCGTCTTTTGCTAGATGGTGGTGGGTTCATCCTATTATGTCCTAAAAAGTCATGTCCTGCTCTTCTTAATCTCATCACCCTAGAGCTGAAGATGTTTTGTTTATGAATAGATTGGCTGGGATTTCTTTTTTTTTTTTAAGTTTCTATTTTTTCCCCAAAAATATAAAAATTCCATCTTCTCTTAAACAGTATATCCTCTGGGTACAAATATCTCTGTGCAATAACCCTCAAAATTTACAACAATATTCATTACATTGTTATTAATTCTCTAATCTTACAATTGTAGTATATTAAACAATTGAGCCTAGTAAACTTATTCATTTTTCTAATAAGAATATAATAATAATACTAAACTTAATAATCATAATACTAACAATTATCATATTGTTTACATCTCTATCTTAACATATTTTCTACTCTTCTTTAATCTCCTTCTTTATTTCCAACTTCCATTTTTATTCTCTAACCATTGATAAAATAATAATGGCTGGGATTTCATAATGGGCCCAAAATCTCCATCTCTAAAGATTTCTGCTGGAAGCTGTTTTACTATGCAGGAAATTGAGACTGGAATATGTTTCTCCATTTCTCATTTGGGGAAATACAATATTCTGCCTCTTTTAATATCCCCCAAAATATTTCATTCTTCAGGGAGCAGGGGCTTCCCGCAAACCCTTTCCTCATATGTCTCCACATTTCCCAAAATCTTAAGAGTAAGTCTACCTTTGACTCTGGTCACTTTGAAAAAAAAATGACACAAACAACCCACAGGATTCTGAATCAGAGCAGGCAGGTAAATAGCCTTACCACTATATGACAATGTACTGCCCATCATTTTCAGAAAGAGTTTCAGAAAGACAGCATTATCAATAAAGGAACATTACACATGGATATGAGAATCTGCCCTTATCTGGTGGCATCAGGTAGCAGTTTCATAGCCATCAATTAGAAAGCGCAGAGAAGAGCAACCAGGATTAGGGGACTGGAGACTAAAACATCTGAAGAATGGTTATAGGAACTGGGCATGACTAGTCTAGTGAAGACAAGGACCAGGGGAGACATGATAGCAGTATTCCAATACTTGAGGGGCTGCCACAGAGAGGAGGGAGTCAACCTATTTTCCAAAGCACCTGAAGGCCAGACTTGGAAATTGGATGGAAACTGACCAAGGAGAGATTCAACCTAGAAATGAGGAGGAATTTTATGACAATGAGAACAATCAACTATTGGATCAGTTTGTCTTCGAAAGTTGTGGGAACTTCATCACTTGAGACTTTCAAGAAAAGATTGGACTGTCATTTGTCAGAAATGGTGTAAGATCTCCCGCTTGAGTGTGGGGGGGGGGTTGGACTAGATGACCTATAAGTTCCCTTCCAACTCTGTTAAATCTGTTAGAATATCTTCAGGTTTGATTCCTTCATTGAGTACTAGAGAGTGTTTGTTTTGATGGTCTAAGAGGTCTCATCCGGGTGTAAAAGGGAGGTGCTGAGGATTTTGTTCAATATCTGGATGATAAAATAACTCAGATTCGGGATGACTTGGCCGCCGACTGGGTTAGTTCGGGCGAGGTGACTGAGCCCAGTCTTGAGAGTGTTATCTGGGCTGAGTTCGATCCTGTGGCTCCCGAGGACGTGGACAGGATCCTGGGAAGACTGAACGCCACCACATGTTTATTGGACCCGTGTCCCTCCTGGTTGGTGCTGGCCTCCCGGGAGGTTACACGAGGCTGGCTCCAGGAGATCATAAACGCTTCTTTGAGTGAGGGTGCCCTACCGACCGCTTTGAAGGAGGCGGTGGTGAGGCCCCTCCTCAAGAAGCCCTCCCTGGACCCAGCTGTTTTGGCGAATTACCGTCCAGTCTCCAACCTTCCCTTTCTAGCGAAGGTTGTTGAGAGTGTGGTGGCGTGGCAGCTCCCTCGGTACCTGGATGAAGCCGTCTATTTAGACCCGCTCCAGTCCGGCTTCAGGTCTGGTTACAGCACCGAAACGGCATTGGTCGCGTTGGTGGATGATCTCTGGAGGGCCCGGGGTAGGGGGTACTCCTCTATCCTGGTGCTGTTAGACCTCTCAGCGGCTTTTGATACCATCGACCATGGTATCATGTTGCGCCAGTTGGAGGGATTAGGGGTGGGGGGCACCATCCTACGGTGGTTCTCCTCCTACCTCTCCAACCGGTCGCAATTTGTGTTGACAGGGGGGCAGCGGTCGACCCCGAGGCGCCTAGTGTGTGGGGTGCCACAAGGGTCGGTCCTCTCGCCCCTTCTGTTCAACATTTATGTAAAGCCGCTGGGTGAGATCATCCGTGGTTTTGGGGTGGAATTCCATCAGTACGCTGATGACACCCAGCTGTATATTTCCACCCCAGACCACCCCAACGATGCCATGGAAGTGATGTCCCAGTGCCTTGAAGCTGTGCGGGTCTGGATGGGGAGAAACAGGCTTCGACTCAACCCCTCCAAGACCGAGTGGCTGTGGCTGCCGGCGTCCTGATATAGCCAACTGACTCCATCGTTGGCTATTGGGGGCGAATCATTGGCCCCCACGGAGAGGGTGCGCAACTTGGGCGTCCTCCTGGACCCACGGCTGTCTTTAGAGGATCATACGACAGCCGTGGCCAGGGGGGCTTTCTATCAGGTTCGCCTGATACACCAGTTGCGGCCCTTTCTAGATCGGGACTCCCTACGCACAGTCACTCAGGCGCTTGTCACGTCTCGCTTGGACTACTGTAATGCTCTCTACATGGGGCTCCCCTTGGGATGCACCCGGAGGCTTCAGCTGGTGCAGAATGCGGCCGCGCGGGGGATTATGGGAGCGACAGGGCGCTCCCATGTGACACCTCTCCTGCGTGAGCTGCATTGGTTGCCGGTTGACTTCCGGGTGCGTTTCAAGGTGTTGGTAATCACCTTTAAAGCGCTCCATGGCTTAGGACCAGGGTACTTACGGGACCGCCTTCTGCCACCAATTGCCTCCCACCGGCCGGTTCGCTCCCACAGAGAGGGCCTCCTCAGGGTGCCGTCAGCCAGACAATGCCGGCTGGCGACCCCCAGGGGGAGAGCGTTCTCTGTGGTAGCCCCCACCCTCTGGAACGATCTTCCTCCAGAACTGAGAACAATTGCTGACCTCCGGACTTTCCGTCGGGCTCTGAAGACTCATCTTTTTCAACTCGCCGGACTTGCCTGATCCCTTTTATTTTTTATTTTTTAAATATTTTTAAATTTTAACTTTTTAGAGTTTTTATTCGGTCTTATATTTCAGCCTAATTTATATTGGTTTTAGTATGTTTTAACGTTTATATACTGGTTTTTTAATTGGCTGTTCACCGCCCTGAGTCCGCTGGGAGAAGGGCGGTATAGAAATCTAATAAATAAAATAAATAAATAAATAAATAAAATAAAAGGTTCTGTTTCTAGGACTAAATATTTTGACAGGCATCTGAAGTACAATATAAATTGAAGTCTGATTTCAAAAGTCCTCTGCCTGTCCTTCCCACCTCCCTCCACACACAAAAAAGCAAACATCAACCATACATAAAGGAAGAAACAGTGTCTTAAAACATAAACCTTCAATATAGGAGTATAAGATTAAAAATAGATTTGCTTATTTAAAAACTATGCAGTAAACAAGGAAGTTAATATGAGGGAGTCAGACAGCCATAATAACTTCTAAGGTAAACCATACCTATAAATATTATTGGTTTGCCAGGGGACATACCACACCTGCTTTTGATTCAGTAAAAACTGTGAAACAATTTACCCAAACCCTGCAAAGAAACCAAGAGGTTTTGGTTATTAGCTCCTCTGCAAATCATCCAACAAAATGTTTATTTTCCAGTGATGCTAGGAAAATCTGAGTGTGATAATTGTATGAGGAGCAAAACCTGTTTTTGGTATGTTTCTTTTTTGAATTTTTTAAAATTTATTTTTAAACATAAAACATAAAACAGCATCTTTTTAGAGCAAAGGTTTGATCCAGTATAATATAAGTATAAATTCCAAATTTCATCTGTTAACATCTTAAAGGAAAAAAAAGAAAAAGAAAAAAACAAATCTAAACCCAATTTTTATCATTTAATCTAACATCTTATTCTATTTAATATTTTATTATGTAATCACCCTAAATCTTAAACTTCATATCTAAACAGCTCTTTATAATATTCATTTATCATTTTAACAATCAATATTTCATATACTTCAAAGACCCAAATCAAGTCAATGTTTCTTTTAACTCACATCTAATAATCACCATAAAGTATTTTATTCCTCTCTTAAGAACATTTCAAAATCAGTAACTGTTCTTCAAAAATATCTCCTTCACTCCTCCTAGGTTTATTTTTAACTGGATTGCAGCTTAATTAGCTGGTTTCCAGGGATGCTTTCCTCCACTCCTAACCTTATTTGTTAGCTGGATCACAGTTTAGCTTTAACTGCTCCCCAGTATTGTCTCCTCTTCTCCTCCTAAATTTATTTTTAGCTGGTTCACAGCATAATTTACTGTTTTCCAGGGATGCTTTCTTCCATTCCTTACCTTATATTTAGCTGGTTCACAGTTTAGCTTTAACTAGTCCCCAGCATTGTCTCCTCCACTCCTCCTAAGTTTATTTTTGGCTGGATCACACCTTAATTAGCTGTCTTCCAGGGATGCTTTCCTCCACTCCTTACCCTATATTTGACTGGTTCGCAGTTTGGCTCTCACTGCTCTCTAGCATTGCCTCCTCCGCTCCTCCTAGAATTATTTTTGGCTGGTTCACTGCCTAATCAGCTGTTCTCCAGAAATGCTTTCCTCTGCTCCTAACCTTATATTTGACTAATTCACAATTTAGCTTTAGTCATCTGATGCCCCAAATCATACTTCTTTGCCAATTTAAACTAATAATGCATTTTAGTATATATCTTCTCTCCTACTCTCTCCTAAACTATTAATTTTCTTTAAATTTCTCCCATTTCTTATTTGTTTCTTGTTTTTCTATGTAAAACAACATTTTACACCATTTTAAAAAACACATTTACCATAGTTATAAAATCTATAAACAAGTCTTATTCAAAAATTCATTCCCATTCTCTTATTTATTGTATAAAAACAACATTTTAAACCACTTTCAAATCCATTTTCTGTAACCATTAGAACACTTATTAATATTTTTTAAAGAAATTCTTTCAAAATATCTACATTTTTGTAGTTTTTCTATAATGACATTTCTCACTTTAAAATAGTCATGGAGTCTATAAACAATTCTTGGTAATATTCAAAGCTTCATTTACTTTTTTATTTTCTATAAAGAACAATATTTTAAACTATTTTAAAGAAACAATTTTCTGTAGTCATTAGATCTATCAACAATTCTTGTTAATAATCAAAAATTCATTCATAATCTTCATATTTCTTGTAGTTTTTCTATAATCACATTTTCCCCACCTTGAAAATCACTTCTCTTAATAATAATAATGAAAGGTAAAAATAGGGAAGAGAAAGGAAGAAGAAAAAAGGAATAAAAGTATAGCAGAAAAAAATCAAAAAGATTCAAAAGGAGAAAGGGAAAAAAAGAAAAAAAAAAGAGAGGAATATAATAAGAGGATATTTAAAAAAAGAAAAGAGAAAAGAGAAAAGAGAAAGAAGCAGGAGGAACACTCCTCCTTACATAATTTAGACATCAATTACATAGAAAGTATTTACATCCATTTTAATCAAACTGTGGTACTTTTCTCATCTTGCTACCCAGTATATTCCGGTTTTCTTTCTCTAATCTGTCCAAACTTTCTTTCTTTTTTCCCTTTTCAGTTCCAATATCAATAAAGTTATAAAGACTAAAGGATTTAGTTCTTTTGTATTCCATATATGGTATCATCATGTCTTCTTGTGGGGCTCCGCCCTTCCCTTATGTTAGAAAACCATTAATCAGCTATTTTAATTGTTCCAATTAATTTCTTCTTTTCAACTGTCCATAAATAGTCCAAAGACAGTTTAAGTGCATCTAAAATCAAGCCTCCTTAATTTTTTCTCAAAATAATCCAGTTCTGTAAGCAAGAGACAAAGTTTCTTCTTTAAACAGCAAACTTTCCACAAATGCAATTTGTACTTTCACTCTCTCAGCCATTTTAACTTCCTCCGCTTGTTATTCTCATAGCTTTAAAAAAACATTCTGCTTGTTTCCTCTTCTCCTTTTTCCCCTTCCAAGCTAATCCATTCTCATTAAAGACCAAAAAAATATCAAATTTTAAATCCATCCAAAGGGACATTAAATTCCAAAAGCAATCAGTTGGTGCTATTGTCCTTTAATGGGTCTTCTCCTTGTTAATTGTTTAAATTCTTTGCCCAAATAGTTCTTAGCCGCTGTTGGAGCCAGGACATTATTAGTATTTAAGTGTTTGAAGACTGTTCTCACCTTGGCTAATCCTACTCACCAGGCATTCAAACATCTTGCTCCTGTGTCTCCTCCTGCACTTTGCTTATTCCAGCTGCCGAGGCTTTGGGGCACCCACATGGCTGCCTCTCCCACCACTGCCGGCGCAGAGAGTAATTCTCCAGCCCCGAAGAACCTGCCCTTTCCTCTCGGCTGTCCAAGGGGTCCCTCTCTAATCCCCTGTCCCTCCAGGACAGGGTAGGTGTGCAGACCTGCCGGTGGTGGCTTAAAAGACGTGGTTTTCACGGGCTCCAAAGAGCCCCGCTATTTTCCCGTCCTCTCACCGTTGTGCCAACCGGAAGTCTCCCCCTGTTTTTTGATATGTTTTGTTGTAGGCTGACCTCTTGTTTTTATTTAAAATTGATGGAGGAAGGGAAGGAAAAGGAAGGGAAGGAAGGGGAGAGGAGAGGAGAGGAGAGGAGAGGAGAGGAGAGGAGAGGAGAGGAGAGGACAGGACAGGACAGGACAGGACAGGACAGGACAGGACAGGACAGGACAGGACAGGCATGTATTTCTAATTATTTACAGACATACATTCTAGTCCAAAGCTGTCTCCCCAAAGTGACTTCGGTCACAATTGTGTGTTGAGGTTTCAAGATGTGGTTACTGATGCACATTAATACCTATTAGGTCTTATATGTTTGGTCCTGTGGATTCAAAATGACTGTTATTTCTTAACTCAATTCACCAAGTTGTGCTTTCAGGCATTGAATACTATTTCCAACATGTTCCTTTCCATTTGTGTCTATTAGCTCTGCTTACATGCGCCAGACTTCTACATTCTTATAACAACAACACCAATCTTCAGACTATTTGTAACCCTATCTATTGATACAACAGAAACCAGGCATGGCCATAATAAAAAAGGAACAAGCGGGCCCTTGCTCAGAATTATTCTTCTTTCTGGGCTGTAAATAACATTTTCATTTTTTATGTTTTTAAATGCATCTTTTTCTCATTATAGTATGAGTTGGAAATAACATTTCTGATCCTTTTTTTAATGTCAAAAATTACATAAGAGTATTCAGTGGCTGTGAAGCCTAACCTTCAATACAATGAAATTCCAATTTACATATTTAGCTGGGAGTTATAAATTAGATAAATTTGTATCGGAATTCATAGAGATTGATATATTGGTATTGGGAAAAAAACAGCTGCTCCTGTTTTTGAATTTTGTAGAAATTATTTTCATTTTCATTTTCATTTTATTAGATTTATATACCGCCCTACTCCCGAAGGACTCAGGGCAGTGAATAGTTCAATTTTATTTTTACACTTTGTGGAAAGGATACATGTACTGTAACTGTGAATTCATCATAAAATATAAATAAAGTCAGTATATTTTTACTGTAGAATAGAATGGAATGGAATGGAATGGAAGGGAAGGGAAGGGAAGGGAAGGGAAGGGAAGGGAAGGGAAGGGAAGGGAAGGGAAGGGAAGGGAAGGGAAAGAGAGCTGAAGTAACTAAGAAAACATAGTTGCATGATTTGTGTTTGGAAACAAAAATGAAGCTAAACATCTGGGAAGTTCTGATAATCCAGTATTTTTTTTTCATTAATTACACAACAAAATGATACCTATATACATAGACACTAAATGGCATACACAGAAATCAAATATTACTTTTACAAAGAGATGGAAGAGCTTAGTTATAACACTGAAATCGTGGGCTCCCAAGAAAAGCCAAGGAGGAAGAACCAGTGATCCTAATATGATTTTGAATATAATATACCCCTTATTCTCAAGGGAAATCTCAGGAACTGCTTTGAAGTCATGAACTTCATTAATAGAGAATCAGAGGATCTGTGGAATGACATCAAAGAAGTCATTAAGGTTGAATGTGAAAAATGACTCCCAAAGACAAGGAAATTGAAAAAAAGTAACTTCAGAAAACTGAAGGTAGAAATTGCCGAAAAGGAGAAAAGAAGCCAAAACTGGAAAATTTGGCTATTAAGGATATTAAGGAAAAAAATTAGCAAAGAATTCCGAAGTTGCTAAAAGAGAGACGAAACAATTTTATTGATTGATTGATTGATTGATTTATATGCTGCTCTTCTCCAAAGACTCAGGGCGGCTTACAAGGTGTTAAGCAATAGCCTTCATACTTTTTGTATATTTATACAAAGTCAGCTTATTGCCCCCACAAACTGGGTCTTCAATTTACCTACCTTAGAAAGGATGGAAGGCTGAATCAACCTTGAGCCTGGTGAGATTCGACATGAAGTAATTGCAGACAGCCGGATGTTAATTAGAGTGCTTAGTCTGCAGAGCTATCCAGGCTCTGCAGACTATCCAATATTCAGAAGATGAGTGTGATTTTAAAATTGGTTGAAGAAACATCAATAATCGGTTTTGTGCTGATGACACTACTTTGATAGATGAAAATGCAAATATTCTGCAATGAAAATCAAGAAGCAAAGTGGAAATATGGGACTACGATTAAATTTAAAGATGACCAGCTGCAAAATGTATAGATTTAATTACAATGAAAAGGGGTGCACCCAATGGTGGAAGTCAATTTTTTTATACTACAGGTTCTGTGGGCGTCACTTGGTGGGCATGGCAGGGGAAGGATACTGCAAAATCCCCATTCCCTCCCCACTCCTGGGGGAAGGATATTGCAAAATCTCCATTCCCACCCTACTCTGGGGCCAGCCAGAGGTGGTATTGCTGGTTCTCCAAACTACTCAAAATTTCCACTATCAGTTCTCCAGAACCTATGAGTGTACCCAGTGACAGATCATCTGAAAATGGTATTTAATCTTTCTCACTTAAATCTGGAGAGAAGTGCATTGAGAAGCCTTTGGTCCAATGTTAGTATGAAGAGTTTCAGTTTGTGAAATTATTTATCTGTCTGTGTGAAAGTGCACTACCAAAGACAAGTGTACTGTATGTATACAGGAGGTCTGTATAAGAAGATCAAGGTCTCCAAAACATTTTATGCCATTCTATATAGATTCACTAAAAATGTTCTTTTTTCCCCTCCTTTTTTTTCTCAAAAGTGATTCCCTCTCCCCTTCTTCAGACAGAGTCAAAACAGGATAATAGTGCTGAGAATTTCATATAGCCACGTTATTTTATTGATCAACATTCATTTTTTATGTCTGTTATTCGTTACTTATTTCTCAGTGGCATTGAAGAGCAAAAGCTCTCCCAAAGCACAGAAATCAAAACATAGAAATCCTTAAAACATGAATAACATCAGCTTTTAGAACAAAACTAAATGTTTCTCTAAAAGAGTAAAGGAACTTTGGTTCCAGCTGAACCTCAACCTAAACCTTATGAGACAAAATTCAATTTGCACTTGAATTAGTGAAGTCACTGTGACCCAAAAAGGAAAACAGAAAATGTGCTAAGTGTTGTGGCTCCGTTGCCTGAGCCTGCGTTATCAGCAGGGGAGGACTCTGAGAGCGAGGGAGAGGAGTTGGCAAGGCCTCCTTCTCCAGGACTCTCCTCTCTGGCAATGCCTCTGGAGGACACCGAAGGGCAGGAGATAGGCCCAGAGCCAAGCTCGTCCCCGCAGCCACAGGAGGACATTGACGAGGGAAGCGAGTTTTGGTTGGACCCTCGCCAGCGTCGGAGAGACAGGAGAGCCCAGCAGAGGAAAAGGCGTGGTCGTGATTAGCTGGTGGACCATGCCTCTTACCAGACTATATAAGTGAGGGATCGTAGGCTTATCTTTGTGACGAACAAAAACAAAGATATGTGGATCCCGGTGTTGAATCGGCCCGGCGTCTTAGCTGTGGTGTGTATGTGACGGACTGTTAAATAAACATGTTGGCAAGCAACTGCGGAGTGCTGCCGTCATTTTGTTATCATCTCACTTGGTTGCCTGCCAGTTCCTTAGCCTCTGGGTGTCTGAGGGGGGGTTCTTTCTGGGCACGGGGCCAGAACACTAACAATCTGCTCTATTATGGTAGCACAGAGTAAAAGAGTCTGTCATAGAAACAGGCAAGGATCCTGTAAACCTTATAGGTTGGGTGAATGAAAAGTGTCCACTGACATTTCTCACTCAGATTAATTCCCTACAAAACATACCTAGCTAGAAGCTATGTTCAAAAATGAAAAGAAATAAACATAAAATGGAATTCTATGGAGAAAACAGCCTAAAATGAGTCTTTGTACCTGCTTTATAGAAAAAACCTTTAGATTTTAGAGTGGAAACCCTGTGTGTGTGTGTGTGTGTGTGTGTGTGTGTGTGTGTGTGTGTGTAAGTCTTTGGTTATTCGGGTCTTCTCCTATGTAAAATTGGAAGTGTCTTGGCGATGTTTTGACGAAGTCTCATTCGTCATCTTCACGAAGACACGAAGCCGAGCTGGTGTATTCGGCTTCGTGCTTCTAGGAGCAATTCTAGGAGCAATACACCAGCCTGAAGATGACGAATGAGACTTCGTCGAAACGTCGCCAAGACACTTCCAATTTTATGCAGGAGAAGACCCGAATAACCAAAGACCTACAAACAAACACCCGCAAAAACCTCAGAAAACACATATATATATACATATATATACATATATATTCACAAGTTTCCAATTAAATACATTGGGTTTTACCTGAATTAAGTAAAATACTGTGACAATGTATCCTGCACTGAAGAATTAAATTAGGGCATAGAGATTTGACTTGTCAGTAGCTGATAATCTCTTATACTTTTTGTCACTCAATGGATTTTAACTCCATCAAAATGCAATAAGTACTTTTTGCTGTTACTTCCCACCCCTGGCTTCTGGATTTCTAAATGTTCTTATCTATGCAAATAAAAGTTCTTATATGTTCAGATGATAACACATATATTTTTCCCTTCCCTTCCCCTCTTATTAGTTCATATTCAATAAGGTGGAACAAGTTATGGGACGTAACCATGAAGTATGACATTATTATAACTAATCTTATTTATCTGTTTGCTAGAGTTGGATGCTGTCGTACTATATAAGAATCCTTTAGTTTACAAGATTTAAAAATAAATACCATAATAAAAGAATAAATACACATGCATACACATGCATGATAAAATCCACTAACTATTGCTTAGGGAATTTCCTTGATTTGGGGAAGGTAGCTATGTACGGTATATATATGTGTGAATATGTGTGTGTGTGTGTGTGTGTATGTGTCTGTGTCTGAGTGTCTGTGTGTATGTGTGTATGTGTGTATGTGTGTGTGTAGTAGGTTTCAAATCCTGTCGCTACCGGTTTCCTCATGGACACAGGTGTGTAGAAGCATCTTGGTAGGTGGGTGGAGCTTTCCGCCTGATCTGGGGCGAACCAGTAGTAATCCACCACTGGTGTGTGGGTGGGTGTGTACATTCATCTCTCTATCATCTCTCTATCATCTATCATTTATCTTAGCTATATAAAAACAGGCATCCACATCTCACATAATCTTCCATAAGTAAGGTATCAATTAAGATGGAATCATATTTATTATCTGCCTGTCATTTTTTTAAAAAAGTTGTATCAATGCTTTCCATCCTCATCATTATTATTAAGCTATAATAATTTCTTTATGTGTGTCTTTATCCTAGGGGCTTTTTCTCCATGCTTCCAAGATATTACTTGCATAATTTATAATTATTTTTAATTTGCATATTGTTATGTTCTGCCAGGTGACAGTTCATTTATTTTAATTTCAAAGGTGTACTTTACATGCTCGTTATTCTCCCAACTATTCAAGCATTTGGCATGATAAAATCCACTAACTATTGCTAAGGGAATTTCCTTGATTTGGGGAAGGTAGCCATAATAGAAGCAACATGAATAAACAACATTTCATGAAATAATTTAAGGCAAAAAGAAATGTGGCTTTCAGAATTCCTAAATTGATCAAAATGGTCCAATAGTCTCAAATTAAATTACATTTAGTGAATGAGGATTACTTCTTTGCATCTTTTTTTAAATTATTGAGTTATAGAGTATTATAAAATGCAAAATACAAAAATAAATAGAAGAGAAGTGAGGGGGAGGGGAAAGGGGGAAGAGAAGTGAGGAAAGATATGGAAAAAGAAAAAGAAACATTGACTTCCAACTACCTCTGTTGCAGTACAATAAGGCATTAACATCAAATCTTAACTTTTTGCTTTTCTAGAATAGAATAGAATAGAATAGAATAGAATAGAATAGAATAGAATAGAATAGAATAGAATAGAATAGAATAGAATAGAATAGAATACTTGAGAATCAGAAATTGCATTATGGATATAATGACTCCAGCTGACAAGCTAATATAGTCTTCTTTTTTATTTTGCCTGTTGATCTCACTGGTATATACTTCTCAAGTACATCCAACTGGGTAAGCTTTGTATCTAGTTCTATGACCTAGTTAAGAGAGCAGCATCTCAGCCTCCACTTGTCCATTAGAATAGAATAGAATAGAATAGAATAGAATAGAATAGAATAGAATAGAATAGAATAGAATAGAATAGAATAGAATAGAATAGAATTCTTAATTGGCCAAGTGTGATTAGACACATAAGGAATTTGTCTTGGTGCATACTCTCTCAGTGTACATAAAAGAAAAGATGCATCCATCAAGAATCATAAGGTACAACACTTAATGATAGTCATAGGGTAGAAATAAGCAATCAAATCATATTAAGAAACAGTCAATATAAATCGTAAGGGTACAAGCAACAAGATTTCAGTCATATAGTCATAAGTGGAAGGAGATGGGGAATGGGAATGATGAAAAGATTAATAGTAGTGCAGACTTAGTAAATAGTTTGACAGTGTTGAGGGAATTATTTGTTTAACAGAGTGATGGCATTTGGGAAGAAACTTCTTGTGTCTAGTTGTTCTGGTGTACAGTGCTCTATAGCGTCATTTTGAGGGTAGGAGTTGAAACAGTTTATGTTCACGATGTGAGGGGTCTGTAAATATTTTCACAGCCCTCTTTTTGACTCACGCAGTATACAGATCCTCAATGGAAGGCAGGTTGGTTGTAATTGTTTTTTCTGCAGTTCTAATTATCCTCTGAAGTCTGTGTCTGTCTTGTTGGGGTGCAGAACCAAACCAGACAGTTATAGAGGTGCAGATGACAGAGTCGGTAGTATAATATTGTTCATAATAGTATGAACAAGTCATTTCTATAAAGATCCACAGTCTAATCTATAAAACTCAAAGTCAGAGTTTCATTCTTTTCCACATCAAGCACGAAGTGCAGAAGCGGTTTCCATGTGAAAACAAACATACTCATGTTCTTTTCTTTAATCATAGTCAGTTTTGCCATTGCAGCCAACTCCATCAACTTCCACAACCATTCTTCCATGGGTAGGAATCAAAGTGTCCTTCCAGTTTTGTGCATACAATAGTCTTGCTGCTGTCAACATATATAGTAACAAAGTTACTAAACTGTTATACTGCTATCATGTATAGTCCTAGTCCTTCTTTTCTCTAGACTGACCATATGCAATTCCTGCAACCATTCTTCATATGATTTTGTCTCCAGACCTTTAATCATCTTAGTTGCTCTTTGCATTTTTTTCCAGATCCTCAACATCTTTTTTTGTAATGTGGTGACCAAAATTGAATGCAGTATTGCAAGTGTGGCCTTACTAAGGCTTTATAAAGTGGTACTAATATTTTATATGATTTTGATTCTATGTCTCTGTTTATACAACCAAGAATTGTATTAGGTTTTTTGGCTAGTGCTCATGTTTAAGTGATCGTCCACTAGGACTCCAACATCCCTCTTATAGTTACTGTTTTTGAACCAGGTCTCACCTAATCTGTACTTATACCTTTGGTTTTCCTGCCCAGGTGTAAAACCTTGCTTTTCTCCACATTAAATTTCATGTTGTTGGACAGGGCCCATTGTTTAAGTCTGTCAAGATCTTTATGGATCCTGGGCTTGTCTTCTATAGCCATATAAATGAACAACCTAAATGTTGTGTCCCACTGTAATTTTGCAAAGTCCCATCAGGTTGAGTGCCAATTTTAAAGCTACATTTCTTGCATAAACATTGTAATTTGACCAAGTCCATTTCCATCAACTCAAATGCAGATTCATCTAAGAATGAATTTGATAAATACTCTGGGACTGGGAATAATTACACATTGATTTACAAAGTGCTGCTAGTGAAACAATAACGATAATCAAAAGCAGTTTCATAACATGGTACTTCCTTTTTAACCATAAAATATAGAAGTTCGGGTATGTTACTAAATGATTGTGCATAGATTGCATTTCTAGAGATAAATGTATAAAAGGATGATTTTAAAGTACACTTTAATCTCTAAAGCAAGTCACCAAGGAACAAAATTATTATGATTTAGTACTGAACAATTCAGAGTAGCTCTCTTGTGTGAGCAGTAAGCAGCGTCAAGTTATATGTCTTCAAAATTGCTTGCAATATAAGGTTTTATTGTACAGTTCCTACATTTTTTCCCCTGGTCCAAAGTTGAGAATTTTAAGGCTCATTGATTCAGCAAGAACTAACCATGAGCTTCATTCTTTCTCATGCAGTGAAATCCACATTGGATAGAAACTCCCAGCAGGGTTGGGTGGCAGAACCATTTCTAGAAATCTCCATGTTTTTCAGAAAGGCATGTCCTTTATGACTTAAGAGTTTGTTGCTGCTTTCAGTCACCTGCTTTGGGGAAGTCTACTTGCTTGACTTCATTTCCACAAGGTTGTTTACTTTTTTTAATGATGTCATTTGCAGAATTGGGATAAGTGTGATATGAATCTTACGTAAAACAAATAAAGATTTCGATTACATTTTCCTCTCTGTTCCTAAATATCTTTAATTTTTGTACTTTCTTATGCATTTCTAGGAATAAATCTCTATGCTGTTCTGTTCTGTTCTATTCTATTCTATTCTATTCTGTTCTGTTCTGTTCTGTTCTGCTCTGCTCTGCTCTGCTCTGCTCTGCTCTGCTCTGCTCTGCTCTCTTCTATTCTATTCTATTCTATTCTATTCTATACTACACTATTCTACTCTACTCTACTCTACTCTACTCTACTCTACTCTATTCTGTATTACTCTACTCTACTCTACTCTACTCTACTCTACTCTACTCTACTCTACTCTACTCTATTCTATTCTATTCTATTCTGTACTATTCTACTCTACTCTACTCTACTCTACTCTACTCTACTCTACTCTGTTGATTCTAGAGGATTCCAGAAAGTGTATCTTCTCTGTTGTAATTCCTGCCTTCTGCAGTGATATCCCTCTGTGATGGTTGAGCATCTCATAGATGGGGTTGTAGGTTAATGTTTGCCTTTGGGCAGCCTGTGATCTCTTTTTTTTGGGCTTTATTTGTTTGCTTATTGGATTATTCCTTACTTTTTAATTATAAGCTTCCCAGAATCATTGGAAGTTGAGAATCCTTTAAATTGCATAATTAAATATAGAACTATATAGAAAAGAGGTCAGAGAAGAGGAGCAAAGATGATTAGAGGACTGGAGGCTAAAACATAGGAAGAATGGTTGCTGGAATTGGGTATGTCTAGTTTAATGAAAAGAAGGACTAGGAATGAGATGATAGCAGTGTTTCAATATCTCAGGGGCTGCCACAAAGAAGAGGGAGCCAAGCTATTTTCCAAAGCACCTGAGGGCAGGCAAGAAGCAATGGGTGGAAAGTAATCAAAGAGAGAAGCAACCTAGAACTAAGGAGAAATTAACAACCTAGAACTAAGGACAGAACAAATAACCAGTGGAACAACTTGCCTCCAAAAGTTGTGAATTCTCCAACAGTGGAGGTTTTTAGGAAGATATTGGACAACCATTTATCTGAAATGGTGTAGGATATCCTATAATAATGGTGGATAATGGTGGATAATGGTATCCAACTCTGTTATGCTATTCTATGCTATTCTATTCTATTCTATTCTATTCTATTCTATTCTATTCTATTCTATTCTATTCTATTCTATTCTATTCTATTCTATTCTATTCTATTCTAAATTAAGAAGAAATTGGACAGCCATTTGTCTAGAATGAGTACAGGGTTGGACCTTACCTCCAAGATCCCTTCCAATTCTGTTATACTGTTAAATAATATAATGTTACAATGAAAAATGTCATTCTTGACAGAAAGTGAGGACAAGATACAAGCTTTTCCATGAAATTTCAAGTCACGCTTTTCAACAATGAAAAATTATTTGAATTATAAGAAAGCATCAGTATACTTAGGTTTAGGTTAGGTTTAGGTTTATTAGATTTGTATACCGCCCTACTCCCGAAGGACTCAGGGTGGTGAACAGCCAACAATAAAAATACATGTATACAAAATTTAAAAACCCAGATAAAATCAAATTAAATAGATTTGGCCCAGACAGAATTAAAACACCCCACACAATTTAAAACAGATTAAAATTTAAACACTAAAAGAGGAAGAGAGGTTAGGCCAGGCCACCTGGTGAAATAAAAAGGTCTTAAGAGCGCGGCGGAAGGTGCGCAGATCCGGGATCCTCCGTATCTCGGGGGGAGCTCGTTCCAGATAGTAGGTGCCTCCACAGAGAAAGCTCTCCCCCGGGGGCTGCCAGTCGACACTGTTTGGCCGACGGCACCCAGAAGAGCCCCTCTCTATGAGAGCGTACCAGTCGGTGGGAGGCTATTGGTGGTAGTAGGCGGTCCTGCAAGTACCCAGGTCCTAAGCCATGGAGAGCTTTAAAGATGGTAACCAAAACCTTGAAGTGCACCCACCTTATAGTGGGATCTCATATAATGACAGTTTTACTTCCATGACATGCAAATAATAGAATGAGTAATGTAGGATTTAATTACTTTGGTACCCTTCAAATGAGTCAAATCCAGCCCTTATAATCTGTGAGTGATATTATCCAGCCATTGTGAATGATACCAGGGTGTAGTAAACTCATTTCGAATAAAAATGGGGTAGGAAGAATAGGTACATAGTTCAGAAATATGCAGTTATGTAAAACATTGGGCTCAACATTATGGATGTATTGCTTGTATTATTCAGAACATGCAAAAATGACTCCGATTAGCTAGAACTTTCTATTTAGGTAAAGGTAAAGGTTCCCCCAAACATACGTGCTAGTTGGGTGGTGCTCATCTCTGACTCTAGGTGGTGGTGCTCACCTCTGTTTCAAAGCTGAAGAGCCAGCTGTATCTGAAGACATCTCTGTGGTCATGTGGGCAGCATGACTAAATGCCAAAGGCGCACAGAGTGCTTCCTTCCCACCAAAGTGATCCCTATTTTTATACTTGAATTTTTAACGTGCTTTTGAACTGCTAGGTTGGCAGAACCTGGGACAAGTAACAGGAGCTCATCCTGTTACACAGCGCAATGGATTCGAACCACTGAACTGCCAACCTTTTGATCGACAAGCTCAGTGTCTTAGCCACTGAGCCACCACAATTCTTAGAACTTTCTATTTAGCTATCTCTTAAATATATAGCTGAAGGAAATATAGAAAGCTGTTCAGAATGGAGAAATTAGGCCAAGGTAGGTCATAGCAGACACAGAGCAAATGATGAAAAATGGAAGATTCAGTGGAAATTAAGATGTATTTTAATAATTTTAAGCTAAGCAAGGGAGCATGAGAACATTTGGGTTTTCATGTATTCCACCCAGCATAATATTTCAAAGCTCTTCTGATTGGTGGGTGTTCCTGGAGAGCAGTTTCATCCAGAAATGGAAATCTATTATTAAAACTATGACCCAAATCACAATTTAGGTCACATTATTCAAAACGTCCTTAACTACATTTTTTCCCCCAACTCAGCTATTGAGGCAAAATCTGAAATGTTTCTAGCAAGATTTTTATTTAATTTAATGTATTATTTTCAAGAGGTGGTAAATACATTTCCCATTATTTCTGTTTCTGTGTAGGCACTTGTTACAAAGATATGCCAGTTTTGAAGGTGTGTTTCTTAAACGTAACCCTGGAAATGTAGTTTATTGTTGAGTTCAGGCAGGGATGAAATCCAGCTGGTTCTGACAGGTTCTGGAGAACCAGTAGAGGAAATTTTGATAGTTCAGACAACTGGCAAATGTCACCTCTGGCTGGCCCCAGAGTGGGAAGGGAATCGGAAATTTGCAGTATCATTCCCCTGCCATGCCCACCAAGCCATACCCACCAAGTCACACCATGCCCACCAAGCCACACCCACCAAGCCATGCCCACAGAACTGATAGTAAAAAAAAATGGATTTCCCCACTGAGTTCAGGGTATTGAAAATGGGAGAATACTCTTATATTTAGTAATGGAGGGTATGCTTTTTATCAAGGTGAATATCCTGTACAATGTCCTGTTTGCCTCCAGGTGAACATCAACTAAGTATGATCTCTTTATTTCTTTACTCTCAAAAGAACAAGGATGAATCGAAATAGGTAGGTTGCTAGGAGAAAATTGGGTTTGTAATTTGATATCACTGTGACTCATTTCTGATTTTATGGGAACTGGAGTCGGAAAGGAAGACATGATTTAATTTGAGATTGTAATCTGTGATTCACTGGCAAAAGGATTGAATTTGTGTGGTTTTCAGATTAAAGTTCAATTTTAGGAGAAGAGATTAATCCACATGATATAACAAGATCATTTCAAGATGTTGTTTTACTTTTTCATGAAATGGAATGAAAAATAGGGGAGAGTAAACCTTTATATATATATATATATATATATATATATATATATATATATATATATATATATATATATATATATATATATATATATATATATATATATATATATATATATAACCCTGTTTTGATTCATTTGGATTGGATGGCTTCAGTAACACTGTAAATTCTTTTTCTGAATCTTTAAAAGAGATAGGTAAAGTTCAATAAGTATCCTGTTTCCTTGAAAATAAGACATCCCCTGATAATAAGCCCAATTGGGCTTTTGAGTGCATGTGCTAAAATAAACCTCCCCCTGAAAATAAGACCTCACCAAAAATATTTAAACACAGAGGTGGAAATCAGGTAAGACAGCAAGAGGAGCCTCATCTTGCTCCATGCACCCCAAAATAATAAGACCTCCCTGAAAATATTTAAACACTGAGCTGGAAATCAGGTAAGATGGCAAGAGGAGCCCCATCTTGCTCCATGCACCCCAAAATAATAAGACCTCCCTGAAAATATTTAAACACAGAACTGGAAATCAGGTCAGATGGCAAGAGGAGCCCCATCTTGCTCCAAGACTTCCCCAAAAATAAGGCCAAGTACTTATTTCAGGGTTCAAAAAAAAAGGATGGGGTCTTATTTTTGGGGAAACATGGTAACATATGTAAATGTTCACCATGGGGCAAAGGGATGACAAAAGCAGTGCCACCATTACAAAGATGCAAGCTCCAACCCCCCATTTTATAGATGTCACAATGTGTTGCACACATTCCCCAAAGGAGGAGAACTGGCAGCGGGGCCCAATAATACTGTTTTCATAATTTTTAGCAAGAATCTGCAGATTTTCCTGAACTAGAAATTGGCTTAAACAAATGTACAAGGTGTTTACTTTCAAACTACAGATATTCAAAAATAAATTTGTAGTCTTGTACCAGCTTTTCTGGGATTCTAGGTTTGATATATCACTATAATATATATTACTGACTTGGGTGGAATGCCAGAAAATATTGGCAAAGTTTCAGTAAGATGCAGAAACATGGGCGTTGACCTTATGGACTTAATCAATTTGAATGGCTTGCTTCCAGAAGTTGTGGGTTCTCAATCACTTGGAGGTGTTCAAAAAGAGATTGGACAGCCATTTGTCCAGATGGTATAGGGTTGGACTAGAAGACCTCCAAGGTCCCTCACAACTCTGTTATTCTATGATTCTGTGTAGAAGTATTGAATGTCTATATCTGTCAAGGTATCTGTTTCAGGGAAACTCCATCCATCCATCCATCCATCCATCCATCCATCCATCCATCCATTCAATACTATCCTGTTTCCCCCAAAATAAGACATCCCCTGATTATAAGGCCAATTGGGCTTTTGAATGCATGGCAATAAGGCCAAGCGCTTATTTCAGGGTTCAGAAAAATATAAGACAGGGTCTTATTTCCAGGAAACACAATAGATAAATCATAGATAATAATTCTGTGTAAAATATTAAACAAATCTGTAATAAATTAAAGACAAAAACAGCTAATTTCTTTCAGACATGGGCAATCTATCAGAGCTTAATTATACACAATGTTTCTTTACAATCATGATAGAAAAGTATTTTGTTTTTGTTTTTTCTTGAAATTTCGGATTTCTCCTCTAAAAAGCTTTAAAATTTTATGCCACTTTCCCACGGTGAACTACTGTGAAAATAACATTATTAAAGAATACTGAGAAGATATATTTAATTCTAAAAGAATGAACAGTCTTATTATTGAGTTTCTGTTTGCATCTTGACCTTTTTCAACTAAATTTGATAAAGAAACTCTAAAAAAAATGTTTTCTTGATGGTGGGACGATCAAGAAATTGACAATTGAATTATTTCCAGCTTCTTAATAGCAGCTCTACTCTTGATTATAAGAACGTTTATTCCCCAATAGAAATGCATTTTAGCATTGTTTTCCTTTTCATTCCCATGCTAGATCTAATCAATTTTGGAAAGATCTTTGCTCTGCAGTGTTAAATCTGCACAGGAAATTTGATACAGTTCTGTTAAGTTTTCAGGGAGTTATTATTAGCCCTTTATTTAATATTTACATACTACTGCTACTACATTCATGTCAGAAGCATCTACCAAGGCACTTCCCAGTTGAAAGGATTAACCAGTGATGTCACTGTTGCCCAGGGGACACCAAAGGGGACTTCTTTCATGTCCCTGTTATTTTTCCCATTGATGTGGTACCTATTTATGTATTTGCATTTGCATGTTTTCAAACTGCTAGGTTGGCAGTTGGAGGAGGATGTAAGAGCTGGGCAAATTGACAGGGGCTCATTCTATCACATGGTGTTAAGTGGTGGGTTCCTTCCGGTTCAGCCCGGTTCTCCCAAGCTGGTAGCGGTGATGATATGATGTCACCGAACTGGTTCTGCCCCCCCCCCCCGCATTATTCTTACCTTTTATTTAGCCCCACCCCCAATCTATTGCTGCCTCCTAAGTCCCAGCTGATGGCTAGAGGGAAAAAAAACTATTTAAACTCTTGCTGCGGGCTTCAAAGGGCCGCCCTACAGCTGATCAGTGTTAAAAGAAAACAAATGAGTAGATCGGTGCCTGCAAAAACAAATGGGTAGACTCGTGGTGGGATTCTACTTCAGTAGAACCAGTTGTTAAGTAGTTAAGTAGTTAAGCAGTTCGGAGAACTGGTTGTTAAAGAAATCTCCTTCTGTTTTTTTCCACTTTACAGGGTTAATCCTGTAAGGATTAATTACAACATTTGGTGTTGTTTCTTAGCCTAATCTTTATTACAGAAACTGCCTCTCCGGCAGTATGCCTAGATTTACTGTCACTTCCGGTTCTGGAGGCTATATTTTTGCTTGACTTTCTTAAAGGGGAAGGGTTGTTTTAAGCTTTTTACACCGCTGTTGGGAGGAAATACTCCCCTGTTGGAGTTCTTCCAGCCAGGGTGCAATCATCAACACTTTGAAGAAATAATTGAATCCTTTTGAGTGGCCCTCACACTTTTGACCAGTCCTAAAATTTACGACTGTCCTCACATTTTACGTTTTTTGCCCTATCTTGTCACCATGGTGAAGAGAAGCAGTTGTGAAATGAGTGACATAGTTGTTAAAAATGCTGCACGGGCATAAATGTGAGGATGGTCATAAGTGTGATGACCAGTCAAAAGTGCGAGGACCTATCAGCCCTTTGAGTAGTCCCTGTATACATAGCCATGGCCACCCGGTCACATGACCAGTTAGCCATGCCCACCCAGTCACATGACCGCCAAGCCACTCCCACAAAATAAGCCACACCCACAGAAGCAGTAGTAAAAAAAATTAGAACCCACCTCTGATGCTGTTGACTTTCTAATGGCTGAGTTGTTGATTTCTCAATGGTCTTCAGACTTAGCATCCTAGCCACATGAGTTACCTTGGACCTTTCATACTATTTACATACTATTTTCCAAAATTAAGAAAATGTTTTCTTAAGAGATATTAAAACATTTGCACTTGCTTCAACTTGGGACATCATGGGATGGAATAGCAGAAACATCAGCATGGGGACTTCTGTAATACTCAGATTCAGACTTAAGGAGTTTCCCGTTGACCCAAAATTTTATGTGGTGAGTTGTCCTTTTAGATTTTTAAAACCACAATGGACTTCTAGGTGAACTCAGGTTTTTTTGCCCTTACTCATTCCCCATTCTTAAGTATGTCCCTAAGTTCCTTCTAAATATCGAGCAGGTAATGCTTGTAAGTCATCTATGTTAACATAGATAGAAAACATTTAATTAGTTTTGAGCTTGGGATCTTTAGTTAAAATGTAACAAGAAAATTAGCTTTGTAATGGTGGTAAAATAGATTGTGACCAAGTGGCCTTTATTTAAATCATGGTGCTGCAAAGACTGATTTAATTATTCTGCTCCTCTTTGGTCATAATCAAAAAGTGGCAAGAAGTACAAAGTATAATCTTATCCTAAATCCAGTTTCATAAAGGGAAGGTTGGGAAAATTAACACGCTGCTATAGGGGACATGTGGAAAAATTATGAACAGGATTATAGACCTGTTCTATACTATAGATCTATACTATACTATAGACCTGTTACTTACTATCAGATTACTTACTTTCTTGCAAATATCAAATCCAGAAGCACACACAGATAAACTGATGCAGCAGGATTCATTAACTTCTTTATACACATAATAACAGATGAAGTATTTACAATACCAATAGTTGATTCTTCTTCAACATAGTAGCAGTTACAACACAAGGCAGGAGAGAACAGTTAGTTTCATTTTCAGCAGAGGAAACAGCATGCACACACACTGGTTTCAGTTTCTCTTTTCTCTGCACAGAATCAGAAGCTGCAGACTAAGACACGCCCTGGCTCCAATCTGCCTCAGCTCCCAATTGGCTGATTTAGTTGCTATGCCTGTTCGTTGGCTGACTTTGTTACCATGTCTTCCCAGTCATGAATATTCAGACACTTACATTGTGCTACAGTATTATTTATACTGTATATTCACTGGCAGAAATTGTTATTGTCCTCTGTGTTGAACCCTCTTCTTTCAAATACACGATTATCTATTTAAGATAATTAGTCCCTTTTAATAATTTAAACAATACAGCCAAAAGATGAACAGAGGTAGATGCAAGGATTTCATATTGACTCAACAGTACCTACATTACAATAAAACGGTTAAAATCAGACTCAAATATAAGATCTAGCAAGAGCATTAATTAACCCTATAATGTATGCAGGAAAGCAACCAATGGCAAGTCTTTTGTGTTTGGCTTTCAGAATAAAGGAGCATCTTCCAAAATGGATCCAAACAGCCTTAAGTAATCCAACAATAGCAAATTATGGCCATAAAATGTCTTCTTTGGCCATTGTGATACACTTACTATCTACGGGTCACCAGGTGGATCAAAACTCTGTGTTTAAAGTCTACTGTGCCATAGGAACTCTCATTTCCTGCGTTTTGCTGAGGTGGTTGCCATTAATTATTGACCCCCCCCCCCATCTGCATGCAGAAATGGCTTTATGTCAATCTATGCCTTCCATGGGTGTAAGACTTGGCATTTGTTGCTTTCCTGTATATGTTATAGGCAGGGGTGGGCTTCAAAAATTTTAGCAAGGGGTTCTCTGCCCAGTTGCTGGGTGGGCATGGCCATGATGTGGATGGCCTAGTTGGCCTCTGGCACAGGGTGGGTGGGTATTTTTGTCCTCCCCCGTCTCCAGAGGCTTTCCTAAAGCCTCTGGGAGGGCGAAAAAGCCTCCCCGGGCACCGGAGGCCCTCTGGAGGCCCACTTCCAGCCTTCCTAACTTCCAGTAGGCCCATTTTTTGCCTTCCCTGAGCCTCCAGACACACCTTGCACTACTGGACTGTGTAGGGACTCCTGGGAAGGGTGGGTTGGGGTGGGCGGGGCCAGAACTGAACAGAATCTTAGCTAGAGGTTCTCCTGAACCCCTGTGAACCCCTGATTATAGGCTTAATTAATGCTCTTGCTAGATCTTATATTTGAGGCCGATTTTAACCATGTTATTGTAATGTATGTATTGATGAGTCAATGCAAAATGCTTGCATCTACCTCTGTTCATCTTTTGGCTGTATTGTTTAAATTATCTATTTTATTAAACTTAAATGCCACCCATTTCATCAAAGGAGATTCTAGGCGGCTTACAATCATTCAATAAAAATGTCATATAAAACATTGAAACAATAAATAGAGATCTTAAATTTAAATTATAAATTTCTTTATCTATTCTTTAAAATTAAACTGAAATTAAATTAAAATTCAATGTCTGTGGAGATTCTTAGTCATCCAGATCATGATTGAAGAAGCTTCTTGTACAATAAACAAAATGTCTTCAAAGTAGAACAAGAAAGTCCAGTTGCATCTAGAAAAAGCACTTTTGTTTTAAATTAACCAAGATAAACAAGAAGGGAGAAAGGTATGGCATGGGGAGGAGATGGGGTGCTATTTAATCCATTAGCCACCTCCAGAATGCCACAACTAGCCTAGGGCCCATTGGAGCCCTAGGCTAGTTGGCACAGCCATCAACTTTAAGTCTTTTCAAAAGGCCAAAAGGGTGGGTCTGGATTTAACTTTGGGGGCATGAGAGATTGAAAGCCATGGCGGAAACGACTCTTATTCTAGACCCTACTAGGTGAGATTCCTTGGCTGATAATAATAATATAAAAAATAAAGTTTTCTCCTTATTTATAGTGTATAAGACATGTTCAAGACAAGGTATAATGAATTTCCCAGCTTTTTTCCATTCACTCCTTCCAAATGTTAACAGCTGGCAGTAAATCATCCACTAATTATGTTCTTTAATGAGATGGGGATATGGCTGAATCTATAAAGAATATACATTTTGATAGGAGGTCAATCTTCCTATGATTTTGCTCCAGGGTTTTGCATGAAATACTGCACATGCCAAAGCTAATTATTTTACTATTTCTAAACCCAGTTTTAGAACTATTTTGGAATAGTACTAAACCTATATTTAAAAATACTACAGTCTAATGTGCCGATGAACAGTAAGTTGAACATGCACATGAACAGGGGTGGCTTCAGATCCTTTAGGGGTTTACTGCCCCATTGCTGGGTGGGCATGGACATGATGGACAGGGCCTAGACAGCCACCTACACCATGGCAGGGAGTGGGTTTGCCCTCTCAGGCTCCGGAGGCTTTGCTTGAGCCTCCGGGAGGGCAAAAACTGCTTTCCCCAGGGTCTGGAGGCCCTCCGGAGGCCGGAAACAGGCCCATTTCTAGACTTCCAGAACTGCCAGGAGGCCTGTTTTTTACCCTCCCCAGGCTCCAGAGGCTTTCCTTGAGCCTCTGGGAGGGCAAAACCAGCTTTCCTCAATGTCTGGAGACCCTCCAGAGGCTGGAAACTTGCCCATTTCTGGACTTCTGGAACCTCTGGTAGGCCATTTTTTTCCCTCCCAAACCCTCCGTGTGGCCCCTGCACTTACCTGGAATGATGAATGGGCCATCATTCATCATGTGGGAGGGGAGAATTGTGGGAGGGGAGGGGTAGGGTGAGCAGGGCGGGCGTATCTAGCCAGGGGTGGCAATTGGCAGTTCACTGAACTCCAGCAATCCTTGGCTAGAGGATCGCCCAAACCCTCCCAAACCAGGAGCCCACTCCTGGACATGAAGATCCATGAAACAAAGTGAAACATCTTCAACTTTCCTCTAAACGTTGGTCCTCCTTTCTCTTTAGGGTAATTTTAAACATGGTTTTAGAATAGTGCTTTCCCTTAATACTAGTGTTGCAGACTAGAAAGACATTTATGTTCCAAGTCACATAGATAAGACATGGCATAAAATTCAAATACTGTTTGAAAACTGGCTAAACTTGGCAGTCCAGTCATCAGTCCAAACCTTCTTCAACAATCCAGACAATGACTCTGGACATTGGCAACATTAAAGTCAAATTAACTATACTCTCTGCAAGCAAAAAAATGGAGAAGTTCTGCTCAGTCAGCAAAAAGGACTGGTGCTGAC
This sequence comes from Masticophis lateralis, assembly GCA_030761175.1. Taxonomy (NCBI): domain Eukaryota; kingdom Metazoa; phylum Chordata; class Lepidosauria; order Squamata; family Colubridae; genus Masticophis; species Masticophis lateralis. The sequence goes on along the minus strand of JAUDYJ010000004.1, from coordinate 112,749,980 downwards.
TATGGCTCATTGCACAATTACAACTTAAACTAAATTAAACAATCAAACCAACAGCAATATTCCATATGATTACACAGCAAAGACAAAGTCACCTCATCTGCCTACTGAATTTTTATGATGACGAGAAAGCAATATCCAGTCCAAATATGGAGTAATGAAATGATTCAAAATAGGGAACTGAGTGTACCGGAGTTGAATCCCATCAACTTTACTTATTTAATTTAAAGGCAGAATACATCATGAAAAACGCTGGAGTGGAAGAAATAGAAATTTGGAACGAAAATCGCTAGGTGAAATATCAGCCACTTCAGATGTGCTGAGGGTGCCACTTTGGAAAAAGGAGAAATTAAGAGAGCAAATGCTGATTTTGCCATGTGTGTGCTTGTGTGCATACATTGTGTGTGTGTGTGTATGTATGTATGGTTGTGCTTGTGTGTGTGTGTGTGTGTGTGTGTGTGTGTGTGTGTGTGTGGATAGGGCTTTCCTGTTAAATATATCATCTCTCTCTCTCTCTCTCTCTCTCTCTCTCTCTCTCTCTCTCTCTCTCTCTCTCTCTCTATCTATCTATCTATCTATCTATAATTAACAATTAAGTCCAACCTAATAATAACAGGGAAGGATAAATTGAAGGAGTTACGCTTTTAATCTTCCTGCATTTCAGAACATACGGAGATAATACATTTGACAAACATTGCACACACACACACACACACACACACACTCATAAATGCATGCATGCATACATACATACATACATTCATACATACATACATATACATATCAAGGTGTGTGTGTGTGTGTGTGTGTGTGTGTGTGTGTGTGTGTGTGTATGCCTTGGTAAGGCCACACTTGGAATACTGCATCCAGTTTTGGGTGCCATGTTGTAAGAAAGATGTTGAGAGTCTAGAAAGAGTGCAGAGAAGAGCAACAAAGATGACCAGGGGACTGAAGGCTAAAACATATGAAGAAAGGTTGCAGGAATTTGGTAAGTCTAGTTTAATGAAAAGAAGGACTAGGAGAGACATGATAATACTGTTCCAATATCTCAGGGGTTGCCACAAAGAAGAAGGAGTCAAGCTATTGTCCAAAGCACCTGATGGTAGGACAAGAAGCAATGGGTGGAAACTAATCAAGGAGAGAAGCAACCTAGAACTAAGGAGAAATTTCCTGACAGTTAAAACATTAATGAGTGGAACACCTTGCCTCCAGAAGTTGTGAATGATCCAACACTGGAGGTCCCTTCCAACACTTTTATTCTAGTATGTATGTACCATATTTTTTGGAGTATAAGACGTACTGGAGTATAAGACGTACCTTAGTTTTTGGGGAGGAAAATAAGAAAAAAGCTGATTGGCAGGTGGATCGGCCTTCAGGAATACACCCAATCAGCTGTCCCCAGAGGTGAATTTTAGCAACAGGTTCCTTAGCTGTGAGCTCTGTGCCTTGCTTTTTTTTTTTTTTTTTTTTTTTGCTTTTTTTTCTGCCTGTGAAAGCCTCCGAAACAGAGCTTCAGAAAAAAAGCCTCTGAAGCTCTATTTGGGGACTTCTTTTCTGAAGCTTCATTTCTGATGCTTTTTTCAGCCTCTGAAACCTCGGTTTGAGAAGCTGGGCAGAGCTACATTCGGAGTATAAGATGCACCCAGATTTTCGCCCTTTGTGTGTGTGTGTGTGTGTGTGTGTGTGTGTAAAGATACGTCTTATACTCTAAAAATACGGTATGTGTGTGTGTGTGTGTGTGTGTATTATATATACCCTGTTTCCCACAAAATAAGACATCCCCTGATAATAAGCCCAATTGGCTTTTGAGTGCATGGCAATAAGGCCAAGCGCTTATTTCAGGGTTCAAAAAAAATATAAGACAGGGTCTTATTTTTGGGAAAACAGGGCATACACACACACACACACATATACATACATACATACATACATACATACATATATATACACACACACACACACACACACACACACACACACACGATGATATATGTAGCCATCAAATAAAAAGTAGCCATCTTCCTACTTAGAAGAATTAGTATTGCGGATGTGAACCAAATATTAGTTTGATGCAGAGGCATCATATCTCCAGCAAAGGGAATTTCATTATCAAGGCCATGGTTTTCCCAATTGTACTGTATAACTGGGAAAGGTGAACCATCCAAAAGGCTGAATGAAGAACAATGGATGTCTTTTTGTGAATCTGTGGGAATTGAGCAGAGTTTCATGTACCATAAATAGAGCAAATCATTTAGTACTAAATGAAGCAAAACTGGACTGCTCACTGGATGAACCGATAATGAAACTAAAGCTTAAATGTTTTGGACATTTAATGTGAAGGTAAAAATCATTGGAGAAGATCCTTTTCTTTGGGAAAAAAATTGTGACAGTTAAAGAAGAAACTGATAGAAGGTGAGATAGTTAAACCCTGTCACTAATGTCACAAATCTGGGTTTCAAGTACTTAAAGAAGCAGTTACTGACAGACAATTCCACTGAAATTACGTATATCGTGGCCCAAAAAATCAGAACCAACTAAATGATTGAACAAAAGCAACAAATATGTGAGTGCCAAACATTTGTCCAACAATGTTATTGTTATTAAACATGAAGTATTTAGATACTTGATGACGAACCTATGGCACATGTGCCGTTTCCAGCCTCCGGAGGCTTCAGGGAGTCCTGCTAGGCCCAAAACGGGGCACGGGTGGGTCATGTGCACGGGGGGGGTTGCAGGGGGATGCATGTGCAGGGGGTAGGGCAGTGTGGGGGGACGTGCATGCACGGAGGTGTGGGGGGGGCATAGGGAAGCATTGCATTATGGGCGTGGGCATGCATACATGTGACTCCCCCATGCTCCCCCCATTTTTGGCACGTAATGGCAAAAAGGTTTGTCATCACTGATTTAGATGGTTGCTTGGTCAACCACCTCCATATCTTTCAATGGATTATTGAAATCTTTATTATGAATCATTAATACGCTTCATGAAAATTACTTAGGAGAGGATAGGGATGCTAATAGGTTCATAAGCTGAAAAAATGTATTTTAATATCTGTCATTAAAATGGCTGCTTGCTATTTTCTTGTAGAAAAGGTATCAAGCAAATTTGCAACTTTTTAAATGACCTTCAGTTTTTGAAGTCATTTAGCAACAGCAATAACACTTAGATTTATATAACACTTCACAGTGCTTTATAGCCCTCTCTAAGCAGTTTACAGAGTCAGTATATTGCCCCCAACAATTTGGGTCCTGATTTTAGCCAGCTCAGAAGGATGGAAGGCTGAGTCAACCTTGAGATTTGAACTGCCAAATTGCAGGCAGGCAGCCAGCAGTCAGCAGAAGTAGCCTGCAGTACTGCACTCTAGCCACTGTGCCACCGTGGCTCATTTAGTAATTTAGTAATCTTTATATAGTGGAATTTCTCTTTCTTTAAATAACATTTTGTTTGTTTGTTTTTTTAAAAAAGAAGATTAAAAACTAATGTAAAGTAAGGGAAAGAAAATAAAGAAAAAGAGAAAACTAAAAGTCCAAGAAAAAAAAAAAAAGAAAAATAGGAAAAAAAAGAAGAACCGAAGAAGTGGCTTCCAAGATCCTTTACAACAATTATAAGTACAATTATAAATTTACATCTTATTTATGGTTGCAACATAACTCTCTTCTTATAATTTATCAAAACAATCAATTTAGCCATCTCAGGAAGTTCTATCAACTGAATTGATTATGTTACTTAGTTTGGGTAATTTGCAAGAAAACATCGAAGTTTAAAGAGAACCAAGGACCCTTCAGTTCTATCATCTTTATTAATCATTCTTCCACGGTGGATAATGAACTTTCCATCTTGTTTGTACAATAATTTCACCGCAGTGATCAAATTCAGTTATCTATTGTAATAGGATCTCAATAATTATATTTTCTTTTTATACTTTCGCTTTCAGAGGTCATTATTTAATTTAATCATTTGAGATGTCCATTATCTAAAGTTATTGGACTAACATGATGAAGAATGTTGGAGATAACATTTGTACGATACTTTTTTTTAGTATAACCTATGTATACAGTATGGTATATTTGTAGCAGGTTTAAATTAATATTTATAGAGATATTTTGGATTCTTCTTCAAAATGCTCTCTATTTATATTCTCTGTGTGTGTCTTTTGTGTGTATGTGTATGTGTATGTGTATCAGAGGTGGGTTTCAGCAGGTTCTGACCAGTTCTGAAGAACTGGTAGCGGAAATTTTGAGTAGTTTGGAGAACTAGTAGTAAAAATTCTGACTGGCTCTGCCCCCATCTATTCTCTGCCTCCCAAGTCCCAGCTGATTGGGAGGAAATGAGGATTTTGTAGTAACCTTCCCCTGGATTGGGGAGGGAATGGAGATTTTACAGTATCCTTCCCCTGGAGTGGGGTGGAAATGGAGATTTTATAGTATCCTTCCCCTGCCATGCCCACCAAGCCATGCCCACCAAGCCATGCCACACGCACCAAGCCACACCCACAGAATCGTAGTAAAAAAATTTGAAACCCACCACTGATGTGTATGTGCCACTTCATGGTAAACCAGAACAGTGCCTTCTATTCTAAAGCTATTGAATGATTTTGGGACTAAGATACATGGCAAATAACTCTGGCAACTACTGTGACAATTCACAGTACTAAAATCTAAAATTACAGTGGCTACATTCTATGACTTACATTAGGAATATAAAAAGACCAAAACAGATTCTTAATTCAACCAGCTTGATGTTACACATGCTGACTAGCAGTGGCTTTGAAGAGTTCAGGCAAGAATTTTTTTCTAACATATTTCCATTGGGAATTTTTGAATGTGAACCCTGCATTTGATTATACTGTCAAGGCTTTTCCAACGGTGACGTGATTTGCACTATTCTCAAATATAATAAAACATCATATCAAAATGAATTTTTATATGCTGTTTATTATATTTGTTGAGAAATGAGAGGAGAAGGAGGAGGAGAAGGAGGGGAGGGGGAAGGGGGAAAGAAGGAAGGAGGAATGGGGAGGAAGGAGAAGAAGAGGGAGGAAGAGGAGGAAGAGAAGAAGGAGAAGAGGAAGAGGAAGAGGAAGAAGAAGAAGAAGAAGAAGAAGAAGAAGAAGAAGAAGAAGAAGAAGAAGAAGAAGAAGAAGAAGAAGAAGAAGAAGAAGAAGAAGAAGAAGAAGAAGAAGACGGCGGCTCAGGAAGCATCTCTCCACCGAATAGGAATATGAATGAAAACCATCAATGTTGCTGTTGTTGGCTTGGATAAAGTTGCTGAAAAGATTCTGGCTTTCATATTTTAAAAGCAAGATAAGAGTATTAGTTAACTCTGATGCTTGCAATAGATCATTGGAGAGTGATATGACTCTCCAGATATTTCAACACAACGATAATGGATTCTGCTTTGACGGAAAACTACGAAATAGGAGCTAAAATAGAAAGTGCCTTTTAAGTAATATGATGATATTAATGTATTGTTTTGAATACATGGGTCCTGGACATTAGAAAATTCATTATGTCAAAAAAATCTCAGCAAACATCTGCTGCCTCATTAAGAGAATAAAAGATAATGAAAATAAATAAGCACTTAACGAAGACAAACAACAGACTTGGTGAATTATGATACAATCATTTCATCAATCTCTTGAGATAAAAGGATAGCTGAAAGGTCAAAATGTCCTTTTAATTTTATAAAATAAGACACAATAAGTGGGTCTCTGCTGTTTGCACTAAGTATCTCCCCACCCACACATGGGGGAAAAAAATTATCCACCAAACATCCTGAGTGCTCCTTATCCTTTCATATCATTCATAGTTCCATTAGCTTCTGCTTGTGTTTTCTTCTTCTTGGAGTATAGGATTGATTTTTAATTTTATGCATGACCTTCTTAAATTAAAAAGGGTTGAAATTTAAAAAACAAACAAACAGAGAATTGCATTTTAGTTCTGCGTGTGAGAAAGAAATTGGAACAGCGGATACAGAGTAATCCTGCTTAAAAGCAGTTTGTAGGAGAAGGAATTTAAAAATTCAGACTGATTAAATAGAGTTGTGTTGCATTTTCTTCTAGCTGGGATAGATACCCATTTTGGGGCAAGATAAGAGCTTGATAAGTTTAATAAAGAAGTGAGAAAGGGTCAGGGTTTATTTGGAAATGAAAAAGAACACTGTGGCTATACAGGTAATCCTCAATTTATGAACATAACTGAGCCCAAAATTTATGTTGCTAAGTGAGACATTTGTTAAGTGAGTTTTGCCCCAATCATTGCAGTTGTTAAATTAGTAATCCGATTGTTAAATTAATCTGGCTTCCCCATTGACGAGAAGAGAAGAGAAGAGAAGAGAAGAGAAAAAGAAGAGAAGAGAAGAGAAGAGAAGAGAAGAGAAGAGAAGAGAAGAGAAGAGAAGAGAAGAGAAGAGAAGAGAAGAGAATAATAGAGTTGGAAGGGACCTTGGGGGTCTTCTAGTCCAACCCCCTGCTTAGGCAGGAAACCCTACCACTTCAGACAAATGGTTATCTAATCTTGTCTTAAAACCTTCCAGTGTTGGAGCATTTACAACTTCTGGAGGCAGGTTGTTCCACTGATTAATTGTTCTAACTGTCAAGAAATTTCTCCTTAGTTCCAAGTTGCTTCTCTCCTTGATTAGTTTCCACCCATTCTTGTGCTTCTTGTTCTACCCTCAGGTGCTTTGGAAAATGAGGTGCTTTGGAGTTCCTCTTCTTTGTGGCAACCCTTGAGATATCAGAACACTGCTATCATGTCACCCCTAGTTCTTCTTTTCATAAGACTAGACATATCCAGTTCCAGCAACCATTCTTTATATGTTTTAGCCTCCAGTCCTCTAATCATCTTTGTTGCTCTTCTCTGCACTCTTTCTAGAGTCTCTACATCTGTTTTACATCGTGGCAACCAAACTGGATGCAATATTCTAAATGTGGCCTTACCAAGGCATTATAAAGTGGTTTTAATACTTCACATGATCTTAATTCTATTCCTCTGTTTATGCAGCCTAGAACTGTGTTGGCTTTTTTGGCAACTGCAGCACACTACTGGCTCATATTTAAGTGATTGTCCACTAGGACTCCTAGATCCCTCTCCCAGTCACCACTATTGAGCATGATACCACATATACTGTACCTGTGCATTTTGTTTTTCTTGCCTAAATGTAGAACCTTACTTTTTTTCACTATTGAATTTCATTTTGTAAGATAGCACCCAATGATCGAGTCTGTCAAGATTTTTTGTATCTTAAGCCTATCTTCTGGAGTGTTGGCTATTCCTGCTAGCTTGGTGTTATCTGCAAATTTGATGAGTTCCCCATGTATCCCCTTGTCCAAATCACTGATGAATATGTTGAAGAGTACTGGGCCTAAAACAGACCCCTGGGGAACCCCACTGCATATCTCCCTCCTTGTAGATGCATTTCCATTGAAGACTATGTGTTGAGTGCTGTTGGTCAGCCAGTTACGAATCCATCTGGTGGTGATGCTATTTAACCCACCTTTTTCTATTTTATCAAGTAGTAGGTTATGGTCTACTTTGTCAAATGCCTTACTGAAGTCCAAGTAAATTATATTGACAGCATTCCTCTGGTCCACTAGTTTTGTCACTTTGACAAATAATGCAATAGTCTGGCATTCTTGACAAATCCATGTTGGCTTTTGGTTATTACTTTGTTTACTTCTAGGTGTTCACTGATTTGTTGCTTGATTATCTTTTCCAGAATCTTTCCTGGTATTGAGGTCAGTCTGATGGGTCTCTAGTTTCCTGGATCTATTTTTTTTTCCTTTTTTGAATATGGGAACTACATCAGCTCTTTTCCAGTCCTCTGGCAGTTCCCCAGTGCTCCAGGATCTGTGAAAGATATAGTTCAGTGGTTCTGAGATCACATCTGCCAGTTCTTTCAGAACCTTGGGGTGTAATCCATCTGGTTCTGGTGATTTGAACTCATCTAGGGTAGACAGGTGCTCACTTCCATTTTCTTCCCTATTTTAACTTGTGTTCCTAATCTGGTTTTTTTTTTTTTTTTTTTTTTTTTGTGGATTCTGTTTTTGATAGGTTGGACTGTTTTTTTCCTTTTGTGTAAAGACAGATGCAAAAAATGAGTTAAGTAGTTTTGCTTTTTCCCTGTTGCTAGTTACCTTCTTGCCACTTTCTCCCAGCAAAGGACCAATTGTTTCCTTGACTTTTTTCTTGTTTTTAACATGTTGGAAGAAGATTTTTTTTTTATTTTTTACTTTTGTCGCAAGCCTTTGTTCATTGTGAGCTTTCCTCATTTCATTTTGCTTTTCAGAAGGTTGCAGAGACTGATCACATGACCCCAGGGCACTGCAACCATCATAAATGTGTCGGTTGTCAAGCGTCTGACTGTAAATCACATCCCCCATGGGGATGCAGAAACATTTGTAACTGTGAAAAATGGTTGTAAGTCATTTTTTTCAGTGCCATTGTAACTTCGAATGTTCACTAAGTGAACTTTTGTAAATTTTAGGACTACCTGTATTATTAATCTCATTGGGAAAGAGCAGACTTTGAATAAATGACTTCTACTTAGCACTTAGCCAAGAATAATGGTTAATGGTGTATAGAAAAAGCATGGGCCCCTGAAACGAAGCTTCAGAACAAAAGCCTCCGAAATGAAGCTTCAGAAAAAAAGCCTCCAAAACTAAGCTTCAGAAAAAAAGCCTCTGAAATGAAGCTTCAGAAAAAAAGCCTCTGAAACAAAGCTTCAGAGAAAAAGCATCTGAAACGGAGCGTCAGAAAGAAAGCCTCTGAAACAGAGGTTTGAGAGGCTGAAAAAAAAGCAAGGTGCTGTTGTGGCCCACCAGTGGCCTGCGCGGATCATGGCTGATCTTGACAATGAGGAGGCTGGTGTGGGGTTGCGCCAGCAGCCTGCACAGCCTGCGCTCATGTCGGACAGCGAGGAGGCTGAAGAGGATGTGGTGCCAGAGGCAGAGACTTAGCCTCGGTCTTCAGAATCTCCAGAGGTTCCTTCAAGTGGAGAGAGCAAAGTGGAGGAGCCTCTCCTCAATGCTTCAGCATGCAGGGCTTCCAAAAGGCAGGAGTGGCTACTCAGGAGGAGGAAGTCTCCTTGAGAGTAAGGTTTGAGGATAATTGGCTACTCCCTTAGCCTATTTAAGTCTCACACAGTTAGTAATTTCTTGCTGGGAACAACGTATAATTATTACAGAGCATTTTGGAGAGAGAGTGTCTTATCGTATCTTGTTTTCTGGGCTGGTTGCCAACCTTTGCTGGACTTCGTTTATTCTTGGTACGTTGTAAATTTGATAAGGACTGTTGGTGTGTGTCACAATCCTTGGGAATCTGGAGCTTGGGCAGAATAGGTGCAGAGCTCACAACCAAGAAACCTGTTTCTAAAATTCATCTCTGGGAACAGCTGATTGGGGGTATTCCAGGAGGCTGATCCACCCGCCAAACAGCTTTTTTCTTATTTTTCTCCCCAAAAACTAAGGTGCGTCTTCTAGTCTGAAAAATATAGTAAGTAGTCCAACTGAGAAGTGATAAGGGCAGGAGTCACAATAAAGGTTCAGAAAGTTTTTTATTGAATACATCATGTCAGCGATTAAAAAGATGAAGCTAGCTCTAAATAGTTTTCCCGCTTAAAGGTAAAGGTAAAGGTTGCCCTCGCACATATGTGCTAGTCATTCCTAATTCTAGGGTGTGTGCACTCATCTCCATCTCAAAGCCGAAGAGCCAGCACTGTCTGAAGGTGTCTCCGTGGTCACATGGCTGGCATGACTAAACCGCAAAGGTGCACGGAACATTGTTAACTTCCCACCAAAGGTGGTCCCTATTTTTCTAGTTGTATTTTTTTTTTACATGCTTTCAAATTGCTAGGTTGGCAGAAGCTGGGAGAAGTAATGGGAGCTCACCCCGTTACGCGGCACTAGGGATTCCCATCTGATCCCCCAAGCCAGAAAAGTTAGGCATGGCTGGGATAAATAAGTAGTCCAATTGAAAAGTGACAAGGGCAGGAGTCACAATACTCAATGTCCTTTGCTCCAGGAGTGGTTGTAAACAGAATATCAGAACAGGACAAAAAACCAGGGGTGAAATCCAGCAGTTCTGAAGAACTGGTAACGGAAATTTCCGGTTGTCCAAACGGAGCAGTTTGGACAACCGGAAAATACCACCTCTGGCTGTCCCCAGAGTGGGGAGGGAATAGAGATTTTGCAGTATCTTTCCCCTGCCACATCCACCAAGCCACGCTCACAGAATCGGTACTAAAAAAATTTGGATTTCACCACTGACAAAAACACTTCTTTCCAGGAAGTACTTCAGATTGTGTACCTGCTCTTTTAGACATAGTACAAGAGTCAACAGTGATTGGGAGGCCTCTGAATTAACAGGTACTTTATTTTACTTGGAACACATCTTAGCCTGCTTCATATAATCCCTAATGACCTCCTAATTGCTTAGTTATGTCTACCATCGCCACCTTCAGTTCTGTTCAGAGTAGAGATATGTAGAGCTGGGTACCATTAATATGTTGATGATACCTCACTGTGAATAACGATTTGCAGTATATCTCTCAAACAGTCTTTTTTATTCTCAGTTAATTAGGTTAGAAAATTCTGCTCATTATCGGCTTCCTTGAGATTGCACTCCGGAGTGATATCGGTTAACCAATGTATTATAAAATCTTATCATACTATTCTTTTCCTTCAATTCATTCACAATGTGAAAGATGTTTTCCACCATTCTCCTATTCATTCAACCACTTCTGCAAATCTGTTGTGAACTGTATAATACAACATATCTACTTCTGCTAAATCCTGGTGTAATGCTGAATGCACCATGTTTGCATGGATTTATTTAATTCTTCTATTGAAGCAAGGTATTCTTTAAATAACAATATCTTAATTTACTTTTTTGATTTTATTTATTTGTTCCTTGGCTTTATTATATTTTACAAACAACCCAAGGTGGTGAACATATCCAACACATCTTCCTCCTCCTATTTTCACGATATAATAACAGATATAATTGAGAACTATATGCCTCATTTCCCAGCTAACTCCTGCTGTTATTTCTTGTCCTCTTTGAAATAAATATGACCTTTTTCTTTCCCCCCATGTTGGTGAAGATTATATTTCATACATTCCTCAGTGGTAGCTGCCAATCATTTGCTATACCTCTCTTGAGTATTTAACTAAATTGTGGTTTCTCCTTCTAGCTCTATATATTTAACTCCTCTCCGTTCACTACCATACTGCTATCCTTCATTTGCAAGTTTGCTAGAATTTAATGTTTTGAATCATCACAGATTTCATCTTAATTAGGCATTGAGATGACTCTCCATCCTTCGTTCCCTTTTCTCTTTCTCCCCATTGCTATATGTTTGTAGTGCTTTAAAATATGGAGAAGCTTGAAAACAGTTCTTCAAAGCACCTGAGGGTAGAACAAGAAGCAATGGATGGAAACTAATCAAGGAGAGAAGCAATTTAGAACTAAGGAGAAATTTCTTGACAGTTAGAACAATTAATCAGTGGAACAACCTGCCTCCAGAAGTTGTGAATGCTCCAACACTGGAAATTTTTAAGACGTTGTTGGATAACCATTTGTCTGAAATGGTGTAGGGTTTCCTTTCTGGGCAGGGGGTTTGACTAGAAGACCTCCAAGGTCCCTTCCAACTCTGTTATTCAATTCAGTTGATCCAGGAAGATCTAGAGCTTTATTAAGAGTGTACATTTTGCTTTCTTGTGCTTACTTTATGGTGATTTATATATTGATAAAGCAAATGGGTAAGGGACAAAAAAAAAAATCCACCTCGTTACAGTATTGTTGTTTTAAGAGTTTAGTCATGTCCAACTATTAGTGACTTTATGGGTCTCCATGCTATCCTGTCAAGCAGTTTCTTTCAGTTGTTGGATGTTCCTCTTTGTATCAGATTTGATATCATCAAACCAGTGTGTTCTTTGCTTTCCCCTTCTTCTTCTTGTTCCACTAACCATTCCTAGCATTGTTGAGTTCTCCAATTACTGTCTTTTTTCAAGTATAAGACACACCTTTTTCACCCAAAAAAGAGGATGAAAAACTGGGTGTGTCTTATACTCCGAATGTAGCTCCACCCAGCTTCTCAAACAGAGGTTTCAGAGGTTGAAAAAAGCATCAGAAATGAAGCTTCAGAAAAAAAGCCCTCAAATAGAGCTTCAGAAAAAAAGCCTCAGAAACAGAGCTTCAGAAGCTTTTTTTCTGAAGTTCTGTTTCAGAGGCTTTCAGAGGCAGAAGTTTTTTCTGAAACAGAGTTTCAGAAGTTTCAGGGAAAAAAAGCAAAAAGAAGCAAGGCACAGACCTCACAACCAACGAACCTGTTGCTAAAATTCACCTCTGGGAACAGCTGATTGGGGGTATTCTGGGAGGCCGATCTACCCACCAATCAGCTTTTTTCTTATTTTCCTCCCCAAAAATTAAGGTGTGATTTATACTCCGGTATGCCTTATACTCCAAAAAATCCCATAGTTTGTTACATCAGGGGTGTCAAACTCAATTTCATTGAGGGCTGCATCAGGGTTGTGTTTTACCTCAGGGGGGCAGGGAGCGTGGCCAGGGGGCATGGCCAGCTCAATTCTACTCATGTCAGAGGCACCTCTGCCAGTGAAAACGGGCTCCTGAGCTCCATTTTCTGCTGTGACGACCTCCTGCAACCCTCTTCCAGTGAAAACGGAGCTTTGAAATGTCATACGTGGCCCCCATGAGCTCCATTTTCACTGGCAGAGGCACTGTGAGCCAGTCTGCTGTTTCCAGGGAAGCCCCACAGGCCAGATCTAAGCACCCCGCAAGCCAGATCCCTTGAGTTTGACACCCCTATGTTACAGTATTATAGCAACTCAATGAAAGAAATTGTCCAAACTTACAGAATATTTAATTCCATCTTATCTGAGAACTGTAGGAGTGATAGCTGTTATGGTAAATCCATTATTAAGAAGAAAGAAAACACTGAGCAGAATTTTCCTAAATTTTCTTTCCTTATTTTTTCTTCATATTCAGTATCAACAATTATTTAGCTGGAAAATTACTTGTATTTTTCTCTGGCAATCATGACAAAACATCAGGAGATTCCAATAAAGTGATGTGTGTGTAACCACCGCTTCATTGTCATGATTCTCCCACTTCTCTCCCCCAATGTTTAATTCTCCAACAATTGTACAACAAAGGTAGGAAAGAATATTTTTTGTTTGCTCCACTTTTATCAGAAAACAGTGGCATGCCTGGACTTGCTGTTCAGTGTATCAAATGTTTGAAATTTGAATAGAATTCTGAGATGGAAGGCTTTATTTCACGTTGTGATTAATAGTTGTTCTTTATAGTTTGTGAGCTGAGAAAAAAGCAATGACCAAACAAATATCTTTTCATACCTTGTCTGTAGTTTTAAGGAGGTAACATTAAAAAGGATAAACAAAGCCTTTAAAGCTGAGACCATATTTGGAATAAAGCAAACAGATTTCTGCATCTTGGGAGATTGGAATTGCCAAGATGGGCATCTGATACTAAATAATATGTATAATAGCGTCTGATTAGAAACATGAGAATATTTAACTAACAGGATTATATTTTGCTTGACACATTGTTTAAAATTTGTATCATACATAGCAACAGCAATAGCACCGAGACTTATATTCCGCTTTAAAGTGCTTTACAGCCCTCTCTAAGCAGTTTACAGAGTCAGCATCAGTGGTGAAATCCACTTACCTTCGCTACTGGTTCGGGAACAGGATTGTACCCTCGCTGTGTGCGCACATACCTCTTCTGCGCATACATAGAACATTCTGCACATGCACAGATGGTAAAAGAAATGGGACGTTATGTTGTCCCAGCGGGTGGACAGAGCCTCCTGCTGCCGGCGCTACCAGTTCAGTGAACCAGATAGAACTGGGGGGATTTCACCGCTAGTCAGCATATTGCCCTCAACAATTTGGGTTCTCATTTTACTGACCTCGGAAGGATGGAAGGCTGAGTCAACCTTGAGCCTGGTGAGATTCGATCTGTCAAACTGCTGGCAGCCAGTGATCAGCTGAAGTAGTCTGCAGTACTGCACTCTAACCACTGTGCCACCATAGTGGTTACATACATATGTACGTACGTACGTACGTACGTACATACATACATACATACATACATACATATTTCTACAGCACCAGCCAGAATGAAATACTAAAGAGTGATTCATTAAGACAAATTGGATGATTTCTTGCAAATTTAAAACAAGCACAGGTATATTTCTTTTCTAAATGAAGTCCCAAGGGTTTCATAGAGAAATACAGTCTTCCTGAGACTCCATAAATCCATGAAATTGAAGCATTCCATCCTCATATCATAAAGCATTGTGGTTGAAGAGACATGAGGTGGTGAAGAATGTAATTCTTCACACGTGTAAACTTTCAAAAAAACCCAAAACTTTCTTGTTTCCATTGTCCACTAATTATCGGACAGATGTTTTAATTTATAGCAGCAGCTAACTCCACGGCCATTAATTAGGTTTAAACTCTTTTGAGGATGCTCCAGAGAACCATTTGTTACTAGTATAGCTTTGAAACAGGTTGCAGAATATTTAACAGTTTCATAATGAGACTTGCTGTATTGAATTCCGTCATACAGGAGATCCAAGATAATGATCTTTAAAATTTAACTTGCTGAAGAGGTTATGGTACAGTTGTGTCTAGTGTGGGTATAGCATCTTTCAACTCTCCTCAGTCTCCAGTTTATATCACTGTATCCACAGAATGGAAAACAAAATCATACAGATATTCCAAAGCTTTCCAAAACAATATACAATATTTTGTGTATGTGTATGCGTGTGTGTGTATGTGTTTAGATTATAATCCAGGTTTTCAAGATAACTTGCATTATTTGTAATAATTATATAAAATTGTATACTGCAATTCAAAATCCAAAATCTGAAGAAAACTTATTCTGATTCCATTTTATACAATTGCTGGTAAACAGAATTTCAATTTCAGTAAAAATGAAATAAGTTCTAGACAGACGGTCCATAATGCTTGCATATTTGGAACAAGATAAATGAATTATAATAAATTTATTTTCATTTGTGTTTTTATTTATTCACATGAAGAGGATTTACTAACTCACTTTAACAATCATCTTTGCAAATTAACTGACTGCAGGTCTTGAATTTCTATATTTTCAGGCTTACCTCTGAAGAGAGAACAGAGAGGGGGGTGGGGGAGGGAGAGAAGAAGAAGAAGAGAGAGAGATGTAGATAGGCCTTTAGAAACAGATAATCTTACATTATGAAATATCCTGATTTAAAAATGAGGAGGGGTTGAATAGGACAATTCGTAACATTACTAACTAGGCTTGTTTGTATATGTTCAAACCTTTATGGAAGAAAAAAAATAAGATTGATGCTATCTACATTTTGTGGTTGGGAAGTTATTTGGAATTGAGTTTGATGCAGTTGTTGCTTCTGACTTTTGATATTTTTAGGTCTTTGAATACTATACTGATAGTCCTACGTCAGTAATTTTGATGTTGAGTGTTTTCTACTAAACCTCCTCTCAATATTGTTCCTTCAGTTATCAAATACATTCCATAAAATGAATAAACAAAATCGAGTTTGAAGAAAAGACAGACAGACAGACAGACAGACAGACAGACTAAATATGTATTCTTTTGCTAGCTGCAAGGAAAGGATTTCAGAAAGCTCTTTCTTTGTGTTTTCCTTTTTTAGGATGGTCCCCTGAGGAAGCAGCAGCCAAGAATCAAAACTTGTGAGCTAAAATACTAAGAACTATGAGCTATAGAGGATCATGTTTTTAATGCTTCTGAAGTTGACTGAGGACTATAAATATCAAAGAGACTAGTTCAAATGTATACTACTTTAAAAGTAAACATTCTAGAAATTTAACCATTGCTTTTGTATGTTTTTATTGATATATTTCTGAAATTTAAAATATTCCTACCTTCCTTTTTATTTTATAACTTTTTCCTGACAAAGTTTCTATGGGCTTCTGTTGTGAAATGATATTCTAGTTTATTTTTCATATATGTCCTTCTGGATTTATTAATTCTGATATCCCCAAATTCATTTTAAAGTATTTGCAATATTTGCTAGTTATGGCCAGACACCATAACTATTAAAAAAAAAACTTATTTTATTCATGTTATATGGTTTCTGTCTTACTTAATAATGTCACACTGTGGGTGTAATCAGATATAGAATAGTATTACTTCATACAATGCTTATGTGAGCCAGTTAACTAATGGCCCATTCTAGAATCCACCCTGAATGGGTCACATTAAATGAGCAAATGAAAATAGGATTGAATGGTTGATTCTCAATGTGAGAAAATTGTGCATATACCCACATATATTACATGACACTGTGAAACAACATAGTCTAGTTCAGATGTATATATGTACATGGCCAGAAAAATGAATCTTGCAAGTTTGCCAGATGGCTGGCTTAGGGAA
Organism: Masticophis lateralis; assembly: GCA_030761175.1. Taxonomy (NCBI): domain Eukaryota; kingdom Metazoa; phylum Chordata; class Lepidosauria; order Squamata; family Colubridae; genus Masticophis; species Masticophis lateralis. The sequence goes on along the minus strand of JAUDYJ010000004.1, from coordinate 112,733,534 downwards.
CAAAACTATTAGAATCTGGTAGCCCTGCTAGAAATGCTGCGAAACCTCCTCCCAGAGGGGAGCAACAGAAACAGACCATAAAGTGGGTGTGTGGGGTCTCTAATGATGTTTTGAGCTCTAAGCACATAGCGCTTAAAAACAGTATCCTGAATACCAGGAAGTGATCTTCCTATAATCTTCTCTGCTGTCCTCACTACTCTCTGTATGGACTTTCTATCTGAGGCACTGCTGCCACCAAACAAAACAGTGATGCAGTTTGTTAAAATGCTTTCAATCATGCCTCTGTAAAGAGTGGCCAGGACAGAAAGAGAAAAATGCAGGAGAAAGATCCTCATCTGACACAGGAAAATGATGCAACAATTCCTTCAGTTTCAAAAAATAGACAATGTAAAGCTTTCAATATGCTTTCAAAGTAGATAGATAGAACGTACCTTCAAATAAAAACACCAAATAACAAAAGTTCTGGTCTTTTCTAGAATATATTCTTATAATCCATCAGGTTACACATTAATGACAGACCCATCAAGCAAGCGAAAACATTTAGATGCCTAAATATTCACTTTCAACCATACATCAAATCAGAGACTGAGGTATGACTATAACCATAAACATGCATTTTTATTTCTGTGTGGTGAAATGGGCAAATATTCCATTGTTATGTGTTTTTATTCCATGTTTATGTGTTTTCTGCCATAAAAACAAACAAATACACAAATAGTAAGCATAATAAACAGAATGCGGTGGCTCAGTGGCTAAGACGTAGAGCTTGTTGATCGAAAGGTCAGCAGTTCAGTGGTTCGAATCCCTAGTGCCGCATAACGGGGTCAGCTCCCATTACTTGTCGCAGCTTCTGCCAACCTAGCAGTTTGAAAGCACATAAAAAATGCAAGTAGAAAAATAGGGACCACTTTTGATGGGAAGGTAACAGTGTTCCGTGCGCCTTTGGCATTTAGTCATGCCAGTCACATGACCACGGATATGTCTTCGGACAGCTCTTTGGTTTTGAAATGGAGATGAACATGTCCCCTAGAGTCGGGAATGACTAGCACATATGTGTAAGGGGAACCTTTACCTTTACCTTTAAGCATAATAAAAAAACGACTTGATTTATACAGGTTGTGTCTGGAAAGTCTCTGCTGAGAAACCCATTCCAAAATAATATATAAGTGACTGATGAGCCAAGAGCCATTGCAGAAATTGTAGAAGTTCACTTACAATTAAACCAATGCAGAAAAGCATGTGTGGCTGTTGAAAACAAATTTCACACATTACAAAAAACCCTGGTTTGGAGACAAGCTTATTTTGATTTGTTTTCTCTGTCTCTCGTTGTGCCCTGGGAAATCTTTATAGTATCTGATAACTGTTCTTGTATATTGCTGGTTTGGGGAGAGGAAAATATTTTTTATTCATAAAATGTTGAAAGAAGTAACAACAGTACCATTGTTTTATATAGCTTGAACCAGTATAGGAACACAAACAGATATTTTGTTGAAACATTGTAAGACTGGCTGGAGCAAATAGAGAAGTATTTTATGCCTTACTCTGTTTTTTTTCCTGGAAGAACATCTTACACTTCATCTAATTACTATTACCTAGTTTCTGTTCTTGAGGTCTTTCTTGAAATAAATGTAATAAATATCTATATGGGTAAATTTTTATTGAAACCAGAATACAAGCCAGAAATGGATACTGCTTATTTTGTGAGTTTCTGTTGTCATTCTATAGGCCTGAAAATAATTAATAATAATAATAATAATAATAAGGAGAAGGAGAAGGAGAAGAAGAAGAAGAAGAAGAAGAAGAAGAAGAAGAAGAAGAAGAAGAAGAAGAAGAAGAAGAAGAAGAAGAAGAAGAAGAAGAAGAAGAAGAAGAAGAAGAAGAAAGTTTTGGGTTTGAAAACCCAACCCAAGTCTATTATCATTGACAAAAATCACCATCAGTCAATTGCAAAAGGTGGCTTTACTTAGATCAGCTTATGTACTGTAAGAATAAATTTAACACCATCAAACATCAACATTTGCCTATCTCAGGTCATTGAGAAGGACTCAATAGGTGAAGAAAAATGTCAAATCCAGTCTGAACATCTGACAGCTGCACCAACCATTTTAATTCTTTTTATCACTATTGGTTTTTAAATATCTTGATTTCTAGTTGTGAGTCATTCCAAAAAGTATTTGTGGATGACTTATAAAAAGTGTGAATAAATAAACATTGACTATTAGTGTTTTCCAGCGCCCAGGAACATATGCACATATTAATTAAAGATTGAACAAAAAATCTCATAGAATACATCAGTGTTACATCAGTTTTTTGGGGGGAGAATTGTGCTATGGTGTGTTAATAGTTTTGTGCAATAACTTATATGGGCAAATCATACGAAAGATACTCTGTGAGGCTAATTGGTGTGCTATAGGATTAGTTTAGCAATTCTCACAAAGGAAATAAAAGTCAGGAAACTAAGGACACTGCAAGCCAAACCAGAGGAAAAAGAGAAATCCAATCATTTCTGAAAACAAATACAGGTAGTTATCAATTTATGACCACAACATATTGGAGCCAGCATTTCTATTGTTCAGTGAGACATGTGTTAAATGAGTTTTGCCCCACTTTGTGATCTTCCCTGAATCCTTGCAGTTGATAAATTAGCAACCCAGTAACAACTGGCTTCCCAGTTGACTTTGTTTGTCAGGAGTTCGCATCAAGGTGGATTTGTAACTGGCTGAGAAATCGTACTCAGCAAGTAGTCCTTATTGGTACTACATCCACATGGAGAGAATTAAGCAGTGGGGTATCACAAGGTTCCATCTTGGGCTTAGTACTCTTCAATATCTTCATAAACAATTTAGATGAGGGAATAGAAGGAGAACTTACCAAATTTGTGAGTGATACTAAGGTGGCAGGAATAGCCAACACCCTAGATCAGTGATGGCTAACCTTTTTGCCATCACGTGCCAAAAGTGGGGGGAGCGTGGTGGGGTCACACGCACGCGTGCTCACATCCATAATTCTATGCACCCCACCCCCGTGCTTCTCCCACTTTTGGCACGTGATGGCACAGTGGGCCTGATAGGCCTGTTTTTTTGCTCTCCCCAGGCTCCAGAGCCCTTCTAGGAGCCTGGGGAGGGCAAAAACAGCCTTCCCCACCCTCCCCAGAGGTCCTCTGGAGGCCTGAAACAGTGTGTTTCCTGACTTCTGGTGGGCCCAGAAAGCCCAAAAATCAGCTGGCTGGCGCACGCATGCGTGTCGGAGCAGAGTTCACGTGCCCACCGAAATGGGTCCGCATGCCACCTGTGGCACCCATGCCATAGGTTCACCATCACAGCCCTAGATGATAGGCTCAAGATCCAGATGGATCTTGACAGACTTGAACACTTCCTCTCTAACATAATGAAATTCAATGTAGAAGAAAATAAAGTCTTACACTTAGACAAGAAAACCAAAAGTACACATATAGACTGGGTGAAACCAGACTTAATAGCAGTTAAGAAGGATCTTAGACTGCATCCAGTTTTGGTCACTGCACTATAAAAAAGATGTTGAGACTCTAGAAAGAGTGCAGAGAAGAGCAACCGAGATGATCAGGGGACTGGAGGCAAAAACATACGATGATCGGTTGCAGGAACTAGACATGGCTAATCTAGTGAAGAGAAGGGCCAGGGGAGACATGATAGCAATGCTCCAATATTTGAGGGGCTATCACAGAGAGGAGCAGGTCAAGCTGTTTTCTAAAGCACTTGAAGGCCAGACAAGAAACCAAACAAGGAGAGATTTAACAAGAAGAAATTTTTTTGACACTAAGAACAATCAACCAATGGAACGGAAGTTGTGGGAGCTTCATCCCTGGAAGCTTTCAAGAAGAGATTGGCTTGTCATCTTTCAGAAATGGTGAAGGGTCTCCTGCTTGGGTGGGGGGGATTGGACTAGATGACCTACAAGATCCCTTCCAACTCTGTTAATCTGCATCTAAGGTGATCATAATGACCTTGGGACACTGCAACGGTCATAAATATGAACCAGTTACCAAACATTGGAATTTGGATCACAGGATTGTGGGGATGCTGCAAAGGCTGTAACTGTGAAAAATGGTCATAAGTCACATTTTTTCAGTGCTATTATATTGTTGAATGATCACCAAAGAAAAGACTATAAATCGAGGACTACCTGTAGACATTAAGAATGGAAGACAACTTTGCTCCACCTAGTTGGACATTTTTATTCTATCTGTCCATTTGTTTCTTGTCTTAAGATACGCAAGAATCATCTCTGATCTGCAGAACTGCTGATACTGAGGAAGTAAAAATTATTACATTGTGTTGCTACTTTTATTGTGCCCTTTTGCGGCAAGTTCTGCTTCAGCTGCTGCCTCTCCCTTCTCTCTCTTGCCCAAAGCTTTTCATGAGTTTTTAATCATACATCATTCTGCGATGGTATGAAGTTTGCTAAAGGAAATCTGGAGGAGAAAATAACCTCTCCAAACTTTAATGTAGGTGTGAAATATAATCTGTGAGACCCTTGTGTAATAACAGTCTGGGTTTTCTGCATCTTGAATGAATTTAATGGAGCAATGAAAAGCAACACAATTTAATTTTAAACAGAGGGGCTCAAGCATTCAGACTTTTAATCTCTCCTTCAAATGTATTAGGCAATCCATCTTTATGATTGCTTTGAACCTGTTCTCCTGCAATTTTAGGAGATTAGGAAAGAGGCATTATGAATTGTTGCATAATTGTTAAGCACACATATATTTGTATACATAGCATAATTAAGAAACCAAGCACCCATGTTTGAGGTGTGGAAACTGAGTTTGAATTAAAATATTTCAAATTAACATTCTGTTCTAGAAGGATTTTTTTTCCAAGGGATTGTTATTTATTGCAGAGAAGATTATAAATCATGTGCAGTGATTTGAGGTGTATACTTTAATGATCACATTTGGAATTGAGAGGATTCACCTCTCGGCCTACATATGTTGATTAAAGTCCTGGTGGAAGATTCACCTACAGATTGGCATATATTTATTAAATGCCTGAAGTACTGAAGGGCATAACAGAGGATATTCCCATACGCTATCATTGGCATCCTTCAGTCTCAAGAGACTATGGTATCGTGCTCTGGAAAGAGGTCTTAAAACAGCATCTAGTGTGGCTAAAAAGGCCTGGTTCTGGGCCTGCCTCTTTGCCTCAGCCTGCCGAACAAGTGTCTCTCTTCGAATTGGAGAAGGCCCTGCTGCGGTCTTTAGCCTCCAAACTGAATGATCGGAGGTCAAGTTCCCATACCCATACCCATACATATTCACTTTTAATATTTAAATACAATTGTAAATAAAAAGGATATTATATTTATATTGAAGAACATTAACTAGGAATTTGGCATTTCTGACTCTGGGGCTTCATGTGGATACCTAATTCTCAGGGGTGCTGAAAAGCATTCTTTACAATTTAGTTTCTTAGTTTTTATTACTACAGAATTTATTTGAAATATAATTTCATGTCATTTTATTCTATCTCACATTTTATGTATTGAATTACTGTATTTTATCCTATAACGATTGTATTTTACCCTAATCTCATTTTAAATTGTTCGTTTAGAATTTTATTGGTAATCTGTGTTTGAACTTGTACGTTTATATGGCCCATAGGCTAATACATATATACCTGTGGGTGGGTGGGTGTATGTTTGTATAATTTGCCACATCTCATCAAATGACTCTGGGCAGTTTACCACATAAAAACATTAAAATAATCAAATAAGCAGATAAAATGAAATCATTAACACAAGACAGAGCCATGATGGCACAGTGGTTACAATGTAGTACCTCAGGCTCACTCACTCACTGCTAGGAGTTCGATTCTGACCAGCTCAAAGTTGACTCAACCTTCCCTCCTTCTGACATTAGTAAAATGAGATTTTTTGGGAGGTAGGGGGCAATATGCTGACTGTAAAGAGATCTTAGGACTGTTGTAAAGCACAATGAAATAATATATACGTCTAAGTGCTACTGCTATTACTTCTGGTGAAGGAGGGAGATGGATACAGATGGGAGAAGTGAGATTAGTCAACCGCTCCAGTGTGAAGCTCCCCCATTAGATCCCCAAACCATCTGGCAGAGCCAGGTCTCAAGGTTCTTATGAAAAGTCAGGAGAGTGGGAGCCAATCTCACCTCAAAGGGTAAGATGTTCCAAAGGGCAGAAGCCACAGCAGAGAAGACTCCCCCTTCAGTGCCTTCAAAGGCTTTACAATACTGTTTGGTTGAAATTATCTGATTGTACAGTGAAAACATACCCCTCACCTATTTCACTGAAGCAATATAATATATGAGGGACTTTCAGAGATATACTGATGGTCTAAAGATGGGTCTGTGAGCGTGGATCTGATGATCATGGTGAACAGAGAAGCCATTTTATGGATTATCTCCTTAGAAATCCTTTCTGGATTTGACTAGACTCTCCCACAGGTCTGTTCTATTCAAAGCCTGCCTGCAAAGAGATTGTAAAATAATAATCCTCAGTGATTTTGAAAGCTCTGAAAGCCAGGGGAGAAAACATCCTGACTAAATCATGATTCAGCACCTTCAAAGGGATTCTGGGTTTGTCTGCTTCCTCTCTTGATTAATTTAGGAAGTTGCTTGTTAATGAATTTTGAATGTTAAGAACCTTCTGAAAGACAAGCTATATTATACTGGGAAATTTCCTTTCTGCCCAAGAGTTTAGTTTAAACTTTAAGAATTAACACAATAAGTTTTTATTTTTGGAGAACAGCAACAGGGAAATTAGAGCATTAATTTTTGAAAATTAGGGGGCTAGATGGACCCAAAAGAATATTTTCTATGAGGTGTTTTAAAATTTAACAAGGAATAGACAGATTTTTAAATTAATGTTAAAAAAATGCTCCCCGGGCAAAGTTTTGTGAACTGAAAAATAGAGAGAAGAGGTAATTTCAAGGTTGATTAGATGGAAACAGACAGAGCAAACAATTATAATTATAGACTTATTAATACAGTAGAGCAATACGGTTTGTCTATAAAAGAAATTAAGTCTGTTTGGAAACAATGTACCTAAAATTTATTTACAAGATTGTCTGATACTGTAATAAAGGATGTAGCAGAAGGATAAATTTTATTGGTTAAAAAAGAGACTGAGATTGATTTTAATGTGGATTTGGAATAAAAAGTGGATTATAAATGATAAATGTTATGGATAGATCTGAAAATAGATTTTGAAACTCCAGAGTGTAAAAGATTTGCAGAATACAGTATTTTGTTACTTTTTCCTAGTTGTTTCTTTTCAATTCGTACATCGCCTGGTTTTTCAATATCAATGAACCAGACTTTTTTTTGTTCTTTTTCACAATAGTGATGTCAGTGTGTAATGGGGCAGTTGTCTGTCTGTTTTGATTCAAAAGTCTCACAAGATCTTGACTTGTTCATTTTCAACATTGTTCAACTTGGTGTTCCCAGTAATATTTGCTGCATTTGAACCCAAACTTCTGGCAAATTTTCCAATGTATGATTTGGCAACTTGATCATGGCATTGTAGATCATCAGTTTGGGAGGTTTTTCTGTAGCCATTGATAAGGTGATCCACTGTTTCATCACTAATAATAATAATAATAATAATAATAATAATAATAATAATAATAATAATAATAATAATACCAGTAGAACTGCAAAGAAACTGTTCAACTTGGAACATCATATATTTTAAGAAGATACTTGGTTGATACCTAGGATGCTGGCAGCAACCTGTATCAGCCATTACCACCAGTCAATGGTATTTGTGACACATTTTTGAATGTTTGGTTGACTGAGTTTCATGTTTAACGAATAAAAGAGATAACAACAACAACAACAACAACAATCCAAACTGCTGACTTTGCAATGTCAAAGTTGAAACTGTTTCACACTTAATATGTGAGTGCAGCAAAATCGCGCAAACTGATTACAAAGCTAGACATGATCGAGTTGCTAAATTAATCCACTGGTCATTGTGTAAAAAATATGCTCTACCTGTAGCTGAAAAGTCCTGGGAACAAAAAAGTGGAAAAAGGTGTTGAAATTGAGAAGGTGAAGATTTTGTGGGATTTTTGAATAGAGACAGATTGTCATTTGGAACACAACATGCCAGATATCACGGATATCAAGGGCCAAAGTGTCAGTTTATTGATATTACTGGACCAGGAGATGACAGATTCAAAAAAAAGAACTGGAAAAAATCATGAAATATCATGACCTGGCCATCAAAAGTACACAATTATGGATGAAACATGTAACAGTAATACCGTCTGTCAATGGGGCACTTGGTATCATGTCCAAGAATTTTACAAAACACATTAAGAAATTGCATCTTCCTGCAATAACACCAGCAGAACTGCAAGAAACTGTGCTACTTGGAACATTGTACATCTTAAGAAGATACTTTGTTAATACCTGGGACGCTGGCAGTAACCTGTATCAACCATTAGTACCAGCCAATGGTATTTGTGACATATTTTTAAATGTTCAGTTGACTGAGTTTCATATTTAATGAATAAAATAGATTATTATTATTATTATTATTATTATTATTATTATTATTATTATTATTATATACACAAAAATGACAGTATATACAGCAAATGTGCAAAGGAGCCTGGTGGAGCAGTGAACTAAAGCACTGTTAAATAGCACTCAACTGCCAGCTGCCAGCTGCCTGCAATTACTGCAAGTTTGAATCTCACCAGGCTCAAGGTTGACTCAGCCTTCCATCCTTCTGAAGTAGGTAAAATGTGGACCCAGATTGTGGGGGCAATAAGCTGACTTTGTATAAAAAAGAACACCATTGGGAGGGGGGAAGCCCTACTAAGCAGGTATATACAAAAGTATGAAGGCTATTGCTTAACGTACTATAAGCCGCCCTGAATCTCCGGAGAAGGGCGGCATATAAATTGAACCAATAAATAAATTTAATAAAATAATAAATAATAAATGAGATAACCATGATGGATTTCGTATCACAAAACTCTAGTCAAACACTTCCCAAGCATTATATTATTATTATTATTATTATTATTATTATTATTATTATTATTATTATTTGATAAGGTATTAAGCTACTGAAATACTAGTCTAGAGGAAGGAAGGAGTTTTCTTTTAAACATCTTTTCTTTTTTATTTCTTTGCAATATGTTTGTATTTTTATCTTATATTTCTTTTTAAATATTTTCTGTAGTTTGTATTATTTTTTTCTATCCTCTAATTTGTAAAGTTTAATAAAATTGTTACAAATAATATAATATGTGATATATACATTGTATGTTATCTGATCTGGTTTTTATTTTTTCATTTTTGAGTAGGTTAATTGAAGTCTGTTATGTCTTATTTCCGACAGCGGGAATAAATAGGAAATTTAACCTGTCCAAAATATATGTATGCATCTCCATAGAAGTAATTTTTTTTTTAAAAGAAAATCCTAGGGATCTGATTGGTACAGATTAACTCCTTTCTTCTTAGTGTGGTGTCTTTATCTAGAATGGCTTTATGTGTCCTCCCATTACAGTTCTAAATGAAGTATGTGGTTCTTCCATAAAGCTACCTCATTAGCTATATATGAATTGTAGGCATAACTCAAGATGGTAGTTGTGATCTAGAAAATACCGATTTAGGACTGGTTGGCTTAGATATTATTGTCTCCTGTCCATAAGTCATCCAAAAAGCTTTAGATTGATCATGATTTCAATACCTGTACATCTGATAACCACTGGAAATGAAGGATGTAAAATAGCCCAGCAAACATGACAAAATATAAGTGTGCTTCATATTATTATGTACAAAATATATATTTGTATATTATATACAAAATATATAAGTGTGTTTTACAACTGAAAAGGTGAAAAAGTCAGCACCATTTCTGTATTTTGACACGAACTTTAAAAAGTACATTTTGAAGCGTTAGAAGCAGTGGTGGCATTCAACTGGTTCGGACCGGTTTAGGCAAACTGATCATGTAATATCATTCTATTTAGCCATGTTTTCAAGGCCGGGTGTATGCGTGGAAGGCGTATGTGGGAGAAAGTGCATGTGCGGAAGGCTGGGTGCAGATGCACATGTGAGGCGAACCGGTGGCAAGAATCAGTGGTGAAATCCAAATTTTTTTACTACCGGTTCTGTGGGCGTGGTTTGGTGGGTGTGGTGTGGCTTGGTGGGCATGGCAGGGGAAGGATACTGCAAAATCCCCATTCCCACCCCACTCTGTGGCCAGCCAGAGGTGGTATTTGCTGGCTCTCCACACTACTCAAAATTTCTGCTACTGGTTCTCCAGAACCTGTCAGAACCTGCTGGATTTCATCCCTGGTAAGAATATATGAAACTCACCTCTGGTTAGAAGAGATGCAAACCATCTTCTGTCAACATCAACACCTAAGGCCAATTTTTTTTTTTAATTAGATTTATATGCCGCCCTTCTCTGGAGACTCAGGGCGGCTTACAATGCGTTAAGCAATAGCCTTCATACTTTTGTATATTTTATACAAAGTCATCTTTTTGCCCCCACAAACTGGGTCCTCAATTGACCTACCTTAGAAAGGATGGAAGGCTGAGTCAACCTTGAGCCTCGAACTTGCACAATTGCAGACAGCTGGGTGTTAACAACAGGCTATCTAGCCTGTTGAGCTATCTGAGCTGAATATTTGAATTTAAAAAAAAAGAAACCATTGTACTGATTCTCCTTATATGCTGTGGACATTGTTAATTTATAATTCCTTTCCCACAGCTGCTGCCATTTATCTAATTCAATTGAATATCCAACATTTTTTTTGCCCAAGCTATCATTGTTTCTTTCACCTGTTTTTTTTCTAGTCTAATACTAAATAAGTGATTATATATATTTTAAAATTATTTTTTCCTCTGTTCCTGTGAAATCTTTTCTATTATGAAATCTTCTCAAGCTTTCTGAACTACTGTTTTGGCTTGAAATTCCTTTCAAGCTTCATCCGCACCCATGCATTTCAGAGACAAAGTGAAATCGGTAGGAATTACTGAGGGATGGTGATGCCGAGATCGAGAGTTGGATAATCCCATCACCTCTCACTTCTATTTTTTACTTCTCTCTCATGCATTTTTCAGGTTTCTGGATCATAAACAGCAGCATCTTTTTCACATTCATCTGTGATGACTTTGTTGCTATAGTAACTGTCTTGAAGCTCTGCAACAAGGTGCATAAATGCTACGGAGAAGTTGGAACATGAAGCTTCATTGCTCTGTTACAAATCTGTCCTAGGTTTTCACTGAATATTTGTGTGCGTATCCAGTTTATTATTCTGAAGGCAGATAATAAGGTGTTCCTCAAGTATACTGAGTAGCCTAAAATCATTCACTTTGCTTTTGAGTATCTCAAATATTCCTGATGTATATTAAGGAAAAAAATATTCAGGCTCTACCAGAAGATCAGGAATGTGGGGGCAGACCTAACCTTCAATGGAAGAATATTCCAGAGAGTGGGAACCACAAAACAAAAGATTTTTCTCCTGGACCCCACCTGCTGAAATTCTTTGCCAGATCAGATCCTAAGTAGATCCTTTGTGCTGGAACAAATGGGTCAGGCTAATCCTAATAGGATTAGATAACCCCTTAGACATTCAGGCCCCATTCCATAAAGTGCTTAAAAGTGTTGACCAGCACCTTGAATTGAGGCAATTAATGCCGCTGGTGTAACAGCTGTGTTACATATGCCACGGAAGGAGCCTTCAGATGTGTCTGCACTGTTGTGTTTTTACCAGTTGTAGATTGTAACTAATGTTACTAACTAAAGATACAGTGTATTTCAGTAATTCAACCAGGAGATGACTAGGGTATGAGTAATTGCATGCAGGACCTGTCAGTCCAAGAAATGGCACAACTGACGCACAGCACAGAGTATAACACTATGGTTACATCAATACACGCCTTTAATAATGTCATGAATTACTGCAAGAAAGACTTGTTTTCCAAATGGTATTTAAATGACATTTGATTAAAAGAACATTTGAAGATAGCTTGCATATTGCTTACTTGTATGTATGTACTTACAGTATGTATATATGCACACATACATATAAATACATTAAATATGTATACATTTAATTATATATGCACAGAGAGAGAGCATATATAATTAAAAAGTTAAAAAAAATACATTTTTTCAGTCATGTTTGAATGAAACCCACAAGAATGGGCCTGGTGGCTCAGCAGACTAAAGCATTGTGATTAACTCCAGATGTCTGCAATTACTGTAAGTTCGAATCTCACCAGGCTCAAGGTTGAAATCAGCCTTCCATCCTTTCTAAAGTAGGTAAAATGAGGACCCAGTTTGTGGAGGCAATAAGCTGACTTTGTATAAAATATACAAAAGTATGAAGGCTATTGCTTAACATATTGTAAGCCGCTCTGAATCTTCGGAGAAGGGCGGCATATAAATCAAGAACCGGTAGTAAAACTGGCGGGAGGCTCCACCCACCAACCCTGATGTCATCAGGAGGCTTTTGCACATGTGTGCAGTCCCATTGTGAACCGGTAGTAAAGGTAAGTAGAACCCACTCCAATGCGCACGCACACACAAGATATTGTTTCTCTCTCCTGAATCTTCTTTATTATTATTTTTTATCTTAACTGAAATTTCTCTGGCTTTTGTAGAACCTTTACATTGTTTTATTTTATTTTATTAATAGTCCTTTTTTATTGTTAGGTTCTAAGAATTTAAAATTTGCTATGCGTCGGCTGTGACTCTTGTAAGTTCAGTAACGAAAACAAAGCAAAGCATCAGTTGCTAATCTTAATGAAGTAGTTCCTAATCAATAGTTATTAAGCAGGAAAGAAAGGTAGTAGCAGTTTTGCCCTTTTTGAACAGATTCATTTTCCAATTCTTCTATAGTAAGTTTGGAAAGTTCTATTCTTGATTCAAGCAATTAAAACATTTAAGCTGCATGTTTTCTACAGATAACACTATTCCTGTATAGAGTTTGCCATTAATTTGATTCCTTTAACCCAGCTACTTTCATTGTGCTATCTGTATCATTAAAATACACAATAAATAGAGCCAATCTACATATTCCCAAGAGGAGCAAAGACTATTTTCTTTTGAACTTGTTCAATGGGATTTTGGAAATGAATATGTATTAAGCATTGGGAACTGGTTTGATAATGATCCTTAAATCTGAAGCTTATTTTATTTACATGTGTAGCATTATAATTATGCAAATCGGAGTAATTAGCAAAATAAAACAATCAACCCATCTGAATCTACGACAGAATTATTCAAAGGTCAATACAAACCTTGTGACCATATAAAGAAAATGTCCAGATACACAATGCAAACATATCCATAGTTTTAATAAAGACTGTTTCTTAATTTTTCATTTTCTGGTAGCAATTTCACCAGCCAAGGGCAATTTCTTATAACCTTATGTCAATAGAATGACAAAAAATGGGATTGAACCGGGGTGAAATGCAGCAGGTTCTGACAGGTTCTGGAGAACTGGTAGCGGAAAACTGAGTAGTTCAGAGAACCAGCAAATACCAGCCCTAGCTGGTCCCAGAGTGGGGTGGGAACAGAGATTTTGCAATATCCTTCCCCCAGGAGTAGGGAGGGAATGGGGATTTCGCAGTATCCTTCCCCTGCCACGCCCACCAATGCCCATCAAGTCACACACACAGAACCGGTAGTAAAAAAAAAATGGATTTCACCACTGGATTGAACCCTATTCAAAGGTTTATTCTAAATTATAGCATTAAGAGAGAGTGCACCCAAGAAAATGGTCGGCATATAAATAAAAAAGAAATCTGAAACAATGATGAATCTTGAAGGAGATTTCTCTGGATCTAGGAACAGAGATGAGGATGGCTACAAAGTTGATGCAAGAATGGGAAATCTAGAAATTGGAGCCAGACTTTGACACAGAAAATGCTGTTCTATCTCTAGCATATTTAAAAATAAGCTGCGAACTTTTTATGAACATTCTAGAGAAAGTGAAAGCTCAAGGCCTTTTATTTATAATGAATAATCTGAAATTAATTCAGGTTCCTGGTATGTCTTTAACTAATATATGTCATTCATTTACTTCCGTTTGTCTTATAAAGAGAGAAAATAATGAGCTTTTTCATCTCTTAATTACTCTGTACTTGTTTACCTACAAACTGTTCAGCTCAGTCAGTGAGAGCATGTGGGTGGGTGGGTTTGCATGCAAGTCAGACTTTATCATTAATCGACCTTCAATAAACAGTATTTTGTATGTCTTTAACATTTCCCATCCCAGCATTATCTAATTAATGAGAAGAATCTAAAGGATAAATATTTTAATCATTTTTTGTTATTAACAACACTATTACAACAAGAAATTGGAAACTTCAGAATTGCTGCAAATAAAATAAATACATGAAATAATTTTTGACTATCTTTATCAATATCATATTCTGTACCTTCTTCTCATTTTATTTATTTATTTATTTATTTATTTATTTATTTATTTATTTATTTATTTATTTATTTATTTATTTATTTATTGGTTCGATTTATATGCCACCCTTCTCCGGAGATTTGTATATACCTGCTTAGTAGGGCTTTCGTCCCCCCCCAAACGGTGTTCTTTTTTATACAAAGTCAGTTTATTGCCCCCACAATCTGGGTCCTCATTTTACCTACCTCAGAAGGATGGAAGGCTGAGTCAACCTTGAGCCTGGTGAGTTTTATGAAGGCAGTTATAAACATTATACATACCAGAGGTGGGTTTCAGCAGATTCTGACCAGTTCTGGAGAACTGGTAGTGGAAATTTTGGGTAATTCGGAGAACTGGTAGTAAAAATTCTGACTAGCCCCACCCCCACCTATTCTCTGCCTCCTGAGTTCCAGCTGATCAGGAGGAAATGGGGATTTTGCAGTAACCTTCCCCTGGATTGTGGAGGGAATGGAGATTTTACAGTATCCTTCCCCTAGCATGCCCACCAAGCCATGCCACGCCCACCAAGCCACACCCACAGAACCAGTAGTAAAAATATTTGAAACCCACCACTGATACGCACATAATATGAATGCAGTTGGAATTAAGATAGAATTAAAGATTGGAAAGAGAGAAAGGCAGACAGATTCAGAGACAGATACACACAGAGTGAGTTATTTTTCTAAACATTAAGAGAATCAGATCCAGCATATCTCTCAAGGCAAACATTCCATTGGAAAATGTACTCTCATATGCTAAACAGACAAGCTTTTAAGGGTGGGCACATCTTCAAAAGTGTTGGGGTTTCTTTCCTACTAAAGCATGTAGAGTTTTATAAGCAACAGTAAATTTTGCCTGTATATAACTGGGAGCAGTGAAAAATCTTTACATACAGCACTGCCGCAAATAAAATAAATAAATGAAATAACTTTTGACTGTCTTTATCAATATTATAATTGTATACCTTCTAATTTTATGAGCAGTTCAGGCAATTATACACATTATACATACATAATATCAATGCAATTGGAATTAAGATAGAGTTAAAAGGTTGGTTAGACAAGAGAGAAAGAGGGAGAGAGAGAGAGAAAGAGAGAGAGATGACAGATGATTAGTAGATTACATAGATTAACAGAGTTTGAAGGGACCTTGTAGGTCAGCTGGCTGGTGGGAGGCTCACTTCTATGCATGGCAGAGACCCAAAACAGAGTTGGGTCGACGGCGCATGTGCCCACAGAGGGGACTCTGTGTGCCATCTCTGGCACGCGTGTCATAGTTTTGCCACTACTGCCATAACCAAACCCCCAACAGCCATCAAGAAGACCACAATTGATGAATGAAAAACCACTAAGAAGGTAGATGAAATAGCAGGATTCATGTCAGAACAATAGAATAACAGAGTTGGAAGGTACCTTGGAGGTCTTCTAGTCCAACCCTTTGCTCAAGCAGGAGACCCTATATCATTTTAGATACATGGATGTCCAGTCTCTTTTTGAAAGCCTCCAGTGATGGAGTGCCTACAAACTCTGAAGGTAAGTCATTCTATCACTGCTCTGTTTTTCATCATATCTGGGAAACACGTTTTTATAGGAATAATCTCACAATCTTAAATTTTGGTCCAGTCCTGCCCTGTAACGGAGGCAATTCCCACAGGTTTTTTTTGCAAAGAAAAATAAAAATTGCTGATTGCAAGCCTCAAACTACTCAGACTTCAATTTATCAAAATCTTGATGAAGGAAACGCCATACAATATAGAAAAAAAAATTTCTGCACAGATGTGGTAAAAGCAGATAAGTTATTTCTCTTCACTGCATCCACTTCCATGAAACAGAGGATGAAATGGGTCTTAAAGATGGTTTGGCTCTGTATTCAGTCTAATCCACCCCTTCAATTTCTTCCAATTTCATTCCATATTCTCTTCAAGTGACAGAGAGCCTTAGGGATATAGTCAGGAAATGAAAAATATGATCTTAAAATCTTTGTTTGGACTCATTCATCCAGGTTGTGCTAGTGATATTGCCTTAATTATTTTGACCACAGATGGAATATGACAACTTCATTTCTTAAAATGAAACTGAAATCTATGTAGTTAGAACTTGCATAGTCTGAGCAGCGATGGATGGCCAAATACACTGTCTTAAAATACCATCACTATATTTTTATATATTTGTTCTGCTATAGCTTGTGACAATTTCTTTGTCACCTAGCCTTTTTCCATACCAAGCGAAAAGAATCACTGTAACTGTATATTATTAGGGAACAGCTTATAAACATATCAAAAAATATCACAAAGATATAATAATAATGCTGTAAGGCCCTAAAATATACTTGAGTCACCAGAATGCCAAAGAGAGAGATTCAAGACGAGACTTGCAAAAAGAAGCAGATTTTATTTATGGCCAAAAAAAAAAAAATACTGAGAGGGACTACAGAATATCCAGAACATACAGATAAAATGCATGTGAGGAGATAGCCACACCTTGTGGAAGGTATGGCGTCCTTTTATACTCTCAGAGACATCAGCTTAGTACCCGATTCTGGCCCCCTAGTTTAGGTTTGAGTATTCGTTGTGGCCCTGCAAAGGAATAGAAACTTCCTAATTAGTCTTATCTCATCCTTGAGCATTCCTTTGTTTTTCTCAATTGGTCATTTGGTCCCCTGGTTCTGCAAGGAACGAGTTTATACAGATTAAAGGCATAAATTAGGGCTGAAGTGTAAATTATCCCTTGGTTGACGTCTGCAGTTCCAACTAAGATACGTACCATGCTCTTAGATGGCACAAGAAAAACAGGAAGAAGATTGATATGGGTCCAGGTCAAATGGCAGGGACATATGTTTGACAAATACCAGATACATTACAGAGGCCTAATAACAGAATATGTTTGTTTCAGGAGATACAAACATAAAGGCATATATGTATTACAGGAACCTAATGGTTACAGAATCTAGTTTACCAGTATATCATATTATTTTACCAGTATATCATATTATTATTTATTATATCCTTATTATTGTTTCCCTTCAATGCAATATATCCAGAATGGTCCAGGGAATGGTGTTTCAAAAGCCAGAGTTAAAAATCATGATTAGATTGCCATTTCTTTGTTCTTATATCAACATCACATACATGTACAAGGGGTGGATTGACTTTTTGGCCAAAACCTGTTGTATACAATATTATGAACAATCTCCTTAGAGATGCAGTATAACAGAACAACAGAATAGCAAACTTGGAAGGGACCTTGGAGGTCTTCTTTGTCAACCCCCCCACCCCACCCAAGCAGGAGATCCTATACCATTTCTGACAGATGGCAGTCCAGTCTCTTCTTTAAAGCTTCCAGTGATAGAGCTCCCACAACTTCCAAAGGCAACTTCTGTTCCATTGGTTGATTGTTCTCACTCTTAGGAAATTTCTCCTTACTTCTAGGTTGGTTCTATCCTTTACAGTATTAGTTTCCATCCATTGCTTCTTGTTCTTAAAGGTGCTTTGAAAAATAGTATATTTCTAAAGACAAACACATACTAAACTAAGCCAACTTTCTATATCTTTTTTTTTACTTCAAATCTGTCCCTATAGTTCTCTTCCCTTTCTAAGGATTCTGATTCCTATATCCTTTTGAACCACATGGCAGCTTTACTTCAAACCACTGGATTACAGGCCACATGCAAACAAACAATGATTAACACCATACAGCAAAAAATATTTCTTGAGGAATTTGATTTCCTCAACAAAACAGGAAAAATCCCTATGGAATCTGGGTGGAATTAAATTGATAATATTGTACAGTGATCGTAGAGAATGCAGCCAGTTAATGGGTACTATATTTTCCTTTTAATTTTTTTTAAAAGAATGACTCAAAATCAGAGTCATTTGTGGCTAAATTCCTCCTCCTCCTCCTCCTCCTCCTCCTCCTCCTTCCCCTCCCACTCCCCCCTTCTCCTCCCTTTTCTCCACATAGCCCAGTGGAGATATGTAACAAATCTATATCAAACCAGAACTCAGAATGGTTATTTTTAGATTCTGAAAGAATTAATCGTTTCTGTTCAACAGGTCAAGGACTATAATATAGTTATGCAGCACCTCTTTTCCTACAGCATTTCTGTGAAATTATTCAGAAGGAAAACATTCTGAACAAAGCGTTGTTCTCATATGAAGAACCGCTTCTCAAAATGTTGCTTCCATAGAAACCATTATTGTTGTGGAATAATTTCCGATACTCTTTAAAATGAATCTGTAGGCCAGCTAAACAATCAGGCTATTGTGTCTGTTAAAATGAATCTCACAATGCAGTGGGAAGTCCATATGCAATCAAGTGTTTTATTTATTTATTTATTTATTTATTTATTTATTTATTTATTTATTTATTTATTTATTTATTTATTTATTTATGTATTTATTTATTTATTTATTTATTTTTGTTTTCCCTCTGTCGTCTTCAATGGAAAAGTCTTTCTGTGTGTTTTGCCTACAAATTTATTCAATTTGCTCTTTCTTTCAACATTTGCATATGTTGTTGTTTGTGTAGGTTTATGTCTTTGATGGCTCCAATTCAAGCACACATATTATTAACCAGATCTGATTGAAGTGTATGCAGTCCCTGTGAGTTGTTTGCTAATATCCACAGAATATCATATAAAAGAATAAAAAAATTTCTCATCCAGGCTTGCTCGATTATGTTGAATTCCCAGTCATAAACATCTCAGTTTAATATCCCATGATTTATTTTTTCATGTCATGCATACAAGTTATTGTTGTGGCACAGCAGGACCAATTCATATGAAATGTTGTCAGTGAGATCTATTATTTTGGAAGAAAACGTAACAACTGGCTGGAAAAAAACCCCTGTTTATGGTGGTAAGTTTCCCTCCAACTTTCATAGCTGAATTACTGAGTCTTTCTCTAGAGTAGCTAAATGTTTAGTCCAGTGGTGAAATCTGAACCAGTTTGTTAGGATATGATTTGAGCCTAACAGATTGTCCAGGCAATATATGTGTTCTGTGACTTTAAGTTTTAATGCTGTATCATGCTGTACTGCTGAGTCATGCTATAATTAGTTGTAATTTAACAACGTATTTAAGAAAGGTACTGTAATGTATTCAGTTGATGATAAGCTGCTATCATCGCGTGTGTGGGTGGATCTGCTACCAACCGGGGTTTGTGAACCAGCTTCTTATTGTTTGATAAGAAGCTTTTTGGATTTAACCGGTAAAGACTTGGACTGTTTAGAAGACTATGAGATTGTTTATTTTCCACTATAAAGAAAACTTTTGATAACACCAGTTTGCACGTATCTCCTATCTCATTGCTCTCAGCAATGTTTCTCTGTGCACTTTACTCTGCTAGTTGTAAACACAACAACAATATCCTTAACAGAGTTTACTACTGATTCGGTGGCCATGCATGCGCACCAAATGTGAGCTGTGTGTGCATGTACAGTACACACCAAACACGTGCTGCACATTTAGTTAAAAAAAGCTACGATCAGCTATACCACACGGTTTAGCTTTGCTAGAAAGCAGGATTTCCTGCTTTTTAGCGAAGCTAAACTGCTCTGCACAGCTGATCCCGCTCGCTGCTCTGCTTACCTTCCCAAGCCTCCTTTTGGCACATGGTGTGCACCTGCGTCCATGCACAGTACATGACAAAAGGAGGCTTGGGGCGGTCAGTAGAACATAGAGGGGAGGGAAATCCTGCTTTCTAGCAAAGCTAAACCGTGCAGCATAGCTGATCATCAGATTGTAGCTTTTTTAAACTACTAGTTTGACCAAATTGGTAGCTAACTACCGGTTTAACCCGAACCGGTAGCTTTTTAAACTAATAGATAAGTTTTACTTATAAAACTTTTTATAAAACTTTATAACAAAGATTTACCTGAACCGGAATGAACCGGTAGCATTTCACCTCTGGTTCACCTTATATGACAAATGGTAGCTACCAAAATCCTTACTGCTGCTCAGTTATTGAAGGTGAAAACCAAACTTAATATGGGACAATATAAGTGAAGTGGTAGGTGTCTAGCATCGCTTACCAATTGGCAAAACCATTAACCATCACTCTTACTAAGAGAGAATCTGAGATTTTAAAACCTGACCTACAAGGATCAGATGTGGGTGGATGAAGCTGATAGTGAATAATAATGGTTTTATTCTCCCTTAATCTTATTTGATCTTGTAGGAGAAATAATTCACAGCAAATATTTTTCAGTCTCTGCTATTCCACTTAGGATATTTTTAAAAAAAACACAAGATAGATAGATAGATAGATAGATAGATAGATAGATAGATAGATAGATAGATAGATAGATAGATAATAGATAGATAGATAGATAGATAGATAGATAGATAGATAGATAGATAGATAGATGATAGATAGATAGATAGATAGATAGATAGATAGATAGATAGATAGATGATAGATAGATAGATAGATGCAATAACAATAGTAATAGCAATACCACTTAGACTTATATACTGCTTCACAGTACTTTACAACCTTCTCTAAGTGGTTTACAGAGTCAGCCTATTGCCCCCAACAATCTGGGTCCATATTTTGCTGACCTTAGAAGGATGGAAGGCTGAGTCAACCTTGAACCTGGTGAGATTCGATCTGCCAAACTGCTGGCAGCCGGTGATCAGCAGAAGTAGCCTGAAGTACTGCATTCTAACCACTGCGACACCGCAGCTCATAAATAGATGATAGATAGGTATATGTGTGTGGGTGTATGTGTGCATGGTCTGTGTGTGTGTGTGTGTGTGTGTGTATAATTCTACAGCAATAAAAATAACTCCAAACCTGAAATACACACCAGAACAGCCAGTAAATTCGGAAGTGACCTTTTGACACCCAAATTGCTTTTTTCTACTAGAAAAAAAAAATCTGCAAAAAATAGAACTTCTAATAATTTCTATGTCTAAAAACCAAGGAAGCCATTTTCATTTTACTCATGGCCATCTAAATAAAAGATGTTTCTCTTGACAAAAGTGTCAGAAATCGAAGCATTCCGTGCATGCCTTTGGGTGTTGGAGAGAGCAGATTCTAAGCAGGTGGCGCAGCTTTTACATTTCATGCCACTTTTCACATCCTAATTATCCTAAAACAAGGTCCTCTTTTCTCATGGAGTGGTAGACGATTTAATCCCAGTGTGCCGATACCCATTATGTGCTGGACTGGAGGATAAATGGATTAATGAATAAAGCAGAAGGCTCAGTCTATAGATGAGCTGTATAGAGATGCTTGAGTAATTTACTTGCAAATTTAAGTAGAAGCTGATTTGATTCCAACATTAAGGACTGAATTAGAATGCGAAGAACAGACTTTCAGAAATACATATTTAATCTGGTATTATCATGTGAGTATTAAAAATAAAAATCGGAGAAGCAGATTAAAGAGACTTTCTGAATCACCTTACTTTCTTTAAAAAAAACCTTGTGAATGCTTAAAAACAGTGTTTAGTTATATATTTATATATTTTAAATCATTACTTGGTTGGAAAGATGTAGAAGAGGCCATCATCTGCAGTGGATAAACAATGGCTAAAATAATGATGATGAAATCATTACAAGAACGTTTCTTTTGTATTTTAAGAAACAATCAAACAAACAAACAAAAAAAGAACCAATTTACTTATTCACTTTACTAACTGTGTTTGAAAAACATCTATAACTTTAAATTATACAAGCAGTTAAGAGCAAATGACAGGGTTTTTATTAAAAAAATCATGAGGTTGTTTTTCTTCATATGGTCATTATTTCTTATTCATTACTTGAAATCTTATTAGGGAATATAATGCTTACGTATCTATCACCTATTGATTTATCAATCTGCCAATATTTATTTAATTAGAAAAATAAATTATATAAATATTTATCCATATACAGATGAAAATCAAAAAATTAGAATATCGTGCAAAAGTTCATTTATTTCAGTAATGCAACTTAAAAGGTGAAACTAATATATGAGATAGACTCATTACATGCAAAGCGAGATAGTTCAAGCCTTGATTTGTCATAATTTTGATGATTATGGCTTACAACTCATGAAAATTCCAAATTCACAATCTCAGAAAATTAGAATATTACATGAAATCAATAAAATAAGGATTGTACATAGAACAATATCGGACCTCTGAAAAGTATAAGCATGCATATGTACTCAGTACTTGGTTTGGGCCCCTTTTGCATCAATTACTGCCTCAGTGCGGCATGGCATGGATGCTATCAACCCGTGGCACTGCTGAGGTGTTATGGAAGACCAGGATGCTTCAATAGCAGCCTTCAGCTCTTCTGCATTGTTCGGTCTCATGTCTCTCATCTTTCTCTTGGCAATGCCCCAATGATTCTCTATGCTGTTCAGGTCAAGCGAGTTTGCTGGCCAATCAAGCACAGTAATCCCATAGTCATTGAACCAGGTTTTGGTACTTTTGGCAGTATGGGCAGGTGCCAAGTCCTGCTGGAAAATGAAGTCAGCATCCCCATAAAGCTCGTCTGTGGAAGGAAGCATGAAGTGCTCCAAAATCTCCTGGTAGATGGCTGCGTTGACCCTGGACTTAATGAAGCACAGTGGACCAACACCAGCAGATGACATGGCTCTCCAAATCAACACAGACTGTGGAAACTTCACACTGGATTTCAAGCATCTTGCAGTGTGTGTCTCTCCATTCTTCCTCCGGACTCTGGGTCCTTGGTTTCCAAATGAGGTGCAAAAGTTGCTCTCATCAGAAAAGAGGACTTTGGACCACTGAGCAACAGACCAGTTCTTTTCGTCTTTAGCTCAGTAAGACGCTTCTGACATTGTTTGTTGTTCAGGAGCGGCTTGACAAGAAGAATACGACATTTGAAGCCCGTGTCCAAGATCCGTCTGTGTGTGGTGGCTCTAGATGTACAGACTCCAGCCTCAGTCCACTCCTTGTGAAAGTCCCCAACACTTTTGAATGGCCTTTTCCTGACAATCCTCTCCAGGCTGCAGTCATCCCTGCTGCTTATGCACCTTTTTCTTCCACACTTTTCCCTTCCACATAACTTTCTATTAATATGCTTTGATACAGCACTTTGGGAACATCCAACTTCTTTTGCAATGACCTTTTGAAGCTTTCCCTCCTTATGGAGGGTGTCAATGATGGTTTTCTGCATAACTGTCAGGTCAGCAGTCTTTTCCATGATTGTGATTCCTACTGAACCAGACTGAGAGACCATTTAAAGGCTCAGGAACCCTTTGCAGGTGTGATGGCTTAATTAGCAGATTAGAGTGGGACACTTTGAGCCTAGAATATTGAACCTTTTCACAATATTCTAATTTTCTGAGATTGTGAATTTGGGGTTTTCATGAGCTGTAAGCCATAATCATCAAAATTATGACAAATCAAGGCTTGAACTATCTCGCTTTCCATGTAATGAGTCTATCTCATATACTAGTTTCACCTTTTAAGTTGCATTACTGAAATAAATGAACTTTTACATGATATTCTAATTTTTCGAGTTTCACCTGTAGTTTCTAGTATCCAACATCCAGTTTTGAACAACCATGTGTTTACAATATGGAGTTTTATTATATATTTCTATAATTTCTATTTAGTGTCCAGTATTTTTTTAAAAAATATTTAATACCATATCAGAGGTGTTATTCAGCAGGTTCTGACCAGTTTTGGAGAACCGGTAGTGGAAATTTTGAGTAGTTTGGAGAACCAGTAAATACCACCTCTGACTAGATCCACCCCCATCTATTCTCTGCCTCTTGAGTCCCAGCTGATCGGATTTAAGTTTTAATTATATATTCATACACAAGCACACATAAATTACACACTCACACATGCATAAACCCACACTATTCCTTTTAATAATCATTATAACTACTATTTAATTATATTTGTAATGTACCATTAAAGAGACAAATTGACCAACTAAGTATTAATTGATTAGATGTGTTCATTGGATTAAACATTGTTCTGCATTGATTAAAAACAAGAACCAAAATAATTTTGTTTGCAATCTTTTCTTCCCTATAACTACAGTTAGCAAATCTGCCGTATTACATTGGAAATTGCTTTGCCTATTTTTACAGGCCAATTTTATTAGAAATGATTAGTGTATTACTTTAATAAAAAGTTCTCAAAAGAACATTTTTGATTGATTTGTCGATATCCTGAAAATTGTTTAACTTCTCCTGTGCATTGTGAAACAATTCTTTCAAATCCTAATAATAATGACCACAAGAAACACTCTTAAGAACGATAGCTCAATTTTATAATTTGGTTAGAATAATCATGGTAGCTGCTGAGAACCAATAAAGGATTCTATAAATAATTTCAGTTAATTTGACAAATCACGTCATTTCCTCTCTTGTGTTGTAACAGCAGAGAAGGTTCCCCTTGTATCCTTTTATTTCAGATTGCAGCTTTGTATCCGTACTTTTCAGAGTATAAGACTCACTCCCCCCTCAAAGAGGGTGGAAATATTGGTGCATCTTATACACCGAATACAGCTATTTTGGGCCTCCCAAAACACCATCCCATGCATCTCATTTTCGCACACATGCCTGTTTTTCGCAAAAACGGGGTGTGCAAAGAGTTTGGGAGGCCTGCAGAATGCTTCTGGGGGCTGGGGAAGGAAAAATGTGACACGTTGGGGGTTTGGAAGGCCAAAAAGGGGCCTGTTTTTCACAAAAACGGGGTCTTTCTTGCCCACCCCAGTCCCCAGGAGCACTTTGCAGGCCTCCCAAATCCTCTGCACATCCTGTTTTTGTGAAAAATGGTTTCACCATTCACAGAGGGTTTAGGAGGCCTTCAGAGTGATCCTGGGGGCCGGGGGAAGGCAAAAACATTTTTCTTCTTCTTTGCCTCTTGAAAATTTTGGTGCATCTTATACTCCAGGGCGTCTTATAGTCTGAAAAATATGGTATATTACATATTTTGTTTCTTCTTCCTTCAAATGCAGTGGAGCATTCTGTTCCAACGCTCGATGCTGAAGTAAAATTCAGCTGGCAATGTTATCATGCAATAACCTCAAGCAGAAAATGCATGAGGTTTACCATTGTGTATGTTAAACAACAACTAGATTATTCTATTTACAAATATATTTCTTTTGTCCATTTATATACCTGAAAAGCAGGAGATGGCCTAGAAATAATTCTCTTCCTAAAAGAGTTCCCTGTAAAGCATTTTAAAAAAACAAAAAAACAACAGAAACTGCTATTTTAAATGTATCCACCCACCCAAAAAAAATTGTTCTATTGCATACAAAGAGAAAAATAATTACAAGGGAGGGAAAAAATGAATTAAACATCAGGAATATTGTAAACAACTATTATTCTTTTTTCCCCAACATCAAGAAAAGGCTTTTAAAAAGACTGACAGCCAGAGAAATATTTATTATAAGCATGCGTAAGACAAATGTGAAAAACTGCTATGCTCAGTTGTCATGAACTGGGTGGGATTTTGCTTTATGTTCTCTGCATTTTTATTAAAAGAATTATGTGGTGGCTTTTGTGAAGATAAATGTGAAATGCTACATTGCCATTTTGATGGGATTAAGCTTTAACCATTGTTCAGCCTGAATTAAATATCTCTGTCTGGTGAAGCTTGGTTTGTCAAGTGCAAATTGATGGCAGAAAATATATTGTATATATACCTAAGCGCTATCAGGAAGGGAGGGAGGGAGGGAGGGAGGGAGGGAGGAAGGAAGGAAGGAAGGAAGGAAGGAAGGAAGGAAGGAAGGAAGGAAGGAAGGAAGAAAGAAAGAAAGAAAGAAAGAAAGAAAGAAAGAAAGAAAGAAAGAAAGAAAGAAAGAAAGAAAGGAAGGAAGGAAGGAGTTGGAAATCCAACGCCCTGCAAAGCAGGAAACCCTATACAATTTCAGGCAAATGGTTGAAAGGAGGGGAAGGAGAGGTGATGGGGAGGGAGGGAGGGAGGGAGGGAGGGCAGGAGAAAGGAAGGAAGGAAGGAAGGAAGGAAGGAAGGAAGGAAGGAAGGAATCAGGGAGAGAAGGCGTGTCCTTCCTCCTTTTTAATAATCTCTCTGTATTATAATGTTAGCAACAAAAAAAAGGAGGTTTTTCGCCTGCCAGATGACAATCTGAATTGTGAAATTTCTTTTCTGATGATGTTTGCTAAAAACTATTGACTCGAAAAAGGCATGCTCGTTGAAAAGAAAAAAGAAAAAAGAAAATTTCTACTAATCTCCTAAGGCCAGTCTTGCCAACATGTATGGTATGTTGTCCACTTATTTTCTGTATCAGCTCAGAGATTTGACATGATGCTTGCATCATATTCTTTTATGCTTTGTGTAGGTGAAATTTCGACCATTCTGAATATCATTGATAAGAGAAATTACACAGTAGAAAATGTGGATATAGGTATTCTCAGGATGCTATAAAAGAAAAGAAAAACCCAGCTTGTATTCTCTGCAGTTAATTTTTGGGTGAGGTGTGTCAGACCTGCCTCAATTTGAGGATTTAAGTAAGAACAATCCTTAACACCATCGGGTTGAGAAAGATACAGTTTTCTATAAGCCAAGTGAAATACAATAGTGCAAAGCCAGAACTGAAATTTGCACGCCAAAACCCTAAGTGAAAACTTTCTGCCACTTAGGCACTTAACCCATTCAAAGAACATGTTTTGGAAACAGCCACTCTGATTGTAAGCTGGCTTTCAGCTGCATCCTTCCCATTCTGAAGTGACCTTGAAACATCATCTTGCCTTCACTTTCTTAACTTTCATTTTCCCCACAAGTGCTCCTTCTCCCTCTCCCCCTCCCCCCAGGGTTCATAGCAAACGGGTGCCAAAACGATTACAGAGTGCAGGCATGAGGTGGCAGCTCTGACAAGGTGGCAAATTTCAGCAAATTTTGACATTCTTCCATTCTGTCATTTATGTCTGAGCAAAACAGCAGGGAAGACGATTTATGAGGAAATAGGATAGAACTAATTCCAAAGAAATCCGTCACCTCTTTATCCCTTGAAAATCCTAGTTAGGGTCCCCATTTTTTAAGCATAATTTGCTTGTTTCTGGGGCAGGCAGGAGAAACAGTTTTAAAAGCTGCAAAACCCAGAATTCCTGAGATTTATCCATGCAAGTAAGTGATCTGCAAATATAACAGTTATTTCATATTTAACTTTAATTCATAGAGCAATACTAACACAGTATCAATTTTTTTGAGAAAATTATAGGCAGTAATAACAATAGCAGTGATAATATTTTTACACTATTGTTTTTATACTTTCATAGAGAATCCATCCATTACAATTGAACTTTCATGTTTGCTGACATTTAATGTTTTCAAGGGACACAATGGCTCAGTCACTAAGACACTGAGCTTGTTGATCAAAAGGTCGGCAGTTCAGCAGTTTGAATCCCTAGTGCCACGTAATGGGGTGAGCTCCCATTACTTGTCCCAGCTTCTGCCAACCCAGCAGTTTGAAAACACGTAAAAAATGCAAGTAGAAAAATAGGGACCACCTTTGGTGGGAAGGTAACAGCATTCTGTGCATCTTTGGCATTTAGTCATGCTGGCCACATGACCACGGAGATGTCTTCGGACACCACTAGCTCTTCGGCTTAGAAACGGAGATGAGTACCGCCCCATAGAGTCGGGAACTACTAGCACATATGTGTGAGGGGAACCTTTACCTTTACCTGTAATGTTTTAGAAGTGAATAATGAATGCTCCGTTGAATATCAAGCATTTCCCTTCTTGACCATATCACAAATAACACCATTCAACAGCATTTTGATGTGGCACCAATTACAATCAGGATGAGAGAAGGCTGGCTCTGCTGGTACGGACATATTTAAAGAGCAGCACCTTCCACTGTTGCCAAGACTGCTTACCAACTAGAAGTCAATGGCCAGTGACCTTGCAGGCATCCTAAACAGAGATGGCAAGACACCATCAACAAAAATTTGAAAGCTGTGGGCCTTGTGGTCTGGAGATGCAGTTGACTGTGGAAAGTGGCTTTCAATGATATGAAAGTGGGAATATGAAAGGAGGAGGAGGAGGAGGAGGAGGAGGAGGAGGAGGAGGAGGAGGAGGAGGAGGAGGAGGAGGAGGAGGAGGAGAAGAAGAAGAAGAAGAAGAAGAAGAAGAAGAAGAAGAAGAAGAAGAAGAAGAAGAAGAAGAAGAAGAAGAAGAAGAAGAAATGCCCTCTGCATCCTAGTATGTGCTATGTAACAGACCTTGATGGAAATTTGATCTTCAGAAATGTATGGTACACGACTATGTAGGTAGATTTGCAAATATTTAGGAGTTGATTTTGGAAATCCATTACTTTCTAATTTGATTTTTTATGTGCTACCAAGTCATTTTAACACCTGGCAACCCCTTGGATAGATTTTCTGAAAGGCAACTTGTCCCCAACCTATTCTTTTGAGTCTCACAATGCTGCACCCTTTGCCACTGTAACTCACTCCATCCACTTTATGCTGGTTGTCCTTTTCCCTTTCCTTCAACTTTCCCAGAAACCTGGGTCTTCAGATAAATGTCTAAACCAGAATAATTTATAAATTCATCATTTATGCTTTGATTGAGAACAATGGATTGATTTGGTTCATGATCTTGGGTGAATTTGTTTGGCTGTCCATAGTATTCTCAAGTTCAAAAGCAAAAATACTCTTCCTGTCCTTTTTTCCTACTTCTTCTAGCTTTCTAAAATCAATAATAAAATCCCATTTGTAATCTGCACTTGTGTAAAATTAATATAATTCCCCCTCCTTAGGAAAATAAGCAACATATTACCCCTTTTTTGTGTGAAGCAATCTCTCTATGTGTTATGACTATTGTGTCAATCTATGTTTTATACCTATAAACTAAGGACAGATGATTGCAAAATGTAGAAAGATTCTGTGATGCTGAGATGAATGGAAGGGTACCATGTTACATGTGCTACTTTCCCTTACGGAACTTTGATGACATACATATGAAAGGGGGGGGGGGGGGATGAAGAAAATTTGAATGAAAACTTGTGGTAACAGACAATTTTCCTATGAATTTATTAATGTATTCACTTTCATATTATCAGAAATAAATTATGAATTTTAGTAAATTTAAAATAATAATCACTCTCAACAATCTCCTCTAAACAGCAATAAAGGTAAAGGTAAAGGTTCTCCTTGCACATATGTGCTAGTTGTTCCCAATTCTGGGGGGTGGTGCTCATCTTTGTTTCAAAGCCGAAGAGCCAGCGCTGTCCGAAGACGTCTCCATGGTCATGTAGCCGGCATGACTAAATGCCAAAGGTGCACAGTATGCTGTTACCATGCCATCAAAGGTGGTCCCTATTTTTCTACTTGCATTTGTTATGTGCTTTTGAGCTGCTAGGTTGGCAGAAGCTGGGACAAGTAACAGGAGCTCACTCGGTTATGCGGCAATTGGGATTCAAACTGCTGAACTGCCGACCTTTTGATCAACAAGCTCAGTGTCTTAGTCACTGAGCCACCGTATCCCAAATAGCAATATTTAACAAATAGCAATAGCACTTACTCATATACCACTTCACAATGTTTTGCAGTCCTCTCTAAGCAGTTTACAAAATCAGCAACAATCTGGGTCTTCATTTACCAAACTCAGAAGTATGGAAGGCTGAGTCAACCTTGAGCTGGTAAGAATTGAACTGCCGAACTGCTGTCGATCAACAGAATTAGCCTACAATACTGCATTCTAACCACTGCCCCACCATGGCTCTAAGGAAACCTAATAGAAGATCCTGAAGACCTGAAGGGTTTTTTTTTTCATTTACTTTTTGTTTTCTTTTGCCCAGAATACCATTTTAAAGTTATTGTCCAATAATATAGTGCTAGAGTGTTATTTTAAAAAATCTAATTGGAAACATTGATAATATTTCTGTTATCCATCAATCTTTTGTTATGTCTAGTTTTACCTCTAGAAATTAATTCTATTTAATCCTCTTAACTTTAATTGCTTGGTATTCCTTTTTTAACTTTTTTATTATAGCGTAAGCTGCCAGAATTTCTATATCAGTGAGATGGATGGCAGAAAAAATTAATAAATAAATTCTATGGCAGTTTTTTCACAACTAAAAAAAATTAACCCTTACATCCTTTGTTAGACAATCTGCAAGGATCACAGCAACAATTGCAAACTTAGAACTTTTGTTTTTAATAACTGAACATAATTCCAGTTTACATAAAAATAGCATTTGATGCTCAGCTTTTCATAACATAATTAAAACAATGGCTTGATTCAAGAATGGATTATTGTAATGACCTTCACTTTGAACTGATAAACAATTCCATGCTTGATAGAACTGAAGGGCTTCAGGTGTAACATACATGAATATTTCTCCAATTAAAGTAGTCACTTATTCTCCTTTATCTTGAACTATCAACAAATCTGAAGTTCTATTCAGTTTCCATTCACTTATTGTTCTTCTTTTCTCTCCTGTATTGACATTTGAATGGTAGCTTTTGCTTCTGAACTACAATAGAATACACAGCCATAATTTCTTTTTCGTCAATGTCTACTAGAAATGTTATTATCTTCTTTTCTTTAACGAACACAGCTTTTTGGCATCAGAAACAAAGAACAAAAATCAGCATATTGTTACCAAAATGTATCTGCATTCTAAGAGTGAAAGGTGGGTGGGAAAAGTTGGGGAAAAAAACCCCAACCATCACAAAGGATAAAATTTGGAAAGGAAAAGCAATAATTAAAAAAAGATTTAAAGCAGTTATACTGAATTCAATGGGATACCCAAGAAAGATAGCACAGCCTAATTGAAAAGTGCACAATTTAGTATTAAAAGGCTGCATTAGGCCCTTGGATTACAACTCCAGAGTCCTTTGAAAGTTCTTAGCAATTTTTGATAAAATGGAATGGGAAAAAGTTATGAGTAACCTACCATTTTAATGTACTTACGCTTCTCTCAGCATCACTTTCATAGATGATAGGTATCATTTTTGAATGCACATTACATATTTTCATATATATTTACTGAATTCCAATCTGCTTCCACAACATTTGGAGAAGTCTCTAAAGTCTTAAATGTTCTGCTTTGCATGTAAGTTTGGAAACTGCAAATTGTAAACCAAATGAATTGCTTCCTTAACTTAGTATCAATATAGTAACCAGGGAAGCATGAAATCGACATAACCAATTTGTCCAATCTTATTTTGGCTTTTTTAAATTACTCCCACAAACGTACTATGAAGATCAGTAAATCTTTTTTTCATGTTGGTTCCCTTGTTCCTAACAGAATTATGAATTTACTTCTGTTCACAACTCTCCTTTTTATTTAGAATTGTCTTGATTTCATATACTGATTCAACATATACACACACATATCTCCTTGTTGTATCTTATACAATAAACCTAAAATCTAATTGGAAGTTTGCAATTCATTTTTGCTAGGGCAATGCAGCGATCTCTATTTGAACAGTGGAAAATAAATAAATAACAGTGTTCCGATATCTCAGAGGCTGCCACAAAGAAGAGGGAGTCAAACTATTCTCCAAAGCACCTGAGGGCAAGGCAAGAAGCAATGCGTGGAAACTAATCAAGGAGAGAAGCAACTTAGAACTAAGGATAAATTTCCAGACAGTTAGAACAATTAACCAGTGGAACAACTTGCCTCCAGAAGTTATGAATGCTCCAGCACTTGAAGTTTTAAAGAAGAGATTGGATAACCATTTGTCTGAAGTGGTGTAGGGTTTCCTGCCTAAGCAGCAGTGGTGGATTGCTCCCAGTTCAGCCCGTTTCGGGCGAGCCGGTAGTGGTGATGATGTGACGTCAGAGAACTGGTTCTCTATGACTGTGAGCTGGGCCCTCCTGCCCGCCCCGCATTATACCTACTTTTATTTGTCATTTTTTAGCCCAGCTGATAGGCACGGCAGAGGGGATTGCTGCACCTCAGCTGGGAAGAAACCCAATGCGCTTGTGCAGAGTGCAAGTTCAGCGCATGTGCAAGTGAAGCAAGCATGTGGGCAGCAAACACGCGCAAAGTGAATGCATGAAGAGAACCGGTGGTAATACCGGTTGGAACCTACCACTGCTAAGCAGGGGGTTGGACTAGAAGACCTTCAAGGTCCCTTCCAACTCTGTTATTCTATATTCTAACAGCACGTGTCAGTGTAAATACAGCACCATGGGATCTTAAACCAGAACTATATATCCTGGGTTTATGTAGCAGCTCTCTGCAGCTGTTGTACAATCAGGGGAAACAACTTTTTGATTTTATGGAACAACTGCCCAACCTCTTATTCCATTATCTACAATTCTAATTTAAAGACATTAATAAGAACGCATTCAAATTATTTTTGGCGTCCTTATAACAGCTGCTAATTGATTCACTCCTCCTCTCCTTGTCACGGTTAATATTCACTGGTAGCATGTTTCAATTTTAGTTGTCACAATATTGCCAGCAGTTAGCATACTAGTGAGTGTTCAGTCGAATGTGTTAGCGCAGATGTTTTCAATTGTTACTCCAGCTGCAATATTTGCGGCTAAGCTAAATTATTTTTACCTTGAGTATGCCTTCTCAAATTATCTCCTGAGCACCAAAGAGGTATCATTAGTCTGTAGTCATCATAAAGGCCTTTTAAAAATAAATATAGCTAAAATGAGAAAGAGATGCATTATGGGCAGGAAAAATCTTGCATGTATCTTTGCTGATCATTTTTTTTAAGTACAAAAACTGAATTTATAACTGAATTACATCACACTTTCAACAGAAACATAAAATGTGTATTTAAAATTACTTGATTCTTATAGGCCTGAACGTAGGCCTATTCAAATCTTTTTAAAAAAATAAATTTATGCATGTCCACTTAGAAGAAATTTGCCCTGAATTTGATGGAACATTAGGTAATGAGTACATGAGTTTAATTTACTTGTAGTGGTAGTTGTAGTAATAGTAATTCAGTTTGTCTCTTATAGAAATCGGTAAGAAATTTGCTATTGTTCACAATTGGGGGAGGATATTGAGTAGCTGGCAACCTTATGTGTCTCACAGAAGTAGTCATACTTAATTGTGAATTAGAAAAGCCGTATACTTCTGATAATGGTACAACTTCTCTACTCATAAGTTTACAGGTAGTGTAATGCTTGGGGCTAAAAAGAAATCATGCTAAGAACTAAGTCTCCCTCCCTCCCTCCCTCCCTCCCTCCCTCCCTGTCTCTCTGCATCTGTGTATACACATAAACATACGTCAATGTCCTCACTATGCATTGTCATTCAGATTGGGGAAGTTTAGCCAAATGGTACTCAAAAGAAGGAATATAGTTAAGTGGTGAGGTAGAACTACCAATAGGCCAGTGGTGGGTTGCTCCCAGTTTGGACTGGTTTGCAAGAACTGGTAGTAAAACCAGCAGGAGGCTCCACCCACTGACCCAGATGTTATCAAAGGTGATCTGTGCATGCACAGAAGCATCTGCGCATGCAGAGAAGAGTGTATGTGGGTGCGATGTAAATCGGTAGTTAAGGTAAGTAGAACCCACCCCTGCAATAAGCCACATAGCAGATGTACCAACCAGCTAGCAGTATTTTTGTATCCCACAATTACATGGAATCGCAATGAGGAGGCAAGATAGATAACAACATCCAAGTACCACCAAAGGATCAGACAAGTCCTGAAGCCAGCTCAGGACTGGGAAGAACAAGATCCACGCCATCAACAGATATGTGATGCCAGTCATTAGATTCCCTGTTGGTATACAACAGGATTGTCAAACTGACAGCGTCATGTGTAGGCCACACCCACCCCAGCTCCGCGAATGGGAAAAACATCATGAAATGTCACATTACGGCAATGGAATGCTGTGAGTTTGACACCTGAATAAAGAATGATACAGAATCTGAACAATCTATTCAAGAGACCTCTTAATAACCTAACCAAGAGGGTCAAATCACAAATCATAAAAGAAGAATAGTAGTAGATGCAAAGCAGTAGACCCATCTTCCTCTGCTTCTAATGGACACCCCAAAATAGATAATGCCTCATCATCAGTGGTGGGATTCATCAGTTGTAACAACTGGTTTGCTGCACTTGTGCAGCATACATGCGAACTCACACTTTCATGCATTCACATTACAATCAAAAGTTACCTTCCACTGAATCCAGAGTGAGTAAAACACCTAAGGCACGACAATCCTCTCTGCCGTGCCAATCATCTTAAAACAAATGAAATATAGGTTGGTAATAGTGCAGGGGCAGCCCCATCTGATCGTCAGAGTGAACTGGTTTGCTCTCAGCTGATCACTGGAGCTTCTGGTACTTCCAAACTGGTCAGAACCGGCTGAATCCCACCCCTACTCATCATCATTATATCATTATCAGAGGGCCCATTATACAACACAGCTGAAGGACTTACAAAAGATCTTGGATATGCAACAGTGGTGAATTTCTGTAGCTTGGGTATAGGATAATTGTGAAGGGTCATTCTCTGAACTTGTGGGTTAATCCCTACACCAAACAGCACCAGTTCAATTGGAACAACAGAAAAGATCACGCTACCACCTGCCATGCTCATGAGTTCATAGAAGCTTGATCCTCCACAAGCAATTCCATCAACAGACACATTGACCTACAACCAGCCTACGAAACCCTCAAAATTCCAGATCAACTGCACAGCCAACTAGAAACAGCACTGACCCTCAACCAATCCATGCAATTCCCCTTTCCACCAGCAGCTCATCTCTCAATGGCTCTTACTTGATATAACCCCATTGTGATAGAATGATCTATCACAAGGTTCTTAATGATGACTCGCACCTGAAGTCCTTATAAACAGAAGAACAATGATACTGACACCCTCTAAACTCTGCTGAAGATGTTACCTTGCGTGTAACCAACCCACAAGCTCGAAGAATGAACCTTCACCCTCAGAAGGATATCTCACAGAAGGGAGCAAATATTTTATCAACTCTCTATTGCATGCCTATACATCAAAATCTCAACAACACCCAGCATACCACAAGACATCATTATGGTACACAAATCAACCAAAACCTTTCAAAACGACTTCAGTAAACCAAAAGACCCAAGAGCCCAAGAAGAGTAGTAGAGCATATCCAATTATCAGTCAGAAGACACAATAAAAATTTCACAACACTTGGACATACTTAACCATAGTTTCAACTGGAAAACTGTGACTATCCTAGCAAAGCTAAATCCAAGAACACTAGAGTATTTCTAGAAACTTGTCACTAAGACAAATCAACTATCAACAAGCACATAGAGATAAGGAACATTTACACAATGTTTTGTAAAAGTGAACAGTAAAAGTTTTACATGCAAAAGAGAAAATTTAAAAAGCTAAGAAGGAAACAAAAAGACCAGAACTCCCCCTTGCCAATAATCAACACCTAGATAAACAGGGATTGACACCAGGAGCAATATCAGGAAAACAATACCCTACTCAAGGAATTACTAACTCAGACAAACAATTAATTAGTAAACAACATCCTAATCAAGTAACTTCTAAGGAGGAAACAACATCCTAACCAGTACTGACAGGGCAAATTATTGTATATATACAAAGAGTAAACAACACTCCTTTCTAGCATTAAACATGTTACCTAGCCAGATAATAGAAAACACTGCAAGAGAACAATCAAGCTCAGAGAGGACTGCATAATACAATTCAACCTTGAAGTGCATATATTCTTTTATTAATACAACATTTTGGGGGTGCCCCTGAGAGTTGCAAAAGTTGATGGTATTGTTATCATAAATCTAAAACATATTTATCATAGTTGGATGTTTACAGGCCTTCCTTATATTTATTTGCTCAAATGACCTTCAAATGTTTTGCAAGTTTCCATCACAGTATTCGATATTGTCTCTACTTGGGCCATGCCAACCAGTTTTTTCCCCACTATTTATATATAATTTAGCATTTTTACTTTAAATCTCACTGAAGTTGGGTTTTAAATGTATACTTTTTGGAAATCAAATTGGTTAAAATCCCTGCAATTTGCTGCTTAAATTCTCTATTTGAAAATAAAAGCTTGTCCAGCTCGTTGAAGCATAATTAATGAAATAAGCTACATGAAAATCAATGGGGCATTCCCTATGTTTATACAATTATAATAGTTTGACAGTCGTGTTTATTATGTGTGATGTTTGGTGTCCTTCAGATCCATCTATGTGCAGTCCCAGATCTATGTAGGCATTTGAGTCTGGAAAGCTCAATTATTGCAATAATTGGAAATGGACAAACTATAATGCAACATAGTGCAACAACAACAACAACAAAAGACTGAAATCAGAGTATCTGCACTATAATTATAGCAACATGTGACAACAAAAGAAAATGAACATAGGATGAGAGATGCTTCAGTTAGGAAACATTTTGTAAAGTTGAATGATTGTAAATCACATCTGTGGAGATTCTGAGTCATCTAGGTCATAGTTATCTCAAAGGTGCTTTTTCAAAAGGCAACAGGACTGTTTTATTCTTGAGGAAGGAGAAGAAGATGTTTCATTTCTCATCCAATAAGCCTCATTAGTTCTGGCAGGATGGTGGGGGTGATGGAAGGATTAGTTCTGACAGGATGGGGAGTTGGAAGGATCATATGTCTTTGCATTCCCCTGGTAGTTAGCTCTCTCAGCGAGAGCTCTTGAGGCTACTGGGATTTACCTGTGCCCTCAGAATCACCTATATCAGAGTGCAAATGGGGGTGTAATCTTCTTGGAATTGCTGAAAAGACTGTGTTGTAGACAGGAGATAGGTATTAGGTGAGGGGCAAATGACATGAGTTCTGTAATTTGTTAACTAACATAGTTATTTTGTATTTTAATCTGAATGATATTCTCTTTTTTAAAGTGATGTTCAGATTTATTAGCTTTCAACATTCCTAAACTAATAAACAAGCTGGAGACCAGCTCCAGATAAGAAACGTTTGTTGGTACAAATTGGGGTCTGGCTTATCTCTTTTGTGAACTCTAAACAACCTTTCTCCTTACAATTTATGCCCTTTCAGACCTCATTTTAACAAACATGTATATTATTATCCTGTCCAATCAACTTTCCTCTTTCAGATTTCTTTGTTCTGTTAACTATAAAAGAGGATGTCCGGGAACCCACACTGCATATTGGACATACAGTAAATACAATTGAGCGAGTCCAGAGATATTTCACGAGTCCTCAACTCCTCTGCTCGCAACAGAATCCCTTATGCCACCAGGCTTGAAATTTTGGGCTTAGACAATTTAGAACTACACCGCCTTCGGTCTGACCTAAGCATAGTACACAAAATTATCTGCTACAACATCCTACCTGTCAATGACTACTTCAGCATCAACCACAATAATATACGAGCACACAATGGATACAAACTTAAGGTAAACCGCTCCAAATTCAATTGCAGAAAATACTTCAGCAACAGAGTGGTCAATGCCTGGAATGCACTACCTGACTCTGTTATTACATCCTCAAACCCCCATAAATTGAACATTAGACTGCCTACTGTTGACCTCACCCCATTCCTAAGAGATCTGTAAGTGCACGAACATGCCTACTGCCCCTGTCCTACTGTCCCCATTTATTTGTATCCATTTCCTGTATTCATAATCATGTTTATACTTATATCTGTTATCTTATACATGCTTAACAAAAGAAAGAAAGAAAGAGAGAGAGGGAGGGAGGGAGGGAGGGAGGGAGGGAGGGAGGAAGGAAGGAAGGAAGGAAGGAAGGAAGGAAGGAAGGAAAGTTAGTTCAGGGTTTCCTCTTTGAGAGGAATCCCTTTTATCTAAATATTCTGATAAATTGTAATGAAATGATTTTCCTGTCTCAGTTTGTCTCATTGGAAAATATGCCTGAGGCACAAGCCTGAAAAAGCCATATTTGGCCTTCATAGGTCTTATGTTCCTTTTCCTTTGGGAACTTGAGACAAACTGCATAGATCTTTCCCCTCCATTTTTTTCCCCCACATTGTGAGATAGGCTGCTCTGAAAGATCCAAAATGATTGAAAGATTTTCTGTGGCTGAAGGTACATTTGAGATTAGTCTACCATGTTAACCCTTCAGCATATTATCTATTTGCAATAGGAAGTACCATTTTTCAGTTCTAAAATGAAGTGGAAAAATCCCTTCAAGATGAAGTCATGAGTCACACAAAATTGCACACTTTCTCTTATTTAAGATAATTAGAAGACCAAATCAACAAATTTTGTTCATTTGTTTCAAAGGATATTTAATGGAATAATTAAAAAAACATGTCTACTATAATTTAGATGTACATATATTTTAGATGTACGTATACATTTCAATGATTAGTAGTTTTAAAAATATATGTATGCATATATGCATATATAATGTTAGCTCTTAAATTGCTTCTCTGTAGGAAAATATTTTTCCATTACAGGGAACCAAGAATTCAGCTTTCTCTACCTTTTTTTTTTTCATTGAAACGCCTTGTCAAGTTGCAAATTCAGTCTTATGGAGAAAATATTAATTTTGTTAATTATTCATTCAGAATTCTTTGGAATTTCAAATGACAGAGTTCTAAATTGTATTATTTATAGATATATATATATATATATTTAGTAAGCATTGATTGTGGTTTAGAAAAACTTCCTTCGAAACCCAAACTTAAGCTTTGTGGAATAAAATTACCTATCTGCTTTGAAAGATTAACCTTCTTGAAGGAAAAGCAGTTGAGAGAAAAAATCAGGTTAAGCACTGGAGACAGGGAAACAGGTTAAACAGCTTTTTCTGTCACCTGCACCATGGATAATATGCGCATTAACTGTTCTGTGTGAGCTAATGAGGTTTTTATACCTATGCTTTTCTTAGTAAATGATGAAAAAAAAGCAGCTAGAGCCTCACCTCTGAAAACAGTGGAAGCAAAAACATTTAGATATTCCTTACATGTATTGTTTCATTATTTTGGTTTATTTTGTCCCACAGAGAGGAGAGAGAAAGAGAGAGGATAAGAGAGAGAATAAGAATGAAAGAGAGAGAAAAGGTGTGTGTGTGTGTGTGTCAGAGAGAGAATATGAGAGAGAGAGAGAGAATAAGAGAGAGAATAAAAGAATAAAAGAGAGAAAGAATGAGAGAGAGAATAAAAGAATAAAAGAGAAAGGATGAAAGAGAGAAAGAATAAGAGAATTAGAGAAAGAGAATGAGTGAAAATAAAAGAGAGAATAGGAAAAAGAGAATAAGAGAGAATAAGAGAGAGAATAAGAGAATAAGAGAAAGAGAATAAGAGAGAGAATAAGAGAGAATAAAAGAGGATAAGAGAAAAATAAGATAATTAGAGAAAGAGAATGAGTGAAAATAAAAGAGAGAATAGGAGAGAGAGAAAAAAGAATAAGAGAGAAAGGAGATAAAAGAAAATGGGAAAATGAGAGAATGACAGAGTGAGAGAATGAGTGAAAATAAGTGTGAATAAGAAAGATAATAGGAGAGAGAGATAATAAGAGAGAAAGAGAGGGAGGGGGATAATAAGAGGGAGAGTAAATAAGAGAGAGAATAAGAGAGAGAGAGAGAGAGATGTCAATATCTGTAGACCTAATGGTGGCTTTGACTCTCTAATGACATGAAAGACACTGGAGAAAATTAGCTGTAACTTTGATAATTGCCTTCTTAATTTCACAAATCGATAATGTCACCATGTAAATTGTAAGAAAGATATAACTGAAACGATCAGAGAAAGTGCAAAATAAGTCTGTATTCTTATCCCAGTACTATTATATAGACGAATAATACAGCTGAAGTCTTTGCTAAACCAGAATTTCTCTCTCTATCACTTGCCCTTAGCCCTATTCCCATTCTTTATGCCAATGATGTGGTTATTCTTTTGATAACTCAGGTCACCCTGGACAGATGACTTGAAGCCTTTCAGATAGTCCTTGACTTACAACCTTTCATTTAGTGACTATTCGAAGTTACAACAGAACTGAAAAAAAACTGATTTAGGACCATTTTTCACGCTTAGGACCATTGTAGCATCACCACTTCAGTGATGGGTTGCCCCCGGTTCAGACTGGTTTGCAAGAACTGGTAGTAAAACCGGTGGGAGGCCCTGCCCACTGCCCCAGATGTCATCATCAGTGTTCTGCACGTGCGCAAATGCTTCTGCAAATGCACAGAAGCAAGGTGTGTGCACGAGTGAAGCAAGCGTGCATGTGCGATCCCATTGCAAACCGGTAGTAAAGGTAAGTAGAACCCACCCTTGGACCATTTGCTTGGCAAGTGGCTCATATTTATGTCGGTTGCATTGTCCTGGGCTCATGTGATCATCTTTTGTGATTTTCTGACAAGAAAAGTCAATGGGGAAGCCAGATTCATTTTATAACCATGTTACTAACTTTGACAATTGCAGTGATTCGCTTAGCAAGAAAGGTGGGGGCAAAACTCATTTAACAACTGTCTCACTTAGCAACAGAAATGTGGGGCTCAACTGTGGTTATATGTCAAGGTCTTCTTGTATTCTATTGCCATGGGGAATGCCTTGAGGTCAATTACTCTAAGACAGATGTCTTAATATGGTTTAATATTTCCATATCCCCAATTAGCTGTATGATTAAGAGTAGACCTATTGAACAGGTCACCAAATAGACATCTACTTTCGAACATTTGCTCACTAGATCAAACAAAAACTGTTTTCACTTCTTTAAATAACCAGGAAGCATCCTTTATAATTATTAAATTTGCATG
Organism: Masticophis lateralis; assembly: GCA_030761175.1. Lineage (NCBI taxonomy): Eukaryota > Metazoa > Chordata > Lepidosauria > Squamata > Colubridae > Masticophis > Masticophis lateralis. Next base: position 112,692,486 of record JAUDYJ010000004.1, on the reverse strand, counting down.
TCAACCTAGTAACAACTATATATAATTATTTCTGTAAAATTGAATAAATAAACTATGTATTAGCCAGCATTAAATTTTTCAAGGCTAACACACTGGACTCAATTGTATGTAGCACCCAGAAACTGTTCTACCCCAGTTACGGACCCCAAAGAATGCAGCACAACCAAAGTCCATACAAAACTTAGTTTACTAATTAAGGACTACTAATCAGCTTTCTTAGTAGTTGTTCGAACACAAGTACAGTTTAAATCAGTCTTTTCTGAACAAGACCTGTTAATTTAACTTCATTAACAGCAGACAAGAATCCAAAGAATAATAACTCAATTCTGAGGCATAGTATTTCAGATAACTGTAATCTTACTGTGGTTGGCAGAATGCCCAGAAGCAATTTGCAGGAAAACTGACAAGAGAGAAACAAGACCCGAATCAAACGTTTCTGGAATCAAGATGCGAAGGAATATGAACAAAGTTGTTTCCTGTAAATTGCATCAGTCATTGTCCTTCCTTAGATAGGCTAGGGGAGTGGCCAATTAGCCCCAAGCCTTACTCTCGAGGAGACCTCCTCCTGAGGAGCCACTCCTGCCTTTTAACAGCTCTGCATGCTCGTGCATTGAGAAGAGGCTCTTCCTCTTCTTTCTCTTCACTTACGGGGGCTGCTGGAGGTTCTGAATGCCTGGTTGAATCCCCACCTTTGGCACCACATCTTCTCCAGTCTCCTCATTGTCTGTCTCGAGCGCCAGCTATACAGCCTGCTGGCGCAGCACCACACCAGTCTCCTAGCTGTCGGAATCAGCTACTAACTGCACAGGCCATTGACGGGCCATAACAAAAACTATCCAATCCAAATAATTAAAAGCTACCACCTAAGTCCCTTTTAATTCCCCTATTTTACTTGAATTAGGTTCATCTCTTTAAGAGTCAATCCAGGGGTGAAATGCTACTGGTTCACACCGGTTCGGGTGAACCGATAGTGATAAAAGCTACCAGTTCAGGCGAACCAGTAGTTTTAAAAAGCTACTGATTTGTCCGAACTAGTATTTCCAATGATCAACTGTGCCGCACAATTTATATTTGCTAGAAAGCAGGAAATCCTGCTTTCTAGCAAAACTAAATCACACGGCACAGTTGTTCCCCCCCTTGCTGTTCTACTTACCTTCCCAAGCCGCCTTTTTCCATATGAAGCGCACATTTGGCATGCACTGCGCCTGCATGTGCAGAATACTTTTGATGCACACCGCGCAGGAGCAGGCAGCAAACCGGTGGCAATCCACGGAGGATTTCACCACTGGGTCAGATACTCTGTCTCAGATACTGGTTGAAGCAAATTCTTTGGGAAAATAATTGCACTCTACCTGATCTTATGGGTAGGTTTCCTGAACTTTTCTGAACAACGCAAATCAATTTTGATCTGGCTTCCTACGGCTTTACTTTTCCAACATTTACTGATCTGACCCTTGACAAAGTCGTACTTACTTCGGCAAAGGCTTTAAGAGCCATATTTCTAAACAGATAGAACCTGGATTTTCCTCCTTTATTGTGGCTTTAAAAAAAAATATCTTCAACTGCTCCATTCTCAGATACTTTTACAACATTTTACATATTTCACAGTGGAAACATTTCACCTTGATCTGAATATCTAAATTATTTACAAGGGTGATGACTGACAAATGCATCAAGATCCTTTATGAAAAATCACACCTGTTATATGTTCTGATAAAGACAATGAATCTGTTTTATGTGTGCTCTCTATAGAATAAGCCGAGGACGTAACTTGTAATACTGAGCCTTGGTGGCGCAGCGGACTAAAGTGCTGTTAAAGTAGCACTTAGCTGCCAGCTGCCTGCAATTACTGCGAGTTCAAATCTCACCAGGCTCAAGGTTGACTCAGCCTTCCATCCTTCCGAGGATGGAAGGCTGTAAAATGAGGACCTGGATTGTGGGGGCAATAAGCTGACTTTGCATTTAAAAAAAAGAACACCGCTTGGGGGGTAGGGGCAAAAACCCTACTAAGCAGGTATATACAAAAGTATGAAGGCTATTGCTTAATGCATTGTAAGCCGCCCTGAGTCTCCAGAGAAGGGTGGCATATAAATCAAACCAATAAATAAATAAATAATTGTTAGAAAGCTTAATTGTTCCTGTGAGTAGGAGGTTATCATTTTTCTCCTAGGTCAGAGGTATCAAACTTGATTTCATTGAGGGCTGCATCAGGGCTGTGTTTGACCTGGGAGGGGGACAGGGGGGCATGGCCAGGGTGGGTATGGCTAGCTTGCCATCACTCATGTCAGGGGCAACTGTGGTGGCCCGAGACCTCTGCCAGTGAAAATGGGTTCCTGAGCTCTGTTTTCACTGGCAGAGACACCGCAGGCTGGTCCTTTGCTGTTTCCAGGGTGACTCCGTGGGACAGATCTAAGCATCCCACGGAGATTTGGCCCACAGGTCTTGAGTTTGACACCCTTGTCCTAGGTGATCAGATTACAGCTACTGTATTTCCAATAAGGTTGGTAACTGTTCTAACATATGCTGGTGAAACATGGACACTAACCTCACAATCGATACAAAAGCTACGAGTGGTGCAAAGAGTTATGGAGAGATACATGCTTGGCATCACAAGACAGGATAGAAAGATCTGCATATGGATTAGAGAACAAATGAAACTTTACAATATCATCAAGAGCGTAAAAGAACTGAAATAGAAATGGGCTGGTCACATAGCAAGAAAAACTTATGGAGGTGGACCAAGACAGATCCCACTTGATAAAAAGCATCCACAAAAGAGAACTAAACCAAGATGGATTGACAAAATCAGCAAATACCCTGTTTCCCTGAAAATAAGACATCCTCTGATAATAAGCCAAATCGGCTTATTATCAGAGCACTAAAATAAGCCCCCCTGAAAATAAGCCCTCCCCAAAAATATTTAAACATATGCATAGCCGGTCCCCGCCATTTCCTCTGGTTAGGGTTAGGGAGACAGAGCTGGAAATCATGTAAGGTGGCAAGAAGAGGCCAGTCTTGCTCAACACACCCTAAACTAAGGCCAAGCGTTTATTTTGGGGTTAAAAAAATATAAGACAGGGTCTTATTTTGGGGAAAACACTGCATTACAGGCCCAATTGGCAGAAGAAAGCTCAGAACCATATTGGTTTGGAAACATGGGTAGACAATGGCTAAAATGATGGTGCTGCTAACCATTGTTTTTACCATTATTCCTTCCTCCACGCCCACCCCCCATTTATCGTCTTCCTTGGCAGGTCTCCCTAAGGTGTTTCTTAAGGATTGGAAGGAGTTTCATTCTGTTTTAAAGATGGTTTGGCTGCCTCCTGCTTTTATAAATATTGCTACATCACAAGCAATCACTGTCATCATTTCTAAATCTTTTGTACATATGTATATAGTTTATTCTGAGATGTCTCACTGCATTACTGAGGAGATTTCTCCTGGATGCTTATCTCACTTCCCATGTTCCCGGCTTTTCCACCTGGACATTTGTTTCTTATCCAGATCTCAGTTCGAGCTGTTTGTCTCATTTCCATGATGGAGTCTTTGGCATCTGCTGGCTTCAGTATTGTTTTCAGATGAGTGATGCCTGCAGTTACAGCAGTGCAGGTGTCCCAAACATCTGTTTCAATTGCTTATTTTTCCACGCAAGGCTTTTGGCATCTGCACACTAATTACCGGCTTAACATCTTGCCTGAATAATCAACTTTTTTTTTCTCTCAAATAAAGGAGCCTTCGTTTTTACCAGTACTGAAAGGTTTAATCACTTTAATGGGTAACTTGATTGATTGATGGAGGCCACCTTATGTTCTAAGGTCAAACTTTTTCCATCAAAGTATAAATTGAGGGGAAATATGAACAAAAAGTTAACTTGGCTTAAAAGATAAACTCTATATTACAAATCCTATTTGCCCATATGCATGTTGACATTTTGGGGAAAATGTCAACATGCATATGGACCTGGCTGTCAAGAGTGGGAAATCAGGAGTCCAGCAAGTTCAAGAAAATATATACAGTAGTGGCCAAAATTGTGGAAACCTTTTGGGAAAAGTGTATTTTCTAAAACTAGCTAATAACACCACTTTTTTTTTTGAAGTAGTTACCATAAAATGATATATCAATGGAAAGATATTTTAATCAAGAATGTAATGCAGTAACTTTTATGAAGGATTTGCTATTAGAATAGCCATTACAGTATAAAGAAGAAATGTGAAATACGTAGAAAAAACGAGATATACAAAAATTATCACCATGTCGGTTAATACTTAGCTGGGTAACCTTTAGCATGAATTACAGCCTTACAATGTCTTCCCATGGAGTGAATCAAGTTTTTTAGTTCTGCAGCTGTTATCATGCGAAACCAAGATTGAATGATGGCTTCCATTAACTGGGTTTTATTGCTGGGTCGCTTCTGACTAACAAGTTTCTTTAGTTGACTCCACAGATTTTCAATTAGGTTAAGAAAGTCTGGGCTATTCCCAGGCCATTCCAGCAGTGAAATAGGATTATCTTGAAACTCCTCCCAAAAAAGTTGTGTTATTAGCCATCAAACCTCAAAAATACACTTTTTCCAAAAAGATTTCCACAATTTTGGCCACATCTGTAAGTAACAGAATTACAGAATAACTGAATTGGAAGAATTTTGGAGACTTTCCAGTCAAACTCCCTACTCAAGCAGGAGACCCTGTAGAATTCCAGACAAGTGTCCATCCAGTCTCTTCTTAAAAGCTTCAAGAAGTTGAAGGCAACTTCTTGAAGGCAAGCTATTCCACTGGTTAATTGTCCTCACTGTTAGGAAGTTTAATTAGTTTCCATCCATTGTTTCTTGTCCTGCCCTCTGGTACTTTGAAAAATGAGTTGACCCTGTGTAGCAGCCCCTCAAATATTGGAACACTGCTTATCATGTCACCCCAAGATTTATTTTATTTTATTTTTATTTTTTGTAGAATCAAAATAATCAAGTCCAGTAAATTTAGAATTTCTAAATAGCGGGGTAGCCCTTTGGGTATTTCTCCAAGGGCTCCAATTACAATCAGTTGTTGCTGTTGCTGTTGCTGTTGCTGTTGCTGTTGCTGTTGTTGTTGTTGTTGTTGTTGTTGTTATTGTTATTATTATTATTATTATTATTATTATCATCATCATCATCATTATTATTATTAACCTTGTTTACTGGGAGCTTAGGCAGCAGAAAAAAATTTATTGTGTGTCTAATCACTCTCAGCCAATAAAGTATTCTATTCAATTGTTCATAATGTTCAAAAATGATCAATATCAACAGTTCTACAAGTTAATAAATATTGTGAATTTTTTAAAATTCCTCAGGTTCTGATAATCTGTCTTCTTTCAACAATCATAGGTCCCTTCAGGCAGCCATTGGAGCATTTAAAAGTGCTGATAAGGCACTCCTTCAGGAATTAAAAAATATTCCAGTTAGCAATTTTACCTGCGAGAAACTTTGTTAAGAAATGGAAGTAACATGAAAATATTGAAATCAAGACTTGAAGGACCATGACAAATCTCTGACAGAACTATGTCAAAGCTAGTCAAAATTTCAAAGCAGTTCCAACATATCACTGCAGATTACTGCTGGGGGAAAAAAAAGCTGACATTGAAGAAGTTTTCTAAATACCACAGAACACCGTTTCTTATAAAACAATGATTTATACGGGAGAATTATCAGAAGAAACCAAAATATTTTTTTACTGCCTGGCTGGCTTCTGTGGGCGTGGCTTGGTGGGCGTGGCATAGCTTGGTGGGTGTGGTGTGGTGTGGTTGGTGACCATGGCAGGGGAAGGATACTGCAAATCCCCAATCCCTCCCCACTCCAGGGGAACGATACTGTCAAATCTCCATTCCCTCCCCATCCCACTAACCTGCTTTTCAGCTCCATGTGCAGTGCAACAAAAGAAGACTCAGCTGATCAGCTGGGACTCGATCAGCTGGAACCTGGGAGGCAGCGAAGAGATGGGGGCAGGGCCAGCCAGAGGTGGTATTTGCCGGTTCTCCAAATTACTCAAAATTTCTTCTACTGGTTCTCCAGAACCAGTCAGAACCGACTGAATACCATCTCTGGAAGAAACCCTATTCTTTGACCTCATAATCATCTGATGTATGCAAAAGAAAATTGTGATAGATTTTCTTCTTCCTTGTGCAGATGGAACAAGGAATGGATTCTGCTAAATGCCATAATATCCTGGAAGCTAATGTCCCCTCAGTCAGTGAAAAAAATTAAAACTGAAAAGTGTGTGGCTATGATATGATAGAGGGACACGGCTCAGTGGCTAAGACGCTGAGCTTGTTGATCAAAAGTTCGGCAGTTCAGCAGTTTGAATCCCTAGTGCCACATAACGGGATGAGCTCCCATGACTTGTCTCAGCTTCTGCCAACCTAGCAGTTTGAAAGCACATAAAAAATGCAAGTAGAAAAATAGGGACCACCTTTGGTGGGAAGGAAACAGCGTTCTGTGTGCCTTTGGCATTGAGTCATGCTAACCCCATGACCATGGAGACGTCTTCGGACACCACTAGCTCTTCAGCTTTAAAATGGAGATGAGAACCACCCCCTAGAGTCAGGAACGACCAGCACATATGTGCGAGGGAAACCTTTATCTTTACTTTTACTCAGGACAAGCAGCCTATCTATGATATGGTATATGATAGGAGATTTACCTCCATATAAGTACATCCAACAATTATCTAAATGAAGAAAGATAAAAGTTGTGGATTTTCCATCACAATATCCTGACTTGAATATTTTGGAAAAACTATGTGGAGTCCTCAGATGTTCCACTTATGCAATGAAACCAAAGAATATTTTTGAGCTAGAACAGTTCCCTTCTGTTCACTTAGGGATTTATGGAAACAGACAATTTGATCAAGGAAGTCTAAACTTTAGCTTGCAACTGTATTTACTATTAATCTTTGTTCCTCTCTTTAAAACAATGAAATGTCTTTGCCTTTCTCCAATAAAACAAACCCAGCCATCTGTTTGTGAAACAGATTAAGGCTTCTGGAACAAGTTATTTTCTATCCCTTCACTACTGGTAAGTAAGTAAGTAAGCAGATATATTACATTTGATGGGATATTTTATGTTGAGGTGTGCACTGAAAAAATTAGAAAAATATTACATTTCAGTTTGCACTCTAGATTGGAAAATACAGAGGAAATGAATTTATTTATTCATTTAATTTATTTGCACAGCAAGACTTGGACTTAGAATAACTTTACTGTCACTTTGAATGTACACTAATTGGCATACATTAAAATGAAATTATGTTGCATACAGCTCTCAAAGGGTCTCCACCTCTAATATAAACATAAACATGACAATATAGATATATATTGTATCTCTGTGTGTATGTATGTTCCAGCATAACTCTGGAACACCTGGAGAAATTTCAAACAAACTTGGTACACAGATGACTTACTCTCTGGAAAAAAAAAATACTGTGGAGGTAAGACACTCCTAACAGCCCTCAGTGTGTGTGTTCTGTTAAGATACAAAACTGTTGTGCCTTAAAAAGGCTTCTACTGTACAATGTAGTTGCCATGGTAACAGCTTCACAGTACTCCACAAGGGGGCTCCCTCTGGTAAGGGGGGAAAATCCAACATTATAAATTACATTTGGTCTGGACATTTTCAACAAGACTTTGATTATTCTTGAGGACAAATGTATGGCCATGATCACCACTATGAGACCGACACAACGAACTTCACACAGATTACATATGAAAAAAAAAACAACAACATCGAACAGCATACGGACAAGAAGCCACTTCTAAATCAAGATCAGAAAAAAAGCATTCCAAATGATCATGGATCAGCTAGCAAAACAACAAGGTGGTATCATTTTACTTGATGCTTCTGGGGGCACAGGGAAAACATTTTTAACTAATTTAATTCTGTTCAAAATCAGGGCTCAGGGTGAAGTTGCTCTTCCTATTACAGGATTGAGATAAATAAATATCTCAGCAACGCTGGGTTATCAGCTAGTAAATAAATAAATTTTATAAAGGGACACAATACAATTCCTTTCATCAAGGATTCAGAGCATTAATATAATGTAAACTAATTTGTCATATAATGTTTAATATAAAATAACAGTAAAAATATAATATATCTCTCTCTACAGACTAAAATTGGAGAATGATAGTCTGCATTTCAGGAATATTATGCACGCAGTGAGAGACAACACTTTAAAATCAAATGTAGCAGGTTTTCCTAACCTCCTTTGGCATAGACAGGGTTTCAGCAGAGACAATTTTTGTGATCAATAGGGAGAGAGGTTATGAACAAGGCCATCAGTTATACCAACAAGGACTTTCCATAAAAGAAACAAGTTTTAAATTTATAACACTTTTCACAGTTATAGGTCTTGTCCATGGCACATATTTATTGCTATTTATTTATTTATTCATTTTTTATTTTTTAAAAAATTTTTGGCTGTCTTGTTTGGAGATTCTCTCTAGGTCGGCAAAACCAACTGAAGAATCAATAGACATCTGCAGAAGCTGAAGAAAGAAAACACATAAACAAGGTTTTTGTTACTGCTTTGCAATTTCTGTTCCCTAATCTGGGGGAAACAAAAAAGTATATGTACTGTATACAAACAGGGCTGTTTTATTTTGGACAGCCTTTTCATTCCTCTGCCAGGAGAATCAATGACACACAGATGAAGTCTGTAGCATCCAGAGGGTATGGTTTGCTGTGGCAAAAAAAAAAAAAAAAACAACCATAAGCAACCAAAAGTATTTGGAGATACAGTGGCCGTAGTGGCCAAAATTGTGGAAACCTTTTGGGAAAAGTGTATTTTCTAAAACTAGCTAATAACACCACTTTTTGGGGGAGTAGCACTGTAAAATTATACATCAATGGAAAGATAATTTAATCAAGAATGTAATGCAGTAACCTTTATGAAGGATTTGCTATTAGAATAGCAGTTAACAGCAGAAAGAAGAAAAGTGAAACACGTAGAAAAAAAGGACATATACAAAAATGAACACTATAGAAAAAACGAGATATGTAAAAATTATCACCATGACAGTTAATACTTAGTTGAGTAACCTTTAGCATGAATTATGGCCTTACAACGTCTTCCCATGGAGTGAATCAAATCTTTTAGTTCTGCAGCTGTTATCATGCGAAACCAAGATTGAATGATTGCTTCTATTAACTGGGTTTTATTGCTGGGTCGCTTCTGACTAATAGGTTTCTTTAGTCGGCTCCATAGATTTTCAATTGGGCTAACGTCTGAGCTATTCCCAAGTCATTCCAGCAGTGGAATATGATTATCTGGAAACTCCCCCAAAAATGTGGTGTTATTAGCCATCAAACCTCAAAAATTCACTTTTCCTGAAAGATTTCCACAGTTTTAGCCACTACAGTAGATGCAAGAAAGTATCTCTTATTGACATGCACAACTACAATGATCACTGGCCTCCTTTTTATATCAATGCAGAGGAGCCACAAAGCATACAAAGTTATGGGTTATATACCCTCTAAAATGATACATAAGGCTTAGTTGAGCAATACAAACTGTAGCAAGAGTCTTACAACTAGAATGTAGCATCTGATAAGACATGATAAGGACACTTTACTGTGAGCTAACCCAGTGCTTCTAAATTCTACATTTCTAAGAAGGGTATAAATATGTATTACATCTTATACCAAGGGAAAGGTAACTTGCTTGGAAAGGAAAGCCACAATCATGTTTTACTGAAGACCCACAACCTCATAAAAAGATCTGTTGTCCTTTAATAGAGGTGCTTCATTATTTTGAAGAGTCTGCAGAGACAAAAAAAAAAAACAATTTCAAGGTAGTCTTTAAAATATCAAAGGAACTTAAGGAACAAAGTTCCAAGAGAAAAGACAGATTTGCCAAAACTTCCTTATAACTCTCTGACTTCCATCATGGTAGGAATAGATATATAGAAGGTTTATTTAAATGCAAGACAAAATGCCTTCTAATTCATGGGGCCATTGATTTCTAGCCAAACTGGGAAAGAGTTTGGCTGCTTTCCAGGAAGGAGACCAATTTGTCTAGTTTATTTCTTTTGGCTTGAGCCTTTTCTACCTCTCGCATTGTCGCAAAAGGTATGCTAAGCCAATCTTCTTTCTTTGGGAAAGTTCAAACAAATTTAGATGCACAAACTCTGAAAAGATCCCCTTTAAAAAAAAAACAGCTGTTTAGAAGATTTGAGCCCACAACAATCAAGATTCCATTTGTGCCCGTCTTCATCATTCTTTATAAAAGATTGTGACAGTAGAAGCATCAAGCACTTGGATACGAGACCTTCGCATATTGACAGTTCAAGGAAACTGGTGATATAGGGATTTAAAAGAAAGTCTTCATAAATTCCTCCAGGATCAAACAGGCAGGAAACACTAAAACTTGTTTGTTTGAAGGCTAGAATATCATTGTCATAATGAATGAAGTCTGCTGTTATTCATCATCCTCAAAGATTTGCCCATTAGTTTTTGAAATATGTATCTGAACGTTAACATCAGAATAGTATATGAAAAAAAAATTTACAGGGTAGGTTTGTTTTTACTTACTCGGGCTATGCGTGTTCAGAAAGTGCTGAGGAAATGTTGTTTATTTAAAGTCACCCTATCCTATTCAACACAGGTAGTCCTCAACTTAGAACCTTTTGTTTAGTGACCAAAGTTATAACAATGCTAAAAAAAGGTGACTTGTGTCAGGGTTCCAAGCAGGGGTGAAATCCAGCAGGTTCTGACAGGTTCTGGAGAACCAGTAGCGGAAATTTTGAGTAGTTTGGAGAACCAGCAAATACCACCTCTGGCTGGCCCCAGAGTGGGGTGGGAATGGAGATTTTGCAGTATTCTTCCTCTGCCATGCCCACCAAGCCACGCCCACCAAGCCACACCCACAGAACCAGTAGTAAAAAAAAATGGATTTCACCACTGGTTCCAAGTAACACCCCCAACTAAAGAAGACTCAGAGGCTAGGAACTCCTTAAAGATCTATTTTATTAGAGATGTCATATTGACACATCTGGGAATACCCAAACCTGAAAGTTCCCGGGTTTTTCCCCACCCAAAAGAAAATCAAAGACCCATCCCCTGCACCCACATGTCCATCACCTGATCCTATCAATTCACCATCCGAACTGGAGACAGCCCCCAGTCATTCCTACACAAGCGCAGACTGAACATCCCTGATTCTCAGAGGAAAGAATGTTGTTATCGCTATATATCTTCACCAACTCTTGCAAATACCCCCCTTCCATTTTCCCAGGCAGCCCTGAAGTTCGAAAGAAAAAATGGCCTTCAAGGCTGACAATTATCATCTGCCTGGAATCCATACTGTATATCGGACAGTAGTACAATTGAGTGAGTCCAGAGATATTTCACGAGAAGACTCCTCCACTCCTCTGTTCACAATAGAACACCTTATACCACCAGACTTGAAATTTTGGGCTTGGACAACCTAGAACTATGGCACTTTCAGTCTGACCTAAGATAGTACACAAAATTGTCTGCTACAACTTCCTACCTACCAATGACTACTTCAGCTTCAACCGCAATAATACACGGGCAAACAATAGATACAAACTCAAGGTAAATTGCTCCAAACTTGATTGCAGAAAATACGACTTCAGCAACAGAGTGGAATGCACTACCTGACTCTGTTGTTACATCCTCAAACCCCCAAAACTTTAACCTTTAACTGTCTCCCGTGGACCTCACCCCATTCCTACGAGGTCCGTAAAGGATGTGTACATAAGCGCACCAGCGTGCCTATACCATCCCTGTCCTACTGTCCCCATTTATTCATACTCATTTCCTGTGTTCATGTCCATGTTTATGCATGTTCATTTTTATATATGTTTTCTCATATGTGTTTGACAAATGAAGTTAAATTAATAAATAAAAATAAACTTGTGGCTGTTTTTTCCACACTTGTTAACTTTGCAGCATCTCCATGGTCATATGATCAAACTTCAGACTCTTGGGTTCTGATGGATCACGGTTGTAATGTCCTGGAGTCCTGATCCCCTTTTGTGGTCTTCTGCAAAGCAAAGTCAATGGGGTCTATGACACCGTCAACTCACCATGGCTAGCTCACCACAGCCAACTTGCCATGGCCAACTTGCTGCAGAATAACTCACCACGACCATCTCACCACAGGGCAACTTGCTGCAAGACATAGTTCAAGCCTGAAAGTTTAAATTAATCCTGAGATAAATGTAAGTAAAATAAATGAGATCTGACCATCTAGTACAATCGGTCTGAACAGATGCACTCTGGGACCCCTTAATTAAACTCTTCACTTTCTTGTGACCAAGGAATGAATGATTTTCCTCCTTAGATCTGGGTGGTTCCCACCAATAATGTTCTCAACATGTAGGAGACAGACTGGCCGAGCTGGGTGTAGGAGTTAAATGGGGGCTCAGTCTAGAATCCCTACATGGGCACAAGGGGATGAAGCTCGATCCCCCTTGAATGCTGTTAAACCTGGTCCAGTCTCAACCACATGCAAGTCATTAGTCTGAGAAAATTCTTGAGTATAGACCTGGGCTATATCATACATATGTCAGTTATAGATATAGCTGATATATCAACTAATGGAATTCTTTATGTGTGAACTTGGTTCTTTAGTACCTGACCCAAATCTTAAAGTTTGGTTCTTTACCAAACTTTACCAAAGTAAAAAACCTTAAAGTTTGGTTCTTTACCCAGATTTGAGATAGACTGTGGCTCCCTTGTTTGTGTTGTTTTATATTTGATTTGTTGTTGGATTGCCATCCAACCATTTATTTATTTATAAAATAATTATAGGGGATTTTCTTTCTTTTGGGCTAATTTTCTGTGTTTTGATATTTGATAAAGTTTTTTTTATTTTTGAGACAGATAAACATTTAATACATCAATTATCTCTTCCCTGTGACATCTCGGTGTTATCTTCCAAAGTTTCTTTCTTCTTCTGTATATGTGTTATTTCTTCTATCTTGATAGATATCAAGATATCTATCTTGATATCTATCAATAAATATGTGATATCATGGATTACCCAATTCATGATATCACATATTTAAGCATACTTATATAATTAATCATTTATATCTCTTCTCCAACCAGTGACAAAAATAATTCCATATTTTAAAATATTCTGAGTCTTCTCTATCCTTAATCATCAAAGTTAATCTATTCATTTCTGCACAATCTTTTATTATTATTATTATTATTATTATTATTATTATTATTATTATTATTATTATTTGTTCTTCCAAAGGTATTTTCTCTGCTTTCCAATTTTGTGCATAGACAATCCTTGCAGATGTTATTACCTGTACTATTAAATAAACATTTTCGTTGCTAATTTTTTCAGGGAGTATACCCAATAGGAACAGCTCTGGTTTAAATTCAGTACATTGCTGTTTCATTTCATCCAACCAAATCTTAATTTTACTCCAATAGTTTTTAGCTTCCGGACATGTCCACCACATAAAAGCTAGTTTATTCTTGTGAACTATCTGGAATTGGCACCAATAGTTTTATGGAAATCAGTTTTGTCTAGTAAGTTACATTTCTTATGAATGAAGAAATATGATTTAGTTGATAAACCTGGATGGAAAATCATCTGAAAACATGACCCAAAAAGCAAAGTGGCACAAAATATCCTAAAATTGTACTGCTCATTGTACTTATCTCATGTTTTTGATGGGTGTTTTGGTTGCATTGTAAATTTCCTTAGAAAGTGACAATAGGAGATTGCATACAGTTAATTTAACTATAGTGCCCTACAAATATACTACAACTATACTGCCAAACAACCAAGTACTGGTAATCTTCAACTTACAACTGTTCATTTAGTTATCATTCAAAGTTATAATGGTACTTTAAAAAGTGACTTATGACCATTTTTCACACTTATGACCATTGCAGCATCCCAATGCTGCAACATGATCAAAATTCAGACACTTGGCAACTGATTCGTATTCATGACGATTGCAATGTCCTGAGGTCTTTCAATCACCTTTTGCAATCTTCTTCTGACAAGCAAAGTCAATGGTGTAGCAAAATTCACTTTACAATCGTGTTGCTAACTTAGCAACTGCAGGGATTCACTTAAGTGTGAAAAAGAAAGGCTCACTTAATAACTGTCTCACTGAGCAACAGAAATTTTGGACTCAATTGTGGTCATATGTCAAAGACTACCTGTATATCTAAGAGAGAAGGAGGAGAAAGGGGGAAAAAAAAGATTTTTGTTTGTTTGTTCTACAAAGTGTGTCATGATAAATTGCAATGTTGGTCTTTTTGTTGTCACGCCTTTCTTGATATGCTTCCATTGTGCAATTATTCAGCACCTTTGGGAAAAGAAAACAAGCAAACAAATACAATAGCTGAATTCTTGTGGTGTGAAATTTTATGACATTATTACTTGTAACTATGGGAAAGATAGGGTTATATTTTGTGAATGTGAGGTTGTTCCAGAACTTTATATGGTTCAAAAACAGTTTCCATACTTCTGTTAGCCATCTGCATATAAAACACACACACGCACGCACACAAATCATTTTTCAAGCAGTGAAAGTTTTGTTTGGAATTCCCATTAAAGCACAGGACAAGGTAAGTTAAAAATTTAGGCAGCCTATAAAGTCTGTATCCCGATGGACTGAGACATAATTGAAAAGCAAAAACACCTCTTAATGATAAAATAAGCTAAACTGTGTTCTCATAATCAATTCAAGAGAGATTCCATTGCTCTAAAGCACAGGCAAAAAGGTAGGCTCCTCTTTTGATGGTAGAAAACAGATAACAAACAAAACTCAGGAAAATAACAGAATTGATTTCAATATAACCTTACAGGATTCAGCATTCAGAACTCAAGGATATAAGAATGGAATTGCATCATGACATCACCATATATATGCTAGACAGTGGTGGGTTGCACATTATGTTGCTACCAGTTCACCGTGCACATCAGTCGCACACGAGCCTGCCTTCCACGCATGTGTCTGGCCTCAAAAATGTCCCTAAATAGGATGGCATAGAGCTGGGGTGAGTGGGTGGGGGGCGGGGCCCACCCATGATTTCCGCTACTGGTTTGGGCGAACCGGTCTGAACCAGCTGAATACCACTTCTGATGCTAGAAATATGAGCCTCTGAAACTTTGGGCATGTGTTGTGACCTGACTCATTAAAACACATGAGTAGTCCCCAAAACTTCTTTTATTGCAACAGCTGTGAATTACTTTCATTCACAGCTGAGTCCCAATTAGTTGCAAAAAGTCCTTTGGGAGAAGTCCTTCGGAATAATCACCAGCCTTTATCTCCCTTGACACTCTGCCAAAGACCTACTTGGCAAAGCCACACGGATTCCAGAATCAAACAGAGATGCCGACTAGGAACAGAATTAACGATGTTGCTTTCCTGCAAAGTGTCCACGTGCCTTTGCTCTTCTTTTAAGCCTTATGGGAGGGGCCAACCATCTCCAGGCCTTATTCTCGAGTCATCCCTTTTGTTTTAACTGTTTGTGCCTTCTGGAAGCTCTATGCATGTGCGCACTAGGAACAGGCTCCTCCTGTTCCTCTGCCTCTCTGCTGTCTGACTCTGGAGGCTCCGGAGTCCGCATATCACTTCCAGATGGCCCTGGCCCCATCTCTGCCTCCAACACAGAGCCCTCGTCTGGACCTTCCCCAGACTCCGGGACTGGCCCATGTTCCACCCCAGTCTTCTCACTGTCTGATTCCACTGACAGATCTGTAGGCTGCTGGTGGATCATAACAGCTTGTTGAACAGCATTTATAGATCTTAGTATTTTATTTTATTTTTATTTTTAATTTGATTTATATGCCGCCCTTCTCCGGAGACTCAGGGCGGCTTACAATGCGTTAAGCAATAGCCTTCATACTTTTGTATATTTATATTTATACAAAGTCAGCTTATTGCCCCCACAAACTGGGTCCTCAATTTACCCACCTTAGAAAGGATGGAAGGCTGAGTCGACCTTGAGCCTGGCTAGGATTGAACTCAGAGAAATTACAGGCAGCTGGTGTTAATTGCTGCCTTTAGTAGGAGGCATTAGCCCTCTACGCTACACAGGCTCTGTAGGTAGTAGGTTCATAATAGAAATGGCAGCCCCTTACAAAGAATGGAGATATAGATGTTCATTTATTCCTGATAGAAAGACCCAGATGCTTCTACTCCCAAAAGGGAAGAAAAAATGACCTTTCAGTGATTTAATTAATAGAGAGTTTATTGCCTATCATGAGATGTTAAAATGAAACTCTTGACTTTAGGAAGCAGAAAGAGAAAACAAATTTTAATGGAATATATGTGCATCCTTCCACAGTCAACAACTGCATGTGTATTCATCAAAATAAGCTCATGTGTCTTCATTATTCATGCTAAGCTTAGAAGGCCACATTGAGAAAGGACAAAAAATGATTGCTGGCTTGACTTCATTGTCAATAGTAAAATGACTCAGTTTGGTCTCAAATGTCATTTTCTCAGTGAATAGATAGCATCGAAAAACAGATGAGTCTGCCAATAAAGGGAAAAAGAAAAGAATGCAGACAAATCCATTTATCTGGTTTTCAAATGAAAGCAGGCAAATGCATCCGTCTTGTTTAGCAAAAGAAAGATGGCAAGTGTTGAATGATATATATGTATATGTAGCATTACCTTCAGCTAGAAGCTTGCAAAGAACAGGTTCTCTCCAAGGCAGATTGAAAAAAATCCGTCAGGTAGGTATGTGCACATGTTTATTTGTGTATGAGTGGTTTAGCCCTTAGCCAAACGAAAGGATGGTGTCCTTTAAATAATTCATTAGGGCTATTGAAGTGTTTGTTCAATGGAATTGCTGTGCAAACAGCTTTTCAGAACACTTGCTCCATTATGAAGCAGTTTTTCATTACGTTTAGACTAATGGTGCATTTTAAGAAGATAGCTGGGCAGCCATTAAAACACTAAGCCGTTAAAATATTGTTTCAATATTTGAGGGGCTGCCACAAAGAAGAGCACCAGAAGGCAAGACAAGAAGCAATGGATGGAACCTAATCCATTTAGATATGGAGAGGAGAAGGAGAAAAGCAACCTAGAACTAAGGAGACATTACCGACAGTGAGAACAATAAGCCAATGGAACACTTTGCCTTCCAAGTTGTGAGTGCTCCATCACTGGAGGTGTTTAAGAAGAGGTTGGGCAGCAATTTGACTGAAACGATATAGGGTCTCCTGCTTGAACAGAGAGTTGGACTAGAAGAACTAAAATGTCCCTTCCAGTTCTGTTATTCTATTACTTAATAGTGCTGTTGGTGAACAGATTTACCTGAGGTTGACTAAGGGGCTGGTTCTATCAAATCATATCTGTCAGATCAACCCTAATTCTGTTTGAATTAGAGAACTGAGATGCAAAGAAGGCATGGTGACCTCCTACCATTGCACTATAAAGAATATCTTAACTTACTGCACCTGTGTATGGTTGCTAATTGCACAGTGGCAGGTAGAACGGTGCTCCAGAGAGTTAATATCATTGCCCAGAGGATCATTGGTTGTCCTCTCCCCTCATTGGAAGAGCTTTATAGCTTCCGCTGCCTTAAGAAAGTTCAAAACGTTCTTAAAGATCCATCTCAGGGGTGAAATGCTCCCAGTTTGGACTGGATCACCTGATCTGGTAGTGATTTTTCCCTGTGGTTTGGCAATCTAGTAGCAAGCGCCACCCAGGTGTCATTACTTCCTGGTTTTAACCAGGAAGTACTGTTTTTTTAACCTTCCACATATGTGTAGAAGGTTTTGCGCATGCGCAGAAGGTGTGTGCATGCACATGACATGGCACATGCGCTTTCGAACCGTTAAGGAAGGTAAGTAGATTTCACCCCTGATCCATCTCATCCTGGGCACCCTTCTTTTGAACTATTGTCATCTGGCAGATGGTACAGGATGTTAGGATATGATTTGGGCCTAACAGTTGTCCAGGCAATATATGTGTTCTGTGACTTTAAGTTTTAATGCTGCATCATGCTGTAATACTGAGTCATGCTATAATTACTTATAGTTTAACAATGTATTTAAGCACGGTACTGTAAAAGGTATTCAGTAGATGATAAGCTGCCATTGCGTGCGTGCATGTGTGGGTGGATCTGCTACCATCCGGGGTTTGTGAACCAACTACTGTTTGTTTGGTAAGAGTTTGTTTAGAGTTAACCGGTAAAGACTTGGACTGTTTAGAAGACTACGAGATTGTTTATTTTCCATTATAAAGAAAACTTTTGATAACATCAGTTTGTATGTATCTCTATCTCAGTGCTCTCAAAAACGTTTCTCTGTGCACTTCGCTCTGCTAGTTGTTACACAACAACAATATCCTTAACATTGGTTATGGGCCCAGAGCCAACCAAACAGAAGTAACTAGGATTTTTTCAGAGTTAAACTGAGAGCTTGTTTGAGTTTGTGAGTAGTACAGACTGTGTTTGTTATAAACAATCTACGTGAAGATGGCACTAGAACAAGCAGCAAATTTATCCATGATAACCCGGCTGGATGGAATGAACTATGTATCCTGGTCTACAAAATGTGGTCTACTTTTGCGTAGAGAAGGCCTGTGGGACATAGTTAATAATCCACCGGATGTAACAGCATGGGATCCTGCTGATGAAGAAGATGCCAAGAAAGTAGCCAAGTTTAACAGAGACAATGAACGAGCTCTTTGTATTATTGGACTGACACTGGGTGACCAGCAGCTTGTCCATATCCGTGGTGAAGAGTCTGCTGCTAGGTGTTGGACCAAGTTGAAGAGACTATATGTTCGTGACTCTGTGGGTGCTCATATATATCTCACACGAAGATTATTTAGACAACATCTTCTTAAAGGGGGAGATATGATGGCTCATTTGGAATCCATGACCAGAATTTTCCAGGAGCTGCATGAAAAGGAACTTGTTTTCTCTGAACTACAACAAGTTTACATAATTCTTTCTTCTTTGGACGATAGTTATGACAACTTTGTTTCTTCGTTAGAGGTTTTGTCCAGAGATGAACTGACATTGGCTGGCATAACCGGTAGGTTGTTGGAAGAATCCAAGAGAAGACAAGAAAGGGATCAGTTGAGAGTGCAACAACCAAAAGAAGATAAAATGTACTCAACTGCTTATTTTGTAAAACATTGTTTTGCTTGTGGGGCTAAAGGGCATATAGCTAAATATTGTAAAAATAAGAAAATGCCTGTTAGGGACAATTATAGACCCAAGAAGGGTTGTAATTTAGCTATATCTAGTTCAACTACTGATGTTAACCAGGATTGTTGGGTTGTTGATAGTGGTGCTTCTCAATCTATTACTAGAAATAGAAAATGTTTTGTTAAAATGGAGAAGAGTAACCAACATGTTAAACTAGCAAATGGCTGGAAGGTTAAGGTAGCTGGAGAGGGTGTTGCTCGTTGGTCATTTAGTAATGAACCATTGCCTATGTTATATATTCCTGGTTTAAAATTCAATTTATTATCTGTTAAGTCTTTGGTACAATTTGGGTTTACAGTAACATCTAAAAATGATAAGTGTCTTATAGAAAAAGATGACAAGGTTGTTACTGCAAGTTTAGAAAATGATTTATTCATTTTAAGGGAGAACCCAGTATTGGTGGCTAAGTCTAAGTCTGTTTATGAGAATGTTAAACCACATGATGAATGTATTCACCTGTTATATCGGAGACTTGAGCACTTAAATTTCTAGAGCACGTAGGATGGGATAAACTAGAGCGTGCAGAGTTCAGACATGATGATAATGCTGTTGGGGTGGAGCATCATATCCCTGATGAGATTCCTGAGGATTGAGATACTGTAGAATCCTCTATTAAGGTTGAGGAACAGGAAGTAGGTTTAGGGGAGGATGAAACTGACACATCTGAAATGAGTCCTGTATTGCCTAGAAGATCTACTAGGGAAAGGCATCCACCAGATCGATATAAGGCAACTGTAGTCTGCCAAGGTGCTGTCAAACATAAAGCATGTTGTGAAAGATATGGATTAAGAATCTAAATTGTATATATTGTATTTAAACTGTATATATTGGCCTGTCCAAAGGGGAGCATGTTAGGATATGATTTGGGCCTAACAGTTGTCCAGGCAATATATGTGTTCTGTGACTTTAAGTTTTAATGCTGCATCATGCTGTAATACTGAGTCATGCTATAATTACTTATAGTTTAACAATGTATTTAAGCACGGTACTGTAAAAGGTATTCAGTAGATGATAAGCTGCCATTGCGTGCGTGCATGTGTGGGTGGATCTGCTACCATCCGGGGTTTGTGAACCAACTACTGTTTGTTTGGTAAGAGTTTGTTTAGAGTTAACCGGTAAAGACTTGGACTGTTTAGAAGACTACGAGATTGTTTATTTTCCATTATAAAGAAAACTTTTGATAACATCAGTTTGTATGTATCTCTATCTCAGTGCTCTCAAAAACGTTTCTCTGTGCACTTCGCTCTGCTAGTTGTTACACAACAACAATATCCTTA
This sequence comes from Masticophis lateralis, assembly GCA_030761175.1. NCBI lineage: Eukaryota > Metazoa > Chordata > Lepidosauria > Squamata > Colubridae > Masticophis > Masticophis lateralis. The sequence goes on along the minus strand of JAUDYJ010000004.1, from coordinate 112,672,008 downwards.
ACACAGGATAAAAAAAAAACAAGGCTGAAAAACAGCTTCTATCCCAGAACAGTAACTATGCTGAATTCTACTGTATAGTGCAATATTAATGCAGTATCAGGGGTTTTCAATTCAGTTGTGTAGAATGTGAAGGATGTGTGTTTTTGTTTTATTTTTTTACAGTTTTCTTATGTATCATGTACACTGAAGATGGCATTTAATTTCGGTGTACAAGGTGCAATGACAATAGAGTAATCTTAACATAAATCTATGATTTGAGGAAACCATATTTATTTCAAAATATCTATGATTTGAGGAAACCATATTTATTTCAATCATTTTATGATTCAAGATAAACACTAAAAAATATTTTGTCAATAACCTATAATGGGAATTTTCAAAATGCTTGAAACTGCTGTATTTTTATGTAGAACTGAATGACAAAACTGGTAAAGCATGTAGGAGATATAAATCCATCCGAGCTTCAGTTAGACATCTTGAAGAATTTTACCACAATACATTTTTGAGATAATACTCCTTGTGTCTTATAGGGCAGAAATGAATGAATAAAGGATAACAAAACAGCTTCACAATTGTTTAATGATCTATAGAGAAGCTGACAGACCAGTGCATTTTTCCCCACATGTTTAATTCCGATTTTGAGAAACCTAATTTTTTTAAAAGAAAAATAAACTTTTATCTTTCCATGAATTTTCCAAGTTTTAGCAAATTTTTGAATTCTGATCAGCAGCTATATCAGTAAATCAAGCTAATTCTCAGTGTTCATTTTTCCATAAAAACAACGAAGTTAGTATATTTGCAACATGACTGATATCTACGTAGAACAAAATGGAATCTCTACTTATTGCCAATGATGGAAATGACCTTAGTAAAATCTTTCTGATAATGAAAAGAAATCAACACTTACTTACAATAACCAGTGGTGCTGAGTTACACTTGACAATTCATTTTCTGTTCCAAATACATTTTTACAAGAATTTGAAGATCTGAAAAACAACTCAGATGACAATATCTGCACCATATTTGGTGCATTATGGAAGTTGGAAAAGAGTAGAAAAATAGTTATTATACCAAAACTCAGAAGGTGCATTCCTGCACCATACCAAGATCTAAGATCTTGGATCCTTCTGCATGCTAGTTTGGATTTGGGAAATGATTGAAAACATTCAAGTATTAATTAGCTATGTCCATCCACCCACCTCCATAATTTTCAACACTGAGTTAATATGCTGCAACATTCTTTTTTCCCCCTTTCTTTTGATAATAATGTTAATAACCTGAAGACAATTATTATTTTGGGTATGAATAGTTTTCAGAAATAAATTAGATAAGGCAGTAAATTTGCAGGGTACATAAACAGCCTCAAGACCAAAATGATTGATGTCTCTGAACATGAATTACACCAGAGATGGCTTCAGGCATCTAGCTCTCCAGAGGTCACCTCTGATAATACATTATATAAGATCCAATGTGGGTTTCTAAATTCTACCAAAAAAAAAAAAAAAAGCTTAATTATTTTGGAAGCAGTCACCTTTAAAGAATAGAATTAGGAGGTAAATTGTGGATATGGGAACATCGGTTGAGACAGAAAGAGGCAAGCCTACGTTAAACTTTTACCCAATTTGGAAGAGGACTTCACAATGTTAAATGCATGAAAACTGAGTATAATTCCTCAGCTTCACTTTTGCAATCCATTGGAGATTGGGGAGGGGCAAAGTCTTGCTATAAAATACCATATTTTTTGAACTACAATTTTTTTGAAAACAAGGAAAAAAATAGTTTTTGGCCTTTGCATCTGGTTTTTGCCCTCCCTGGCCCGCACGAACACTCTGCAGGCCACCCAAATCCTCTGCGCATCCCATTTTTGGAAAAAAAGGCCCATTTTCACAAAAATAGGATGTGCAGAGGGTTTGGGGTGAAATCCAGCAGGTTCTGACAGATTCTGGAGAACCGGTAGTGGAAATTTTTAGTAGTTCAGAGAACCGGCAAATACCACCTCTGGCTGACCTCAGAGTGGGGTGGGAATGGAAATTTTGTATTATCTTTCCCCTGGAATGGGGAGGGAATGGAGATTTTGCAGTATCTTCCCCCTGAAGTGGGGTGGAAATGGAGATTTTGCAGTATCCTTCCCCTGCCATGACCACCAAGTCACGCTCACAGAACCGGTAGTTTTTTTAAAAAATGGATTTTTACCACTGCTGCAGAGTGCTCCTGGAGGCTGGGGAAGGCATGGGGGTTTTGGGAGGCCAAAAACAGGCTAGTTTTCACAAAAAATGGGCATGTTTTTGGTGAAAACAAGACGCACGGGACGGGGTTTCAGGAGGCCAAAAATGGCTGTATTCAGTGTATAAGATGCATCAACATTTCCACCATTTTTTAAGGGGGAAAAAAGTGTGCCTTATACTCTGAAAAATATGGTATACAGGAGAAATAATAAAAGATGATCTAATATATTATGAACATTTGTGGTCTTCTCTGATACGTTTTTAAATGTTTCTGGAGACCGTTTCATTTGCCTTGTCAACTGCAATGTTTTTGGATGTCACATAGCAGGGAAAGAACTGGAGACATGTTTGCTCTATGCTTCTTGTTTGCCTGACTTCCCACATTCAGCTAACCAAATCCTCGTGTTTTTTTGGAGAACAAAACCAGAGGAGGTGCCAGAATTGTTGTATTAACATGTGTGCAAAAGATTATCTTCTCATCCCCACAGTACTAGTAGAGAGAAAGATTCATTTCCTTCCATTTCCCGTGTATTTTGTCTTGTTGTGAAGTGCTGCCAACACATCTGGGTATTTGTGATGCTTCTAGGGTGTCTGTCTGAGAGCTGTCAAAGCACAATGATGGGAGCATGAATAAATAATTGGATCTTTTTGTAAAAGTGATATCATCCATGAGTTAATGTTTTGCATGAAAAATTCATGGACTAAGTGGCAATTTTAAAATAAATGGATGAACATTACAATTGACTCTACTCTGGGCTTTGGTTGTTTTTCCATATTCAAGAAACAGAATTACAGAGTAAGAAGTGTCTCTTTCAACCTTCTGTCCAACCCACTACTTATTGTACTAGTTTAAATAAATAAACAAAAAAAAAAAACATTGATCCCAACTCAACCCCCCCCCCCCAATTTTTTTAGATTGTTTAAATATGGTTAGTGAAAGAAAGTCCTTTACTTTTTTGACTAACTGTTACCACTCATATTGTATATACAAAACTAAAACTCCTGGCAATCGTCCTTAAAAAATATTCAGAAAAACTGGAATACATGGGTTTTTAACGTTGTAAGCTTCCTGGAGACACCTGTTTATGAGTTGGGTGACCATGTAAAATTTGATGAATGAATGCTCAAGATTGGGAAGAATAAAGTAGAATTATTATTTCAATTATTTGGAAAATATTCTTCTGTTATGCAATTTAAATATGCATTTCACTTTTTTTGTAGATGCCCCACGTATCTATATTAGAGTGGTTAGAATGCAATACTGCAGGCTACTTCTGCTGACTGTTGGCTGCCTGCAATTTGGCAATTTGAATCTCACCAGGCTCAAGGTTGACTCAGCCTTCCATCCTTCTGAGGTGGATAAAATTAGGATCCAAATTATTGGGGGCAATATGCTGACTGTAAAGAGAGGCCTTTAAAGTGGTATATACGTCTAAATGCAATTGCTATTATGAAGAGCTGTGGTTAGAAAGCAGTACTGTAGGCTAACTCACTGCTCACACCACCAGTTCAATTCTGAATGGCTCAGGGTTGACTCAGCCTTCCATTCTTCCGAGGTCGGTAGCAGTAGTGGGTTGCCCCCAGCTCAGACCGGTTCACAAGAACCGGTAGTAAAACCTGTGGGAGGCTCCGCCCATCACCCCGGATATCATCATAGGTGATCTGCGCATGCGCGATCCCATTGCGAACTGGTAGTAAAGGTAAGTAGAACCCACCCCTGGTCAGTAGAATGAGGATCTAGATAATTGGGGGGGAATATGCTGACTGTGTAAAACCACTTAGAGAGGGCTGTCAAAGCACTGTGAAGTGGTATATGAATCTAAGTGTTATTTCTGTAGTTATTACAAACAGTCAGACAATATTTCAAGAATCACAAATATATTGTTATCAAGATGATTATCCATCATTTTATCAATCCACACTGGATTTTTAAGTTATGTGAGGAACTTTCTTTAACCAGTGTTGTTCTGTTATTTTCAGCCCAATGAAGCTATTCATATCAAGATGAATTTTATCCTTTAAGGTATTTTGATCTGACTTTTGCATCATTTGCAGATCTGATAGCTATTCTAGCCATCTATTCATTATGTCATTAAGAAAAGTCTTAAAGAGCATAAGGATAGAGGACTGGACCTTGTGGCACTCTCATGCTATTAGGCTCCAATTTAATGAAGTACAATTAATGAGAATTTATTCCATAAGATTTTTTGATCCAGCCATGTATTTACTTAATTGTCATCCCATCTAGTATATAGTTAATTAGCATGCAGAGATCAAACTCAAAAAGGATGGGAGGGAGGGTTGTCTGAAATCCATGTGGATTTCTAGTAAAAACTCTCCTGTTTCAACCTGCTTACATATAATCAATATATGATCCATTCTAGAATCATTTTAGGATTAAGAACTGACTGATAAATCTATAGGACATTGAGTAATCCTCCCTTTCTGTTAATACTTGTTAGCATTTTGACTGGCCAACTGATTTACTGATTCGTTCTCCTTTTCTTTGAAGAAAAATATCAGAAGAAATCCTCTTTGGTTCTTCACTAAAGAGAACTTATTCCAAGATTTGGCTTCCCTGAAAATAGTTTTCTAATTCTGGATGACCTATATGGCCTTCTCCTTGGTTAAGTGACCCTCATTCCACCTTCTGCATGCTTTTTTCCCTCTTGGATCTTCACTAAGATTTTCACGCAACTACCTTTTTTTCAAATGCTTCCCATCAGTTTTTCTCTTCTATTTACATTTCTGAAATTATGCTTTTAGATCTTCCTATTCATATTGCGGTTTTTTAAACCATTGTTTTCTCATTTAGTAAAACCCTACTTACCGTAGCTGGGATGACACAGAATTTAATTTAATTTAATTTCTGAGAAAACTATTTATTTATTTATACTTGGGTTGTACTTTGCTCTGTCTTAGCCTTGCTGGACACCTGTGTAGAGAAGAATGATCTTTCTTATCTTCAATCCAAAGAACCTTGAGAAGCAGATATTCCTAGCTTTCAGATGGTTACACCACCATCACCACCATAATCATAGAATTCCATAATTTTGTTGGTCTCATTCTTGGCAAAAATGCACAAAACATTCCAAGCACAAAGTAAGATTGACTTGTATCTTGCAAACTTCAATGAAATAAGGCCATTAAAAACAAGCCTTAGTTATGTTAGCTTGTTAAAATTCTTATGGGATGTGTTGTGGCCTGCCAGTGGCCTGCAGAGAGGGCAGCAGATTCAAACAGTGAGGAGGTTGGAGAGGAACATGGGCCAGTCCTGGAGTCTGGAGGGCTCTGCATCAGAGGCAGAGAGGAGGCCAAGGCCATCTGGTAGTTATCAGATGCCTCTGGGGTGAGATATCAGTGAGCCTTTTCCCAGTTGTGCATGCTCAGAGCTGCCAGGAAACAAGAACAATTAAGAAAGCAGGGTCAACTGGGGAGTGAGGCCACACTTGGAGATGATTGGCCCCTCCCATAGGACATAAAATAGAAGTAAACAGGATGTGGGCTTTTGCAGAAAGCAATTAGTTCATTGCTTTGAATGTTTGAAAGTTCTGTTTGTGACTCTGTGCCAAGTTTGGCCTTGCCCTGTGCCTGGAAATTAGCTCTCTCCGGCAGCATTCCAAGGGAGATAAAGGTGGGTGATGATAACCTTCCTCTGAAAAACTGTTTATCAAACCTCGCAGACTGTAAATGAAAGTAATTTACAGTCATATAAATAGAAGAGGTTTTACAGGACTAAGACTTTGCTTCATGCTTTCAAAGGAAGTCTAGGTCAGAACAGGATGGAACTTCAGACTTGACCAGGAAGGTGCTATATATTTAAAGAGATCTCACTCCTGTCATGTTTTTGAGAATTCCTGAATAGCAGAAGGCATATCAGTTTGTTCTTTCCTTGTCTCATTATACTCTTGAATGTTCATTGATTGCTGCTTGAATATTCTTCAGTATGCTTTGATTGTTGTCTTATATTATGCTGGGCTGGAATAAGACTTTAAGTTATCCTTTTTGCTTCTGTGTCCAAAAGAACCTGTGAACCAATCGCACTGGGCCAGGGAGCAAGCAAACCATAATAACATTATTGCTCTTATTTTTTTCCCCCTGCAGTTAGGACAACTCAGCTGATGCTTATAATATCACCAGGCTCCCTGATTTGGTTGCATTTAAATTCCTCCTTTTTTTTTTGTTTTCTTGTTCCTTTGGAACAATTTGTATTTTCCCTATAGCCTCATATTCCAGTCATGAGAACCAAATACAAGGTCTTCCTTTTAACTATTGTCAGTTTACCTTCTATTCTAACATTGAATAGTACTTATCTTCAATAATAGTACAACTCCAATTTTTTTCACGTGTTTTGAACATTTTCATGTGGACAATGAAGCTTACAATCTTTGTGAGTCAATGTTCTTTTTTACATTTGATTAAGAGATTTAATAGGCTCCATAATCCTACATCATTTCAACATCAGCCTTTTCCCCCCTTCCACAGAGTTCTTTATTCGTTTATTTGGTTTATATTTTCTGCAGTGTTTTCCCCACCAACCCTCAGTATGAAACCCGTGTTATCAATCTGTCATGCCTTAACTGTATATATTTTTGATAGTGTTGATGAGATTATATTTATGCCATTTGAATTCTGAAAACATTTCACTGCAAAATTTTGCATTTTCTTTTCAGTTTGAGCTCTTTGGTGCTTGAATTTCTTTTATGCACTTAATAATAGAATAACAGAGTTGGAAGGGACCTTGTAGATCATATAGTCCAATGCCCACCTGATCAGGAGACCCTAAACCATTTCTGACAGATGGCAGTCCAGTCTCTTCTTGAAAGTTACTAGTGATGAAGCTCCCACAACTTCTGAAGGCAAGCAGTTCCATTGGTTCACTGTTCTTACTATCAGAAAATTTCTCCTTATTTCTAGGTTGACTCTCTCCTTGATCAGTTTCCATCCATTATTGTCTGGCCTTCGGGTGCTTTGGAAAATAGGTTGACCTCCTCTTCCCTGTGATAGCCCTTCTAGTATTGGAATACTGCTATCATGTCTCCATGGGTCCTTCTCTTCACTAGAATCCTGTATCTGTTCTTCATATGATTTAGCCTCCAGTCTCCTTATCTTATCTTATACTTGATGAAGACCTGTTTACAGACTACATGGACCAGCAATATATATTAACATTTCATCTAGATTGGAACCCAACTGGAACCCAATAAAAATATAAATGTTAAAAAAAAAATCAATGTTCAAATGCCAAGGTCCAAGTCATCAAACCAATGAAGTATAGCATCATTTATACAAAAAAAAAAAAAAAAAAAAATCAAATAAAAATCAAATACTGGACTGCTATATGCCCTCAACTTACAGCCAGACATGATGTGATCCAGAGTTTGACATGGGACCCAACGGTCACACCGAGGGGAGGATACTATGCTCCATTTATACAAAGAGTCTCGACAAATGCTGTGTGAAGTATGAATCCTATTCAGGATTGTCCATTGTTGACATTTATTTTATTTCATTTATTTTGTCGAGTACATATTAGATAATATATATAAGCATAAGCATGTATTGAATACATAAAATGAATACAATTAACAGAAACATTATGACAGAGATGGGACAGGGTGCTCTTATGCATGCCTCTTACAGACCTCTTAGGAATGGGGTGAAGCCAACAGTTAAGGTAAAATTTTAGGTTAAAGTTTGGAGGTTTGGGGATGAGACCACAGAATGTTAGTGCATTCCAGGCATTAAACAACTCTGTTACTGAAGTCATATTTTCTGCAATCAAGTTTGGAGCAGTTCACTTTAAGTTTGTATCTATTGTGTGCTTGTGTATTGTTGTGGTTGAAGCTGGTTAGTAGTGTAATATCACCAGAGAAGAAGCTATGCAAGATTAGGTTTACAAACCTTAATGCCTTTTTGGGGATGTTGTTACACTGGGCTTTGACATTTAGATCATTTAATATGAGTACTCCAAGGTCCTTGACAGAGCGAGGGTCATCTACAAGGTCAGGTCCACTTAGCTTGTATTTTGTGTTCTGATTCTTTTTGCCAATGTATTAGTCAGAGCATTTGTTGGTTGAGATTTGGAGTTGCCAATTTTTTGACCATTCTGACACAAAGTCAAGGTCTTTTTGAAGGATAGCAGAATTGTTGGTAGTGCTAAATAGTTTAACATCATCAGCGAAGAGAACGCAGTTGCTTATAATATGATCACAAAGGTCATTTATGTATAGTATGAAGAGTGTTGGTCCTAGAATGCTGCCTTGGAGGACACTGCTATTAACAGGTGCAGGATTTGATAGGGCACTCCCTATTTTGACCACTTGTCTGTTTGACAGGAACACAGTTCTCCAATTATGGATTTGAACATGGATTTGAACATGGTAGTTCAAAGCATGGCACTTATTTTGTGGGGGTCATTCCTATGTCTTCTTATGTCTGGGCATTTGGCTTTCCATTGGGAATCAATGTTGAAGATGTTGAGCAGAAGTTGTGCAAGTTGGCTTCCTGGATTTGGGTCTTCCTGCTGATAAATGAGGAAGGTTGGCATGCACTGGTAGCAATGAGTCGTTCATAATTTTTCTGTACTCTCTCACTGGTGCATCTTGCCTTCATAAAGCTGGCCTGTAACAGAACCCTGAAGAAGTCAATGGCTTTGATTTGCATCCAGTTGTTTTGGTGCATATTAGTCATATGAGAGAAACTACTAGGAATGTATTTTATCTTGTTTCACAAGGTAGCTGTATTCAGTGGTGAAATCCAAATTTTTTTACTATCGGTTCAGTGGGCATGACTTGGTGGGCATGGCATGTCTTGGTGGGCATGGCAGGGGAAGGATACTGCAAAATCTCCATTCCCATCCCACTCTGGGGCCAGCCAGAGGTGGTATTTGCCAGTTCTCCAAACTGCTCAAAATTTCCACTACCAGTTCTCCAGAACCTGTCAGAACCTGCTGGATTTCACCCCTGGCTGTATTTCCTCTGTCTCCTGAATGGAACCACCATTCTGGCTCTATTCTTGAGAAGACAAGAAAGAGCTAAGTCAAAATTCTTCCTCTTCTGTGAGGTGTCACACTACAGAATATTTTCAGTGTCTCTTGTTTGTTTGTTTGTTTGGTTGGTTTTTTACCATTTCCCCCTTTGATTAGCTCATTTGTTTTTCTTCATTTTGGAAAGCTGTGCTTGTTATAACATTTCAGTAGACAGACCACAGAGAAGCAGACAGACAAATAGACAGATCTGTTAGCTGTTTGTTCCATTAAGCCTGTCCTTTAGCTTTTCGTTTTAAACTCCCGGTACAGGTATGGTCCTGCAGTTCTAATATATGTCTGGTTGTTTTCAGTCAGTGCAAACTCTTGACTTAGAGTAAAATGTGTTAAGGACTCATCTTAAACTAATTGGCAAGCTGTCCTGGCGAGCTTCTCGTGATACTCCTTGTTTTCTCTCTCTCTCTTGGTGAACTTAAAAAAACCCAAAAACAAAACACCAAATACTATTTAGTAGGATAGGATGAGAGTAATGGAAGTATCTGCTGCAAAACTGACCTAACGGGTAAATATATTTGTCAGTGTCATTGATATCTCTTTCTTGGGAGAGTTAAACTGCTAGGGCATCTACCAGAACTGAGAATGGATAGCAACAATAAAAACAAAGTGCAACCACTAACAGTTTCAAAGTGATGTACGGTACCATTTGAAAATGACCAAGAAGCAAACTCAAATTTCTACAGGATACAAAATACAGAGGGGGAGTAGCACTCCCAGAATGGGAATTATAGTATCAATCTGCTGGCATAAGGGTTAAAGGAATGGATAGTACTAAGGAATAAGAGAATATTAGCGATAGAAGGCCATGATCTACAAGTAGGATGGCACACTTGCCTCTGGGATGGAAAATATAAAATGCATAGTTACTTTAAGAGACATATAATATGAAATGCATTATTACAAATGTAGTTGAAAATTAAAAAACAACACTATACAAAAAATACCAATTTGGCTTTCAACGACAGAAATATTAAAATACCCAAATTTAACAGAATTAAATAAAATAATTAGATACAAAGATCTACTAGACCAGCAAGGAAAACTGAAATCAAAACAAGAACAGGAATCGAATTTGAACAGAATTATAGATTGGTGGATATATGTATACAAATACAATCCAAACATAAAGAAGACACACACAAAAAATATGAAATACAAAGAGAACATCACAAATTAGATAAAATTATATTAGGGACAGATGAAAAACTAATTAGCAAGATATACAAATTTTTACTAAAGTATAAAATGGAAGAGGAGATAGTGAAAAATTCAATGATTAAATGGGCACAGAACTTTAATTATACAATAGATTTGGAGAAGTGGGAAACAACATGGCAAGTAAATTCAAAATTAACACTGTCAGTGGCATACAAGGAAAACCAGTTGAAGATGTTTTATAGATGGCATTTACCACCGACAAGAATCCCAAAGATGTTGCCAAATAATGACCCAACATGTTTGAAGTGTAAGAAAACCCATGGAACCTATTACCATCTGTGGTGGACATGCCTGGCGGCGAAAAAATTCTGGACAAATATAAAGAATTGGTCTGTTATTTAGAAAAAAATAACAGATCAACCAATAGAATGAAAACCAGAAACATTTCTACTACGAATATTCACGAGAACATATACCAAAGAAATAAAATATCTGATTTTACACATCATAACAGCAGCTTGAATCACATATGCACAAAAATGGAAACAGAAAGAAACATCAACAGATCAACAAGTAATTTAAAAAAAAGTTTTAGAATGTGCTGAGATGGAGAAGTTAACAAAAGAAATTAAAGAAAAAGAAGAGACGGGTTACTATACAATTTGGAACAAATGGTATAAATGGCTTGAGAGCAGAAATAAAGAACAACACAAATAGGGGAGAAGATAAAATGTAAAATATGTATGTAACATATATATATATGGCCGAGGAAGGCAAAAAAGCCAGAAATAGATCTATCCCAGTCTCCCAGCAAAATGGCTGCTGTAATGTTTAAGAAGGCCTAAAGGTTAGTGAACTGATATTTCACTGAAAAAAGTTAAACATTAATGGGTTATTCAGGCATCTGAAACAAATAGATAGTAATGTATAAGATTAAGGCTATTAGGATTAGAAAATACATTGTAATCAATCAAAAAGGGGACAATGAAAAAAATGAAACAATATGAGAGACATGGGGGAGGGAGTCACAGTGGAAAGCAGACCACAAAGAAACATTTGTTAAAAAGAGGATATATTTATATGTTCTATGTGATGTATTTGTCATAATGTATAGTAATAAAACAATAAAACTTAAAGAAAAGAAAAAAAATGAACAGAGGGCTCAGATATCTTCAGTTCTTTACTGGCCCAGGATAGATGAGAATATTAGGTTAATATTAAAAGCACTGGTTAGTTTCAGGATTTGAAAGCTGCTTCAAGAAAAATGAAGGGACGCGATGGCTCAGTGGTTAAAGATGCTGAGCTTGTCAGTGGGAGAGCTGACAGCCTGGATTTGAGGCCAAGTGCTATGCACTTGGTCTCAGCTGGGGCAAGGAACGGGAAGGTCCCGTTCCTTGCCCTAGCTCCAACTCATCTAGTAGTTTGAAAGCATGCAAATGCAAGTAGATTAATAGGTACCACTTCAGCAGGAAGATAGCATTCCATGCACCTCTGGTATATAGCCATGCTATATGACCATGGAATTGTCTTCAGACAATGCTGGCTCCTTTGACCAAGAAATGGAGGTGAGCACCATGCCCTAGAGCCAGACATGATTGCACAGGGAAACCTTTATCTTTATTTTATGAAGAAAAATGAACAGAGCAACTGAAAATTTATTGCAGCTGCTGCTCTGTTTCTTTCCCCCTTGCATGCATTACATTCTGAAAGAAGTATCTTGACGTTCAGACATCTTTTTATTTTCATTTAAATCCATATTAGTCCAACAAATATCATTGGTTTAAAGCAGTGGTGAAATTCAAAAATTTTCCCTACCAGTTCTGTGGGAATGGCTTGGTGGGCGTGGCTTGGTGGGGGTCATGTGACTAGGTGGGCATGATCAACTTCTTTTTTACTTTTTTTTAGCATTTTTTAACTGAAAAAAGTTTTTTAAAAGTTTCAACAATCAGCTGTGATAATCAGCTGTGCCCACGATCATCAGAACCTTTTTTTAAAAACTTTTTTAAAGCATTTTTTTACTACCAGTTCGGGCAAATGGGTAGTAAAAAAATGCTTTAAATTTTTTTAAAAAAGGTTCCCACAATCACGCGGCACAGCTGATTGTCACAGCTGATCGTCTGAATCTTTTTTTACTTTTTTAAAGCATTTTTTTACTATTGGTTCAGGCAAACTGGTAGCATTTTTTACTACCAGTTCAGGAGAACCAGCCTGAACCAGTAGCATTTCACCCCTGGTTTAAAGTCAAAATCTTTCCTTTCTGGGAACAGTAGTGGTAAGGAGGGGTTGTAAAAATGCATTCAATGAATTAATTTCAGGTCCATCTAATTTATTGTTTATAACAATTAATATCATGAAGGTTGGTTGATATTATGAAGGAGAATCTATTTTAAGAATACATGCCTCATGAACTTTTAGTCTTTGTCAACAGAGCATTACATTTCAGCTTGGAATAATGCAACTCTGATCACTCCTCCAGAAAAATGCCTGTTCAGAATCAATATTCAACAACTAATTGCCAAAAGAACCTTTATAGATTGGCAGGAGTTCAGAGGTTTTCAAACAAAATATGATTGAGTTATCTAGATTATCTTGTGAAGAATTATTAAAATGCTTAATATTATGTAAAGTAATTGAAATATCAAAAAGGACGAATAAAATAATAATTTATAATAATCTAATAATTATCTACAAGTACTTACAAATGATGGATAGAAAGAAGACAGGGTAACATAAAATGCAGAAAAGAACTGAATATTAATTTCATCTTAACACATTTCTATTTTGGAGGCAAGTAAGATTCTTTTTTGAGCTTATTTGGTTTTAGTGAATTCTACTTTGCGTTCCACATTGAAAAAGAGGCAATTGCTTTAATAAGTACTTTAACAAACTGTATCAAAATATAGATTATACTGTGCCATTTAAAATATAGAATATACAGTGTCATTTCAAACAGGAACTGAGGTGTATTAACTGTACCTACTGTCCTCCAGGCCAGTGGTATGATCTATGAAAAGCTTTGAATCTTGATTTTTCTGACTTTAAGATTCCCCTAAACCAAGGATCAGCAATCCATGGCTCTGGAGCCGCATGTGGCTCTTTCATCCCTCTGCTGCAGCTCCCTGTCTCTGGTCAGTTCCACAATTGATAGGGCTTTTGGTTAGGATAGGTAGAGGAAAAAGGACGCTGCACTAGAAGGACACTCTATGTTGGGGGAACCAGATTTCCAGTCAGTTCCAGAATTGAACGGGGGACTTCCGGTTAGGATCTTTGTGGTTCTTTGAGTGTTTAAGGTTGCCGACCCCTGCCCTAAGCCAAGGGTGTCAAACTCAATTTCATTGAGGGCCGCATCAAGGTTGTGTATGACCTTGGAGGGATGGGCGTGGCCATGGTGGGCATGACATGGGACTCATGTCAGGGGGCACCTGTGGTGGCCAAGTACTAAGGCAGGACTTTCCTGAGACCCTCCCTCACTCTCATTATAATCTTCCTTCCTTCCTTCCTTCCTTCCTTCCTTCCTTCCTTCCTTCCTTCCTTCCTTCCTTCCTTCCTTCCTTCCTTCTTCCTCCTCCCTCCCTCCCTCCCTCCCTCCCTCCCTCCCTCCTTCCTTCCTTCCTTCCTTCCTTCCTTCCTTCCTTCCTTCCTTCCTTCCTTCCCTCCCACCAAGCTCCATTTTCACTGGCAGAGGCATTCGGGCCGGTTCTATGCTGTTTCCAGGCCAGCCTTGTGGGCCAGATCTAAGCACCCCATGAGCCTTGATTTTTAACACTTTCCCTATGCCAATTGAAGCTTTTACTACATTAAGCCACTCCCAGTCAAAAACTACATGACATTTTAGAAGGGGGGGAAAAAGTCTAAGCTGCAATATTCTATTGTCTAAATATATATGGTTATGCAAGACATTTAAACAGGTTTAAATTAAAAAATATAGTACTGTGTAGGAAGTTATTTCTAGAAATACTATTTCTGCTAAAGCGTTACTTACACCATTATTACATATTGTATATAATCACACACTGTCTCGCTGCTGGCCTATCTTAAAGAAATTCTGATAGAGAGTTGTGATGTATTGACCTTGATAAAGACTTGTGATGAATTGGCTGCCAAATTGAGCTCTGAGTTTTGATGGTGGCCAAACTGACAGTCTTCACTTCACAGTTAATCACGTTTTAACATTTTTTTTACAAAGTCTGTTTTTGAGCACACAGTCTGTTTTTGAGCACACCAATATACATTTGATATGTAGCAGTCATTGTCAGTTGATGTATGCAATAGTCATTAGGATGCAATAGACAATTGATATGCAATTGCAGTTATATATTTTAGCTGCAACGATGAATCATTTTTCAGTACTGATAAATGAAATGTACTACGAGTCAATGTCGAAAACAGCAAACATTTTATAACAAGGTTGTACTTGACAGTTTTGACATACTGACATGCTGTAGATTTATGGTAGGTGTTTGAAGAGCATTCCTCAAGAGTGATTAGATAACTTGAAAACTGTTGCAATTTTTACCCATATGTTTTGGAACCATATTCCAAACTTTTAGCTAATTTGGTAGCAGAAATATTTTTGAGTTTGTAATTTCAATAACAAAACATAGCTTTTCAAAATCTGTCGCAATGCTATTCTCAAACGCAGCTACTCTAGGGACCACTCAGTATCTTCTAAACACAATTCTCTACATGAGACACAACTAACTTTTAAAAACTTTAAAAGCATTTAAAACTTTTAAAAGCTTTTTTTTTTAAAAAAAAATAACGAATTCCAAGAAACTTCTGGTTATTTTCCCCATCAAATCCTGATTATTTGTCCTTTGTTAAGCAACAGCCATCAAAGTTTCAAGACAAAGGCATTTGTATTATTCAGCATTTGAACCTTTAAACTTGAGGAAATAATCAATTCACAGTGATTTGTAGCCTGCTAAATTGATATTTCTATCTATTTCCCTCTACTGAATCTTTAGTAAAGGATTGTAGAATGCTCTTTGCAGGCTTCTTAGCAAAATCCCAACCCATAGGGATTAAAAGTTTAAAAGCCCTTAAAAAAATGGAGACCAAATGAAGTCTTCAGCCTGAAATGCAGTGTCAAGCTTTGAAGGAAATGGATCCATAACATATAAAATGAAAAAGTGCTGCTACCAGCTTCAGATAGTTTAATCTTAGGAACTGGGAATTGAGTTTCAGAAACTGGCTGGAAGGACAAAGCTGGCTGATAACTTGAAATTAGATCCATTATCAGGGCTTGTGGTGTGACTTCAGCCAAGAAAGAAAGAAAGGAACACTATCCTGCATAATTTCGGAATCAATATGTCATGAGACAGCTAGCCACCACGCTTGCTGGAACGAGTGACAATGCAATCAGATTTTTATTTATTTCATGAAATGTAGACTCTTCGAAGGAGCAACTGTTGCTCATACAGACTTAAAAAGATATAGGACAGTAGGAATAGAACAACACCATAGAATTCCTTCCCAAATGGAAATGATTTTTTTTTCTTATTTTTTTTCTTTTTTGCTACTTTCTCTTGTTGCAACTTCTTTGTCTGTTTTTGGAAACCAATATCATTCTGCACATGAGGACTTTATACATAGATTAGAATTACTTTGAGTACCTTGAAACTGTATCTCCAGCTACCTAGTGACACGGTGCTCTGAATTACAGTATTCTAGTACTTGTTCGGTCCCCATCTCACACACGCACCCCCACAGACAGTCAATAGTGAAATAACCCAGCCGACAAAAGTTTTTCTAAGAGCAGAATTGACAGCAACCCAGTGGCTGGCTGCCAAGAGTTTTTTACTCATGAAGGGAGTGTTTTTCAAAGCCAAAACACAACAGATAAAGGAATATTCAAAAAGTCCAGCAATGCAGAGAGGTTGGTTCAATATCAGTTTTTGCTCGTCACAGAGCTTGAATGGCCACCACACCCCCTTTTATACCCTGTGGGGTGTGGTCCAGTGACTCAGCCTGATCCCTGGCATGCTTCTTCCTCTGCTGCGTACGCTTATCTCTGCAACGCTGTTGAGGGTCCAGCCAAGACTCATCCTCCTCATTACTGTCCACCTGTGGTTGTGTGGACATGCTTGGCCCTGGGACTATCTCTTGGCCTTCGGTGTCCTCCAGAGGCATTGCCAGAGAGGAAGGTCCTGGAGAGGGAGGCCTTGCCAACTTCTCTCCTTCACTTTCGGAGTCCTCTCCTGCTGATAATCTAGGCTCAGGGAACGGAGCCACAACAGTATTTTTGACATATGTCCAGCTTGCTGCATTTCTTATATCTTCTAAGGAAATTCTGTAGTGAGTCAATGTGTTTAGATCATCATCCTTCATTAGAGGCTATATTCATCTATGCTGCATTTTTTTCTCCCAGAAACAGTAGCTGAACAGAGTATTTCAGTTATCAGAAAGTTCATGACTGGCTTTTGATCCAATTCACAGGCAATCTTCCATGAATTCTATTCAAATTCCCATATCTCATAGTTCCAACAACCACATCAAGTTAGTAAATCATAAGCGTAAACAAGAGAAAGAAACTTTAAAGAGAAGAAATCCCACCTACAGTAGTGGCCAAAATTGTGAAATGTTTTGGGAAAAGTGTATTTTTGAGGTTTGATGGCTAATAACCCCACTTTTTGGGGCAAGTTTCAAGATAATCACATTCCACTGATGGAATGGCCTGGGAATAGCCTAGACCTTAACCCAATTGAAAATCTTTGGAGTCGACTAAAGAAACTTGTTAGTCAGAAGTGACCCAGCAATAAAACCCAGTTAATAGAAGCAATCCTTCAATCTTGGTTTCACATTATAACAGCTGCAGAATTTAAAGACTTGGTTCACTCCATGGGAAGATGTTGTAAGACCGTAATTCATGCTAAAGGTTACCCAACTAAGTATTAATTGACATGGTGATAATTTTTGTATATCTCATTTTTTTCCATGGTGATATTTTTTTTGTATATCTCTCCCCCCCCCCCCCGATATTTCACTTTTCTTCTTTATACTGTTACTGCTATTCTAATAGCAAATCCTTCATAAAAGTTATTGCATTACATTCCTGATTAAATTATCTTTCCATTGATATATAATTTTATGGTACTGATCCAAAAAAAAAAAAAAAAGTGGTGTTATTAGCTAGTTTTAGAAAATACATTTTTTCCAAAAGGTTTCCATCATTTTGGCCACTACTGTAAATGCTGGACAAGAATTTAGATTCCCTGCCTTAAAACAAGTACTTTTGACCAATGTTGCTGACATTAGAAAAGAATTGTGAACAAATATAAAGAAAGAATATGAAGAGATATAGAATAGTTTAGGAGCCTGGTGGAGCAGTGGACTAAAGCACTGTTAAATAGCACTTAGCTGCCAGCTGCCTGCAATTATTGCAAGTTCGAATCTCACCAGGCTCAAGGTTGACTCAGCCTTCCATCCTTCCAAGGTAGGTAAAACGAGGACCCAGATTGTGGGGCAATAAGCTGACTTTGTATAAAAAAAGAACATTGCTTGGGGGTGGGGGAAAGCCCTACTAAGCAGGTATATACAAAAGTATGAAGGCTATTGCTTAATGCATTATAAGCCGCCCTGAGTCTCTGGAGAAGGGTGGCATATAAATCGAACCAATAAATAAATAAATAAATTATTACTGAGAATGCAGATATCACTTTTGCTTGAGATTCAGATATAATTTTATTACTTACAAGAAATGATGCCGAACTATTGTGAAGGATTCATTAGAATTCGTATGTTATTCTGCTGAGTTAAATTAATTGATTTCCTGACTTGACCATATTGGATAACCTCAGTATTATGGGCTAGTACAAGACAAACTGATGTTTCTTTCTTTTTCTTTTCTAATTATTTATTTATTTTTAACTACTGACTGTTGAAAACAGAAGGAGGGGAAAAGGCAAGAGGAGGGTAATAATTGACTGAGAACAATTTAGACTATTAACTAGATTTTAAAAACAGACTTTCTGATCAACAGAATCCAATCTAGAGTGCTAATTGTATCACCAAACCTTTGCCTTGAACTAAATAGAGAAAATTCAAGTCTCAATTCCAAATGAATATGAAGGGATCGGGATGTCCCTCTGTTGAAAAGCAGTAAATTAGCTTGTATCGAACAAGTATTAATTATTGCTTAGTATATCTATTGAAGTGAGATTCAGTAATTCTTGCCATACTTTATATACTACATTTTACCTTTGTATGTGTTATCTTGATTTTCTCTGGATTATTGGGCAAAATTTCCCCAAGTCCCATATTATGCTGAAGTAGAACTCTGGAAATTGCAGATTGATACCTTTATAAAATAGAATAATAGTGTTTAGTCAAGGTTGGTTTTGTTTTCTTTTTGCGATATGGAATTTTATTCCTGAATATAAATTCCTTCACATCTTTTATTAGTATCAATACTTCCTAGGTCCATCAACCAGTTTGAATTTTGTATCCTGTGAATGATATCCAGAAAGCACATGTACTTTGAGGGACACTGTCAAAACATATTGGTTTTATATGTGTTTTCAAATTGGAGTATTCAATAACAACCAATGGCTTTAAATGTTAATAAATAGATATGAAACGTATTTCTTATAATTTTTTTAAAAAAAGGTTAACCATCCAGAAATATTATTTTGTGTCTATTGGATCTTTTTTTTTATTATTATTGAAAAGTTTTACAAAAAGAAATCCCCCCCAGTATTCCCCCACCCTTTCCCCCTTTTTCAAGTTGACCATACTGAAACCAAGTATAAATGATCCCTTCTTCTTTCAATACATTTAAAGATTTCAATTGCAATTTACCCCTTTCCATAAAAAGAAGCTCTTTATAAGTAATCACCTCCTGTTTTTGTTCTATACATATATTTTCTATTGCATGTCTGGGATTTGCCCATATAGGTATCTTGTAATTTAACTTATATTGATACTTTTTCCAAACCCTCAAAAAAGCATTTCTAAGTATGTGACCTTTAAACACCTTATCCACTTTTTTTTCATATAACAAGTAAGGATGCCTCTATTGGATCTTCTTAAGGGCTGTATAAGAACTGTTGGACATCAGATATCTTGTGCTGCAGTGGTGAAATCTGAACCGATTTAGTACTGGTTTGCTGGCCACGCATGCGCACCATGAGCCAAATGCACACTGCATGTGTGCATATACAGTATGCACCAAATGCGAGCTGTGCATGCACATGCACAGTGCACACCAAAATGAGGCTTAGGAAGGTAAGTAGAACAGTGCGTGGGGGTGATCAGCTGTAGTGCGCGTGGGAACCTTTTTAAAAACATTTTAAAAGCATTTTTTACTACTGGTTCCAGTGAATAGGTAGTAAAAACTGCTTTTAAAAAGTAAAAAAAAAAAAAGGTTCTGATGATCGCGTGGCACAGCTGTGATCGTCAGAGCCTTTTTTTTTACTTTTTTAAAGCAGTTTTTACTACCTCTTTGCTCCGACGATCACAGCTATGCTGCATGATCATCAGAAACTTTTTTCAACCTTTTAAAAGCATTTTTTACTACCTGTTCACCCAAATCAGTAGTAAAAAAATGCCCGAAAAGTAAAAAGAAAAAAAGTTCTGACAATCAGCTGAGCTACTCACGATCGTCAAAACTTTTTTTTAACTTTTAAAAGCATTTTTAACTATCTGTTCCAGAGAAACGGTAGTAAAAAAATGCTAAAAAGTTTTTTAAAAAAGTTCTGACGATTGCGCGTCGCTCAGCTGATCATCGGAACTTTTTTTTTTTTTACATTTTTTACTACCGGTTCGGCAAACTAGTAGCACTTTTTACTACTGGTTCAGGTGAACCGGCCCGAACCGGTAGCATTTCACCCGTTGTGCTGGCATACTCTGCTTCCTGCATCCTACCTGCTTCCCACCGTCCTGTTCGCTCACATAGGGCTGCTCTCCTCAGGGTCTCGACGGCGAGCCAATGTCATCTAGCGGTGCCCAGGGGTAGGGCATTCTCTGTGGGTGCTCCCACCCTCTGGAATGAATTACCTACCGAGCTCCGGAGGGCTCCTGATCTCCGCTCCTTTCGTCGGGAGCTGAAGACTTGGCTGTTCAACCCAAATAGGCTGACTCTGATTCTGGGTTTATTATTTATCATTAATTAGTTATTTGATTTAAAGTGCGATTTTATTGTACATGTTTCTTAACTTGTGTTCGCTGCCCTGAGTCCTTCGGGAGACGGGCGGCATATAAATACATGTAATAAATAAATAAATAAATAAATACTCATAAACCTGAGTGTTTGTAAGATTTATTTTTGTCTGGCCATGGGTTCATTTTGGTTCCAAATTAGAGGCATGTGTTTATACAGTTTTGGAGAGAACTGTGATAGTTAATGATGCAAATCTGATGCTCAATTATATTCCTAAAATATGGAATTTGTCATTTTATGATGAGCTTTATTGATCCTGGAGCTCAGCAAAGAGGATAATTTTATGTAAATGGAAGAAACTTCTGGTATTAAAGAGATGTAGGATATAATAATTTTTTAAAAAGTCTTTACTTTTAAAAATGAGAAGATGAAGCAATGTTTCTATAAGAACTACATTTAATTAAAACTTTAAGGATTTAATTAATCCCATATTGATAACAAATGGATAATATATTGGTTTGTATTCATTCTTTTTGTCCTTTCTTACTGTTTAGCTTATTTTAATCATTATAATGTATATAGGATTTATTTTCATTAGATTAATCTACCCTATTTCATTTTTGTTGCTATTATAGCTGTTCGTATTTCACTATTTTAATTAAAAAGAAAAGAAAAAAAAGAAAGGAGTTATAAATCTAGTTATTTTAACCAAAGCTAACTCACTTCAGAGCTGATACATGAAATGAAGAATCTTTAACTTCCTTCCTTCCTTCCTTCCTTCCTTCCTTCCTTCCTTCCTTCCTTCCTTCCTTCCTTCCTTCCTTCCTTCCTTCCCTGTTTCCCACCCTCCCTCCTCTCCCCTTCCCTTCCCTTCCTCTTCCCTGTCCTTTCCTGCCTCCCTCCCCTTCCCTTTACTCTTCTTTTCCTCCCTTTCCCTTTCTGTTCCCCTTCCCCTCCCCTTCTCCCTCCCTTCCTTCTATACTACCCTTATTATTATTATTTTTATAGATAATGCCTTCATCCTCTTATTTTTCCCACAACAATAACCTGTGGCAAAAACTCAGACAAGATTATACTTTCTGTTAATATTTCTAAAGAGAACAAAAGATTTTACACCAAATAAACCTATCCTAAAGCAATAATTTTCTTTAAAAATGTATTACCACATATAAAGTTAATCATATGTGGAAAAAATAGCTTCACTATACCATACTTTACTGATACTGTACAGATTCAGCTACTACATATTATTTTATTGTGCATAAAATGAAAATCCTGCTGCTTCATACCATTGTGTAGTATAAGAGAATCTATGTCTGCACAGCCAGAATGTTCACTGAGCACATTTTGTCGTTCTATTTTGTGGGTGACTGGAAAGCTTTGAAACCTTTTCAGTCACCAGAGTTTCTTTGGAAAGCTCTCTCACTAAATGTTGCTGGACTCTTTCTCCATAAGTGGTCCAATGTTGTTGTGCTATCCTCATTGACCTCAATATCACATCCAAGAGATTAATTGAAAAACTCACTATGATTTCAACCAAATGGAGGATGAAACAAGCTCTGTATTCAAAATAAGAAAAGCGATAAAGACATATTCTTGATCGCTAAATGTGTCAAGCTGCCTTTGAATGCTAAGCATACTTGCATTTTTCTGCACAATTATATTTAATATGCATGAAATATAAACTTCCTCTCAACAGCCAACTTTTTTTTATGCTACTGACTGGTGCACCTGAAGCTTATATAGTTTTAAACTAAAAGTTTTAAGACCATGTCTCTATTTATTTTTATTTTATTTTATTTATTTATTTGTGAAGCATATATAAGATAACAGGTAAAAGTATAAACATAATTTGAATACATGAAAAGAGTAAGAGTAAAAAGGAATATCAGGACAGGGACAGTAGGCACGCTGGTGCACTTATTCACACCCCTTACAGATCTTTTAAGAACGGGATGAGGTCAACGGTAGACAGTTTAAGGTTAAAATTTATGGGGGGTGGGAAAGAAACCACAGAGTCAGGTAGTGCATTCCAGGCATTGACCACTCTGTTACTGAAGTCATTTTTTCTGCAATCGAGTTTGGAGTGGCTTACCTTGAGTTTGTATCTATTATTTGCTCGTGTATTGTTGTGGTTGAAGCTGAAGTAGTCATTGACAGGTAGGGCATTATGACAGATAATTTTATGTACTACACTTAGGTCAGGCTGAAGTCGGCATACTTCTAAGTTGTCTAAACCCAAAATTTGAAGTCTGGTGGCATAAAGTATTTTATTGTGGGTAGAGGAATGGAGGATTCTTCTTGTAAAATATCTCTGGACTCTCTCGATTGTATTTATGTATGCAGTGTGGGTTCCAGACAGATGAACTGTATTTGAGAATTGGTCTAGCAAATGTTTTGTATGCTGTAGTTAGTAGTACAATATTACCAGAGAAGAAGCTATGTAAAATTAGGTGAACAACTCTTAATGCCTTTTTGGCAATGTTGTTACAGTGGGCTTTGGCATTTAGATCTTTAGAAATGAATACTCCAAGGTATGTATCCTATGGCTATAAATTAGATGTTACTGTCTAGATCAGGGCTGTCAAACTTGTGGCCCATGGGCCAGATGTGTCACACACTGGCCACGCCCAAACCTGGTTTAGCGAAGGGGGGAAAAGTCCTGATACATCACATGACACCACCGTAACAACGTGAGTTTGACACCCCTGGACTAGATGCTTAAGTTCTACTGGGGAGTGTAGAACTCAAGCATCAGAAGAGTAACTAATGTCTAGATTACACCCGAAAGGGAACAGTGCCAGATTGGGAAGATTGTTTTATATATACAGCCTTTAATGCTGAACTTCAGTGAATAATATGTCATGTCTTACTGTAAGATGTATCTGTGAGTGAGGTGGGGATGGGAGAAGTTCATGTAAAAGCTTGAGTTTGAGGGACCCTTGGTGGTCTCTGAGTTTGATTGTTTTTTTGCAGATGTTTCAATATCCAAACTTGTAACATCATCAGTGCACCAATGATGTTACCTAGTTTCAGTAATGAAACATCTGCAAGAAACCAACCAAGCTCAGAGAACACCAAGGACCCCACATTTCAACCCTGAGCTACAAATATTCTCCTTTATCAATATCACTGGAGGCTATTTATTTATAACTCAGATCAAGTCATAGAATTTAAAAATATGCCTTTATGACTTTATTTACAAATAAAGTCCAGATATCAGAAAGATAAGGAGGAATATGGCTTAGATTTAGGATTAAATGGGTTCGATAAGGTTCTGATGGGAACAGGAAAGAAGATTTTGGCCAAATTATATAATTATTTATTGGATGATGATACAGTAGAAAGTACAATTAAAAATCAAATGAGTGCTTGGGAGAAGAACTTTGGATACAACATAAATTTAAATGAGTGGGAAGAGGCATGGAATAAGAATTATAAACTGACCAGAGCAGTGACCTATAAAGAAAACCAGTATAAAATGCTACACAGGTGGCATTTAGCCCCTGCTAGGCTAGCAAAGATGTATCCAAATATACACCCCAATTGCTGGAAATGCAGTCACCGCCAAAGCATCTTCTTTCACATGTGGTGGACATGTCCCGAAATGAAAAAATATTGGAATACAATTCGAATTTGGTTACAGGAAATAATAGGAGAAAATATTAAATTGACACTGGAAATAGTAAAGAGGACCTATGGCAAGAAAAAGAACTTTCTATTAACTCACATTATCACAGCTGCCAGGTTGGCATTCGCACAATATTGGAAAGAGAAAGCTTTGCCACCAGAAGAGTATATAATTAAGAGAATATTGGATTGCACAGAGATGAGCAAACTAACTCATGAAATAAATGAGGATGAAAATTCAGTTTATTATTCTGTCTGGGAAAAATGGTATGAATGGATGAATGATAAAATAAAAGAAGGAGTTTAAAGGTAGGTTGACTAAAAGGAACTAGTAGTTAAAGAAACACCAATTTGATAATTGTATATATGTATAAAACACTGCACATCCGATGTGAATAGAAATGTTATTTTATGTATTTTCACAAATTTAATAAAGTTTATTAAAAGAAAGAATTTAAAAATATGCCACATGATTAATCAGGCGTAAGTAACTATATGCTATATAGCACATGCACATATAAAGACTCTATAAAGTTAACACTTCACTAAAAGGACCAAAAGGATTCTATAAACTATGCCTATAAGTAAAATATTTATTACTACTTTAATAACCCCTGGGTATTGGTCATTTAATAAGAATACATCAATCTCATCATAAGTTGAGTTTGTCAGACTAAAAAGTGGGTGTCAGGGTTCCAAGTAACAGGCCCAACACAATCAAAACTCCAAGGCCAAGGTGCTCTTCAAAGTCCAAATTTATTAGGCATGTCATATTGGCACATCTGGTGTGAAAACTCAACTCTGAAAATCCCACAGTTTTCCCCACCCAAATTAAAAGTCAAAGTTCTTTGTGACTCCAGTGCACATGTCAGTCACATGGTCCAATCCAGTCACCATCCCAACTCCAGTTGGTTTCAGTCCATGCCTCCCAGCACTGGTGAGAATGTCCTTGGTTCCCAGGAGAAATAACTTTGTTTTGGCTACAAGTCCCCAGATATCTCTATCTCCTCCCTCCCATTCCCACAGCTCTAGCCAGTCCTGCTGTGGCAGCCCTGAAGATGCTCCAGAATGGCTTCAGGGTTGACAGTGGGTATATTAGCTCTGATCGCCATTGCTTAAATAGTGGGCACTTGGTGGATATGTAAAGCAGACTCAACTTCAGTATTTGGGCATATGCATATTCAGTCTTTATAAGTAGGATTGGCATATTAAGCAACCATCACCTTAGTATCTACATTGGCTCAGGAGAAGACCCTTCTATGTAAGGCATACAGAATCTTATAGAAGTCTTCTATAAGTCCTAGAAGTATATTTATAGAAGTATATTAGGGAGAGATTAGGAGAGAGGACCATTTGTCTGTATGATAGATGGAAAACTTTGACTCTGTCAACCTGAGTATCTAAATGCCATAACCTCTTCTTGAATTGCAACAGAGATTTTTCTAGATCTAAAGCAAGTAGAGCTGGCATTGACAATCCACACTGTCTCAGATCTTGGTTGGTTTGCTTTCTTCCAGAGTAGGATGATCTATATCATATAGAAAAATCAATTAGCTTTCCAGAAGATTTGTTTCACCCAGAATATTAGAGAATATAACCTTGTCTGTGAGATACAGCCTAGTTCTAATCTGTGTCTTGCACTAGAAGTAAAATATGGAATGTGTGCTATTGATTTTAAGATTTTTTTGTTAAAAAAAATAATCCTGTTTCAAGGATCAAGAAGTTTTTATCAACATATATCTGAGGTCATATTACAGCATGCCAAGAATTTTGGCCTTGTGTAGTTCTGTTGCTGCAACGACAAAATTGTTTCCTCTTCAAATTTGTTGACAGTTAAAAGTGTTGCGCTTCCATTGATAAATTTCTTGTTTCATGACCCCAGCATGTGGAGCACTGAAAGTGATTGGGTATTGAAATGATTTTATCTAGTCAATGGTCTGCCATTAACTGTACAGTGTGATGTACAGTAATTTTTGGAGAATACCAAAGCGTTTGCTTTTTGGTAATTTATATCAAAGCCATTTCTATCACATGCCCCAAAAGCTCCTTGAGACCTCTGCATAGCCCAATTTTTGAAAATGATAGCTGCATACAGAAGATGGACTAGTTTAATGAAAAGAAGGACTAGGGGAGACATGATAGCAGTGTTCCAATATCTCAGGGGCTGCCACAAAGAAGGTGGAGTCAAGCTATTCTCCAAAGCAGCTGAGGCAAGGACAAGAAGCAATGGGTGGAAACTAATCAAGGAAAGAAGCAATCTAGAACTAAGGAGAAATTTTCTGACACTTAGAACAATGAATCAGTGGAACAACTTGCCTCCAGAAGTTGTGAATGCTCCAACACTGGGAGTTTTTAAGAAAATGTTGGATAACCATTTGTCTGAAGTGGTGTAGGGTTTCCTGCCTAAACAGCAGGTTGGACTAGAAGAGGTCCCTTCTAACTCTGTTATTCTATTCTATTATTATGGTCGGGAGATGAAAAATGGAAGTTTGGATTGGCAAAAGCTTCTATGGTAGGGGGACTAATAAATATCCTTGCTTAAGCCCATTATGAGTAGGAATAAGCCCTGTTATATCACCCAAATTAGTACTTTTAGCCTCCAAAACGTGTTAGAATGTAATTGTATAATCAAGTTAAAAAGAAAATGGTCAATCTATAGATTATCTGATTTTCTCCAAGATTTTTTTCTTGAGAATGGAGTCATAGGCCACCGTTAAGTCAATAAAGGCAGCAAAAAAACCTTCCATTTGGAAGTTAGTAGTATTTCTTCACCAAACGATGTAATATTAGGCACTGATTTATTGTTGAATGTTCCTCCCTAAAATCTGCCTGTTCAGGCATAATAATGTTCTTGGAATATGTCCCATCATGTAATTTGTGGCAGACATATCTAGCACAACGTTTACTAATTACAGGAAAAAGACTAATTGGATGGTCTTTGGCAGGATTTCTTGAGCTAAACTTATTACGTGGTTAGTGTATAGGCATATCAAAGTATTTCTTTTTCCTTTTCTTTTTTTGGCAGCAATACATAAGTGGTTTAGCTTGGTTTGTTTTAACCTAACCCACATTAACCATTATCTGGCATATTAAACACATGTTCACTTTTGCTTCTGACCTCTAGACACAATATTTTAGAGGCAGTCACTGAGTAGAATCTATGGTTAACTTTATGCATATATGCAGTAAAATAAACTGTTTATACCAGGGGTCAACAACCTACAGCTCTGGAGCTGCACGTGGCTCTTTCACCCCTCTGCTGTAGCTCCCTGTCACTCAAAATATGCATCACAACCGCCAATGTGCGACACCCGCCGGTTGAGCTTTCCAACCCCTGGTAGGTCAACCATGGATAAATACAAGAAATGAAAAGTTTCAGAAGAAAACAGAAAGTTTAATTCAACTACATTTACTAGTTTTGTGGCCACTCAAGAAATAATCGGGCACAGGGTTTTTTGTGGCTCCCGGTGTTTTCTTTTCTGTGGGAAATGGGTCCAAATGGCTCTTTGAGTGTTTAAGGTTGCAGATCCCTGGTTTATATTGATCCACTGAATTTGACTGGAAGATGCTCATGTAATATTTACTGACAATATGATGCAAGTATACTTTCCTATATTGCTATAAAGTTTGTGTGTGAGGGGGTGGTTGGGATTGGGGGAGGGAGAGAGAAAGATAATTAGTGTTACAGTCAAATTAACACTGGAAGCCAGTTTCGTACAGGTAACAGCAAATTATCAATTAAGTTTAACTTCAGTCTTGTTTTCCTACTTCTTTTGCTGTCAGAGATTGGAATAAGATTGATCAGCCTGTCAGTGTGTTGGCATAGTTTTACCCAAAAACACGTTCTTCACAAACCAAGTTTTTCTATAAGAAAAGGATGCTTGGAAGAAAAAAACCTATTAATTATTCACACTTTAAATTTGGAGATGGTGTTAACTTTGGACTTTAAAACAGCTTATAGAAAGCAACTTCCTGTTACTTTTGACTTAAAAAAAAAACTGACTTGAAACTCTTTAGAAATCACAACGCAAAATGATTTCTCTCAAGTAACAGATAACAGTTCTATCCTTACACATTTTTTCTATACCATACAAGAAGGGCGCCTCTTTGAAGTCGAGTACAAAAATAGCAGAAGTGATTTTATGGAGAAATTTTGAGTGCCAGCTCCTTTCATCTCCTACTAAATATTTACTTTGCTTATTTATCATGCAGTTTTTGTTGTTGTTCTTAGGTTTCCTGTTTTGGTTAATTTCACAATATGGAGCAGAAGGGAACAAAAATAAACTTGAAGTAATAATATTGTTTTTTCACCAATTCACATATTACATGGTCTACACAAATCTTAAAATATAAAGCATAAATCAGGGGTGTCAAAGTCAAGGCCTGTGGGCCATAGCCGGCCCACAGGGTGCTTAGGTTTGGCCTGTGGGGCCACCCTGAAAACAGTGAAGGACTGGCCTGTGGTGCCTCTGCCAGTGAAAACACAGCTCAAGTGGTCTGCACGCGGCCCTCCCAAGCTCCGTTTTCAGCCATGATGGACTCCTGCAGCCCTCTGCCAGCGAAAACAAGCCGTGTGTGTGTGTATGTGTGTGCGCACACTCTGTTTTTCCTGGCAGAGGGCTGCAGGAGGCCATCACGACCAAAAACAGAGCCCAGGGATGCCACGTGCAACCTTCTTGAACTCCATGTTCACTGACAGAGGGCTAGCAAAAGAAACTACTAGCAAAAGTGGCATTTGATCACACAGCAAGGAGGCATCAAGAAATTCCTCCGCTGATGACAATGGATCACCCGAGCCCTGCCTCGGCCACCACAGGTGACTCCCAGACGGGGGTTTCAGCAGGTTCTGACCAGTTCTGGAGAACCGATAGTGGAAATTTTGAGTAGTTCGGAGAACCATTAGTAAAAATTCTGACTGGCCCAGCCCCCATCTATTCTCTGTCTCCCAAGTCCCAGCTGATCAGGAGGAAATGGGGATTTTTCAATAACCTTCCCCTGGGCTGGGGACAGAATGGAGATTTTACAGTATCCTTCCCCTGCCACGCCTACCAAGCCACGCCCACCAAGCCATGCCACACCCACAGAACCGATAGTAAAAAAATTTGAAACCCACCACTGGTGCCTCCAACATGAGCTGGTCACAACCATCCCAGCCACACCCACACCCTATCTCCCTCCCAAGGTCACACAGAACCCTGATGCAGCCCTCAGTCAAATCGAGTTTGACATCCCTGGCATAAACGTAAGAAAGGAATGGCTGTAAATAAACAGCATGCAAACACTCATCAGGATACTGTGAAACTTTCCCTGTGCCATGCATGAAATCAATGGCAGGTAGAACAGAATACAGAGGCAATAATAATAATAATAATAATAATAATAATAATAATAATAATAATAATAATAATAATAATATATATATATATATATATATATATATATATATATATATATATATATATATATATATATATATATCTCTTCAATTCTGCAGTGCAAACCTTATCATTTTCATTATTGCTTCATTTGTCTGTTTCTCTGTGCATGAATACACACAAGCCACACTCAGATCAAGTCTGCATTATGTTCGCATTTTCACTATACATCAGGCCTGTCTTAGTTAATGTGATATATTTTTGACACTGGTATTTTAACTTTTTTATTTTGGTTTTTCTTTTTTCTATTGTTAATATTTTATTCTTCTATTTTTTCCCTCTGAGAATATGCAGCGCAACATTAGTCTGGTCTAACATATTGCTGCGAGAGATCATTTCATTCATTACATTCAACACAAACTCTTTCTAGCTGAGTCTATAAAAATGGAAAGCAGATGGCATTAAAGCAGGCTGGAGAGAAGAAAACAGAAGGACTACATTTTTTTTTTTTGTATCTGTTTGTAACTTTCAACCAAAATATTATTTTTAAATTGATTTTGCTCCAAAACAACATGTTATTTTGCAATAAATGTCTATGAATGGCAATTGCATGACAATATTTTGAGAACTACGACCGTCATTAGATACTGACATTTTTCAAAGGAAGGAAAATTTTGATTCTAATGTTCATTTTAATAATAATGAAGTTTTTAACACTTTAATGTCTTTCATTTTACAGTTTTAATAAGGTTTTCATGCTATGTTAATTTTGGGTTGGGAATTACCCAGAATTAGTTACTGTATAAGATTCTCGCCTGGACTATTGTAATGCTCTCTATGTGGGGCTCCCCTTGGGGTGCACCCGGAGGCTCCAACTGGTGCAGAATGCGGCCACGCGGGGGATTATGGGAGCGACAGGGCGCTCCCATGTGACACCTCTCCTGCAGGAGCTGCATTGGTTGCCAGTGGACTTCCGGGTGCGCTTCAAGGTGTTGGTAATCACCTTTACGGTGATTAGGTACTTATAAGGACCAGGTACTTATAGGACCGCCTTCTGCCACCAATTGCCTCCCACCGGCCGGTTCGCTCCCACAGAGAGGGCCTCCTCAGGGTGCCGTCAGCCAGACAATGCCAGCTGGTGACCCCCAGGGGGAGAGGCTTCTCTGTGGTAGCTCCCACCCTCTGGAACGACCTTCCTCCAGAGTTGCGAATGATCTCTGACCTCCGGACTTTTCGTCAGGCCTTAAAAACGTACTTTTTCCAGCTAGCCGGCCTGGCCTGATCCCATGGTAAAATTTTTAGAGTTTTGATATTAATTATTAATTGAACTGTTTTTAACTATGGGCCAAATTTATATTAGTTGCTTTAAAAAATTTTTAACTTTTGTAAAATCGGCTTTTTATTTCTGGCTGTTCACCGCCCTGAGTCCGCAAGGAGAAGGACGGTATATAAATCTAATAAATCAAAATCAAATCAAGATGGGCATCTAGAGCCTTGGTGGCACAGCAGACTAAAGTGCTAGTCTATGAATGGCAATTGCATGACAATTGCCATTCATAGACTAGAGCTTTAGTCTGTGCTAGTACCAGCTTCCTGCAATTACTGCAAGTTTGAATCTCACCAGGCTCAAGGTTGACTCAGTCTTCCATCCTTTCAAGGTAGGTAAAATGAGGACCCGATTTGTGGGGGCAATAAGCTTACTTTGTATAAAAAAGAACACTGGTTGGGGGGTGGGGCGAAAGCCCTACTAAGCAGGTATATACAAAAGTATGAAGGCTATTGCTTAAGGCATTGTAAGCCATCCCGAGTCTCTGGAGAAGGGCGGCATATAAATCGAACCAAATAAATAAATATAAATGTTCTAAATAAGTAAATAAAAACATGTCAGTTCAACTGATCTTTTACAGGCATTAATTCATTCACTTCCTAAAATAATCTTCAAAGAATGATTTGAGTTGAGCAAAGAACAAGAGAGATAAATTAAGTCCTCCCCTCCTCCCTAGATCAGTCCTTCAATCAAATTTTGTGGTTGCCAGTACAAAGAAAATGTTGATGGTTTGTCATAAATATCAGCAGTTACTACTGTTGGAAGAAATATCTATCTGGTTCAGTTTCAAATGGGGAGAAAGACATTGGAAACATGGAGGTTGATTGGAAAGATGGTTTATTGATTAACCACATGGACACATGAACACATGGAGTGGGGAGTGGGGCAGGGGTGAAATTCAGCTGGTTCTATCCGGGTCAGGAGAATCAGTAGTGGCGGCTGTGGGAGGTTCCGCTCACCCACGCGGATATCATGACATCACTTTTTGCGACAATTTTAAGCCTCTGTGCATGTGCTGATGACAATGCATACACATTTGCGAACCGATACGGAAGGTAAAGTGAATTTCACCCCTGGAGTGGGGGTTATTTATGCCCTCTTTGAGGCCTTGTCCTTGAGCTTCCTGTTCCTGTGGCAAGAGTGTGTATTCTATTGGCTGTAGTCAAGCTCCCATCGGGCCATGTGGACTCATGTTTGTTTTGTCAGAATCAAGTTTGGTTGAACCTTGGGTTGATGTAATGTCCCCAGGTGATTTCGCAATGCAGTGAGCCCTGCTGCTAGATAACCCTATGTCCAGGAGGGTCATGTCTTAATTCCATCACCCTGCAGCTGGAGGTCTTTTGTCTTGTACATAGGCTGGCCCAATCTTTCTTAATGTGCATCAAAATATCTGCAGGGGGCAGGAAGCTGGGGTTCTGTTTCTTTTAAGATTTTTATTTCTCTTTTAGAGGAAATATTTTATCCTGCCTTTTTAAATATTTCCTAAAATATTTCATTCTTCTAGGAAAGGGGTGGGTGCTAACTTTCCACACTATCATATTCGGTGATGGGATTCAGCCAGTTCACACCACTTCGGGAGAACCGGTTGTTAACTTTCTGAGCAGTTTGGTGAACTGGTTGTTGGAAGAAATCATTAGGGCAAGAACCGGTTGTTAAATTATCTGAATCCCACCACTGACCATATTATATAAACAGCTAGGCAGAGAAAGCACATAGAAAGCCTTTCTAAATCATCTTCATTGTTAATGACCAACTGGTACACAGAGCACCCATACTGCAATTTTTGGATGTTTATTTTTATTGGATGGTCATTCTCGGCTTGTTATTCTTCAGAGACTATGTTAGGGGAGAAATATAATCATTGGCTAATATCATGCAAATTGAAAGAATTTGCGCATTGCTTAGTTTTGGATCAAGTATAATTTTACAGGCAGGAAGCTGCTACCTCCATTCTAAAGAACAATAGTTGCTAATGACAGAAGAAGAAAAAAAGGACACATGTAATTTATTCCTTGTGGTTCATCACTTAATCAATACACTTCTGATGAAAATTAAATATATATTTGTGAGTATTTAATGCTGAATGATTAAATTCAGCAAATTCAGCCTGGTGGCTCAGCAGACTAAAGCATTGTAATTAACACCAGCTGTCTGCAATTATTGTAAGTTCAAATCTCACCACTCAAGGTTGACTCAGCCTTCCATCCTTTCTAAGGTAGGTAAAATGAGGACCCAGTTTGTGGGGGCAATAAGCTGACTTTGTATAAATATACAAAAGTATGAAGGCTTTTGCTTAACGTATTGTAAACCACCCTGAGTCTCCGGAGAAGGGCGGCATATAAATCAAATTAAAAATCAATCAATCAATAATTTTTTTTAAAAATTGACCTGACATGCGTGAATGAAAATGAACCTGGCACGTGTGATTTTATTGCTGTAATCAGCATAAGAAATAACCTTGAGGAATAGGAAGAAGAACCACAAAAAAGCTAATGGTCAGATAAAAGAAATTTAGGGTCTAGGGCAGAAATGTACTTTGAGAAAGCATCTGAAATATGACTCGCCCGACTTCTCAAGAAGATAAATTCAGACCTGCAGGCTTCTGTCACCGTAATCTTTACAATGAAGGTAGTAGCTTGTATGTCTTTGGTATCCAAGTTTGCTCTACCTTGGAGAGCTGACATTTGTGAATTAACTTTGCTTCTCAATAGTCTCCTTGTCTGAGTGAATTGATTGTCTTGAGGAATTCAAACATCAATCCCAACATTAGAAAATCAGGCGTTTAAGGCAAATACCCAGTAGATTCAGTAGAAACATTTTTTGTAGTAAGTCAAATAAATGCATTTAAATTGGAAGAAGAAGGACAGTACACAGGGAAATCACTGAGTAAAATCTACACATTATCAAAGATTTCCACATCTGTTCAGATAGGTCTGTGGGTAAATTCTTTTTCTGCTTTGTGAATAGTTTATTTGGGATTCATCTGCAGAGATCTTACTGCTATCAATAAGGACTGAATTGGATCAAAGTCAAAACTGGGTGAGGACATTTCTTTATTTTGCCTTTTTTTTTCTTTGAACTTCATTTCCCCCCCTCCTTTTCTTCCCTGGAAGAAAGTTGGAACAGATATTTTTTTCCAGAATAGGAAGTACAAGATATCTAATCATTATGTTTTTAGATTTAGGACAAAGTATGTTTAAAATTAGTCTGATTCTTATAAATTGTCTATTCCTATAATCATAACACATTTAGAAAGGAGTCCCATCATTTTTTTATTTTTTTTTTTCAAAAGAAGAACATTACTGCGGTCTTAGGGAAAACAATTAGAAGAAAGGGTGAAACTAATACCCTAGCATAACAAACTTATTTATGGTACACATTTATGTCAATCAAAATGCTTACAATTCACTATTATGCAGTATTTCATGGTTAGTTACCCTCTCCTGAAAGTTTTCAACATAATGTAACAATCATTTAAACAGGAAGGTCTGATTGAATGATCACTAGGTCAAACACAAATTGTCAGTCTCACTTCTTAGATACCATTATTAACCACGTTCTACTGAAATCATAAATGAAAACAGAAGAGCTTCTCCCATAGCATGCCATGAAATAGAATATATTTAAAGAAATATTAGCAACATTACATTTGTACCAAGCATCTAAAATTACATCATTAATATTAATGGTGTTTTACTGTGCACAAATACACAGAGATCATATTTTATAGTGAAAAAGTTACATTACTTTTTAAGCTTTCCAGTTTTCATTGTAATGGTGGGAAAAAACCCCCAAACCTTACTTTCACTGCATGCTCCCATTAAAAAAAAAAAATCAGAAAAGAAGTTTTTTTTTCCAGATTCCTATTTTGGTTTGTATTCCTTGTCTGCTGTTATCTCCTTGAGTAAACTGCTAATTTCCATACTAAGTGTGTGAATGTATAATTGAAATCAGAAGTAGGACAGTTCCATGGAGCACTTTGGCATTATGCAATTATGTGTGTGTGTCCGCACACATATGTGCACATCAATATGTGTATTATCTCTCTGTCTGTCTCTCTGTCTTCAATGTATGTACTCTCTCTCTCTCTCTCTCTCTCTCTCTCTCTCTCTCTCTCTCTCTCTCTCTGTGTGTGTGTGTGTGTGTGTGTGTGTATCAGGGGTGAAATCCAGCAGGTTCTGACAGGTTCTGGTGAACAGGTAGGGTAAATTTTGAGTAGTTCAGAGAACTGGCAAATACCACCACTGGCTGGCCCCAGAGTGGGTTGGAAATGAAGATTTTGTAATATCCTTCCTCCAGGAATGGGGAGGGAATGGAGATTTTGCAGTATCCTTCCCCTGCTCCACCCACCAAGCCACACCACGCCCACCAAGCCATGCTCACAGAACCGGTAGTAAAAATATTTGGATTTCACACTGGTGTGTATGTATGTATGTATGTGCGCGCGCGCACACACACACACACACACACACACACACACACACACACACACACACAGGCAGAGACACAGAGACAGAGAATTTTCTGCCCCTTATCTGGAAATAGCAATAGCACTTAGACCTAGAGTATATACCGCTTCATCGGAGCCTTGGTGGCGCAGCAGACTAAAGTGCTGTAAAAGTAGCACTTAGCTGCTAGCTGCCTGCAATTACTGCGAGTTCAAATCTCACCAGGCTCAAGGTTGACTCAGCCTTCCATTCTTCCGAGGTAGGTAAAATGAGGACCCGGATTGTGGGGGCAATAAGCTGACTTTGTATAAAAAAGAACACCACTTGGGGGGGCCAAAAGCCCTACTAAGCAGGTATATACAAAAGTATGAAGGCTATTGCTGAACGCATTGTAAGCTGAGCTGAGTCTCCGGAGAAGGGTGGCATATAAATCAAACCAATAAATAAACAAGTAAGTAAGTAAGTAAGTAAGTAAGTAAGTAAGTAAGTAAGTAAGTAAGTAATAGTACTTTTACAGCCCTCTCTAAGCAGTTTACAGAGTCAGCCTCTTGCCCCCAACAATCTGTGTCCTTGTTTTACCCACCTCGGAAGGATGGAAGGCTGAGTCAACCTTGAGCCTGGTGAGATTCAATCTGCCAAACTGCTGCAGTAGCCTGCAGTACTGCACTCTAACCACGGCTCTGAAAGCCGTGAAAGAAAACTTACAATATGTTGCAAGAAAGAGACTGGCAGAACTCAGGGACCTGGTTAGTATCAAGAGTCCATTGGTTTTTCTAGTTCCAACACTGGAACTTAGCTGAAAATGATTTCACTAATTGGACTGATGTTTAGCTACAATCCCTAAGTCAGCATTGGTGGAAAATATATATATACAAAAGCTAAATGTTTCTGAGATGTTGAGATAATTAAGTATTTTAATCCTCCCATCATCCATTAGCTTTGGTTGCACTGATAGAAGTTGTACCCAGGTTATAACCAGATAGTCAATGCATTTCCATCCATATTTTATTGCTTGAGATGGAGGCATAATCAGGTCAATCCAGTATATTCAAGATTGTCTTTTTCCCTGTTGATTGTCCTGTTATTTCTTAACTACTAACTGTGTTGATGATAAGGAGCTGTTAACCTCTGTAGGAAGTTAGCACCCACCCCCCTCCTAGGAAAATGACATATTTTAGGAAATATTAAAAGGGCAGAAAATTTCCCCTAAAAGGGAGACAGAAACTCAGCTGCCCCCACACCACCTTTGTCAATGGGCCATTAAGGCCTGGGCTAGTCCATTCTATATAACAAAGATCTAGCTCCTTCAGGCAGAGCCATAGTAGGAATTACACAAAGCCCTTTCATTATATCATCACCCAGCAAGAGTCAACCATGCCTGGGACTCAAAAGACAGCCTACAAAGTTATCCCTGCATGGTCCCATGGGAGTCTGACAACCAATCAGAACACAAGCTCAAATTCAAAGCCCAACAGAGGGCATAAAACCCAGACACTCTCAGCATCTCTGCTCTTTTTGCCTAGGATCTCCAAGGCATATGATCCTATTCATCAATAAATCTTCTTTCCAAGCAACTTCCATGAATCCAGTGTCTTTTTCCCCACTTGGAACTAATGCAGATGGACATTTCTTCCAACACTTCCTTAACAATACTTATAATTTCTGTAGAGAAAATTGGAAGCTATTATCAAAATTGCAATAAAGTGATATGAAAAGTTGTAGAATTAATAAGGTGGAAACTGTTCTGTGCACAGCCAAATTGTTAGCGAAGCTGGCTAGGAATGAAGGAAATTCAGGACCTCCTGTGGCTTAGAGTCATAAGTAGCTACCCATTTGCTTTCTCTCCTCATCTTTTTAACTATTACTCCAATAGGATTAATACTTTAAAAGCCCATTTAAAGTTTTGCTCTAAATTCATAAAGTGCACTTTGTGCTACATATAGAAATGCATATTTCATGCCACATAAAATGGAAGGCTAAAATGTGTCTCTGTCTTCAGTTGAGAAGAATGTCCCCTGCCCATCTGTTTTAGAAGAGTTAGTCTTGATGGTAAAAACCTAAAGATGAAACTGTTTCTACAGTTTTGAGACATTCCATTTGCAAGTCTAAAAGCTGTCTAAATCTTCTGATACAATGGAAGCAGCAGCTGGAGGTCTTTTTTGAGGAAGAACTGAGCTCCCAGCCGATGGGAAAAATTCAATTAATGAGTAATCTCAGGAAATCCACTCACAATAAATTACGCTCAAGGATTTGTAGAAATATTGGTACTTTGGATAAGCACATTTACTACTTTGGGTTGAAACATTAAATTATGGATGATATGAAAACAATGCAGGCACAATAAGAGGTGGTGGAGAATGCAAAAACTCATGAATTCAGTAGGATAAATTAAGGCTGAAAGGTACTAAATTTTAAAAACAAATGAAGATTTGCATTTGCATAAGAAAGCCTTGATTAAAATATAAGGAGACCTCATATTCACATCTAATAGCAGTTATTAGCAGAACCTCTGCCTATTTTTGTTTAAAATGTGTGAAAATGTTTACAAGAGTTATTCTTACTATCTTCCGATTGTGAGTAGGATAATAACAATACTTTTCCAACTAGAATCAATGTAAAATTTTTTGCAAGTGTTGGTTCTAACAAAATAAAACACGCTACTTCATGAAAAATTGAATTCAGTTCCATTGCTGCAACCACAATGTTCTTTGCCCAAACAGTTTTTTAATGGAATGGTATAAATTACTCTCAGGCATCTTTGTTCCTATATTTTTAGATGTGTGCAGTGAATCTTTATTGTTAGTAAATTTACATTTATATAAGATTATAAAAATAAAGACCCAAAGTTTTGTCTACTTTAAGTCTATTTACCTAATTAGCATGTATACCAACATTTTCTCTCTATCTCTATCTCTATCATTTCCATATCTATCTATCTATCTATTTATCTATCTATCTATCTATCTATCTATCTATCTATCTATCTATCTATCTAATTTCATAATTAATTCACCCTTATTTAGAATGGATAAGCATCAATTAATCTATATTATTATAGATTAATATATTAATATATTACAATTAATTATAATATATTAATCTATATTAATTGATGCTTAATATATAATCTACATCTATATCCAATAGATGCATTGGATATATGTAGAAATAGAATGGATATTGTAGTATTTTTGTGTTGATGCAGAAAAAGCCTTTGATATGGGTCAGATTAAATTCTAAAAACAAGTGATAATTAGAATTTGTTTCCTAAGTAGTTAATTGGAGTTATCTCTACTACTTTTTGTTGTTGCTTTTTAATCAATCTCTTGATTCTGAGATTTGGTGGATTTTTGGATGGTTGGGTTTGTTTGTTTGTTTGTTTGGTCACTTATTCATTAGAGTTTTATTGTTTCTGTGCTGTTACAGATAGTGAGTTGTGGTGACTTAGTTACTTTAAGGATTAAGAGTTGTCTCCTTAAGAGATTGCATTGTAGGAGACGTAGTGAGAGATTGCATTATGGGAAATGTAGTCCATGACATGTGACCATATCTGTGTATCTGATTGGCCACTGAGGCTTTCTGGCAGGATTTTAGAACAAGGACCTGGCAATATGTTGAATTACTTCAGAAGAGAGAACGTGCCTTCTGAACAAGAGGACAAACTACCATCCTTTTACTGTTCTGTTCTCCAGGCATCTGGCTCCACTGGGAACAGGCAGATAAACTCTAGTAAACAGGTTTTCATGCAGATTATGTAGCACAGTTTCCATCATTGTTTCTTTTTGTATCTTTGTGCATTTTTTTCCTAATCTTGTGATAAGAAAGAAAAACAAATGGAAGAAATTTATTCACATATTTATATTATTTTCCAGGATTCATTTAAAAGAAAAAGAAAAACTGCTAATAATTTGTCAAGGGACTTTTCTGGTCCTAAAACTGTTATGCTCTCTTTTTTTAAAAAAATGTTAATATAGTTTAGTACATTTATTGTCTTTCATTTTCCTATTGTAAATGTAATATGTTTGGTCTGTATGCATTATTTCAATTGCTTTTTTATATTTATTCAACTTATTATTAAATGCATAGTTTGTCATTTCTTTAATTATAAAAATTAAAAAACCCTCTTTTTAAAATGACCCTGTAATCCCTTAATTTCAGGTAGAATCCAGGATATGGATGGAGCTGAGTATTTATTACCCAGATGTCCTTTCTGATGACATGTGGAGTTCCCAGTATATTTTTTCTTTGTGCCTTGGTAGAGACAAACATCTGCCACTATTTAGGATTGAACTCTTAACCTTCTAAGTGGAATATAGGCATCTTCACACTAGGTCATTACACTGCTCTTACTCTAACAATAATGCTATCCTTTTAAAAAATAAGAAATCAAAAGGTTGACTATCGTGAATAGACTTTCCATACTAGAAAGTTGTGATATTACAGATATTAAGTGTTTGTCAAAACAGCTTCAGGTTACAGTGAAAACAAAATGTCAAAAATCCAATGTTTGTATTGCAAACGTCGTATAAAAACTGATGAAAAATCATCGCTTGTTACGTTCTTATTGGCAGCAGGGTAGTAGTAAAAACTGAAGTAGTAAGATTGGCAGAAATGGATTGTGTAAATGAGTGCATTCTGCCCATAATTAAGCCTGTGTGGAGAAATAAAACAGGCAAAGCAAATTAAAAAACATAGCCTTAAAAATATGGAGGCCATTTGCCAGAATAAGGTAGCGCTACAGAATTTCATTTTAAAAAGCTTTGACAAAACGAACCCTGATTTTGTTAATTATTTATCGCAGGACCTCAATTCTCACTGTGCTACCTCTGGAGGAAGAATCATAACAAATACTTATTCTAGACACTAATAGTATACATTTCAAACCTGAATCATTCATTTTTACTCTAAGGGAATAATTTTGGAATATACAGTATCGTATCTTTGAGCAATACGGCAGCAGGTTGCAATTAAAGTTTCTTTCCTGGAGCTGGTTCATATATACTTCTTTAACTGCCTGTCTCACATATTTAACTGTTTGGGTACCGCCCGTACCAAAATATCACAAATAGCCTGCTGCAGAGGTGGTATTCAGCAGATTCTGATCAGTTCTGGAGAACCAATAGCAGAAATTTTGAGTAGTTCGGAGAATCGGTAAATACTACCTCTGATTAGCCCCACTGCCATCTATTCTCTGCCTCCCAAATCCCAGCTGATTGGGAGGAAATGGGGATTTTGCAGTAATCTTCCCCTGGAGTGGGGTGGGAATGGAGATTTTACACTATCCTTCCCCTGCCATGCCCACCAAGCCATGCCATGCCTACAGAACCGGTAGTAAAAATTTTGAATCCCACCAATGACCGGCTGTGAATACTAAAGCCTGCATGTTCTCAGGTTTGAGAACATGCATACTCATATATACAACATTTGTGCAAGAGTAGAAATCAAATTTCAAAGATATACAAAATATTAAAGATTCTACTAATATCTGCTGATCTACATATTAAGGTTTTAGTATGGACCAATTTAAATATTTATGTATTCATTAAATCTGTAGTAGGTTTTTTCTTCTTCTGTAACTTGGCAATTTTAAGATTCAACTAGCTCCCACAATTCTCCAGCCATTTCTGGCAGTTGAAGTCCACACTTCTTAAAGTTGCCAAGTTTGGAAATAGCCACTGATTTATATCTTGTCTTTTTCTAAGAAGCTTACATGGATAGCTCCACATGGGGGTATATGTAGTGGTTCAAAAAGAAAGAAATAATTTGAAGCATGGGAGTCCTCTCATGGGCCCCACGAAGAATTTCTTAAAGAAGTTAAATACAGTATGTTCCTGGAATTGTGTGAAATCCTTTTCATTAAAGAATAGAATAGAATAGAATAGAATAGAATAGAATAGAATAGAATAGAATAGAATAGAATAGAATAGAATAGAATAGAATAGAATAGAATAGAATAGAATAGAATAGAATAGAATAGAATTCTTTATTGGCCAAGTGTGATTAGACACACAAGGAATTTGTCTTTGGTGCATTTGCTCTCGGTGTACATAAAAAGACAAGATACATTTGTCACGAATCATGATTCATAAGGATCATAAGGAGGTTGTGATAAAAGTTAACTATGCTTCCTTGCATCTGAATCATCTTTTCCCGTAAAAATCCAGATCACAGCACCATCCTGTTATATTTGGTGTCTTCCCTAATTCAATCTCCACGATAACCATTTGTGGGATAGATTTGGTTGAAGCAGATTGCTTCAAATTGACCTACTGAGCTTGAATCTTTCTTCTGGTCTGAGATCTCTGCTTATTCATGATACTATATTGCCTCTAAATTACTACTTCCACCATCCTGTTTCCACCTCTCTTTTATAGCAGTAAATTTCTCACTTGTCACTTCGAAGTTTCTCCACGGAAACACTTTTATATTCATTGATTATTATTTTTTTTTAGTTCAACTATTGCTATAAGCACCTCTCAGGTTAGTTACTTAGATAGTTAATTTATGTATGCATATATGCAATTTACAGCAGCATTTTTCAAACTTGGCAGTTTTCCCAGCATGCTGGCAGAGAAAATCTGGGAATTAAAGCCCACATATCTTAACGTTGCCAAGATTGAAAAACACTGATTTAGAAGCTGTCTGACTTCTAATGACTCTGGGCATTTTACAGTTGCAAAATGTAAGAACAATGCAAAACACAGAAAAGAAAATAATAAGCAGCTCAGAGATAAACATGTAAACAAAGAAAACCCAATCCAACAGGCTCCAAACCAACCTCAATTAATTAGAGTTGCATATAAATACTATTTTCCAAGCCAAAGAAACCCCAAAGAATTATTTCCCTTTAAATCTCCCTTTTTACTGCATTCATAAGCTATTGAGTAGAAACAGATTTATTGATTCAGTGTATATATTTCTCCAAGGTCAGTCTCAATAGGGTTAAGCAGTGGTGAAATCCAAATATTTTTACTACTGGTTCTGTGGGTGTGACTTGGTGGATGTGGTGTGGCTTGGTGGGTGTAGCAGGAGAAGGATACTGTAAAATCTCCATTCCCACCCACTCCAGGGGAAGGGTACTGCAAAATCCCCATTCCCTCTCCACTCTGGGGCCAGCCAGAGATAGTGTTTGTTGGTGCTCCAAACTATTCAAAATTTCCACTACCGGTTCTCTGAAGTGCTCAAAATTTCTGCTACCGGTTCTCCAGAGCCTTAGTTAATAGGAAGTAAGAGATCCAGTCTACTACCTCTCTTCTGTGTATACCACAAAGCTCGGTATTCTCTCCACTTCTTTTAAACATCTGCATGAAGCTGCTGGGTGA
This sequence comes from Masticophis lateralis, assembly GCA_030761175.1. Classification (NCBI taxonomy): domain Eukaryota; kingdom Metazoa; phylum Chordata; class Lepidosauria; order Squamata; family Colubridae; genus Masticophis; species Masticophis lateralis. Next base: position 112,629,379 of record JAUDYJ010000004.1, on the reverse strand, counting down.
CTTCAATCAATCACCATGGATTGAGGTGTCATCAGTATGACTTTGGATGCATGGAGCTTCAAGATCAGGACTTCGATATCTTTAGTTCTGGATAGGGTAGCATGATCCCGACAGATCTCGATCACAACTTGGGGTTTCTGCTGGACTTGTGACTGCTGTTCAAAGAATGAGCGGCAGTCACGGCTAGGAGAATGTTTGTACAACTTTGGGTTGTATGTCAATTATGGACATTCCTGGATCAGGAGTCCATGCATTCAATCATTCAATTCCTGGTCATCTCACACTTGGACTACTACGATGCACTCTACATAGGGCTATCCTTGAAGAGCATTCAGAAGTGTCAACTGGTGCAGAGTGTGACAGTGTGGGCAGTCTTAGGGGCCCTTGCACGGTCCATTTACATTGCTGTTCCACATGTTGGCAGTTTGCTTCTGGATTCAATTCAATTCAATTCAGGGTGTTGGTCATCACCTTTAGAGCCCTGCATGGCATGGATCCAGGTAATTTGAGGAATTGTCTCACCCCTATTAGAAAGGCCCATCCTACCCATGCCAGCAGAGGAGGCATACTACAGTTCTTGTCTGTCAAGTAATTTTGGGTTGCAGGGTCCAGGAGAAGAGTTTGACTTTTTATAACATCTTGAGGTGAGATTGACCTTCCACAAGAGCCTGAAGATCTGACTCTGCCAGTTGTCCTGGGGCCCCAAGGGAGGAGTATCTTGCTGGAGGTGGTTGATGGACTAATAGTAGATCCTCCCTGCCCCCTGCACATCTTGCTCCATTCATTCCCATCTTTTAATTATAATCTTGTATTCTTTTAATTATACCAGTTATTTTTATTATAATTTTACCACTTTTAATGTTGTAAACCATCCAAAGTCACCTTGTGGCAAGATAGGAGGAAAATAAATCAATCAATTAAATGTGTAGAATAAATTTATTTTTTTAATAATTCCATTGATAATTACAATGGTTTGATATGACAACTGCATCTTGTAAAGCTGTTATAGTCCAAGTAATATTTCTTGATGTATTTTTAATGAAGTCCAAACTGTATTTAACAGAGTATAATTTAGGATGCATTGTGTGTTAAACTGAGTGTCACTTGCTAATATTGCAATTATGTAGAAATGTTTGTCTTCAAGTTTTGTCTTCAGTGTTTGCTAATCCCACTACTTTTTTTTATTAGAAAGTTACATTATAATATATTACTATAATATCAGCTGTATTAACTGTAATTAAAATTCCACTCAGTAGTATAGTTGAAACAATTAAGCACACACCTTTTATGGCATCATGAAATATTTGAAAAAAAAATAATAATTATCAAACAATAAATGCTAGCAAACCTGTAAATATTAAGTAAAATAGTAATTAAAGTCAATCAAAACTATAGGGTATTATGATGAAATTCTAATTATTTCAATTATAGAGTTGAAGTATGGAGTTTGCCATGCTTAATTTCCAGTAAGTTATGACTATTATTCTCAAAATGATCTTACTCTCGTTTTCATTTATTCTTTCAAATCTCTAAAGATTTAAAGTAGGAGATTAGATAGTAAAAAATGACTCATCAACGTTGCACTGTTTTGCTGAAATACCTAAAGCAGTGACGTGTCTTTGTGTGTGTGGCTGTGCATCTGGGTGTACTCATCCTGTATCCAGTTTCAGTCACCACATTACAAAAAAAGATGTTGAGCCTTTGGAAAAAGTGCAGAGAAAAGCAACTAAGGTGATTAAAGGCCTGGAGACAAAAACATATGAAGAATGGTTGCAGGATTTGGGTTTGGCTAGTCTAGACAAAAGAAAGGGAGACAAGATAGCAGTATTTCAGTATTTGGGAGGCTGAAGCAAAGCAAAGCAAAGCAAAGCAAAGCAAAGCAAAGCAACGCAACGCAACGCAACGCAACGCAACGCAACGCAACGCAATGCAACGCAACACAAGCTTTTCTTTCATACCATAAAGATGCCATTCGTTGGGGGAGTGGAGATGTATCCAATTCATTATCTGCTTTATTGTCCTGAGGACTCTCACATCCTCCAATTAATAATTGTAGTGACTGGAATTCTAAATAATTCTCAAAACAAAGCATTCAAAATAAGAAAATGTATGGAATGGCAATTAATTTAGTATATCTTGGAAGACTGATATTTATAGAAGTCCTGTTTCTAATTATGAAATCAGAGGGTCAATTCTGCAAATTACGTATATCAGCCTGTCAAGCCTGAATCCCTTGGTATTCATCTGGGCCATAAATGTCATTCTACAAAAATCCTTCCATGATGATCCTTAATGTATGAAATCTATAGGATGAACATGTCTTTAATAAGTTTTATAGCAAAATAGAAAAATAACTATCTCGTCTCCTAGAAAACCCACCCCACTCCTAGAAAAATGAAATATTTCAGGAAATATTTAAAAAGGCAACCTATTTCCCCTAAAAGGGAGGCAGAAACTCAGCCCCCCCCCCCTTTGTCAATGGGCCATTAAGGCCTGAGCCAGTCCATTCTACATAACAAAGATCTACCTCCTTCAGGCAGAGCCATTTAATTGCCCTTCATTGCATCACCCAACAAGATTCAACCAAACTTAGCACACAGACAACCTACAAAGCTAGCCATGACCTCTGACAGCAACCAATCAGGATACTCTTCCTGTGCCTCAGGAAGTTCAAAACTAGAGAGGGTATAAAACACAGCGACTCTCAGCATCTCTGCCCTTTTTTCGCCCAAGATCTCCAAGGCATGTGATCCTGTTCATCAATAAACTTTCTTTCCAACCAACTTCCATGAATCCAGTGTCTTTCTCCCCATTTGGAACCGAACCCAGAAGGATATTTCTTCCAACAGTTCAACAGCTGATCAAATTGTCATATTTTGGAGAAAATAATCTAAACATAGTCACCTATTTTTGATCCTGATACCAAATTATTCTAATATTGAAAATACTACAGAAGGACAGGGAATGTTGTATCCAAGCAACTAGAGTGCCACTTGAACAATGACTGTGGGGTATTTAATATTTTCCGCTCAGTCTCCAACCAATTGCCCTTCAAAAATGTTAAATATAAGTGTCTTCATTTTCAGGCAGTTAAAGAAATTAAGAATTTCAGTCCAAATAATATTAGAATGTTTGAGGTTGAGACGGGTTGCTCTATTTCATAATTAGAAAATAATGTTATATTTATTGCATAGTAAAGTATGCAAAGCATCAGGATGATCGTTTTGTCTCCTAGGAGTCCAGCTGTTGCATTAAATGCATACTTACTATGGACCTAATTATTGGGTGTTTTTCCATTACATCTACAAGTTCATTCATGACCATTTATTTACAAACCTTCTGTTGCTGTTCAATAAGAATTAATATGGACACTTCTACCTTTCTCTTTGTGCTTCAGTTTAGTCTCTCCAATTCTACTAATTTATGGAACAACAATAAATTGTTCAGAAGTGGATTTCTCTTTAACCTAAGTTCATTACGCATCTGGTGATGACTGCATTCCCTAGAAGGACATTGCCTGATTAGAGATAATGCAAAAAATTTACATTTGTTTCAAATGATTATGATAATCAGCTCTTATCTGTTATCTGATGCTTGCCATTACCAACTAATTGCTAACACCTGGCTTTCAGGCCACAAGGACATAGTTACTATCGCTCTAAAACTTGCAAAATACTTCTGAGTGTATATTTAAAAAACAAACAAAACATTAATCTGCTGTATAAGTTAACTGGAGGAACAAAAGGTAACAAGGTTTGACTTGAAAAAAATAGCAGAAGGTATTTTTTTGCAGGTGCACCAATTTATGCTTTCATGTTGTTAAAACTAGCACTTCCTGAAATTTCCCAGCCACATAATTATACTTTCTAAATCAAAGCTGTCTTTTATAAAGATGTTTATAAATAATGCCTTCCATACGTATTTTGGGCATTTGTTTTCCAGAAAAAAACCCACAAAATGTTGAAACGATAGTCAGAGGTTTATACTCATACGAATCATACACATGACTCATTAAAAATAAATGAAGCATTTACGTAAAATGGTATATATATATTTTGTTCTAAACCACCAGGACTCCCTCTTTATACTTTATATGAATGTTTATATACGAACTATAAGCAATCAATCCATTTCATAACAACTCCATTAAATTCAGAATAAGACACATGGAGAGAAATAGAATTTTGATTTAAACATGTGGAGAATATTGAGCGATATCCATATTACACAAAGACGGAATTTCACCCTGCGCAGAAAATGTGTTTCCTATGGAGATCACCAAGGAGAATTGCTGTATTATGGTGGCAATCTTAGACTGTGGATGCAGTTAAATATTGCCCATTTAAGTCTACAGAGATTATCAGTCATCCAAGTCATGGCTACCCCAAGGGTAGTTTTTCAAAAGGTAACTCGACTTCGTTGTTCCTTGAAGACATTTCATTTCTCATCCAAGGAGCTTCTTCAGTTCTGAAGAACCATTTAGTTGGAAATGAAAAAGGTCCTTAGATGACAAGTGAAATGTCTTCAAGGAAAAACAGTCCAATTGCCTTTTGAAAAATTGTGTTTGACATTGCCCATTTAGCCAATGGATGAGAAAGAAAATGAAGTTCAATCATCATAGAGGGTACACTGTACCAGTTCAAAATGTATGGATTAATCAAAACTAGTTTAAATCTCAGGTGTTTGTTAATCTCACATAACCATATTAGTAACACTTTCTCAGTTCTCATAAGACCTGACAATGTCATATTATTGACATTTCTTATTTAATTGAGAGATATATACTTGATTTTAGCTAAAAGGTCTAGAAGTAATTTTAATTGAGAGAAGCTTCCATTAAGTTGATTGTACTACCTCTCTAATATTTCTGTAGAAACATCCTAGCATATTTGTATTAGTATCGTTATCCTTGGTTTTGTAGTCAGATAAATGTTTATAGTGTTGTCCACCTATCAAATCCTTCCCACTGATTAATAATATTTAAGATATTGTTGCAAGATATAAGCTATTCCAAATATAGGTGTATTTTGCAATTGACTGAACTTTGTCAATACTGATGGTACTCAAGTGGTATTCCAGTTGCACTCAAGATGATTATTACAATTGGTATTATCTTTGCTTTCTTTTGCCACAGTCATTCCAGTTCTGTTTTTAGGTCTTTGTATTTTGTGATTTTCTCCAGTTCTTTCTCTTCTAATCTTCTATCCCCAGGTATAGTAACATCTACTATCCCAACTTACGCTTAGTCAAGAAAAATCAAAAGTACACATATAGACTGGATGAAACCAGGTTTAATAGCAGTAACTGTGAGAGGAATCTTGGAGTGTTAGTGGACAACTAATTAAATATGAGCCAAAAGTGTGTGGCAGCAGCCAGAAAAGCCAAAGCAATCCTAAATTGCATTAACAAATACAATTTGTTAATACAAATTGTATTTGTATTATACAATCAAGATCAAGTGAGGTACTAATACCATTCTATAAAACCTTAGTAAGACCACACCTAGAATACTGCATCCAATTTTAGTGACCACACTATAAAGAAGATGTTGAGACTCTAGAAAAACTGCAGAGAAGAGCAACCAAGATGATTAGGGGACTGGAGGCTAAAACATATGATGAACAGTTGCAGGAACTGGGCACGGCTAGTCTAGTGAAGAGAAGGACCAGGGAAAACATGTGTTCCAATATTTGAGGGCTGCCACAGAGAGCAGAGGGTCAACCTATTTTCCAAAGCACCTGAAGGTCAGACAAGGAATAATGGATGGAAACTAATCGAGGGGAGATTTAACCTAGAAATGGGAAGGAACTTTCTGACAGCGAGAACAATCAACCATTTGAACAGCTTGCTTTCAGAAGTTGTCGGAAGCTTTCAAGAAGAGATTGGACTGCGATTTGTCAGAAATGGTGTAAGGTCTGCTATTTGGGTGGGGATTGAACTAGAAGATCCTTTCCAACTCTGTTAATCTGTTAAATCTGTTAACCCCCACCCCTTTCTTATGGATAATTATTATATTTGGGGTGATATATGGCAGATGCTTGTCTTTGAATTCTAAAGCTCCAGAACACTTAAACTTCTTCATTTTTAAAAATTATTATTTTGTCTATTTTGTGGTCCTACCAGTTCTTGCTTGCAGGCAAATGATATCTCTTGCAGATATTTCAATGCACCATTGTTGCTACTATATCATGTTATTGTCTGTGAGTCTGTGAGATCTTGAAGTAGCTAACTAGATGGTCCACTGTCTATGGAAAAAGCATTTTTGGGATACATGTTACACTATTGCTTCCAATTCTTTGCAGAGGCAGCATTTGCTGCCTGTTATTGTCTTCTGGATTCTGGTTAGATGTGCATTTGTTCTTATTCTTATTAATTTATTTGTAATTATTGCCATCTGCATTGTTGTTCCAACTTGCTGAACAATGTAATATTCAAATAATATATTGACCATTGACTAATGTTATCACATGTATGAATAAGTAATTTTACTGTGGGTCACAGGACCTCATACATTCACACATCTTAAACTATAATAAAATATTATAAAATGAAGAAAATTGAAAATATAAGATATAGTACAATTTAAAAACAGATAAGTGCTACGACATATAACGCTCTAATGTATTATATTATATTGCCTACTGCAACCAATAATCAGTCCAGGATTAATTTGCTGTTAGTAAAACAGGAGGCTGCAGGCTGCAAACACAAAGTTAGCGATGATGTCTCTTGATGTTTCTTCCAGAAGGAATTTTATATAAAAATCAATCTGGTTATCTAGGGAATGGCATAATAAGGGAAGCTAGAAGCTCACTACATTATCTCTCTCTTGAAGCTGCAATAGAGTAATACATGGGCCAGTAATTCAGTGTTCCTCGATTGACGGGGGCAAGTCCCTTCTGTGCAGGCATTTTTCTTCAACTTGCCCTCCAATACAGTTAATGGGAAGATTTCAACACACAGCAGTTGAAAGGCCCTATGGAACTGATTAACTGTGAGCTCATTAAGATATCAGGCCAGTTTGAAAGAGACCTTACTGTGACTCAATTGTCTTCCAGCTGTATTCCGTTTACTGTTCTATTTCAAGGATCCTTTGTCTACGAAAAGCCACAGCCTCTTCTTGTCCCGGTTTCAACAGTTTTTCTGGTGTGGAACCCAATTTCTGAGCTGTGTCTCCAATTTAGAATTTATGAAGCAGGATAAGAGATGGCAAGCCTTGAAGATGAAGATGACTCTTTAGCCAATATTTGAAAAGGGAGCTTAGTTGTTTAGTATGGTCAAGGGATGTGGTGGCTCAGTGGCTAAGACACTGAGCTTGTCGATCGAAAGGTCAGCAGTTCAGTGGTTTGAATCCCTGGTGCCGCGTGATGGGGTGAGCTCATGTTACTTGTCCCAACTTCTGCCAACCTAGCAGTTTGAAAGCACGTAAAAAGTGCAAGTAGAAAAATAGGCACCACCTTTGGTGGGAAGGTAACAGCATTCTGCGCGCCTTTGGTGTTTAGTCATGTTGGTCACATAACCACAGAGACATCTTGAGACGGCGCTGGCTCTTTGGCTTTGAAATGGAGATGAGCAGTGCCCCCTAGAGTCAGGAATGACTAGCATGTATATGCAAGGGGAACCTTTACCTTATGGCCATGGACCAGAGCAACTGAAGGAATAATAAAATAGACACATCAAAAAAGATAGAGAGAAAGAGAGAAAGAATTGTCCAGAAAATGTTATATTGGAACACTATACATTTATTTTACTATAAATAAAATAAGTCAATTGGGCTCATCCCACATGAAACAATCATTTGTATTCCATGATAGATGATGCAGAATCTGGTAACACTGCCTATAATCCCCATCTTCTGATCCGGAGGTTGAGATACTCATCCTTGGTCCAACTTAGTTATTGTGCTATACGTGTAGTCCTTAACTTAAAGGTAAAGGTTCCCCTCGCATATATGTACTAGTCGTTCCTGACTCTAGGAGGCTGTGCTCATCTCCATTTCAAAGCCAAAGAGCCAGAGCAAAAAACTACCTCAGTTCTTCTTTTCATTAAACTAGACATACCCAGTTCCTGCAACCTTTCTTCATGTGTTCTAGCCTCCAGTCCCCTAATCATCTTTGTTGCACTTCTCTGCACTCTTTCTAGAGTCTCCACATCTTTTGTACATCTTTTTTACATTCAAAACTGAATGCAGTATTCCAAGTGTGGCCTTACCAAGGCATTATAAAGTGGTATTAACACTTCACACATTTTTTCTATCTTCCTCTTCTCCCTTACCCTGAAAGGAGTGAACATTTTTGCAAAATATAAATATGATGAGGCAACTAGAAAAAAAGGTCATTGAACTTTGTTTTTATACATGGCAACTGCTCAACATGATAAGGTTTTATACAACCAACAATGGAGGAAGGGTTGCTGAACATGGTAGAAGTTGCCGGGATAGTTAAACTAACATCTTTCACAAGAGAAAAGATAATACCTGCATTTATGGCTGACAGGAAATCCCTTATAGACTTTGCATGAAATGGGGGTGGGGGTGAAGAAAATGCAGTTGTGATTTGTGGTGTTGATGATTTTTAAAAAATGGATAATGGAAAAGAATGAGCTTCTTTGTAATAAAAGAAAGATAATACTTGTAAAGAAAATAGGGAGTTTCTTTCTATTACTTTTAGCTTTTCTTTCTACACTTTTAGTTTTTTTCTCGTTTCGTTCTCTTTTTTGTTCTCTTTATTCTGTATTAGATTCTGTAAATGTTTATATTCTCTTTAAACTTTTTAAATAATGATAAATAGAAGATAGATAGATAGATAGATAGATAGATAGATAGATAGATAGATAGATAGATAGATAGATAGACAGACAGACAGACAGACAGACAGACAGACAGACAGACAGACAAGAGGGGGGCGGGGAGAAGCACACTTATTTGTCCTGTACAGGTTACAAGAGTCAACATGACAAATATGATAGCACAATCAAAACCATATCTTCTAGACATTCCTAGATAAAGCCTTTTCTTCCACATGCCATGACATATGGGAAAAAACTGAAATGATCATGTGAATAAATATGGTAGATAGATGATAGATGATAGATAGATAGATAGATAGATAGATAGATAGATAGATAGATAGATAGATAGATATAGATTAGAGAGAGAAAGGTAGAGAGAGATGAGAGAGAGGTAGAGAGATGAGAGAGAGATGAGAGAGGGAAAGCGAGATGAGGGAGGGAGAGAGCTAGAGAGAGATGTGTGAGAGAGATGACAGATGAGAGAGATGAGAGAGAGAGATAAGGGAGGGAGAGAGCTAGAGAGAGGTGTGAGAGAGAGGTGAGAGAGAAGTAGAGAGAGAAGTAGAGAGATGAGAGAGAGGTAGAGAGAGAGATGAGAGAAAGAGGTAGAGCGAGGGGGGAAAGAGATAGAGAGAGAGAGAGAAAGCTCCCTCTTGGTTTGTTAAAACAAGATTTCTCTCTATTGGAACATTTTAAAAAAAGAACTGGGAATGCACTGTCTTTCCTGAATTGATTTTTCACACCAATTCAGCGTGAGTGGGTGTGAGTGCTTATAATAGGAGGTTTGCTAGCATTTGCTCTCTGAGAGATAGGTTCAGTTGTTCAAAGTACGACTTCTACTAATAGACAACTTTTTCAAATTGTTGCTCAAGTAGAGAGATGTGTCAAGGTGCCCTGCCATCGCCAAAGTGATGGAGAGTTTTGATGGTACTCTTATTACACTTACTTGCAGGAAAATGGTCATTTACTTTCTTCTCCAATTGCTCAGTAATCAGCACAGCACTTAAAGTGTCTTCAACAGCAATTTAGAATGTAGTACAGTGGAATCATAGGTTAAGTTCAAGAGAGAAGAGGGGAGAAAAAAAAAACACTGAGTGATCCAACCGATGGTTGAATAACACTTAATATGTAGACATACATCACAAAGCCTAACACTGTTTGCACACACAAACACAAAAGGAGATTTTGATACATAGTTTTATACATGGGGTGAAGAGAAGAGAAAGAATGAAATGAAAAAAAAAGTGCCAATCTTAGGTAATAGATGTACAGTTGGAAGTAACTTCAACTGAGTTCAGTGCCATGTGAGTAGTGACAGCGCTATTAATTTGGGAATAGAGCTAGAGTGGTTATTGGCTATGATTAAAAAAATAAAGATGGTGGAAGGAATGGTGAAACTCAAGTTCCACTTGTCCTTGCGTGTGTACTGAAATTGACTGAATGTTCAATTGCACCGTCACACTTACCATACTGAACCCCATCCTCTTTTATTAAATTTTATGATATTTTGTGGATCCTGGCATACAACTGTAAAAAGAAGATTCTTTTGATAAGATAAGAAGACATAAATTAAAAACAATGTGCTGATTTTAACTCATAGCATAGACTGACCTTTACAGTGGATGGAGATTATTAATAATCTGTTAGCCAAGCACAGTCCTAAATAATTCTGTTCATCACTGAAGAACTGCCAGTTCGGATTGTGGAATATCCATTTATTTCATGTTTTAAATTAGCTTTGTTTACTTCAAGAATATAATGAATAGCCATTGTCAAATACCGACAGTATCTTCAAGTTGCCAAGGTTAAGAGACAGTGGCACCAGTAATGGGATTTAAATAATTTAACAACTGATTCTCTGCCCTCATGACTAGCTGGGTGGGTATGGCCATGATGGCCATGGCCAGGGGGTGTGACAGGCAGCACGCGGCCTCCTACACCCCCTTGGGAGCAAAAATGAGCCTTGGGGGCCATCATCGCATCCCTCTGCACCCCATTGTGGGCCTAGTAGGCCTCCCTGCAGCCTCCTGGGAGCAAAAATGGGCCATGGGAGGGACTTCTGGTAGGGGCAGGGCAGAGAGAGGCAGAGCCCAGATTACAGATCAGACTTTTAAATTTGCCAAGGATTGTTTTTGGTTAGCAGGCCAATCAAATTTATAGGAGGGACTTGTTTGTTAAAGATAAGTACAAAATCTAGGTACAAATGCAGACACACACATACCATCCCAATAATTTAAGTTTGCAGTAACCTAAATTCTCCTGTTAAGACTTATTAAATAAAATAGGAATAAATTTAGTTTACTTTATTGTCATTGCAGCTCGTACAATGAAATTAAATGCCATCTTCAGTGTACTTTATAATTATAAAAATAAAATAAAAATAAAATGGAGTGGAAATCAGGAAAAATTGCTTGTCTGCCTCGTTAGTTGTTTAATACTTTGATTTATTCCCAAAGTCATTTGGGTTGCCATTTTATTTCCCCCAAAATTACATATTAAGGAAATATTAATAGTTATCTGCTGAATTCAACATTTTCTTAAACCTGAAAAAAAACCCATGGGCTAGCTAATAACTTTTAAATTATATGATGAAAAATAATTCTGACAAAAATGGGGCCAAATATGATAATCTGAAAGAAGCTATCAGCAGAAATTGTGAAATGCTTAGCCTGGATAAACTACTTAAAAATATTACTTGTTTATACTATTATATATTGTTGGAATGATAAGATACTTATAAGTTCAAAAAAAAACCCTAATTGGTTTCTTTTGTTCCTTGTTGCTAATATTGCTGCAGGCAATTGAAAAATCATAATGTTCTTACTTTTATCTGCATACAGTGAAATGCACTTGTTTTAAAAAAACAAAAACAAAACAAAACAAACTCTTTACTGTGATTTAATTTGAGGAGGTAGGTTTTTATCCATGCAGCAGATGATGCAAAATAATAAAATATCTATAGTATGAATAATGGAAGAAACAAAAAGAAATAGGATTACGGTGAATGTTTAAAAATGGACAGATTCCCCAGAATTTGAAGGTGAAAGTACATAATGCCAAAAAAGAATTCCCAGATTAACCATTATGTTAATTATATTACAGAATATCAGCCTAGGATAATGGGGACTGCTGGGATAGTTGAATTAACTGGAAAGTCTTGGATCATTTTTCCTATAAATTGATTTTTGATTGACTATTTCCTGCATGGTTATCGTCTGACATCTGCTTTTCTGTTTGAATGAATAGCTTCTCATAGCCTTAAGGGATAGTGTAATAACAACAGAATTGGTTAAACAATGGTGGTGGAGAAAAATGAATATAAGATGCATTGTTAAAGTTAATCTTAATAAAATTATATATCTTAACCGCTTAATCACACTTGATTAAGAATAAATCTTAAATGGTCCTTACTGCGGAATTAACATATATAGGATTATATAGTTAAACTAGAATCCTAAGCATGGGGGTTTAGGATTGGACATTTATTAATTTTATTTAAATGTATGATATATATGATTGTATTGTAAAGTATTAAGGTTATCTGGCAATTTAATGTTATTCTAAAATATTAGTCTGGACCTGAAAATTCTAACTTTCTTAAAGATCAATGGATGCTACTGAATCAACATAATCTATAGAGTTCTACAATACATTCATACATTAATTTCCTAAACAAATGGTCGCATTCCATGCCTCAGAATTACATTCTGAAGCTAATAAATTTGTGATTTAGGTTTCATTACTTCAAGTCACAAGTCTTGATGGATTTTTCACTCAATACGTTTGCTTATATTAATGAACAATCTCTGCTGAAAAAAATGACTGAATTTCAGTGCAAATTAATTAGACTAATTTATTATGGACGTATGCAGTTAAAATTGCTGTTTGTATCTGCGTCTGTATGTATATCCCTCTTTGTATGTTTGTATTGATCCAGACATTTGGCAAACTTTAATTAAATGATACTGACAAACAGCAAATTGGAAAGATAATGAGATTCAGGACTGTGTACTGTAGTGGTTCAAGTCCACTCACAGTTATGGAAAATCACTAAGTGACTTTGAACCGTCATTTTTCTTTCAGCCTTGTTGTGGGATTAAAGAATGAAGAACCTTTTATAGGCTGCCCTAAACTCTTGGAAGGGTGGTGGTGGGAACAGGACATAAATTTAATGGAGGAGGAGGTGAAGGAAATGTAGTTGAACTTCATAATGCAAAAAAGTATGTCCTGTTCTCACAAATGACCATGATGAACTGATTGACGATCTCAAAAACTTTACGACATTTATTTCAAAGCCAAACATTTAGTCCAAGTTTCAAAGACTAATAAGTAGACTTATTTGTTTTATTTATTACTATTTATTATTATTTATTTACTTGTCAAACACGTATAAGATTGTTCAATTGTATTAATGTCTGATATGCAGTGCAGGTTCCAGACAGATGAGCTGTATTTGAGAATTGGTCTAGCGAAGGTTTTGTATGCCCTAGTTTTCATTGTTGTAAACGCTGCCTGCCTAAACTAATAGCAGTGCCACTTAGACTTATGTACTGCTTCACAGTGCTTTATAGCCCTCTCTAAGTTGTTTACAGAGTCAGCATATCACCCCCAACAATCTGGGTCCTCATTTTACTGACCTCAGAAGGATGGTTCAAAGACTGGTGAGATTCGATCTGCCAAATTGCAGGCAGCCAGCAGTAGCTTGCAGTACTGCATTCTAACCACTGCGCCACCTTGGTTACAATATTACAATGTTGAATTTTAGTCTGAGGTTAAATGCAGTAGTATTGATTGTATATGGGATTCTGACTTCAATACATGTCAATATTTTCAAAATTGATATCAGGTTAATTTATATTCCTCTGTGCCTATATGGCCAGTTGAGTTGTGTAATTGATTAAACAAATTCTGCCATGTTGTGCAATCTTGGCTAGCTGATCTTGCTCTATAGTGTAACAGCTCTGGAAGGGATGTAAGGGACCCCATTTTCTCCATATGTTCAACCACTTCATTTCTGCTCATAATGATATCTTAGTTACATGAGCATCAATATATTCTAGTATTCCCTGAATATTATTATTTTGATAGTTTGCTTAATTGCTGCCATTGTCCACAGAGAAGGCTGATTTACAGTAGTTATGGCCAGGGGTCAGCAACCTTAACACTCAAAGAGCCACAAAGGTCCTAACCGGAAGCCCCGCATTCAATTCTGGAGCTGACTGGAAGTTCAATTCCCTCACCATAGAGTCTCTTCCTAGCATGGTGTTCTTTTTCCTATGTCAACCGGAAGTCTGGTTTCCCCCCCACCACCACCATAGAGTATCCTCCTAGTGCGGCACCCTTTTTCCTGTCCTAACCAAAAGCCCTATCAATTGTGGAGCTGAACAACAACAACGAGCCGCAGCAGAGGGATGAAAGAGCCACATACGGCTCCAGAGCCATGGGCTGCTGACTCCGGGTTACGCCTTAAATGACAGCCAAGAAAGTTATACCATCATTTATTTCCATCCTCAAATACAAAGAAATATATCTTTATTTTTCTTTTTTTTAGGAGATGAGAGAAGATATAAAATACATCTGTGGTTAAATCTCTAAGTACCAAACTGGGTACAGCTGAATATAATATATCTCAGTTGGAAGATTAGAAAAAGTTAATAAAAAGAGTTAATAAAGTCTGCTTAAACAAAAACACTATTTCTCGACTATATTTTGCATTTAGTGTTTCAGGGGTTTTTTTTGGTCAATTTATTCATCGTTGGAATTCCAGAAGATGTGGAACAGGGTTGTCTTGGTCTCTTTAAGGAAAATAATGTGAGCGATTAGTTGTCCCAGATTATCTTTTAGATATATTCCAACTTCTCTTTTTATGCAGCTGATAAATTTCAACCAATGTCTGTGACTTATGTATTTATTTCAGATTTGCCATGAGAGATGAAATTTTAAAGCAAACCTGATACAGCAGTGTTTGGGTGAAATAATAAACATATTTTGTTATTCTCATATAGTACCACACTAAGGAGATTCAACAATAAGTTTAAGTGTATATTTTAAAAACGGTTTAGCAAAAGAACAATTGTGCAGTCATGCCTGTTCTCAAGGCTTTGGATGAAATCCAGACATCTTTTCAAAGCCCCAGAAAAGCTGAAAAATGTTTTATTAACTTAAATTCCTTTTGAAATCTTGCTATTTTGCTTACTTTTCACTGCAAATTATTTCTCTATACAACCTAATAAGGTATTTATTTTATGTAGCTCAACCTTAGCTAAAAAGAAAAGAAGAAAAACTGCAGTTATTGTTACAATTCTGATTATTTTTCCCCTTTTTCTACCATTTTCTACCATTTTCCCTTTTTTCATCTGGATTCATTTAAGCTATTTTATATTCCAATAAGCCAATTAGCAAGAGGCTTCTCTCCTCTTTTTTAAGCCACTGTTTGTCAGTTATAATATTACTACTATTATTTATGAAAATTAGCTTACAAAAATATGTATTGGTGCAAGAATACATTTTACAATAAGTTTGCCTGCCACAAATTTGGTGATACATATTTTATTGTATTCATCCTTCATTACATTTTTAAACTTTAAACTAAAAGAAATGCTTATTTATTCAGTTGGGAATGGGAATATTTCCACTGGGGTATCATTCTTCTAAAGATAAATATTCATTTCTTTCTCTCTTAGAAAGACAGTTTCTTTCTAAGTAGAAACATTTATTATCTGGATCATCATCATCATCATCATCATCATCATCATTATCATCACTTTTCTATTGATGTATCACATTGTTCCAAAATGTAAATGATTACTTCAGAAAAAAAAAATATTTTTTTAAAAAAAAAGTAGTATTCCATCCAGTTCTCATAGATAGAAGGAAAAAAAAATAAGAAAAGATTGCAGAGGAGAACATTAAAGAACTGTCAACTTTTTCTGTATCTCGCCTATTTTCTGAGTGATATAACTGATATTACTTCAACCAGAACTTATCTGCAAGTTGCGCAGGAATAATCCTTTTCTCTCTGTAGTATTTGGAGAATTCTAAGTGTTGAAATCCAGTATTCTGGGGAGGACCACATTGTGGAAGATCAATATACCTTAGTGGAAGGGAAAATTAAGTTTCTGGCAATATGGAACTGAATACTTCTATTTTATAGAAGAAAACTTGTTAAAAGTTAAGTTACCATATTTTTCGGAGTATAAGACACTCTGGACTATAAGACTCACTTACTTTTTTTGGTGAGGAAAACAAGAAAAAGAAATCTGCCTCCCAGCAATTTTGCCTCGTTGCAGCAAACAGCAAATAGTCTGTTTTACTTTCATTTTCATTTTCAGCATAGCTAGATTAGCACAAGAAAAAAAAAATCTGCTTCCAGCAATTTATCTCCTTGCAGCAAGCAGCAGAGGCCCACACAAAACAGCTGAGGCCCACACAAAACAGCTGAGAGTCAGGAGGCCAATCCAAGGGACAATCAACTTGTGCTAATTAGGCTGTACTGAAGTTGAAATGGGCTGTTTCTTCTTGCTGCTTGCTGCAAGGAGGTAAATTGCTGGGAGGTAGAGGCCATAGGGTGGGGGGCAGTGGGTGAGCAGGGCTACATTCGGTGTATAAGACACACCTAAATTTTCACCCCCTTTTAGTGGGGGAAAGGTGCGTTTTATACTCTGAAAAATACGGTAGCTTTTCTTCTTCTTTTTTCTTCTTTTAAAAATTTCAATAATCATTTTTCTCCAGCAGGAAAAAAAAAATCTCACAAAAAAAGTCAGAAATAATGGTTGGGGAAATATATTTTGCCCACAGAGATGAGGAAAACTTTTGAGATGGATACTACGATCTGTTTTTTTATGTTATTTGTTAAAGACTGCATCCATTTTTACTTTGCCTGTCTGAATTGCATATATTTTGTCATCATAGACAAAATTCCTAAGCTCTTTCTTACTCCAGTTAAAAAATAAAAACCATGCAGCTTTTTAATAAGGAATGCAATTTTGAGTCAAACGAAAGAGAAATGAAGGTGGTGTAGAAACCAGGGTGACATGAAAAAGCAACACTACCATGTTTTCCCCAAAATAAAACCCTGTGTTATATTTTTTTGAACCCTGAAATAAGTGTTTGGCCTTATTGCCTTATTGCGCTCAAAAGCCTGATTGGATGACATCAGGGGATGTCTTATTTTGGAGAAAATAAGGTATTAGTTTTTTTAACATCATTGCATGAAGATGTGTAGTTTTCTCCTTGGATGCCACAAAATATGGACTAACAAAATAGCTATTACAAAAATAAAGGATTTTGACTTGCTTTTATTGCACTGCTGCCTGCAAAACTGTTAAAATTATTGAAAGAAGCAGGTGGTAGAAAGAAATATGATTCTTTTCTTTCATATGGTACATTCATATTTTCTTGGTATATTTGTTACATTCATATCTTTCTACATGTTCTTTTTATTTTTAAAAAAATTCTCTATAATCTGTGATACAATATATTATATTCTGTGCATAAAAATACTACCTATTTGCAATGGGTTTTGTTTTGAGCTAAGAATGTTGCTATTGATAATGAACATTAACATAATTCCTGAATTCTGTTTATTTCAGCATTTTGTTGCATTCTGCTAGAAACCTACGAATTGTTGGTGATTGGATACGGCCCTCAGGTCTAGATTAGTTCATGCTTTAAGGAATAGAAAATGATTTATAATGTTATTCCATCAGCATCCCAGGGGGGAAAAAAAACCAGTCTCAAGGTCAGCACATTTTATCAAGAATTGGTATATAACAGAAGGCTTACAAATATTTTGATTTATATCTATCTATCTATCTATCTATCTATCTATCTATCTATCTATCTATCATCTATCTATCTATCTATCTATCTATCTATCTATCTATCTATCTATCTATCTAATCTATCTCTGTCTGTCTTTGGTTATTCGGGTCTGCTCCCGCGAAGAATTGGAAGTATCTTGGCGACGTTTTGACGAAGTCTCATTCATCATCTTCAGGCTGGTATATATATATATATATATATATATATATATATATATATATATATATATATATATATATATATATATATATATATATATATATATTGTCTGGCTGACGGCACCCTGAGGAGGCCCTCTCTGTGGGAGCGAACCGGCCGGTGGGATGTTATTTATTATAAGTATTTGCATATTCACTATTCTTTTTTCTGCTTCCCACACATCATCCTTCTTTACTTGTACGATTACAAGAAACCATGTTGGAAATTAGAATACACTGAAGGAATATTTGCGATCAACCAGATCAACCAGAAGCAATGAACAAGTGCTGGACATGGGTTGAATTCAAGAGTGAGTGTTGTACAGCAAAGGAAGGATTTGGGTCTTAACATGTTTTTATCTAGTGCAGGGGCTGGCTTAAAGTATGACTTTTTGAATTATGCTGGTTTAAAGAAGTGCTCTCTGTATTTCCAACGAAGCAGAATAGAAGTTCTGTCTGCACAAGATTTGATATGTGTTGGGGGTATAGAAGCAGAGAATAGCTCCTTTGACACCTGTTACAACAGAAGACATGCTTGTTGAAATGGGATTTGATGAGGATTTGGAGATGGATGGCTAGACTGGAGATTTTAATCCCAATCCCCTTGTCCCGGATGCTCCACTCTAGTCACCTGTTACTCAGGTTATTTCTGATCAGAGATTAACCTGTATTCAGAAAGCCCAAGTGACAGAAAGAATGGTAATTGTGTCTACCAGTTTAGGCAAATCTGTTAGATTCCTGCCAAAAATGTCCCAGCTGTCAGATTAGTGGGCTGGAGAATGGGTAAGGGTGAATTTCCTGGATATATTCCAGGGTAGACAGAAATTTAGATCAGTAGTTTCTACCATCATTGCCTATTAGTTTGGTTTAAAAAAAAAACCTGGGAGAACTCTTGTTAATTCCAAAATAAACCAAATTAATAAGTGTTGCCAGGAAATGCTGGCAATAAGTCACTATAGAATTTGGAAATATTCCATTAAGTATGCAAAATGGCGTTTTCTTAATGAATTTACTTGGGATATTCTGAAACATACAGTAGTGGCCAAAATTGTGGAAACCTTTTGGGAAAAATGTATTTTCTAAAACTAGCTAATAACACCACTTTTTTTCTATAAAATTATATATCAATGGAAAGATAATTTAATGAAGAATATATATGATAACTTTTATGAAGGATTTGCTATTAGAATAGCAGTTACAGTATAAAGAAGAAAAGTGAAACACGTAGAAAAAACAAGATATACAAAATTGATCACCATTGAAAAAAATGAGATATACAAAAATTATCACCATGTCAGTTAATACTTAGTTGGGTAACCTTTAGCATGAATGACGGCCTTACAACGTCTTCCCATGAAGTGAACCAAGTCTTTTGGTTCTGCAGCTGTTATAATGTGAAACCAAGATTGAATGACTGCTTCTATTAACTGGGTTTTATTGCTGGATCGCTTCTGACTCACAAGTTAGTCGGCTCCGTAGATTTTCAATTGGGTTAAAATCTGGGCTATTCCCAGGCCATTCCAGCAGTGGAATAGGATTATCTTGAAACTCCCCCCCCCCAGAAAAAAAATGGTGTTATTAGCCACCAAACCTCAAAAATACACCCAAAAGGTTTCCACAATTTTGGCCACTACTATAAGAGGTAGAAACAAGGGGTGAAAGCACCCACTGAAGCAGTTGAAATTGGTGAAGAATTCAGTGGCTCACCTATGCCTTTCCAGTACTATAACAAGCACACCAGTGGTTTATAAGGAACTCACATGAAGCTTGAGATGTGCCTCTTAAATCAAAACACAGTCTGGCTTTAAATGAAAATTTGGGTGGACGAGAAACAGCTCATGGTGAAATGGCTGTTGAAAATAGCTGTCACAGACTGGCAAAGAGAGGTAAAATATATGTACAATGCATGATAATCAACAGGAATGGAGGCATTATTTACAATGAAACGAAGCTCTTAAAATGAATGAAACAGCACCACTAGAGTCTTTAGAATCTGGGAAAAAATGAAATCCAGTATTATAAAGTAATCAGGGCCACTAAATGTCACATTCCCAAAAAAGAGGGAATTGGGTAATGTGCACAAGGCATAGATAGCTTTATAGTAGTGGCAATTAGAGAACCCAGAGTAGATTTATTTCCCCTACTATTTCATTCTACATGTGATTATTGATTTAGTGGAGCACCACATTTCTATCCTACATGTTTGGAATATGAGAGGCTCATCTTCCAAACTTTTTCACTTGAATTTCTGGAGGAATTTTATAATGGATAATTCTTCGTAATCTGGAAGCCTATAAACAAAAAGTTATGTTCACCAGACACATTTTTATTGCTGTAACAAAGGCAAACCTTTTTGTTTGTTTGCCACAAACATTTAAGCAAACATTGAAAAACATGTTGGAACAAACTTCATAAAAGATTAGGTGAGAATAAGACTAGAACAATTTGATTTAATTTTACTTTTCATGTGAATGCAATAAATACAAAATAATTTAAAAAATGCTTGTTCTAGTAGTGTCATTCAATTTTTTCCCCTACCGGTTCTGTGGGCTCCTGTGACTGAGTGGGTGTGGCCATCTCACTTTCAGTCATGCCCACATCCACTCAGTCACATGACCCCCCACCAAGCCACGCCCACAGAACCCAGTAGGAAAAAAATGTGTGTATGAGCACCAGAAGGGCTCATAGTGAATTCTGTGGCAGAGAGAAGTCAAACTTTTCTCCCTCCATTCACAGCAGAGCTGCTGCTCCCTTTATGGTCCCCCCTGGCCCCCTCCCTCCCAGGGGTTGAAGTACCTTAAAGGGACAGGCTGCAGCAGGTGTGCTGTGAATGGAGGGAGAAAAGTTCAGATTCTCTCTGCTGCAGCATTTAACACTGAATGGGTTGAGTGGCCGGAAGGGGTGAGCGGTGACCTGGAAACCAACTGGGTATGGGAGGGGCCAACCAGAGGTGGTTGTTACCAGTTCAGCAAACTGATTCAAATCATTCCTACCAGTTCACCTGAGATGGTTTGAACCGGTCGAATTTCACCCCGGCTTGTTCCTTATCCCTAACCATCTATTTAATAATTATCCATTTGCATACTTTGAATTCTAGCTATGCTGATCTCCAACCATCCTACTTATCTTGAGTAGACTGGTAGAATATAAACACGAAAACGACCATGTGCAACATGTTTAAGATATAGGGTGAAACATAATTACATGAACTGCAATCAAAAGTATTTGAATATTACATCCAAGGTCTTATTTCAGCGTTTTCATTTCCCTCACTGTGACAAGAAGATATTTCCAACATTTTCCTGGAAAGCATATCTCAGTAGAATTCCCCAGAAACTATCTATAGAGTAGCATATTCTTGGAATCCTTGACCTTACATTTATAATGTATCTAATCTCACAACAGTCACTCATGACATTAAAAGTGCAAAGTCACATTCCATTATTTGATGGTTTTACCACTCTCCTGGAAATATTCTTTGACAAAGAAAAATGAAATTCATAGCTGTCAAGAGAAGATAAATGTTTAAAGCTAACAATGATGTCAATTTCTCAGTCCTAAAGATAGAATGGAAAGGAAGAAATATAGAGAAAACTAATACACATTTCTTATATTCCCTGCACCAATTTTTTTAAAAAATGGAGAAAATGAGAAATCCTCAGTTCCTTGGCTATCATTTTTTTCAGTCACCTATGGGATTGTCATTATTAGACACTTGACCACTTAATAGGCAGAGCAGACTACTAGCCCCAAGTTACCCTGAATAAACAAAATATTGAGTGGTATTAAAAGAATCACTTCTGAACTGCTGGTTATATTTCTGTCAGAGGTGGTATTCAGCTGGTTCATACTGGTTCAAGTGAACCAGTAGTGGAGATCATGGGTGGGCCCGGGTGGGCCCTCCCCACCCCCACCCACCGACTCCAGCTTTATGCCATCCTATTTAAGCACATTTTCAAGGCCAGGCACATGTGCAAAAGGCACACGAGTGAGCAAAGCACATGCGTGGAAGGGAGGGTGCATGTACAGAAGGTGCATGTATGTGCAAAGTGAACATACACGTGCATTGCGAACTGGTGGTAAGAATATTGGAAACCCACCGCTGGCTTCCACCCTTGTAAAAGGAGTAGATGAGCAGAGGAAGGTGTTGTATTTTGAATTTTAAAAACCTTGAGAAATCTTTGGAAACTTTTATTTAAAAATGCAATTGAAGACACAGTTTTAGGTGAGGATTTATGAATGTATACTGCGTGCTATATAGAGTCACCCTGAGGTGAGATTGGTGGCATACAAATTTAATCTAATCTAGGTTTGACACGATAGCAGTCTTCCAACATCTGAGAGGCTGTCACATAGAAGAAGGGATCAACTTATTCTCCAAATCACCTGAAGGCAGGACAAGAAGTAATGGATGGAAACTTATCAAGGAGAGAAGCAACCTAGATCTAAGGAGAAATTTCCTGACAGTGAGAACAATTAATCTGTGGAACTACTTGCCTCCAGAAGTTGTGGGTTCTTCATCATTGGAGGTTTATAAGAAGAGATTGGACAGGCATTTGTCCAGAATGGTATAGAGTTTCCTGCTTGAGCAGGGGGTTGGACTAGAAGACCTCTTCTTCTGTAATTCCATTAATCTGTTCCGGTATTCATTTAATTTAAAAAAATGAGTTACCTTTCTATTCTAGAGAGGTGTGCATCAAGATTGGAGATAGTCATTTTTATTCAATTAAATACATATACCTAAAGTCACATTTATAGTTATAAAATGAAAGTAAAATTCATTAGGAGCCTGGATAGCTCAGCAGACTAAAAGCATTGTAATTAAACACCAGCTGTCTGCAATTACCATAAGTTCGAATCTCACCAGGCTCAAGGTTGACTCAGTCTTCCATCCTTTCTAAGGTAGGTAAATTGAGGACCCAGTTTGTGGGGACAATAAGCTGACTTTGTATAAATAAATGTACAAAGTATGAAGGTTATTGCTTAATGCATTGTAAGCCACCCTGGGTCTCCAGAGAAGGGCGGCATATAAATCAAATAAAAAAAAAAATTCTCACGGATGGTAAAATCAAGTAACAATTCTCAAACTGCTGAAATAGAGGCATCTACAAATTTTCAAAATAATGAGGTAGTTGGAGCTGAATTCCTTGATGAAAGTATATCAGGGAAGAATGGAGGAGAAAATGATAGAAAGTAGTAGCTAGACAGTAAAATACTATACTGTCAGTATTCTATCTATCTATCTATCTATCTATCTATCTATCTATCTATCTATCTATCTATCTATCATCTATCTGTCGTAAGATAGATAGATAGATAGATAGATAGATAGATAGATAGATAGATAGATAGATAGATAGGTGATTGATAGATAGCAATGATGGGTTGCTCCTGGTTCAGACCAGTTCACAGGAACTGGTAGTAAAACTGGCGGGAGGCCCCACCCACCACCCCGGATGTCATCATCAGTGATCTGAGCATGCACAGAAGCAAGGCCCGTGCCCTCGAAGTAAGTGTGCATGCGCAATCCCATTGCGAACTGGTGGTAAAGGTAAATAGAACCCACCCCTGATACATAGTATCATTTATGTATGTGTTATGGCTCAAACCTCTCTCTGGGATATTTGAGACTAATCCAGTAGTTTTTCTAGATCAAGGGAGCAATTATTTTAATTTCCATCAGGAAAAGGTAGAAAACAAATAATTATTGATCACTTTCCTTACACATGGAAAAGGCTTGTCCTGAAAGATTTAATCTCCAGGTAAGCTAAGGCACAAGAACTGGTGTCAAGAACTCACTATGTATTTTTAAAGGGAAAGTTAAAGGATTGTTATCACTTTATCTAGCTTTTCGATATCCGGTGTACTGCAGGTTCTTCATCTTTGCTAAATATGAACATTAAGCTTTATGCTTATATAACAGAGTTTTTATTACATTGCACAAGGCAATGATATTTGGGATTACTCAGTGGTGGGATTCAGCCAGTTCGCACCTGTTCGGGAGAACCGGTTGTTAACTTTCTAAGCAGTTCGGAGAACCAGCTGTTGCAAGACATCTCCTTTTATTTTTTTTCCACTTTACAGGACTAATCCTGTAAGGAAGGCAGGAAGGAAACATTCTGGTGTTGTCTCTAGCCTAATCTTTATTGCCCTGCCTACAGAAACTGACTATCTGATTAACCGTTATTACATTGTAATAGCTAAGGTGAAGCGCCCATGGACGTGAGTGACGTTGAGTTGGCCACACCCACATGGTCACATGACCACCGAGCCACGTCTACCCAGCTGGTCACTAAGGCAGATAACTGGTTGTTAAATTATTTGAATCCCACCACTGGGATAACTGATAACTGGGAAGAAATAGTAGAAGAAAAGATTGCAATCCAGCTTTTGACAGCAGTGCCTTTAGAAAGTTTTAAAGCAGTTAATGATTGAGGCATTTATATAAGCTAAAATGATGATCCCTAAAAGAGTTGATGATTCATTCCCCCTAAGTAATAAATATGAATTATTAGGACAGTCTGAGAAATTTGGACTTGAGGATATTTCTCCCCCTCATTTCTCATCAGGGAATGAGCTGTCACTAATGGAGGTGCAGCAGAAAGCAAACTCACCAATTCCTGAGGCAATAGCCAAGAAATCATTCTGTTAAAGTATCTTTTGTGGAATGTCTTTGGAACCAATATTTTCTATCTGCTAAAATGATGACCTGAATTTTCAAAACTACCTATTATCAGTGAAAAGCTAGATAATTATCAACTTTTAAAAAATCATTATCGTTAGAGAGTGATTATATTACTTGTAGTTAACATCCAAAGTTGGATGATACTTTATTTGCATCAGTGATTGCAAAGTAGAAAGGTAAAATACAAGACAACACAATAAAGAATCCATGGAAATATGAATAAAACATAACATAAAAGAGTTCAAGAAGCTCCTTGGATGAGAAGCAAAAGGTCTTCAAAGAAAAACCTGAAAGTCCAGTTGCCCCCCCCCCAAAAAAGAAGGTGGAAATGTTGATGCGTTTTAAACACCAAATATAGCCATTTTTGGCCTCCCAAAACCCTGCCCCGCGCATCCTGTTTTTGCCCAAAACAGGTCCATTTTTTTCCCCAAAACTGGGGCTTGCAGAGGGTTTGGGAAGCCTGAAGAGTGCTCCTGGGGGCTGAGGAGAGCAAAAATGTGACACGTGGGGCAGTGGTGAAATTTAAAATTTGTTATTACTGGTTCTGTGGGCATGGCTTGGTGGGAGTAATGTGACTGGGTGCACGTGGCCAACTTTTTTTTTTTAACTTTTAAAAGCATTTTTTCTACAACCTCTTCGGTACTCCTGGTGGCTAGGGAGAGCAAAAACTTTTTTTTTTTCTTGTTTACATCTTCAAAATCTTGGTGGGTCTTATAGTCCAAAAAATATGGTACATATAGTGCACAAAAGTGCTGGCTCCATTCCACTGCTAAATTATGGTAGTTATCCAAGAAGATTTACTTGAAAGGGAAATTACAATTCCCCGAAATAGAGTTAGTTTATTATAGCAAGCTATTGCTAGTAAAATATTGACAGGCATCTCTGTTTCTATTGCAATGTTTACATTGTTCCCTTATCTTCCCCCCTCCCCTCCTCAAAAGAAATCAGTTTCAATAATGAACTATAATTCTTAATCTCAGCCTACCAATATTATAGAAAACAAAATGTGGGATATCCAATAAGGGTCATAATCCAACCTGTTATCTGTTATCACACGAAAAGCAAAGTCCACTTACCTTTTAAGAATAAAAGGTTTGCTGATGTTCAACAACAACAGCTGGCAGGAAAGAGAATTCAGTCTTTCAGATTTGCTTCATCCTGTAATAAATCATGTTCCAGAATTGTTGACTTCTATAACATTTCCCATGTAAGTGTGGGTGTATCTCCCTAGGAAATGATCTTCTGCACCTGTTTTGCTGCATAATTTCACTGTCATCCAAATTAGAGGCCCATCCAGTAACTTTCTATGATACTGTATGACTGAAAGTGTCTGCATGGATTCCCAAAGTTAATCAGGTTATATAAAAAAAGTCTTTTATTCTTTGAGACACTTTCTGAGATCGTCCAATTTCTTTCAACCTAGGATTTCTCTAAATGTCATTTGTTAAAAATTATGTCAAATATAGGTAGGTAGATAGATAGATGATAGATAGATAGATATAGATAGATAGATAGATAGATAGATAGATAGATAGATGTGGTTATTCGGGTCTTCTCCCGCGTAAAATTGGAAGTGTCTTGGCGACGTTTTGACGAAGTCTCATTTGTCATCTTCAGGCTGGTGTTCTCGGCTTCGTGCTTCCAGGAGCAATGGAAGCACGAAGCTGAGAACACCTTTTAATTGCTCTTCCTTTTAATTGCTAGTGGGGGTGTGAGCTGATTGGGTGGGAGCTTGGCTGTGTTCTGATTGGGTGGAGGTGTGTTCTGATTGGTTAGGGGCTTGGTTGTGCCCTGATTGGCTGGGGGGTGTTCTGTTTGGGTGGGGGCTTGGTTGTGCTCGGCTTAGTCTCAGTTGCAGGGGTCTTTGAGCTGGTGAGCTGTGTTGTTGTTGTTTGGCTTCGTGTTTGTGGCCGTGAGAGCTCTTCATGGTGGGTGTCAGTCTGCTTCATGTATGGATTGGAGGAGTTTAAAGTGGCTAATGATGCAGCTGTGGTCTGGCTTCTGGTCCTTGGTCGTGCCTCATTATCAGTGTGGGTTTGAGTCTGCTTTCTGCGTGGATGTGTGGTGGTGACACCCTGTGTGGCTCTCGTGAGTGTGGGTCTGGTGTCATTCGTCATATTAGGGACTCGTTTGTCAATAAGGGCAGGGTTCCAAATGGCTGGTAGGCGGGAGGTATCATCTCATTTGTTCATGCTGTGTGGGTGTTTTTCTATCTCGATGGCTTCTCTGATTATTCTGTTGTTAAAGTGTTCAGTTTTGGCAATGGTTCTGGTCTTTTTAAAGTCAATTTCATGTCCTGTGGCTTTAAGGTGTTGGACCAGGGAAGAAGTTGGTTACTCTTTTCTGACTGAGTTCTTGTGTTCTTCAATGCGTGCACTTATTCTTCTGTTGGTTTGTTCGATGTATGTGGTGGGGCAGGCGGTGCATGGGATTTCATATACTCCTTGATTTTCTAACTCAATTTTGTCTTTGGGGTTCCTTAAGATGGTGGATATTTTTCAGTTTGTGCAGAATGCTGTCTTGATGTTATGTTTGTGGAGGATTTTGCTTATTCTGTCTGTGGTGCCTTTTATGTATGGGAGGAGGGCTTTGCTGTTTTCTTGTTCTCTGTCTTGGATTTTAGTGGGAGTTTCTTTTTGGATTAGGTTGGTAATCTTATTTCTTTGGAATCCATTGGATGTTAGTACGTTAGTGAGAGTGTGTAGTTTGGTTTTTAGGTGTTGTTCATCAGCTAAGCGTTTTGTTCTGTAGATGAGTGTCTTGGCTACAGAGTTGATCTGGGCTGGGTGGTGGTGTGAGAGTGCGTGCAGATAGTGGTTTGTGTGTGTTTTCTTCTGGTAGATAGTGTGTCCTAGGGAGCTATTGGATTTCCTGTAGACTAAGACATCTAGGAACATCTCATGTTCCTCCCTGTAAAGGAATGTGTGTGTGTGTGTGTGTGTGTGTGTGCGTGTGTGTTTTCTTTAAGCCAGGGTTTTCCTACGTAGCCAAGATTTTTCTTTACAGGGAGGAACATGAGATGTGGGTGTGGCCTACTGAGGATGGCTAACGAGCCAGAAATAGCTATTTAGGTCTCCCAGAATGCAGCACAAGATTCTGTTTGCTGCCAGAGTGCAAAGATGGAGAAAGAACCCAGAATATAGTGAATATGATTTCACTCAATTGTGGTTCCAGAAAAATCTTGGCTACGTAGGAAAAACCTGGCTTAAAGGAAAAACACACATCAAACTTACGAAAAGTAAGAATATATATATGTTTTCTGAGGTTTTCGCGGGTGTTTGTATGTAGGTCTTTGATTATTCAGGTCTTCTCCCGCATAGAATTGGAAGTATCTTGGCGACGTTTTGACGAAGTCTCATTTGTCATCTTCAGGCTGGTGTTCTCGGCTTCGTGCTTCCAGGAGCAATGTGAGATTGCAACCCGCCCTTATTGACAAACGAGTACCTAACACGATGAATGACACCAGACCCACACTCACAAGAGCCACACAGGATGTCACCACCACACATCCACGCAGAAAGCAGACTCAAACCCACACTGATAATGAGGCACAATCAAGGACCAGAAGCCAGACCGCAGCTGCATCATTAGCTACTTTTAACCCCTCCAATCCATACATGAACCAGACCAACACCCTCCATGAAAATCTCTCACGACCACAAACACGAAGCCAAACAACAACAATGCAGCTCACCAGCTCAAATCCCCCTGCAACTGAGACTAAGCCGAGCACAACCAAGCCCCCACCCAAACAGAACACACTCCCATCCAATCAGAGCCCAGCCAAGCCCCTAACCAATCAGAACACACCTCCACCCAGTCAGAACACAGCCAAGCTCCCACCCAATCAGCTCACACCCCCACTAGCAGTTAAAAGGAAGGGTCAGCTGCAATCTCACATTGCTCCTGGAAGCACGAAGCCGAGAACACCAGCCTGAAGATGACGAATGAGACTTTATCGAAACGTCGCCAAGATACTTCCAATTCTACGCGGGAGAAGACCCGAATAACCAAAGACCTACACACACACACACACACACACACACACACACACACACACACACACACATATATATATATATATATATACATATATATATATATATATATATATATATATATATATACACATACATACATACATACATACATACATACATACATACACATACACTTTTATATACATACATACATACTTTTATATATACAGTACTAGTCCTTCTTTTGATGGTTAGAGTACTGAGACAATTAAAAACTTGGTAATAAACTCTGGCTGAGTTAATAGTAAGTTGAGCAAGGGCAAATTTGTGCTAAAACACATTTAATTTACAACCTGACTTTCAACTTTTTATGTAGTTCCTAAAAGAACAGTAAAATTTTATGCAATACGATCTATGCCAGTTCTTGTGGATTAACCCTCTCTGGGTAGTTCCGGATCTAATGGAAGAGAGACTCCTTGTTTCTCTTTCTGCTTTATATTTTCTGGTGAATCAAAATGTATTAAAGAAGAGGTTTAATATATTATGATTATTGCCTACAGAAGAGGCGTAGGAGAAACTATATCCGTTATTGGTGCAGCTGGAGAACATATTGCTAAGAGGGTTTTGAATTTACCTAATCATCTCAATAGATCCTTCTGTTTCCAACCTGGCAAAATTCCAAAGTAGCCAATTAAATCTGCTTCCAAAGGCTCTTAAGCAATCTTTTTACCTGTCATTATCTATTTATCCCTATTTATCCAAAGAGCTCGTTCTCAAGGTATTACCAACACAAGATTTTCAGGAATTTTTTTTTACAGTTGTGGCATTTTGGGGGGAGGGCGGGGTTATGGATATCATATGTGTGTCTTGGTTCAGAAAATATTCAATGTAGAATTGAAACCAGAACCTTTTCTTTTAGGCATCACGATTAAGCAGGTTGAAAGAAAATATGGGATTTTGTTTTCCTATATGACAATGGTGATGAGATTTTATATGCACATTACAGAATAAAAGAGTTGGAAGGTACCTTGGATTTAACCCCCTGCTTGAAAAGATACACAAATTCCCACAACTGAAGAGTGAATCATGAATCTAATAGAACTGACAGAGATGGCAAAAGTGACTATTTTGACTTCTTTGATAAAAGGTAAAAGTTAATTTGGTTTTTACTCGGAAACCACTTTCAGACTTCTTGCTCAAAAAGAATTAAAATAAAAGTTTGGTTTTAGGATTTGATAGGTCTCTTAAGACTATATTAAAAGGTCTTTTATTGCGATTATTAGATATTTTAAGGCTTATGTTTAAATTTAGAATAAGTAGCTATTTTTAATATAATTGTAGTGTTTTTGGATATTGTTTCTATGATGTTTTTCTTTACATTTATATTAAGAAATTATTTTATTATATACTTGCATCTATGCTGAAGAAAGTTGAATACCACCTTTCTCTTTTTTTCTTGCCATTTTTATCTTTCTTTCGTTGATCTTTTCTGTCTTCTTCATATTTATTTATTTATTTATTTATTTATTTATTTATTTATTTATTTATTTATTTATTTATTTATTTATTTATTTATTTATTTATTTATTTGAAATTTAATGAAGTATCCTCCTGGTGGAAAAGCTCACCTAAGAACACACCAACAGTTGCAGAGTTGGCAGGTGATAACAATCAATGATCTCTTGCTATCATAAAGAACATCAGCGATTTAATAACATGGTTCTTATACAGAGTTATAGGGATCAAAGATGAGCTTACAGATACTTTTCATCATTTGCAAATATTTGTTTTAAAACTGATGAAGGATAGTGTGAAGCACAGGAAATAAGGAGTCAAGGCAGTTCAGATGAATACAGGTTTATGCATTCTAGCTTTCTCTACAAGAATCTGAACTACTAACGATCAAAAACAAATTGGCGGTAGATAAAAGTCAATAGAATTCAAGGTGGGTTGGATTTGTGGGTACAAAGGGACTCGAGAATGATGATGCTTTTGACGCCTCCCTTGAGCTTAGCCTGGTTGTCTCCTACAGGTACAAATAGAAGTACATAGGTATCTGGGCTCTTCAGACAGACAGAACTTTATTTAGGTCATTGTTGACTCAGCCTTCCATCCTTCCGAGGTCAGTAAAATGAGGATTGTCCCAGATTGTTGGGGGCAATATGCTGACTCTGTTAATCACTTAGAGAGGGCTGTAAAGCACTGTAAAGCAGTATATAAGTTTTAAGTGCTAAATGTCATTGCCCAATAGAAGGATAATCAATAAAATGCATAGAATAAAATGTATAGAAAGCTATTTGAGGAGCTGCTAGAAAGAAGAGGAGGTCAACCTATTTTCCAAAGCACCAGAAGGCAAGACAAGAAACATGGATGGAAACTAATCAAAGAGAGAAACAACCTAGAACTGAAAAGAAACTTCCAAACAATGAGAACAATCAACCAATGGAACAATTTGCCTTCAGAGATTGTGGGTGCTCCATCACTGGAAGCTTTCAAAATGAGACTAGACAACCATTTGTCTGAAAGAGTATAGGGCAGGGGTGAAATACTACTGGTTTGCCCCAGTTTGGGCAAACCGGTAGCGGTGCCGCTGGGTGGTTTGGAGAATCAGTAGCAGCAGCAGAGCGAGGCTCCGCCCACCCATCCAGACGTCATTGCTTCCTGGTGTTAAGCAGGAAGTAACCTGTTTTTTACCCTTTGCGCATATGCAGAGGGTCCAAGCGCGCACATGAACCAGTAGGGAAGGTAAGTAGATTTCAACCATGGTATAGGGTTTCCTGATTGAGCAGAGAGTTGTATTAGAAGACTTCCAAGGTCCCTTCCAACTCTATTATTCTATATTTTGTATTGTAACAACAAGAACTGTTAGCAACCATTCGTGGACAAAAGTTACCCATAAGCATTTTGCTACTTTCAGGGAAATAAAATTATGTCAATTGTTTAACAGATAATGTAAATAACAGCTATCCGAGTGTATCTGGTCTCTTCTGTATTCTGACAAAGTAGAGAAGAATTTGTAATGCAGATTATTTAGCCTTTGAGACGTGTGAATGTATGTGTACTAATTGTTATTCTAACAGTTTGAGTTTGCAACCCAGTTTGAATAGAGAGAATAGTAAACACACTCATTAGCAGCTTTCTTGAGAATGTGGCAGGTGGAGTTCAAGAATCAAAAGAAAAGAAGATTGACAGAATCCAAAGAGAAAGTAGAGTATGGTCCCATCGGTGCTTAGAGATCATTTTAAATCATCATGACATTTAAAAAGCCCTACGTATAATTCATTTACTAGGTTTTTCTGTGGAAAGTTGGTGCACATTAGGTTTTGAAGAATTGCCTTCAAACAATACATTTGGGATACAGATTGCTCCCTCCCTCAATATTTTTCATATTCTTCCAAAAGCGCTCACTTCTACTTCCAATTACAATTCTGAATTCATAAATCTTTCACTTGAACCAAGTTGGGGGCCTTGCTGGCAGTCCTTTTCAAATGCTTTAAGGATTTTACTAGAACAAAGAACATGAAATAACATGAGTTGGAAGGGACTTTGGAGGTTTTATAGTCTTGAGCAGGTGCCCTATACCATTTCAGGCAAGTAGCTGTTCAGAATCTTCTTAAAAGCTTCCAGTGATGGAGCACCCACAACTTCTGAAAGCAAGCCTTTCCAATGATTGATTGTTTCCACAGTTAGAAAATTTCTCCTGAATTCTAGGTTGCTTCTTTCCTTGATTAGTTTTCATCCATTGCTTCTTGGTTTGCCTTCTAGTGTTTTGGAAAACAGGTTGACCACCTCATCTTCAAATACTTCTCTTGATTAATCTCCATCCATTGCTTCTTGTCTTGTCTGTTGGTGTTTTAGAAAATAGGTTGATCACTTCTTCTTCAAATACAGCCCTCAAATACTGGAACATACAATAAAATATGTTTAGTTATCTCCCTGTGGTAATGGTTGAATAGAAACTCTAAGTCACCTACTACTATGTTGCTCCCTATATAAGGATTCTATATGGTTCTTCATTTATCCAATCTTGAAGAAATTTCTAGGTAGGAAGTGTGTTTTCTATTAATGTTATTCTAATGGACAAAGACTCAAAAATATCTTCCCAAGGCTCGGAACAATACTCAATTACTTTGGAAGGTGTTGTTGTGCTATTTTTATTCAGTTTTACTTTATCATATGTGTCCTTAATTTTTTATCTGATGTGGACCAATCAGTCCAAAATAGATCTATATTAGTCTCCCAATAGGCAGCAGAATGCTTGCTTGCTGTCTGAAGAAGCCTAGGATATAGTGGATGTGATTTCACTGAGCTTTGGCTGCAAACTTGGTTACATAGGAAAATACCCGGTTGGCGAAAAATACATACATGCATACATACATACATACATACAAACAACATACATACACACATATATACATATTATGCTGTTTCTGTTGAGCCCTGCCAACAAAAGTGCATATAGTCAAGGCTATGGTTTTCCCAGTTGCAATGTATGGCTGTGAAAGTTGGACCATAAGAAAGGCTGAGCACCAAAGAATTGAGGCCTTTGAACTGTGGTGCTGAAGAAGACTCCTGTGAGTCCCTTGGACTGCAAGGCGATCAAACCGGTCAGTTCTAGAGGAAATCAATCCTGACTGCTCTTTAGAAGGCCAGATCCTAAAAATGAAACTCAAATACTTTGGCCACCTAATGAGAAGGGAGGGCTCACTGAAGAAGAGCCTAATGCTGGGAAAGATTGAGGGCAAAAGAAGAAAGGGACAACAGAGAATGAGGTGGTTGGATGGAGTCACTGAAGCAGTAGGCGTGAGCTTAAATAGACTCCGTATATATATGCTTTGAATCCCAGAAGGGTATGGCTAACTGATGAGAGCTAAATAGCTTGAAATAGATCTATACTAGTCTCCCTTTATTTCTTTGTCAGTAAATATAAATTTAACATAAAATAGTTTGTCATGAAAGTGACTGCCCAGTTGTACTATTAGACATTTTATTGTCTCTAGCCATAGGGCTGTAATAAACTACTTGATTGTTCAATAATCAAAGATTCACTCATTACTATAACAAAGGTTATGGCACTATTAGATCATAAGACCTGTATTCAGAGTTTATATTCAAATAAGATAGCTAGCAATCATGTTTATTATCTTGTATATTAAGCATACAAAGAGAAAAGTATTTAGGATTTAATGATATAGAACATATGCTGTATGTGCACATGTTCAATGATATACAACAGCAGATATTCCTTCCACAGTGGGAGTGATCCAAGAGTGAAATATATGAAAAAAAAAAATTAAACCTACCCCCAAATAGTTTCATTTAAAAGACTATAACAGAACTGTGAGGTATTTTCACATCAATCAAATTGACAGTCAAATTCACAGGAAGACCTCAATGTTTCTCACTCAGATGATATTGATAGTACAGGAGTTGATTCAAAGAAACAAAAGCAGATTTTCTTGATCCCCTGGACTCTTATTAAATCTATTTTACATAACTTAAAAGGCGATAAGATTATTTTAAAGGGGCAATTGTTTTTAATTTCAATCTTCCTACTTCCCCTTCTTCTAAGGAAAAAAAAAAAACTCTATCACCTATCTCCTCCCACTTATGACTCTATGATAGTAACTTTGTTGCTGGTATCTTTACGATTTATATTGATTGTTTTCTAATAAGATTTGATTGCTTATTTGTTCCCTATGACTATCTTTAAATGTTGTACCTTATGATTCTTGATGAATGTATCATTTCTTTTATGTACACTGAGAGCGTATGCACCAAGACAAATTCCTTGTGTGTCCAATCACACTTGGCCAATAAAGAATTCTATTCTATTCTATTCTATTCTATTCTATTCTATTCTATTCTATTCTATTCTATTCTATTCTATTCTATTCTATTCTATTCTATTCTAACAAAAAATCAAGTCTGCTCATCCTTTTCATTGAAATTGATGTTAATATCATAGCCTTTCTCTCAATTCATAAAAGGTAAAGATAAAGGTTTCCCTTGCACATATGTGCTAGTCATTCCCGGCTCTAAGGGCTGGTGCTCATCTTCATTTCAAAACTGAAGAGCCAGTGCTGTCCAAGGACATCTCCCTGGTCATGTGGCCAGCATGACTAAATGCCAAAGGCACATGGGACGCTATTACCTTCCCACTTGCATTTTTTATGTGCTTTTGAGCTGCTAGACTGGCTAAAGCTGGGACAAGTAATGGGAGCTCACCCCATTATGCGGCACAAGGGATTCGAACCGCTGAACTGCCAACCTTCTGATCGACAAGCTCAGCATTTTAGCCACTGAGCCACTGTGTCCCTTTTTCATGAAAGATAGCTCACTCCTAATTCCAAAATTTTGTATTGCTGCAATATTTGCTAATTTTGTCTTAAAATTAGGTTTTGCCTTAAAATAAGATTTTAATAAATACAGAAAGAATCTGGCCTTCTCTTTGTTGCACTCAGCTGTCCAAAAATTGTTGTAACAGTTCTTTTCTGGAAATGAAGTCAATACTATTTGCAATTTTGGGGTCCCCTTCCTACGCTTTCTATAATCTACACATTTGCTGTATGATTGGCTGCAGGCTCAGGAAAAGAGGCTAATAAGAATTGAGAACCTGATAATCAGACTGATGCCTAATAGAATAGAATTCTTTATTGGCCAAGTATTATTAGACACACAAGGAATTTGTTTCCGGTGCATAAGCTCTCAATGTACATGCAACAATAGCGATAAGCAACAAAGTTATAGTCATGAGAAGATAAGAAGATAGGTAATAGGGAAGATGAGAATAATGATGGCAATGCTGCCTTTTTAGATAGTTTGACAGTGTTGTGGGAATTAGTTGTTTAGCAGAGTGATGGCATGGGAGGGGGAACTGTCTTTGTGTCTACTTGTTCTGACGTGTAGTGCCCCATAGCATTGTTTTGATCTGTAGATATTTTCACAGCCCCCTGGCTCATGCAGTATACAGATCCTCAACGGAAGGCAGTTTGGTAGCAGTTGTTTTGCCTGCAGTAAAGGGTGAAGAATAAAAGAATAACAGAGTTGGAGGCTTCCAGTCCAACCCACAACTCAAGCAGGAAACTGTACCATTTCAGACAAATCATTGTCCAATCTCTTCTTAAAAATCTCTAGTGTTGCAGAGAGACTTCTAATAGTTGTTGATTTTCAGTTCCTGTTTGCAGCTCCAACTCCAGCGTATCATATCCATTTGACAAGTGCACTGTGCACATTCTGTTATTAGAGTTACATCTTTCATCGCCATTATTCCCACATCATTTGGCTGGTTTGATAGTTTGTTTAGCAACTGTATCCCAGGGTTCATCCTCTTTCTTTTTCATTGTTCTTATCTGAGAAGAAAGCTAATAAAACACCCAGTAGTGAAAGATTAAAAACTGATATTTTACAGTTAAATTCAGAGATGAAAAAAGAAGATTAAAACAAGTAAAACAAAACACAATAAACCATTTAAAGAGGAGCATAGAAGTATTCTTCACATTCTTATCACTATTTTTTTTATCAGTTTTAAAAAAAACAAAAAAAGAAATTTTTACAATTTTCTTCTTTTCAACATTTTTGCATCAGTAAACATTTCTTACATATCCATTTCTCTCCTTTACTTCAATTTATCATTTATACATATGACTCTAATATTGATTTATATACATAAAGATAACAATGTACTCCATTTCAATCATACATTCTATGTCTGTTCCATTTCCACTTGTTTGTTACTACTTTTCAACTCCTATATCTTCCTCATTTACTCTTTCCTTGTCCTTTATATCTTTCCTCTAACCATTCATACCATTTCTCCCATACCATATAGTATTCTGTTTCCTCCTTTTCAGGTATTTCTTTTGTGAGCTTGTCCATCTCTGTTCACTCTTATCACTATCATTACCTTCGATTAGTATATGTGATAATGAAGAAATTGGCAACTAGACAACAGAACCTGACACAGGTTCCCTATTGTTTTGATTTAGGGCATATCATTGCACCTATTTATCAACCAGAGCAGTTAATGTTATTAGCTACAAATAATATTGGTAATAATCACAGAACAAGGTATTCACACAAGAGCCAATTAGGTATTGTATTTAAGGTATCAAGCTAGGAAACAGGAGATCATCAGATGTAGTCCCACCTTAGTCACAAAGCTATCTGGTTGATCTTGGCCAGTCACTTTCTCTCTAGAAAGGAAACAATGACAAACCACTTCTGAAAAATTCTTGCCAAGAAAACTGCAGGGACTTAATCATAATCATAAGTTTATCTGTCAAGCATATATAAGATAACAGGTAAAAGTATAAACATAATTTGAATACATGAAAAGAGTAAGTAAAAAGGAATATTAGGACAGGGATGGTAGGCACTCTGGTGCACTTATGCACGCCCCTTACAGACGTCTTAAGAATGGGGTGAGGTCAACAGTAGACAGTTTAAGGTTAAAGTTTTGGGGTTTTGGGGAAGAAACTATAGAGTCAGGTAGTGCATTCCAGGCATTGACTACTGAATGTTACTGAAGTCATATTTTCTGCAATCGAGTTTGGAACAATTTACCTTGAGTTTGTATCTATTATTTGCTCGTATATTGTTGTGGTTGAAGCTGAAGTAGTCATTGACAGGAAGGACATTATAGTAGATAATTTTATGTACTATGCTTAGGTCAGACTGAAGTTCTAAGTTGTCTAAGCCCAAAATTTGAAGTCTGGTAGCATAAGGTGTTTTATTGCGGTTAGAGGAATGGAGGACTCTTCTCGTAAAATATCCAGACAATGTCCAAGAATCAGACACAACTGAACTGAAGGTAAAACAAAATCATATAAAACCAGTGGTGGGTTTCACATTTTGTTACCACCTGTTCACCCCGTGCGCGCACGCTCGCTCTCTTTGTGCATGCATGCACCTTTCATGCATGAGCCTGGCCTTCCATGCATGTGCCCAGCCTTCCATGAATTCACTTTGCTCATGTGGTCACCTTCCATGTATGTACCCAGCAGGGGTGGGTTCTACTTACCTTTACTACCAGTTCGCAACGGGGCCTTTGTGCGGGCTCACTTCGCTTACGCATTGTGTACGTTCTTCTGCATATGCACAGAAGCATTTTCATGATGTCAGGGTCAGTGGGTGGGGCCTCCCACCGGTTTTACTACTGGTTCTATAGAACTGGTACGAACCAAGGGTAACCCTCAAAAAAGTGGCTAAATAGGACAGCATAGAGTAGGGGTGAGTGGGCGGGTGGACATGTGAGCCCATTCACGATCTCCCTACTGGTTTACCCAAACCAGTCTGAACCGGCTGAATACCACCTCTGCATAAAACACATTTTTCTTTGAAATTAGTTTTTATGCTGTCAATTTCCCCACATTGACTTGAAAAGAGAAGGGCAAAAAAGATATGATGGTAGTAAAATGTTGTTGTAGTTTAATTCCTGAATGAGTGTTCTAGTGCTCCTAAATATAAGTACATTCTGCCTTTTGTCTAAAACTTTTTCCAGCTTTCTCTTCCAAGATTCTGGAAGATTACATATCCTGTGCCAGAATCATTCAGATGGCTTCATTCCAATTCCGCCTCTTTCGAAATGATGAACTACGGTATCTTGAACCATGGCAAAGCGCCTTTGAAACAAGGAAACAAATAAAACTTGAAAAACATTCAAAATTGTTTCTAAGGATGCTCCTGAAGAAAATTCACTAAAAAAACACACACACACACACAAAAACCATTCATCTTCTTTCTCGATGAGGAAAAAGCTGAAATTCTTTGTAGGATAAAAGCTTTAAAACTCATTTTTTATTTTATTACATTAAAATGCTGTTCCCATAATAGGTCTTAAGCAGTGGTGAAATCCATTTTTTTTTACTACTGGTTGTGTGGGCATGGCTTGGTGGGCATGACAGGGGAAGGATGCTGCAAAATCCCCATTCCCTCCCCACTCCTGGGAGAAAGATATTGCAAAATATCCATTACAAACCCACTCTGGGGCCAGCCAGAGGTGCTATTTGCCGGTTCTCTGAACTACTCAAAATTTCTGCTACTGGTTCTGCTACTGGTTCTCCAGAACCTGTCAGAACCTGCTAGATTTCACCCCTGGTCTTAAGCAACCAATATTAGCTAAACCTAACATGTTCAGAAAATTTGTACGAATATTTGAAAGTTTCTAACAAAGACTGCTCCTAACCTGCGTCATCAAAACTCATCCCGACAGCAATACACAGACATATACATTTGATTAACAGAGGTTTGTCTTCTTTGTATCCTGGGACCTGAGCTAGTCTATCTAAAATCATGGATGGAAATGTCATTTAAGATTGTAGCTCAAACTGTCTCTTAATGAAAGAGCTGTAGCTCATCGATTCTTTTAGACAATTTTATTTATATCTTATCTTCGAAGAAAAGACAAAGAATTGAATAATTAGACAGCATGGTCCCTTTGCTCAAATGACTTGAGACTGAGACAGAGCTAATGTGGAGTAATATAATATGGTTTTGGAAAAAGTGAGGTAAGTTGATTAAGCTATTGCTTTCTTGACTTAAAAATAACAACAACAATGTTACTATTGTCCCATCTGTTCAGAATATAAATGGAAAGATGGTTATGGATTTCACACTTGCTAATAACCATTCTCTCTGTGTCTCTCTCTCTCTCTCTCTCTCACACACACACACACACATTCTAAATTGCACAATAATAATTCACTATCAAAAGACTCCTTTTATAGAATTCCCTTTTAACAAGTTACTAATTTTACATCCCCTCTGCTTCAAGAAATTGACATTACAATTTAATCTGACAGTTTTTCAGTTGATTGTTATTAGAAAGTCTATATTATTATTTTTTTTTGTTTCCAGTTTTGTGAAAGTTGTATGGTGAAACTTTTCAAATAAATCATTGCCTTTAGTTGTATAAGAAACAACCATCAGAGTTATTCTCAAGCCAGGTAAGAGTTTTGGTACCTGTTCTAATGCAAGGTCTGTTTCCTTGATAAATAGATGTGAAATTTTATATTTCCACAGATTATTCATGCACCAAGCCCATGCTACATTTATACAAGACCCTCTTGGCTGTGACAATATTAGATTTTCAACTGATGTTCATTTCATTTAGAATAGATAAGACTCAACAATCCAACAGTTGATTAAAACGATTTTGATATGGTTTTTGGCACTTTTTGATCTCCCTCTCGTATCAGATTTTAAAAACCTTTCCTGCCCACAGAAAATCTGCAATTTTAATCTAATACCTAAATCTAACCATATACCTAAATCAAGCCCATCCCCAGCCACATATATTGTACATGACTTGAAACATCTTATGTTAACTTTCAGTTTTAATATCTTTATATATGCATACAGGTATCCTATTTTTTAATGTGTATATTCTTTGAACTTTTAAATGGTCCCAGAATTAATAGCAATAGCACTCTCGTGTGTGTGTGTGTGTGTGTGTGTGTGTGTGTGTGTGTGTTATAATGTCAGCATTATTTGCATATTGCCCCCAACAATCTAGGTCCTCAATCTAGGTCCTTACTGAACTTAGAAGGATAGAAGGCTGAGTCAACCTTGCACCGGTCAGGATCAATGCAATGCTGCATTCTAACCACTGCGCCAACCATTCTAGCCTGCAATGCTGCATTCTAGCCACTTCTGGGCTAAGTTGCACACCTTAGTTGTAAAAGAAATAAACAGGGGCAATACTGGTTAGAACTTAACTTAACTCTACATCACATGTTAATAGGTGGAAAGTTTTTGTTGTGCTGGTTTAATAAAAGGAAGAGGAATAAGAAATAACAAAACCATTTTTGTATTGCTGCAAAAAAATAATAATACATGAAGTTATCAAAAGCAGAGTTTAAGGGCATTTTACCTTTACCTTTATTTATTCTTTGTATGCAGCACAGTACTGGAATCATTTTCTCCCCTCAAGCAGGGTTTTACAGAATCTTGAGCTCTCAAATGAAAAAGCGGTAAAATGTTAGTAGATTAAGTTCTTGACTGAGAACGTCTTGGTATAATGCAAAAGACAACAATTTTGAGAGGCTCAAATGATTTCTTTTGCACAGCAAGTAGGGATTTAACAGCAATGAAGAATCAATATGCAAAGCCTGGGGATGACAATTTAAGCATTTAAAGTCTACATGTGGTAATAGACAATTTTGTGACCATTTAGGTAAAAAGCTTCCTGCAGTGTTAGCTCTACTTATGTGGACAATTGCCTCTTTCCTATTCACCGAAAATGTTACAAAACATGCATTATGTACAATGATTTAACAATAATTCTGGACTTCACTCTCAGTGCAAAAACAAGCGATTTCCCATGTTAACTGCATTGAGAAGCCAGATGTCCTCCTGTCCAGATGACACCCAAAATCACAATGGAATGTCTTCAGCAACTAAAAACATTGACAAAATGGTAAGGAACAGGTTACATTCCAGAGTTTCACAGTGGAAATTGAGGTATCTCTACTCAGAAGCAGAGGTCTGATTCAATCAGATTGAAATCTGATTGAATTCCATGGGTTGTCTTTTCAAGTAAACATATTTAGTATTGCAAACTCAGTTTAGTTTATTATTTAAAATAATTTTGGGGCTTGTTACTCTAGGATTGGTCAAATTAAAGTGATCCTTGGATGCTATGAACAAACTACTACACTGAGTCACTCTGCCCCAAAAGTAGTTTTCCAAAAGAAAACTGGACTTTCTTGATTTTTCTTTGAAAACATTTCACTTCTCATCCAAGAAGCTTCTTTAGTTCAGAATCAAAGAAGCTTCGTGGATGAGATTCAAAATGTTTTCAGGGAAACACCCAAGAAAGTCCAGTTGTCTTTTGGAAAGGCAGCTTTTCAACTACCATGATCTGGTTGACTGAGAATCTCCGCAGACATTGAGTCACTGTGTTTAGAAGGGTTTTCAACTGTCCAGATGTTTATGAAGTTGCCAAAAATTTAATGTGTTAATATGAAGAATGGGGAAGAAATTCCTCCCCTTTTTAATATTTTTGTTGTGTCCACATTTATTTTGTAATTCAACTTTAAGTCTGTTGTATCTCGTTGATCAAATAGTTTTTGAACAGCACAACTAGTTGTTATTCAAAGTTTTTAAAAAAGTAAATGTATTTTCTCCATCTGGGGGATTTGCTTGTTTATATTTAGAAATATAGATCTGGAACAAGAACATGCTTCCCAAAAGATTCCCAAATATCTTTGATGTCCCTGTAAGAAGTTATGGATATTGAAGCATTCAAGAAAATAGTACCCCTCCCTGGTAGAAGAGGATATTGATCTACAAAACTTGTCTTCCTTGGGATTCTTTAGTAGTCTTTTCCTTGGGAAAGATGCTTACTCTATATATTTGAAAATATGCCAATTCGTTTTCGTATTTTGTATCGATAAATGTTGCTCCCAGAACAGATTCTGTGTCAATTATTTGTGGGTGTCACTTTTTTAATGATATATTGATGTAGCTTATCTGCAAATACATATGGGTGCCTTAAAAAGTGTTATCATATATACTTGCCGATAAGCTTATCCACTTAGAAGCCAAACCTAATTTTGAGGGTGTACAGGTGAAACTCGAAAAATTAGAATATCATGCAAAAGTTCATTTATTTCAGTAATGCAACTTAAAAGGTGAAACTAAAATATGAGATAGACTCTTTACATGCAAAGCGAGATAGTTCAAGCCTTGATTTGTCATAATTTTGATGATTATGGCTTACAGCTCATGAAAACCCCATATTCACAATCTCAGAAAATTAGAATATTGTGAAAAGATTCAATATTCTAGGCTCAAAGTGCCCCACTCTAATCAGCTAATTAAGCCATCACACCTGCAAAGGGTTCCTGAGTCTTTAAATGGTCTCTCAGTCTGGTTCAGTAGGAATCAACATTCATGGGAAAGACTGCTGACCTGACAGTTGTGCAGAAACCGTCATTGACACCCTCCATAAGGAGGGAAAGCCTCAAAAGGTAATTGCAAAAGAAGTTGGATGTTCCCAAACTGCTGTATCAAAGCACATTAATAGAAAGTTATGTGGAAGGAGAAAGAAGAAGGTGCACAAGCAGCAGGGATGACTGCAGCCTGGAGAGGATTGTCAGGAAAAGGCAATTCAAAAGTGTTGGGACTTTCACAAGGAGTGGACTGAGGCTGGAGTCTGTACATCTAGAGCCACCACACACAGACGGATCTGGACATGGGCTTCAAATGTCATATTCCTCTTGTCAAGCCGCTCCTGAACAACAAACATCAGAAGTGTCTTACTTGGGCTAAAGACAAAAAGAACTGGTCTGTTGCTCAGTGGTCCAAAGTCCTTTTTTCTGATGAGAGCATCTCATTTGGAAACCAAGGACCCAGAGTCTGGAGGAAGAATGGAGAGGCACACACTGCAAGATGCTTGAAGTCCAGTGTGAAGTTTCCACAGTTTGTGTTGATTTGGTGAGCCATGTCATCTTCTGAGTCAGGGGGGGGGGGAGCCTCCTGGTGCTTTTACTACCACTTCTTGCGAACCGGTCCAAACCGGGGACAGCCCACCACTGATGTCAAGTTGTCTAACAGCAATATTCATATTTAAATTATTCCAAAATTCAGGAAATAAAAATACAAAAAGTGTGGTCTATGAGAAGAAGATGATCTTTTACTTAGTCATGTTTTGAGGGAGATAAAGTCCCCCTAAAAGCAACGAAGTTCTCCTCACCTCAAATCTAATAAATTTTCTGTTGTACCTTGTTGACTTTATTGTCTTTATTCATTAGCAAGAGCAGCTGAAGCCTAACCATTTAATATTGCTGGTGGAATAATTCTACTGAGGAAGTCAGTCAAATGATTCTTAAAGAGAAGCGTTCATGAAAACCATTGAGGAATGCACAATCTGTGTCTAACTATATGAAACATATGGTAATTACAGCTGGCATTTTTCAAGGGAATGGAAGGGTATTTCCAATACTCCCTGCAATTTATTCGCCACTAGCTTGGTGCTCAGAATTACATTTTAGCAGTCCAGTTGCTTGAACAAATATAGTGAACATGAGCCTACATTATTACAGCAGGAGAGAGGGTATATGGGATTGCACTTGCAGCTGCAAAGAAAATTATTTTTTTTATAAAAAAAAATCTCTAAATGAAATATTTAGTAAAAAATAATCTCTTTGTTTACAAATTCATAAACTGTGATCATGCCAATGTGTGGCACTTTTAACTGCATCTTAAATAAAAGAATGGTGGTAGGCCACAATTAGCAAGTCAGAATCAGAGAGGACAAACAGAGAAGGATTTTTCTGATGTTAAAAAATATTAGATTAGATTAAATTAGATTAGATTAGATTAGATTAGATTATAAAATAGATAGATAGATAGATATAGATAGATAGATGATAGATAGATAGATAG
This sequence comes from Masticophis lateralis, assembly GCA_030761175.1. Taxonomy (NCBI): domain Eukaryota; kingdom Metazoa; phylum Chordata; class Lepidosauria; order Squamata; family Colubridae; genus Masticophis; species Masticophis lateralis. Next base: position 112,585,514 of record JAUDYJ010000004.1, on the reverse strand, counting down.
ATAGATAGATAGATAGATAGATAGATATTGTACATATACATTTCAGTCCATAAATTATTAAGAATTATCACAGCTATGTATGAATATATGGTAAACTGAACTACAATTTATTTTGTTAACAGATTATGCCCAGATTGGTCAACATATCAGTCTACCACTGATTTAGATATACTAAATATGGAAGTATGATAAAATGATTGTAGTTAGATCCTGTTCCTGGCATTGGGATCACTGCTATCATACACTTCCTCTTCATCTATGGGTAGATTTTTATGTACTATATCTTGGCTATAAAAATTCAAAAATCCAAAGTATACATATTTTGGAAAAAGCTACTTCTATTTTCCCTTTGTTGTCAGCTAGGGATTAACATCTCTCAGTGAAGTCCCTTATGATGTGGAACTGCTTTACTCTACAACTACTATAGATTGGCATCTGTTACTATTCCAGTAACTGGACAGGGGGGGAAAAGAAGGGAGAGAGAGAGAAATAGAGATAGAGATAGAGATAGAGATAGAGATAGAGATGGAGAGGGAGAGGGAGAGGGAGAGGGATAGGGATAGGGATAGGGATAGGGATAGGGATAGGGATAGGGATAGGGACAGGGACAGGCACAGAGACAGGGACAGGGACAGGGACAGGCACAGAGACAGAGACAGAGACAGAGACAGAGACAGAGACAGAGACAGAGACAGAGACAGAGACATTGGATAAATTCCTGTTCCTTTCTCCATCTCCTGTCCACCTAGCAGTTTGAAAGCATGCAAATGTAAGTAGATAAATAGGTACTACTTTAGTGGGAAGGTAACAGCATTCCATGTACTTCTAGATTATGCTAGCCCCATGACCATGGAAAACGTCTTCAGACAATGTTAGCTTCCTCAGCCAAGAAACAGAGATGAACATTGTGCCTTAGAATTGGATATGATTTTCTAGACAGAGAAACCATTACCTTTTTTTAATAATATAGATCACACACACACACACACACACACACACACACACACACACACACACACACACACACACGAGGATGCAGTGTAAATAGAATTATAGTACCAGCTAAAAGGTACTTCACTGAATAACGAATACTGGATGAGCATGAATATAATTACATTGTTATTTTCATATATCTTTGTCCAGAATGATGCTTACCTCTACATGGCTTGCATCCTAAGAAAATGAATGAATTTTTTTTTCCTATTTTTTTTTCCTGCTGTCACTTAAAATACACACTTTTCCATTTCACATGATTACAGCCTTTAGGAAAAGAAATATAATGACGTTTAATTTTAGTTGGAAGGAACTGGAATTGCATATTAAACTCTTTTTATAAGTATATTATTGTAGTTTAGAATGCAGAAGTTTTTTTTTTTTACGAAGTCGTTATTAAAATGGCAGAACACTAGTAAGTTATCATTATAAGTCAAGGATGAGTGAAGGATTGAATTAGTCACCATTCTTACTGTTCTCTAGGCTACAGCAGGAATCCAACCAGAAATTTCTTCTGCAATATAATTGCCAGTGTGTACCTTTGTGATGAGATTTACACTCCACAGGGAAACTGTAGTCAGTTTCACAATTACTGGATATTAAAACTTTTGGCGAAACTGCCCAGCATGAGAAGGGAAGAGAAATTTGCTTCAGATGTATGATTAATATAAATGTTCTTCATGCAAATAATTTTAGCAAAAAATAAAAAAAAATGATTGTGATGAAAGTCTAATGACAAAGCAGAGATGTTAGCAAATGTGTCAGGAGGTATCAGGAGTTCCAGTCAGGTGTTTCCTGATTAAAACAATACCTAGGAAGAAATGCTGTGTCCTTGAAGAGAAACAATAGCAAGCTGAACATTGTTGGAGGCAATTGGAGGGGAATATAGAAAAACTGTGAGAAATATGTCCATACCTATACATGTGTGCATATGCATGTGTACATACATACATATTGCATATAGTCTATGCTATATGCTAGTCTATGCTAGAGAGAGAGAGAGAGAGAGAGAGAGAGAGAGAGAGAGAGAGAGAGAGAGAGAGAGAGAGAGAAAGAGAGGATGGATAGATGGACAGGAAGGAAGGAAGGAAGGAAGGAGGGAAAGAAGGAAGGAAGGAAGGAAGAAAGAAAGGAAAGAAAGGAAAGAAAGAAAGAAAGAAAGAAAGAAAGAAAGAAAGAAAGAAAGAAAGAAAGAAAGAAAGAAAGAAAGAAAGAAAGACATGGAGATAAAATGGAGATGAGATGGAGTTGAAGATGGAGATGGAGAGAGATAGGCATAGGAATAGGCATAGGGCAGTGATGGCGAACCTGTGACACATGTGCCACAGATCGCACGCAGTGCCCTCTTTGTGAGCATGTGAGCCATTGCCCCAGTTCAGCTCTGCTGCACATGCATGCATGCCTCCCCCTGGCCAGCTGGTTGTCGGGTCTTTACTGTGCATGTGCGTGGGGTAGGGCATGTGTGGGGAGCCATGTGTGGATGTGTGTGTGGGTGAGCCACGTGGGGGTGGGCTGCATGTGGAGGGCCCATGTGTGCATGTGCAGGGACATGGGTGCATGCAGGGGGCCATGCATGCATGCACGGGGACCGGGGCACATGTGGGGGCAGGATGAATTCTGGGGATGGACACATGTGGGGGGGCATGCATGCATGGGGGCAGGGTGCATGGACGGGGGCCACACGCATATTGCATTTTGGGGGTTCGGAGATGCATACTTGCATTCGGTTAGCCATCCTGGCATAGGGAGATAGAGAGATAGAGATACGTAAATATATATGAGGGTGTATATTTGAAAAGATTCTAATACAGGTAATCCTTGATTTATGACTACAATTGAGTCCAAAATTTATGTTGCTAAGTAAGAAATGTATTAAGTGAATTTTGCCCCATTTTACGACTTATCTGGCCACATTTGTTAAGGGAATCACTGCAGTGGCTAAATTAGTAATATGGTAGTTAGGTGAATATGGCTTCCTCACTGACTTCGCTTGTCAGAAGGTCACAAAAGGGATCACACGACCCTGGGACACTGCGAACGTCATAAGTATGAACCACTTGTCAAGCATCCGAATGTAAATCATTTGACCCTGGGGATGCTGCAATGGTCATAAGTGTGAAAAATGGTCATTCAGTAAGTCACTTTTTTCAGTTGTGCTGTTGTAACTTCAAACAGTCACTAAATGACTGGTTGTAAGTCAAGGACTTCCTGTAGTGCAGAATGCAATCAGATATACTGTTGAGATTCTGATTCCGTTTCTTTTCTTTTCATGAGTAAAATCGCTCTTTTATTCTTATAGCATTCTTATAGTACTGTAGTATATCCTTGCAATTTTCTCTAAACCAAAATCGAATAAGTTTTGAGAGATGGATTAATTTTATTGTACAAGGATTTTTTTTAAAATAATTTTTATTAAACAGTTTTTAAAAAACAAACAAACAAACAAAAACAGATATTTACATCTCCTTTTCAACATCTTCGCATCAGTAATCTATATTTCTACGTTTTCTTTTTCTTATCTTAAACTATCTTTTATACATATTGTCAGGTTCCGAGGTCGTCTCAAATAAATTGCATTTCAAACAATGTCTTTAATGAAAAAACTCCCATTTATTAAGCACAACATTCTCTCCAACTCATCGTAGCCAATACTGACTTCCGACCCAAAAACCCTCCTTTTCCTTCCCCCACTCCTCTGCACTCATTGGCCATCTTCCAAGTCACTCTTTCCCTAATCTACTGCTCCAGCTCAAAGGAATTTCCCCCCTCCCATCCCATCTCCTAGGGGATATTATCTCCAGGGAAAATAAATAGGTGAAAAGTCAACCGTACCTTTCCAGATGCCTCCGCTTCTCCTTCTTATGTCAGCACTAGAGTAAAAAGCAGCTTGAAGTGCTGACACATATATTTCTAGTATATATATATACTAGGGGTATATATGCTCCCATGTCACACCCCTCTTGCATGACCTGCATTGGCTACTGGTTGCCCACCTGGTGAGGTTCAAGGTGTTGGTGATCACCTATAAAGCCCTACATGGCTTAGGTCCAGGGTATTTGGCAGGACATCTGTGGCCAGCAATAGCTCCCCATTGCCCAGTGCGCTCACACAGAGAGGGCCTACCCGGGGTCCCGTCAGCCAGGCAATGTCGGCTGATGGCCCCTAGGGAGCGAGCCTTCTCTGCAAGCGCACCTACCCTCTGGAATCAGCTCCCCTTGGAGCTCTGGGTAGCCCCTGACCTTTGCTCCTTCCGCCATGACCTTAAAACATGGTTGTTTCACCAGGCTTGGACTGAATGGGGTTTTAATGGGAATTTTAGTTTTTAGTGTCTGAATTTTAATCTGGACTGGTGTTTTATTGTTGTGAGCCACCCTGAGTCCTCGCAGAGAAAGGGCGGCATATAAGTCCGATTATAAATAAATAAATAAAATGTATATATATATTCTCTTAATCTAAATATTTAATTAGATTCTGATTCTTTCTTGATCTGGTCTATGCTTTGATAAACACTATTTCGCTCACCCTTATATAGGAGTACTCATTTTTATTACAGTCACAGACCAGTATTACAAAGAAGAAGGATTAAAAAATAAAATGAAATAAGGTAAAATAAAAAATTAAAAAAGACAAGGTAATATTTAACAATCCGTGGTGGATTGTCAGTGGGCAGTCAAAGACTGCCTAATTTTGCAGACCGTATAATCAAATTGGGCTAGATTCAAAGATATTACCTCGGACTGATCTGATACAGAAATGGTATAAAGAAGAAATTGGTGTTTTCCTGGGTGCTTTATCAGATGATGTGTTATTAGATGGGTCCTTATAGAAGGTACAATATAGTAGGACATGAGCAGTAATTTCAATAGCCCAATGTCCATAGGGGCACAGTCTCAGCTCATATGGGGATTTCTTATATCAGCCCTCCAGGACTGCTGTGGGAAGTGTGTGGCAGCACGCTAAAGTTAATGGCATTCAGAGCCCCTCTATACCTATCAGTTTCTATATATTTCTGAGTTAGTCTGCAGGAATAGCTGTACAGTACCAGAGTAACTGGGAACAGTTTGATTATATATATACATATACATACATGTATGTATACATGTATGTATCTTGGTTTACATAGGAAGAACCTGGCTAAAGAGAAATACACATAAAGCCTACGAAAAGGAAAGAAAATGCACACACACACACATACACACGTGTATGTGTGTATGTGTGTGTGTTGAAATTCAATTTTTTTACTACCAGTTCTGTGGACATGGGGTAGTGGGTATGGTGTGGCTTGGGCGTGGCGTAGTGTGGAGTGGTGGGCATGGCAGAGGAAGGATACTGCAAAATCCCAATTCCCTCCCCACTCCTGGGGGAAGGATATTGCAAAATCTCCATTCCCACACAACTCTGGAACCAGCCAGAGGTGGTATTTGCCAGTTCTCCAAACTACTCAAAATTTCTGCTACTGATTGTACAGAACCTGTGAGAATCTGCTGGATTTCACCCCTATATATATATATACACACACATACACATACACATACACATACACATACACATACACATACACACACACACACACACACACACACACATATATGTAGGTCTTTGGTTATTTGGGTCTTCTCCCACGTAAAATTGGCAACGTTTCGACGAAGTCTCATTCGTCATCTTCAGGCTGGTGTTCTCGGCTTCGTGCTTCCAGGAATAATTTACAGAAGATAAAAACAATTTCAATAAGGACGATGTATTCAGGACAAAGGGACATGGTAGCTCAGGGGCTAAGATGTTGAGCTTGTCGATCATCAGTTCAGCGGTTCGAATTCCTAGTGCTGCATAATGGGGTGAGCTCCCATTACATGTCCCAGCTTCTGCCAACCTAGCAGTTCGAAAGCACGTAAAAAATGTAAGTAGAAAAATAGGGACCACCTTTGGTGGGATGGTAACAGCATTCCATGCACCATTGGCATTTAGTCATGCTGGCACATGATCATGGAAACGTCTTCAGACAGCGTTGGCTCTTCGGCTTTGAAATGGAGATGAGCACCGCCCCCTAGAGTCAGGAACGACTACCACATATGTGCGAGGGGAACCTTTACCTTTACTCAGGACAAGCAGCCTATCTAGTAGAGTGGGATGAAAATTATTTTGATTTTGCTATTTTCAAAAAACAGCATGATAGTAAGTTGCCTGCCATAAAGACCTTTTGTTATTCTGTAACTGGAGAGAAAACCCAGGGTATACAGTCAGCGTTTATCCTTTGTTCAAGCAATTGCCAGTTGCAGATTAGTCAGAGAAGCGAACAACTACGTGTCACTGACCTTTACAAAATGCTGAAACATATAGCAACAGGAATGATGTTATTGTTTGTTTGTTTGTTTTTTAAAAGTATACATCTCACAGACAGTAGTTGATTGCTATCAAGATGTAGCACTGCCACTAAAAAAACAAAACCAAAAAAACCCCTACACAATAACATCATAATAGATGCAGCTTGGGGGCTGATTTGATAGAAACTTCTTGGAAAAGATTTTTGTGCCATCATCAAGACTTGCTAGAATAATAAACACCTCTGACCAATGTATATTTTTTTCTCCTTGTGGAGCTTGACTATTTCAAGACAAAAAAAGAATGTGGGGTGAATGTGGGGTGACCAATATATTTAAGAATAATCTGCAATATATTACATTTAATATAATATATACATACACACACACACACACACACACACACACACACACACACACACATATATATTCTGAGGTTTTCGCGGGTGTTTATACTTAGGTCTTTGGTTATTCGGGTCTTCTCCCACATAGAATTGGAAGTGTCTTGGCGACGTTTCGATGAAATCTCATTTGTCATCTTCAGGCGGGTGTTCTTGGCTTCGTGCTTCCAGGAGCAATTTGAGATCGCTGCTGTTTCTTCCTTTTAACTGCTAGTGGGGGTGTGAGCCGATTGGGTGGGAGCTTGGCTGTGTTCTGATTGGGTGGAGGTGTGTTCTGATTGGTTGGGGGCTTGGCTGTGCTCTGATTGGATGGGGGGTTGGTTGTGCTCTGATTGGCTGGGGGTGTGTTCTGTTTGGGTGGGGGTTTGGTTGTGCTCGGTTTAGTCTGAGTTAGTCTGAGGACCAGAAGCCAGACCGCAGCTGCATTATTAGCCACTTTAAACCCCTCCAATCCATACATGAAGCAGACTGACACCCACCATGAAAAGCTAGCATGGCCACAAACAAGAAGCCAAACAACAGCAATGCAGCTCACCAGCTCAAATCCCCCTGCAACTCAGACTAAACCAAGCACAACCAAGCCCCCACCCAAACAGAACACAAAGCAAAGCTCCTGGAAGCACAAAGCCGAAAACACCAGCCTGAAGATGACGAATGAGACTTTGTCAAAACGTCGCCAAGACACTTCCAATTTTATGTGGGAGAAGACCCAAATAACCAAAGACCTACATACATACGTACATACATACATACATACATACATACATATATATAAATTAGATTTATATGCCGCCCTTCTCCAGAGACTCAGGGTGGCTTACAATGCGCTAAGCAATAGCCTTCATACTTTTGTATATTTTTTATACAAAGTCAGCTTATTGCCCCCTCAACTGGGTCCTCAATTTACCTACCTTAGAAAGGATGGAAGGCTGAGTCAACCTTGAGCCTCGAACTTGCAATAATTGCAGACAGCTGAATGTTAATAACAGGCTACTTAGCCTGTTGAGCTATCTGAGGCTCAATCTTATAATTTTGCAAAGCTTCTTCTCCAATAACATTATACAGCAAACTACAGCATACAAAACCTTTGCTAGACCAATTCCTGAATACAGCTCATCTGCCTGGAACCGATTGTATATTGGACATTAATACAATTGAGTGAGTCCAGAGGTATTTCACGACAAGAGTCCTCCACTCCTCTGCTCACAACAGAATATCCTATGCCACCAAATTTTGGGATTAGACAATTTAGAACTACGCCGCCTTCCATATGACCTAAGTGTGGTACACAAAATTATCTGCTACAACATTCACCTGTCAATGATTACTTCATCTTCAGCTGCAATAATACACAAGCACACAATAGATACAAACTTAAGGTAAACCGCTCCAAACTCGATTGCGGAAAATACAACTTCAACAACAGAGCGGTCAATGCCTGGAATGCACTCCCTGACTCTGTGGTTACTTCCCCAAACCCCATATAACTTTAACTTTAGACTGTCTACTGTTGACCTCACCCCATTTCTAAGAGGTCTGTAAGGGACGTGCATAAGTGCACCAACATGCCTACCGTCCCTGTCCTAATGTCCCCTTTTATAGGTATCCATTTCCTGTATTCATAATCATGTTCATACTTACTGTATATCTGTTATCTTATATAAGCTTGACAAAATAAATAAATAAATGTATATTTTTCCTCCTTGCTGAAGAATGTGGGGTGACCAATATATTTAAGAAAAAGAAGGAAGTGTTCTGCATGGAAAATTTTAGGAAGTTTTAAGGTTTTTTAAAAAAGAGAGCTGATTGATGGCACCTTTGTCTTTGAAGCCATTCTTTGAAGCATTTCTTTTAAGGTTGTTAGTCTTTACCATCATATCATTTGTATGCTGGGATACCGTTGCTGTGACATTTGTGACCTTCTAGAAAGTATAGACCTTGCCTTGGAGGGCTATTTAAATGCATGGTATCTTCGCTTGATTTGAAAAATGTCTCCCACATTGACCTGCCTTAAAATATTGCCAGGGACTTGATTGGAACTGTTTTCTGACCTTCTGCGATTCCTCTGCTTTACTAAAGCATCAAAAAGAGGACCGCGTTAGAATGATGTCATTACCTACAACGTAAATGTAGATGAGGGACCCCCCCAAAAAAGGCTTGATGGGTCACATGTTTTATTAACCTCATGTAAATCAAAATCTGAGAAGAAGTTAAAAAACACAGACCTGGGCTAAGTATGAATGCCCAGTGTCAGGGTCTGGATTTAATCAAAGCAAATGGCCCTGAGCAATCTCATCGGACTTGATTCACGGATCTACAACCTCAAGCCAGAGGCCATCGTAAAAATTAGTATCTCAGGTTAAGAAACAGGATATTTTAATTAAGTCCACTGTATGTCCAGACCACCTGGAGATCGTGATAATAATTTCAGCCAATCAAATCAATTAACAGAACATTTGGACATGGGTTAGCAAGGGGGAAAAAAGATGTCATTGATCAAATACGTTTCTAAAAAAAACCCAAAAACTTGTACCGTTATAATATAGAAAACTGCAGAGCTTGTAAATTAGTAAAGGCAAGACAGAATGAAACTCAAAACGACAGTGATAATTTTATTATTAAAAGTGCCTATTTGTAAAGATTGATGATGGTAAAGGTAAAGGTTCCCCTCGCACATATGTGCTAGTCGTTCCCGACTCTAGGGGGTGGTGCTCATCTCCGTTTCAAAGCCAAAGAGCTCTGTCCAAAGACGTCTCCATGGTCATGTGGCTGGCATGACTAAATGCCAAAGGCGCACAGAACGCTGTTACCTTCCCAGCAAAGGTGGTCCCTATTTTTCTACTTGCATTTTGTATGTGCTTTCAAACCGCTAGATTGGCAGAAGCTGGGACCAGTAATGGGAGCTCACCCCATTACGCAGCACTAGGGATTCAAACCGCTGAACTGCCGACCTTTCGATTGACAAGCTCAGCGTCTTAGCCACTGAGCCATCGTGTCCTTTTGATGATGGTAAGGTCATGCAGAAAGCATAAAAAACCTGACATGGGATAATTAAATAAAAAAGTATTTATCTTATCATATGAAGACCTCTGGGGAAGAGCAACTAAATCTATTAAAAGTGAGACTTGTATTTTTAGTAATTGAATTTCCCATGGGGGTGGGGGCAGGAAATTGCCCTATTAGTATTTTCCTGGTGGTGGGAGGCATTGTGTTGTATTCCTTTGTTTAGAGCAGGAATCTCCAAACTTGGGAACTTTAAGACTTGTGGATTTCAACTCACATAATTTCTCAGCCAGCCATGTTGAAGGGTTGCAACTCAACCAAAGAGTGCAGGGTAACTTAGTAAATCTCCTCCTCCCAAAGCAGTAAAAAAAAAAAAAGATATATGTGGGCTTCCCTTCTACTATAAACAAATATTCTTTGCATATAGGAAATCAGAAACCCAACTATACTTATCTACTTACCTAAGAGCTGTGGTGGCTCAGTGGTTAGAACGCAGTATTGCAGGCTAAAATGCCAGCAGTTCGAGTCTCATTGGCTCAAGTTTGACCCATTCTTGGATCAACCATGAGGACCCAGATTGTTGGGGGGCAAAATGCTGATTCTGTAAAACCACTCAGAGAGGGCTGTAAAGCACTATGAAGTGGTATATCCGTTTAAGTGCTATTTCTATTGCTACTTAACATTTCTGTCCTTTGAAACATCTTGTGTCCCCCCTATCCCTGAGAATGAGGTCAGCTCTGACCTCCTGCAAGAACTTAAAGACCTGGCTCAGCCAGTTGGCATGGGGCTCCACTGGGAGGGGAGGGCTCACATTGGGGATGGTTGATAGATTAGTAAAAGATCCCACCTCTTTCCCCTATGTTGTGACCTAGGCTTACTGAATCATTAAAACACACGAGTAGTCCCAAAAACCTCTTTTATTGCAACAGCTGTGAATTACTTTCATTCACAGCTGAGTCCCAATTAGTTGCAAAAAGTTCTTTGGGAGAAGTTCTTCGGGATAATCACCAGCCTTTATCTCCCTTGACCTACTTGGCAAAGCCACATGAAGTCTAGAATCAAGCAGAAATGCTGACTGGGAACAGAATTAACAATGTTGCTTTCCTGCAAAGAGCCCACATACCTTTGTTCCTCTTTTAAGCCTTCTGGGAGGGACCAATCATCTCTAGGCCTTACTCTTGAGTCATCCCTTTTGTTTTAACTGTTTTTGCCTTCTGGCAGCTCTGCACATGCGAGCACTAGGAACAGGCTCCTTCTGTTCCTCTGCCTCTCTGATGTCCAGCTCTGGAGGCTCCAGAGTCCACACATAACTCCCAGATGGCCCTAGCCCCATCTCTGCCTCTGACACAGAACCCTTGTCTGAGCCTTCCCCAGACTCCAGGACTGGCCCATGTTCCTCCTCAGCCTCCTCACTGTCTGACTCTGCTGCCAGATACACAGGCTGCCGGCGGACCACAACACCTGCTTACCTTACTCTCTCCCTATTCATATTTTAATTAGGGTTCAGTATTTATATTTTTATAGTATTTTATTTGGATTGTTCACAGGTTTTGTATAGTTTTATCTTTTTAACATTGTAAATCATCCAGTTGTAAACCGTCCTGTGGTAAGATGGGCAGCCAATAAATCTAATAAATAAAATAATAAATTTCACTCACCCCACTGAAAGCTTTAGACCAAGGCATGTCCAACCCATGGCCCACAGGCTCTGTGTGGTTCTGGACTGCTGGTACAGGTAGTCCTTGACTTACAACAGTTCATTTAGTGATCATTCAAAGTTAAAACGACACTGGAAAAAGTGACTTATGACTGGCCCATTGTGCCTCTGAGCTCGGGAGGGCTGTGTGTGGCCCTCCTTAACTCCAGTTTTGCTGGCAGAGGGCTGCAAGAGGCTGTCACAGCCAAAAAATCGGCCCACCACAGTCCCTCCTATATGAGTGATGTTGAGTTGGCCATGCCCACCCAATCCATGCCCGCCCATCCACCTGACATCAAACAGAACCCTGATGTGGCCCTCAATGAAATCGAGTTTGACACCCCTGTTCCAGACCAAAATGATTTGGGGGCATGCTCATTTTCACATTTATTGTGAACAAAGTTTTCCTCTAGAGTTTTCCATACCAAAGACTAGATTTTGGTAAAGTATGAGTAATTCAGTGATTTAATCCCATTTTGCTACATGTACTTGAACTGCAGATCACAGGTATGAAGTGGCTTGCAAGCCCTTGCTAAAAGCAATCAGATTGACTATTTATTTATAGCTGTGCTCTGGCAAAACCTTAGAGGCAAATACACACTATGGCTCCCTGGTTTTTCTGTCAGCTTTTGAAAAGCAAAGAAAGAAGAAAGCATTATAAAATTTGTCACATCTTTCATAATGGATGTATTTTTATAAATTAGGCATTAAAAACACAGTTCATTGCCTCTTTCGCAGCAAACTAAATTATCTTCCTAAATGGTTCCATCTATTATGTATTCTCAAACATGCAGTAATAAGCACTAAAATGTGTTTTTAGAAGACTTGCTATATTTTGCCCATTATACAATATAATTGGAATGAATAAAAATGACTCATATAAAAATGAAAATTTAAAAACAGTAAATAAATAATTTTGCTGATATATCTTTTGTGTCAAGTGTCAATGCAGAATAAATCCAGTATGTATGTATGTATGTATGTATGTATGTATGTATGTATGTATGTATGTATATGTGTGTGTGTATATAGGAATGTATATATATAGGAATGTTCTCAGGCATATGGGGAATTGATGTGAAAAGCTTTTTGAAGTATGATGTTCAGATTTATGCTGTTTCCCTATCATTTTCCCAGCTTATTGTTTGGCAAACTCTAACTTTGGCTTTTCTAATCTTTCAATAACATTAAAAGTATAACAGTTGTCCCAGCCTGTTCCTTTCCATAAACACTATTTACTGTTGTAAACAACTACAATTTGCACATTTTCATGTGGTGGTACTCTTAAATTAGTTTTCCCCCCTCATACTCAGATCCAATTTGCACAATATGATATGCATCCTGCAGTTTTGAAAAATATTTCTATATTGCTATGTTTTTCAAGTAAATATTTACCCATGTATATTAGCATAGAAGTATTAGGTGGCAAAAAAAAAAAAAGAATAATGAAAGAATGTGCAATGCATACTATATCGATTTTTCTTAGTGTTCACTCCTATCATTGCTTGTTAACATCTGACATCATATTAAACGCCAGTAAAAGGAGCTTCTATACACAGGTTTTATGGAATTTACATGAATTTTGTTTGACCTTATTATTTCTATAGTTTTATTCCTGAGAATCACATACAGATAGTCCTCAACCTACTGTTGTGGCCCACCAGCAGCCAGCGGATCTGGCAGCAGATTCGGACAGTGAGAAGGTTGGGGAGGAACATGGGCCAGTCCTGGAGTCTGCAGAAGGCTCTGATGAGTGCTCTGTGTTGGAGGCAGAGATGGGGCCAGGGCTGACAGTTGTCAGCTGCCTTCAGAGTCAGACATCAGTGAGGCAGAGGAAGAGCTGGAGCCTGTTCCCAATGTGTACATGCACAGAGTTGCCAGGAGAAGGGAACAGCTAAGGAACAAGGGCCGACTCGGGAGTAAAGCCACAGGTGGATGATGAATGGCCCCACCCATAGGGAATAAAGAGGAGCGAAAGGGGAGGGGAGTTTGCAGATGACAATTAGTTCAATTCATTAGAGTGAAGATCTGTTCCTAAAGGGAGAAGGGAACAGCTAAGGAACAAGGGCCGACTCGGGAGTAAAGCCACAGGTGGATGATGAATGGCCCCACCCATAGGGAATAAAGAGGAGCGAAAGGGGAGGGGAGTTTGCAGATGACAATTAGTTCAATTCATTAGAGTGAAGATCTGTTCCTGAGTTCTTACCAAGTATTGAGTAGCATTTGGAAGATATCAGCCTGGCAGTTCTCCAAGTCTGATAAAGGTCTGTAGTTGTGAAGTCTCTGGAAAGATTGTTGGCCGGGACTTTGCTGGAGAGGAATTCCCTTTAAACTAAATAAAAGGGGTTTTATCAAGACGAGGAGTCGGCTTCATGCTTTTGGGAAGCCTAGGACAAAAGAACCTACAACGATTTCTTTAGTGACTGTTCAAAGTTATAAGGGCACTGAAAAAAGTTATTTAGAACAGTTTTTCACACTTATAATCATTCAGCAGCACCTCCATGGTCATATGATCAAAAATTGAATGCTTGGTAACTGGTATGTATCCCGGGTCAAGTGATCATCTTTTGTGAACTTCTCACAAGCAAAATTAACAGAGAATCCAGGTTTACTTAAAAACCATCTTATGAACTT